>JAVBJF010000018.1:0-1200000 GCA_033439095.1 Pseudococcus viburni
ACCAAAAATTGTTGAAAAAATTATCATAAATATACCTCTACGAGGTGTAACTTTGTGCCAAAAAAACAGAAAATTTCCCCCACTTCCACTGAAATTTAAAAAAATTCTTGAAAATAATGCAATAAAATGACCAAGTGGGCGTATATACGAAACTTCTTCTTTCTGCTGATTTTTTGGGGTCAGGGCCATTTTTTAGCTGAAATGTCCGCACTACATATGTGCTCAATTAAATTGACCTCTTAAAAAAAAGGTGACTTTGGTGATCAATTTTCACTAAAGAAAAAAGATGACCAAAAGAGATAAAAACCTCACTTTTGCATGAATGTTTTTATCTAAACGTTTTCAAGAGCAGGTTCTTAAGGATTAGCTACAAAAAATCTGAAAAGTGTCTAAAACCTGTGAAATGCTCTAAAAAATGAAGAATTTTACAAAAATTGTTCAATTATTAAAAATTTGAGCGTTTTTTCAAAAATTGGAAAACCTCTAAAACTTCACATCTTCCGCTTTTAAGAAGGTAGGGAGATGTGACGAAATGTACTCACATTTTAAAAAAACTCAAAACTTCGGGTTATTAATATATTTGAACCATATTATGTTTCAATTATCGTTAAATTTCTGCATCTATCACGCGAAACGCCAACTTACTAAAGCTTACATCGCAAATTTGGTTCAGTGGTCAGAAACAACAATCACAACTTTTGTTTAGTACATTTTAAGAACACATAATTAAAATTCCTTTTAGGTACCATTTGTTAGGTAATAATATTTGTACTACAAAATTACCGACAGATATAGAAGCAATTACCCACAGTAAGATTAAATTTATCATAATTTATAAACAGCCCTCTTATCATTCGACATCTCGAATGTGTGAACTTACACGATCATTTTATCAAACACAGTCGTTTCTAACAGCCATATCAACACAATAGTGTAACTGTTCGGTGTTTATCCGGACACATTTATCAAAATCTCAACACCAAAAAGCAGAAGTTCAAAGGGCAGTAGTGATAACTTATTGGGTTTTTTTGTGAACCTATTAAAAATGCAACACATCAGTGTATACATACTTATAGGTACATATGAACTCTCTTTCTGCCTAGAAAATACTTGAACAAGTAAAAAGTTGATTTATGATTATCTCTTTATAAATTGAGAACAATTTTTTATAAAAAGTTACTGGAATTAGGAGTCTTTACTCCAGTTTCGAATAACAGAGGTCGACGTCTAAAATGCTGTTTGAAGTTTGATGGGTGATTTTTATAGTAATTTTTCGTGGCGATTACGAGGAAAATGGTGAAAAAATTCCATCGCCCAAGGATTTTTCACAATTTGAATTTTTTGTTGAACAGTTTTTCCACTTTCATTGATAACTTTTAACACTTAAAGTTGATTTTCAGAGGAAAGGAAAAGTTCTATGGAAAAAATAAACAGAACAAAAATTGTAGAGCGTAAGATTCCCTATCTGTAAAGTCCAATTAATTTGGTCTTAAGAGGCTTAGACCCGAATTTTAAATCATACCTTAAAAGTTAAGGTAGCCTTAAAGGTTCCTTAAAACCATTGAGGTCGCCTTACTTTTTAAAATATGATTTAAAATTCAGGCCTTAGCTTTCGAGATATTTTAGTTCAAAGTTGGTTCAAAGTTCAACTATTTTCAAACATTGAAAATATTTCAAAAATTAGGTAAGCCTCCTAAGAAAAAACTAATTGAACTTTACAGATAGGAAATTTTACGCTGTACAATTTATGTTTTATTCATTTTTTTCGGAGGACCCTTTCTTTCGCCAGAAAATCGACTTCAAGTGTCAAACGTTATCAGAAAAAAAAAATGTAAAGCGAATTTTTAACAAAGAAATTCCAATTATAAAAAATCCTGACGTGATGGAGTAAAACTGAAGTCGTATTCCAACTCAGCACTAAAAAATAGATCAGAATCACCAATCAGAATTAATTACGGAGGAAAAAATGTTGATTTGCCGGCCTTTGATTACTTCCATTGATAAATATGAGAAATGTTGAAGAAAATAATGTCAGCACAAAAAAGCACAAACCTAGCACAATCGATCGACCCCACACTCACCCCTCAATCTTGAATGGGAGGGGCACCATTTCAGATGCCCCGCCCATAAAATGGAGGGAGCACAAAAGAGCACAAACGGTTGACCCCACACTCACCCCGAATCTTGAATGGGCGGGGCATCATTTCAGGCGCCCCACCCTGACCTATATTCATTTTCAGGGAAAGGGAATGAGCACAAACGAACCTAATGCCAGCACATGAGAGTACAAACCGAGCACAACTCCCATCCCTCCCAATCAAATGGGCGGGACGGGTGAGATGGAGCTCAAAAAGAGCTATCTGATGGGAAATTTGAAGTGCGGATCACAATACCCCCTGGCCTTATTTTTGCACTAGGATCAATAATTCAGATGTTATTGGGAAAAAACTTATTGGGAAGGAGGGAAAATCCATATACTTGAAGGGGATTCCCGCCCCTGGCGGACACTTCTCCAATTTATTTTCCCTTTTCCGGCAGTCAACAAAAATCAGCTCGCCGCCGAGTCTTTCCAGCTCCCTCTCTTTTTTATCTCCCAATTCTACTAGACCATCGGTATTCAGTAGGTGGAGGTTTGTGCCACCAAAAAATTACGCCGCAGGCCGCCGAATAAATTCACGGACGTCACCGTTGCATTGTTACACATTTTCTGAGTACCTATTTTCGTATTACCTACATAAGTGGATGATATCACCGCAATGAATTGTACCCGATAAGAAAAACACTTGAACAAATAGGTAATAAGTTAGCACAGCAAGAGAAACCCGACGTCTAATTAGAGCAACCAGACAAACGTGTACTATCTCGGAAGTGTTTTTATGGTCAAGGTATGATTTTTTTTTAAATTTTTAGTAGTGTTTCCGATAAATGATGCAAATTCAAACCATCTGTAAAAATGCATGTTCATCAAAGCACTGGATATACTTCCTTTTGGTACCGATTTTTTTCTTTTTCTTTACTGCTCATTATGCTTTCAATGCAGTAATTCAAAAACACCGTTTAGAAGCTTTATTTTCCATAAACGAATCCTACGTAGACGTCCACTTGAAAGAAAATACTGATTATAAGGCACAATTGAAATTAAATCGGGTAAGTTTTTATTTTACCTATTATATATCGTACCGGTTCATCGAAAGTGCTACTAACACGCTTGCTTATCTATAGGAAACTGAATCGCATAATCCATCTGATCCTTCTGATACCTATTACAGTAAGCGAAACATATCGCAACTTTGTCCAGAAATACCACCCAATTTAGGTAAAGCTTTTTATCGAATGGTATTCGTATTGTAGGGGGTCACTGAAGTAATTTTGTTCATTTTTTAGTAGGTAAAGTGCAGTTGATTAAAGAAGCAACCCCTTCGTTCAAGATTTTAAGGGATAAATTTGAAAATTCTAGTCTTCAAAACGACGGTCGTTACCAACCGAGCGAATGTCGAGCTCGTTACCTAGTCGCCATTATTGTACCGTATAGAAATCGTTTGAATCATTTGAATATTTTTTTACAAAATATTCATCCGTTTTTGCAGAGACAGCAGTTAGATTATACAATTTTTATCGTCGATCAAGCGGGTAAGTTTTTCGCATGCAAAGGCTCTGGTGCAATAAGCGGAGGCGTCGTCAAGAGGAGGCCCGTGGGGGGCAGCCCCCCGAAAAAATTCTGGGCCAACGCTTGTCCCCCCCCCCCCAAACTTATGTTGTATTTATAAATTTACATTACGCTTACATCAGATAAGATTTTCAAAGCATTAAAACATGAAATAATGTCTTTTTAGGGCATTAAAAATCCAATTTTTTCGAAGCTTCGCCCTCGCTTTGCTCGGGCATGAACAAAATTGCAATTCTATATTCTATCTGAGACGAAAGGGCAGAAGAAAGCTCCCTTTTTACCCCCTCCCCATTTTTAGCAGGCGAAAAAAGTCAGTCCTCACTCCCCCCTCTTTCTTTTCCATTTCGAAAAAGCAGAAAAAGTTGTCAACACACGGCCCCTTTTGTGCCCCCCCCCCAATTTTCGATTCTGACGACGCCACTGGCAATAAGGTCATTTGGCCTCAAGTGGAACTTTGTCAAAATTCTCACGCCATTCGATTTGCATTGGTAGAAGATGATTTTAGAGCGCATGAGCGAATTTTTATCTCACCCTTGGGGCGCTGAGGGCCCAAAATACGCGATTTTCAAGCTACATAAAATTTTTAAAATTCACTCTCCGTGAGTTTTCAACCGATTTTTTTCAAACTTGGCATGTCGGTAGAAGTACTAGAGGGGAGTGCTCTGAAATTTTTTCAGATTTTTTCGATCACTTTAATGACCTTGAATTTCACTTTGTAAATTTCAAATCGCCCTGGGGG
Organism: Pseudococcus viburni; assembly: GCA_033439095.1. Taxonomy (NCBI): domain Eukaryota; kingdom Metazoa; phylum Arthropoda; class Insecta; order Hemiptera; family Pseudococcidae; genus Pseudococcus; species Pseudococcus viburni. Next base: position 4,407 of record JAVBJF010000018.1, read on the forward strand.
GTATAGTTTTGGTGGTCTTGGAATTTTTTTCAAATTTGAATTTCCCAATGTATTTCACACTCCTGAGAATTTTTTCAAATTTTTTCAAGTGGTGGAAAGTGGTCAAATATTCAAAAAACTGGTATAATTCATCATTTTTGTTGCTTAAAATCATCGTTTTCCATCAATTTTTCATTTTTTGTGAAATATCTTCTTGATCGTCGATTTTTGGTACATCCGATTTTCGCTGAAATCGACTCCAATTCGCAATTTTTCATTTTCTCAACCGCTGGCATGGGCTGATAGACCTAGTAGTCTGAACCCACAAAAAAAAAAAAAATAATAAAATAAAATAAGTACCTGGAACCAATCCTTTTTTCAAAGCTGACACGAAATTTAGATTTTCAATTTGGCTGTTTTTCACCACCAAAAATAGACGAATCAAGAACGTATTTCACTTCCTATCTGGGAACCAATAACAAATTCGGATTCTATTACCTACTGGTTTCAAACCCTAAGTAACTCATCAACAATACTCGTCTCAAGATGAAAAAAATCGCAATTTTACCTCTTTTTTCTCAAAATCAGCCACTTTTCGTGACACAAAGAGTATAGCCGGTTAAGTATAGGGTTTTGGCCTTGGAAACCGATTTTGACCGTTCCTACCCTAAAATGTTCCCCTAATCTGGCAATTAAGTTTGACACCATTTTTGGACCCCTAGCTCAAGTATTTTTGGGGGGGGAGGGGCTAAAATGTGTGTTTTTATTCATAATTTTTTCATTTTTCGCCAAATGCAAATAAAAATTTCGCGTTTTTTTAGATAGCTTCTAGAAGGTTAAGAGAACCCAAAAAAAAATTTTTCGAAATTTTTGGGCACTTTCCCCCCAAGTTAGGCCCTTTTCAAAATTTTGAACCCCCCTTTTGGGATGAAGAGTCAAAGGGGCAATGGAATTTTTTTCCTCAAAAGAAGTGTTGTTTACCCATAAGTATACCATAAAAATTTTGAAAATTTTGAACATGTGGAACATTGTCAAAAAAAATAAAAACTAACCCCCCGCGTGGTGAAATACTCAAAATTCACGTAAATAAATACCTCCAGCACAAGTAATTGGGAAACTAGTTACCAATGTCGATCATCACGAAAATATTTCATTTTGAGGACCACAGAACATTGTGAAAAATGACCCACACCATTGGCCTCCCTTACCCCTCCCCCTCCCCCGCCCCTGTGGTCGTTGTGATAAATAAAGTAATAACCGATATTGGTGTCGTTTTCATAAGAATCAGATCTTCTGAAAACGATTTTGTGGTCCAATTTCCATTTGAACCACCACCACAACATAAGGGCTATTCCATTCTAAAAAAGCCCAAAAGTGAAGTCGGGTCTTCCGATTTCGCTCAAATTTTTACCGACTTTTCCATTTATGGAAAAGTCTTTTTATCAGTTCCCCTTGGTGGTCTATTCACGAAACCACGATTATTTTTTTTGTAACCCTCAAGGAGGCTGGGGGTGGGCTTCGTAATTTTCATGCAATTGTGATTTTTCGCCAAACTATCCAACTTTGAAGGCTTATATCTTGAAATAGGCTGTACTTTGGGGAAAACCGTTTGCGAGGCCTGAAAGAGAATTGAAAGTAGATTCAAAAGTAATAATCACATTTTGGAAAGCTCAAAGTTGAACTTTGGTGGCGAAAGCTCAACTTTCATGATATGCACAAAATATGAAAGCTACCATTTGAAAATCTGAAAAAATTACAGTGAGTAGCCCTTTTTACCCTTTTTTCAACTGAGAAAATTTCAAAATGGGATCTCCAGACCCCTGGGGGTACAGGGGTCCACAATTTTGACCGAAATTCAAAAAAAATCGATAAAGTCGAGTAACACATCGATGACTACTAATTCAAAGGCACTGAGTTCGAATATGTACTCAGTTTTTTCATCCGACCCCTCTGAACCCCCTTATTAGCCCCCTCGATAGGGCCAAAATTTGAAAAAATGAAAAATAACGTGCGACCAGTCTTTGTTAGGTTTTTGAGGGCGCTGAGTTCGAATATACCGACTACTTCCCCTCAAATTCGTATTTTTTCATTACGATAAAGCGCGAGGAATGGGGTCAAATCAAAAAGTAAGTTGATATTCGAATTCTACGCACTCAAATTATTGAGAATCGATATGCCACACGCCATTTTAATATCTTAACCCACTTTTCCCCAAAATTGGGGGGGCAGGGGGCACTCAGGGGTCAAATCCAAAAAAATCAAATATTCAGAACCGACTTCACTTTTGGTCTGTTTTAGCGTGGAATAGCCCGTATGTAATGTATACTTGAGTATACCAATTTGACGATTAGGGGAGGGGGTTGTGGTGGTGGTTCAAATGGAAATTGGACTTCAAAATCGTTTTCAGAAGATCTGATTCATATGAAAACGACACCAATATCGGTTATTACTTTATCACAACGACCACAGGGGTGGGGGAGGGGGAGGGGTAAGGGAGGCCAATGGTGTGGGTCCTTTTTCACAATGTTCTGTGGTCCTCAAAATGAAATATTTTCGTGATGATCGACATTGGTAACTAGTTTCCCAATTACTTGTGTTGGAGGTATTTATTTACGTGAATTTTGAGTATTTCACCACGCAGGGGGTTAGTTTTTATTTTTTTTGACAATGTTCCACATGTTCAAAATTTTCAAAATTTTTATGGTATACTTATGGGTAAACAACACTTCTTTTGAGGAAAAAAATTCCATTGCCCCTTTGACCCTTCATCCCAAAAGAGGGGTTCAAAATTTTGAAAAGGGCCTAACTTGGGGGGAAAGTGCCCAAAAATTTCGAAAATTTTTTTTTTGGGTTCTCTTAACTTTCTAGAAGCTATCTAAAAGAACGCGAAATTTTTATTTGCATTTGGCAAAAAATGAAAAAATTATGAATAAAAATACACATTTTAGCCCCTCCCCCCCCCAAAATACTTGAGCTAGGGGTCCAAAAATGGTGTCAAACTTAATTGCCAGATTAGGGGAACATTTTAGGGTAGGTACGGTCAAAATTGGTTTCCAAGGCCAAAACCCTATACTTAACCGGCTATACTCTTTGTACGATTAAGCGAGGAACCACGCTTTTGATCGGAAAACTAATCGCAGATTAGAGTTTAAGAGGGTCGAATTATATGAAAATGAAACCAAACCTACCTCGACCCTTTTATGTGGAAAATCGGGGTTAACCCTCTCCTAAAACTCCCCCACGCTCACCCCTAAGAGAAATTTTTGATGACTTTACTTCTTAAAAATTTCCTTATGGGTTTCACTAATATAAAAACCACATTTCAACTCCTGTTCAAAAAGTACAGAATGCCTGAGCCAACCGCAGGGACTACATTGGACTACTGCAATGGTACAAGTAAGCATTAAATTTGCTCAAAACATCATAGTCATAAGAAATTAATGAATAAAGGTCAAAATGGGACACGGCGAGTGAATAATAATATTTTTAGCAGGAAATTATAAAAAATGAAAAATTGATGGAAGACAATGATTTTAAGCAACAAAAATAATAAATTATACCAGTTTTTTAAATACTGGACCACTTTCCACCGCTTGAAAAAATCTGAAAAAATTCTCAGGAGTGTGAAACACATTGGGAAATTCAAATAAAAAAAAAAAATTAAAACAGCACCACAACTGTGCTTCCCAGGGCGATTTGAAATTTTCAAAGTCAAATTCAAGGTCATTAAAGTGGTCGAAAAAATATGAAAAAATTTCAGGGCACTCCCCTGTAGTACCTCTACCTACATGCCAAGTTTGGAAAAAATCGGTTGAAAACTCACGGAGAGTGAATTTTAAAAATTTTACGTAGCTTGAAAATCGCGTATTTTGGGCCCTCAGCGCCCCAAGGGTGAAATAAAAATTCGCTCATGCGCTCTAAAATCATCTTCTACCAATGCAAATCGAATGGCGTAAGAATTTTGACAAAGTTCCACTTGAGGCCAAATGACCCCCTTATTGCACCAGAGCCTTTTCTCGTGCAAGATCAACAAATCGTATTGCAGGCGATAGTCCATTCAATCGTGGTATGTTGATGAACGTGGGATTCTCCGAAGCTAGGAAAATTCGTCCCTTCGACTGTTTTATTTTCCACGATGTAGATTTACTGCCCGAAAATGACCGAAATTTATACACGTGTCCGGAACTACCTCGTCACATGTCCGTTGCCATTGATGTGTTCAAATATAAGTAATAATTTTGATATTTAAGACAGTGACATAATCTCAACGACTACGAATTTTATCTCAGTTTGAAATTAAATACCTACCTATTTATTAAATGTCAAGATAAAGAGTTGTTTCAAGACTCATTTTGAAATGTTCATTCATTGTGCATTTTAGATTACCATATGCTGATATATTTGGCGGAGTCAGTGCCATGTCCACTGAACATTTTTTATTGGTTAATGGCTTCAGTAATATGTTTTGGGGATGGGGTGGAGAAGACGACGATATGTCGATGCGTATTAGATTGAAAGGGCTGCATATATCAAGATATCCTTCTAATATCGCTAGATACACGATGCTGGCTCATGAGAAGCAGAAACCTAACCCAAACAGGTATATTTTCGAATTTTCTACTCAAAATTGACGCACGTCCGTGACTTTAATTTAGACAATTTGAAGATAGATTTAAAACACTAAATCAAGGACGCAGACGTTTCAAAACCGAAGGATTGAACAGCCTGAAGTATAAAAGACTGGCACTCCAATCGTGGAAACTCTTTACGTGGATTTTTGTCGAGTTCACTTCACCGAATCGAGAAGACGGTCTGTCAAATGTGATCACAAATTCGTCTACTAGACCAAATTTATAAAAATCTAATCACCACTTAAAGAAGCTCAAAACCCATTTGTAAATTACTCATCTGTGATTTCTTTTCTACACCTACATTACCTAGGTATGCTTCCTTTTTTTACTATTTTCAAGCATTCCATTCGAAAAACCTCTTATGTTTTTCGATTTCCGGTTTTATTATCTAGTCTTTTCGAGTTCTCGGACCTAAATTTGAATGGGTGCCATTTAACTGCACGACAGAAATAATGGTTTGCACGACAGAAAAAATGGAAATAACGACGACATTATATATCAAGCGACGAAACAAATTAATCCACGTAAAAAAAAAGAATAAACGACAGTAAATAAAACGCACGTCAAAAAAATATATTTGGGCGACAAAACAAAATAATCAACGGGAAAATAAATGAAAACACAGAAAAAAAATTATCAAACGACAACTTGTGAACGACAATTAAAATCAAAGGAACGACAAAGTACAATTGAAAAAATTAAAAGTTTGAGCGACAAATAAAAAAAAAAAAAATTTTAAGCGAAAATTACTATATCCTACTGCACCAACAACGCCTTCCTGGCTTTTGATGGGCGTCCGCGCTTCCTTTTATATAAAAAAAATCTCTCCTGAACACATTAAAAAAAAAACAGATAGAAAATTGGTCGAATAGTTTTGAAGAAAATGGGACAAAAACATGAAAAACCATCTTAACGAGAAAGAGTTTTTAAAAGATAAAATTTCAATTTCCAAGAAAAGTTGAACTTTTTAAGTTTGAAAAACACCTTTTCATAATTTTTTCCAAATTTTTCATAAGTTCATAGATTTAGAAAACATGGAAACTTCATTTTTGGGCAATCTCCAATTTTTCTGTACTGAATAGTGAGTGAAAATTTGAAATTTAAATATCGTTACAAAAAATTAAAAAATGAATGCTCAGAGTTGTATAGAATTGGGGGCCAAAATTAAGGCAGTATTTAATAAAATTCAATTTCATACTGTCGTGCAATGATTTATTTCTTATCTCAAAAATTGTCGTTCATTCATATTATTTTGTCGTTCATACTTTGTCGTGCAAATCTTACTTTCTGTGTCGTGCATTCCCATTACTCTGTCGTGATTCGATTTTCCCATTTTCGTCGTGCAAACCCTTTCTTTTGTCGTGCAGTTTTATATTCCCCAATTTGAATTACTTAATCGGGATGACTTCCTCAGGCGGGATTCAAACGCTTCAAGTTTAAACTGGAGCTTGAATCAAATAAGCTTGTCACTTGCCCGCTTGCTTCAAGTTGCTCATACGACCATAAAGTGGAAAGTCACATTGTACTAGTTTCTAAATAATTTTGCCGCAAATAGGATGATCCAAATGCAAATTTAATCCAAGTTCAATTTTTTCAACTCTAAATTTTGTGAATTTCTCTAATTCTATTTTTTTTTAAATTTGTAAACAGTGTTTAATTTTTTCCGCCGCGCCGGTAAAAATTTTTGAAACCAAATTTTCTCAAATTTTTCCAACTTTGATTTTTAAGCTGTTACTTTATTAAAAAAATCATTTCGACGACTCAAGTCCAAATTCCAGTTCAATTCAATAAGTAAAAATTATGAAAGAAATTTTGAAAAACATGAAGTTGAATTTTTTAAATTCGAAGCTGAAAAAAATTGAAGAAAATTTTTGAAATTATTGGAAACAAATTTTCAATGCAAAATAAATTTTAAAATGAATATAAAGTTGAAAAAAAATTGAAGAAAGCAAAGTTGAAAAAAATTAATCAAGTACATACTGAATTTTTTTCCAAATTTAAAATTTTTTCCAACAATGATTTTCTTTAAAAAATGTCCACTTCATATTCTTAAAAAAATTTTCAACTCTAAGAATTTGTCCAATATTATTAAGATTATTCCTCATTTTTTTTCACCTTTGAATTTTAAAAAAAATTTCCTCTTCGCGTTTTTCAAAATTTTTTCCAACTCAATAATTGGAAGAAATTTCTAAAAATATGTCTAAAAATTGAAACAATCAAAATTGAAAAATTGAGAAAATTTAAGTTTGAAGATATTAAAATGTTGAAAAATTTTTTAAAAATCTACAACTTCGTTATTTTTTAAAACAATTTTTTCATCTTTCTTTTCGAATACCACATTTATATGTATTTAAATGACGACCTCACATAAAAAAGAACTGAATTTTATTTACGTTTCAACTTTTATCGTATCGTATAGTTTTATAGAACTTTTTTCATATTAATATGATATTATATTATCTGAGGTACGAGTATCTATGTTTACTAGTTGAACTAACTTTTCGTAGCTGGTGCAATTTTTACTGCGAATTTCATTGTGATATGCCATTAAAACGCGCAATTTTTTTTTACTTTTTTTGTTTCATGGTGCGAATGATCTTTTTTTTTGTTTTCCAAGCGCTGTTGTCAAAATATATTCATATCTTAAGTTTGATTAATCATTTTTAGACGGGAATTCACAGTTTTTCGTTGTACTGTTCGCGAATAAACTAATTTTCACAGGGAAAAACGACGGAGAAAAATTACCAACACGAGCGAGTCCAAATTTTCAAAAAATTCCCCCTCAAGTTCTAGTTGAGCGAAATTGAAATTTCAAGGACGTGCAGATTACACGTGGTAAAAATATTCTCACTTTTGCTCCACTTGGTCGAGTTTTGTGACAGCTCAAAGCAGGGTACCCAATGTAAATCTAGTAAATTCGACAATAAAATTTCGAAATCGGAAACATGTCAATTTCTGACCAGAGTTGGGCAGGTATTAAATCCTTATGGATTTAAAATCCAAAAAATTTTAAAATCCGGATTTTGTATTTAAATTCACTCTACGGATTTTGTATTTCGGATTTTCGGCAACGGATTTGATTTGAAATCCTATTTTTTCAAAATCCTTTACTTCAAAATCAAAAAATGTTTTGTGTTACGTGATCCAATGATCAGTATTCAAGCCAACTTTCATAAAAATGTAAAGCTTTATTTCGTGACATTATACTATTGTAAATTGAAATAAAGCAAAATAAAATAATTTTAAACTTTGGATTTTGATTTTGAATCCACTTTCTAAAAGAATTTTGGGTTTGAATTTGAAATCCTATTACAGGGTGTTTAACAAAATCTCAAATCCCAAAAGAAGGACTTTGGAAGGATTTTCAGCATGACTTTTTTCAAAATTAATATTGTACCCCCCCCCCCCCCCCCATTCAAACTTATGTTAGGAGGACAAATTTTTTCTGTTTCAAAATATTTCATTGTTTAAGATAGAAGAGAAGAGTTTTTAACATGATTTCGAAAAAAAAAATTAAATTCACTGAGCCTAAGCGAAGCGAAGGCGAAAATTTTTGAAAAAAAAAGGGCATCCAGAATCTAAAAATTTTTTCATTATGTGCTTTTTTCCGTGTTTTGTTTGGACTTTCAAAAAAAAAACAATATCTATGGACCCGTTCCTGATTTCCTTCCAAAAAATCAAAACATTTTTGAAAATTGCAATCGAGATCATTACCTCCTTTGATAAGTGAGAAGGACAATTTTTTCACTTGAAAATATTAATTGCCTAGGCTGAGAAAAGAAGACGTTATTCATACCATTATTTTGAAAATAAAATTGTGTAAATTTACTGAGCCCGAGCGAAGCGAGGGCGAAATTTTTTGGAAAAAGGAGCATTCAAAAGCTGAACTTTTTTCAGGCACCCATATCATCTTTCATTATCTCACACAGAGTTGCCACTAGCGACATTTCAAATATTAGTAATTTATTTTAGCTTTTGGCGGATGAGTCTCAAAATTTGAAATGGGAAGGACTTTTTACTCAATATAAGGAATTCGGAAGGACCGGAACGACCCTTCAGCCAATATAAGGACCGGAAGGACTTGTTAGACACCCTGTATTGCACGGGTGATTTTGGACTTTGGATTTGAAATCCATTTTTTCAGGGATTTCGGATTTCAGATTTCAGATTTGAAATCATTTCATCCTGGATTTTGTCCAACTCTGTTTCTGACTAATTTTGAATCGTAGAACACGAATTTAGTATTAATTTTTGTCTACGCTGATTTCCTCGCCCGCAAGGCCCGATTCATCATTTAAAACGACGAATTTTCTGAAAATAAATGACCAAATTAAAAAATGAACACTGAACAGTAGGGTGGGCCGAAAAACCAAAAATTTTGATTTTTGAAAAGTTACCCCCACAAAAATTGTTAGCTAGATAGACTAGAAAAATAAGATAAAAAATTTCAAAATCGATTCATATCTTTCGATCGCGCAAGAGCCTTCAATTCTTCAAAAATTGCCAAACATACAAAATTTCAAAAATTTCGAAAAAATTTAAAATTGACTAAAATTAATTTTAGAGCTTCTGTAGTGACAATCTAGACCAAAAAGCACATTTTTTCTGAAAAAACCAGTGTTTTACAACTTTTTTCAATTTTTTTGAGGTGAAGAAATATGAGAGATTTAAAAAAACTATAAAACAAGGATTCTTTCAAAAAAGTTGTGCTTTTTGCTTTAAATAGGCCCTAAAGTAGCTCTAAAATTGATTTTGATGAGTTTTAATTTTTTTTAAATTATTAAAAATTTCTGAAAATATTGAATTTTTGACAATTTTCGAAGTATTGAAGCCTCTTGCGCGATCGGAAGGTATGAATCAATTTTGAAATTTTTCATTTTATTTTTCTAGTCTATCCAGCCAACAACTTTTGTGGGGGTAACTTTTCAAAAATCAAAATTTTTGGTTTTTCGGCTCACCCTACTGAACAGTCGTTAATCCTCCCTGCTCCACAACTTCCAAATAACAGGTCACCAGGTCAAAATACCCCTTTATTCACTATCTGAGCTACTATTTCACTCCAAGTCACAAAATTCATTCTTTCACTAGCGATTTTTCAAATTTTTGGCCCTTTTATGCGGGAAGAAGTGTCCGAAATGAAAAACCAACACCGGATTCGTGTTCAGCATGTAAAAATATCCCGCTACCCACCCTTTTCGCGGTCGTTTCGCAGCAAGTTTCGAAATTCACTATTTTCACTAATTTTTCACGAATGCTTGAAAAAATCTACCGAAAACAATATTTTTGTAAACACTTCCTACACGCAGATGTACGCAACCCACTCCCAGAACCGGAGCAGAGTTCATCTCAAGCCGAAACCAGACTATTACACAGTTCAAAGGCGAATGATAATGTTACACCAACGTTAAGAGTAAATACAACCCTGTGAGAATCTTATCATCAACATTAAGATAACGCTCGTCAGCTACTCAAACAATGATATGATACAGCAGGCAAACAAAACACAAATGTTCATCTTTCGAAATCCATCACCAAAAAACATTTTATTCCATTACCTTCGGTAAAAGATAAATTTGGAATTCAAAGCAGCAGCCGAGAACTCGTAAAAATATCCAAAACTACGCTAACCAAATTCTCAACACTTCAGATGGGTAATCGATCACTGAACTTTCACACGCGCACACAATTTCGCAAAACGTACGTATAAATATTTCAGAAAAGAAGAAAAAAGATCCAAAATGACCACTGGCGAGCAGTCAACAAGATATGGACATCGATAGACTGTAAGACCGTACTATTTCATGAAGACGTCGTTTCCTTGCCGTTCCACCCTGTCTGTCGTCGCGATTACTCCGCTCCCTCGCGTCCAATAATAATCTTATACCTTTGGTAGTATACAGCCTGTCGCACGTAAACGGTATTTATCAGAAAAACCAGGAAATTGGTACATTAAGTAAAGCTCATTAATGAGATAATGACCCTAATAAAGTATAATTAAGATGTTATCGTCATTGGCCGAGCTAAACCGTGTGTTCTCGTTCGACGCCATCGACTCGACACTCGACTATAATGTGGCCATATCGTATCGATAGATATACCTAATTACTGCTCTCGTAAACCCAAACTGCCAAATCCAGTCACAGATACACCCATAATACCTACAACTGCACAGATAACGCATCTGTTTGAAAATGGGTAAAAAATCATAAATAAATAAAACAAATGTAAATTGTATCGCACCAAAGCGCTAGTTGCCAATCATCGATATACTACCGACGGCGACAGAACGAATACCTCGTTAATTTTTTTAAATACCTACACTTGCTAAACTTTTTAGTAATTAAAAAATTATCACCGTTTAGAACGATCGAAAGTTTTCTTCCAGCTGAACTTCGCTAGTCTAAGTAGGCAATAATGTCTGAAGAGAAAATCATCAAGTTTGAAATTTTATACCTGTTCTAATTTCCGACCATAAACTATTCGAATGATCAAAATACCCTTCTTCGATTCCGTTTGGAAAAATTTTCTAATTAATTTTTCAAAGAAAAAGTTCAGTTGTTTTTGAAAAACGTAGGTATGATGCCATGTTTTAGAGAGGGGGAGCTGGTTTTGAAATTTTTTAGTTGAATGCACAGCGTAGAAGAAGAGTTATTTTCAAGTAGCAGAAAAATACTAAAAAAAATTTATCCAAAGAAATTTGAAAAAATGTCCACAGTTCATAAAGGATGGAAATATGATACATACATAAATTTTTTAGCAACGTTTTACAAATGTAAAAAAACATGTTTTTTAAAAATTGAGAAAGGTAGCAATTAAACATGGGAAAACGGTGTGCGAAAGGGTGGGCCGGAAAACCCAAAATTTTGATTTTTGAAAAGTTACCCCGATTCATATCTTCCGATAGCGCAATTGCCTTCAATTCTTGAAAAATTGTCAAAAATTCAACGTTTACAAAATTTTTTTAAAATTAAAAAAAAAATCAAAATTCATTCTAAAAGCACAACTTTTTTGAAAAAATCCATGTTTTATAGTTTTTTTTTTAATTTCTCATATTTCTTCACCTCTGAAAAAAATTTTAAAAAGTTATAAAACACTGATTTTTTCAGAAAAAATGTGATTTTTGGTCTAGATAGTCACAACTGAAGCTCTAAAATTAATTTTTGACAATTTCAAATTTTTTCGAAATTTTTGGCAATTTTTGAAGCATTGAAGGCTCTTGCGCGATCGGAAGATATGAATAGATTTTGAAATTTTTGACATGGATATGTCTTAGGGCTGGGGGGTAAAATTTGAAAAGTGTTACGTAACGCAGGGATGGTTACGTCACGTAACAATTTTAGGTCCAGACATAATGACATTATGTTAGACTTGAAAAACTTGGAAAAAATCTATTTCAGATGAGGAAATGATGATATGTTATATTAAGTAGTTCACGTAATATTTTTGTGTAACATTTTTGAATTAAGTCGGTCAAAAAGTCGGTTGAAAAGATAGTTGGAAATCAGAAAGATAGTCGGAAAGCTGTAAAAAAGTTGGTTGAAAAGTTGGTAGAAAAGTCGGTCAAACAGTTGATCAAAAAGTCAACCTGAAAGTCAATCTGAAAGTCGGTCAAAAAATCAGAAAGATAGTTGGAAATTCGATCGGAAAGTTGATTGGAAAGTCGATTGGAAAGTTGATCGGAAAGTCGGTCGGAAAGTCGGTTGGAAAGATAGTTGGAAATCAGAAAGATAGTCTGAAAGCTGTCAAAAAGTTGGTTGAAAAGTTGGTAGAAAAGTCAGTCAAAAAGTTGATCAAAAAGTCAATCTGAAAGTCGGTCAAAACATCAGAAAGATAGTTGGAAATTCGATCGGAAATTCGATCGGAAAGAAATTTTGATTTCTGAAAATTTACCCCCACAAAAGTTGGTGGCTGGATGGACAAAAAAATAAAATAAAAAATTTCAAAATCGATTCATATTTTCCGATCGCGCAAGAGTCTTCAATTCTTCAAAAATTGCCAAAAATTCAAAATTCCAAAACTTTCGAAAAATTTTAAATAGATTGAAATTAATTTTTGAGCTTATTTAGTGACTATCTAAATCAAAAATCACTTTTTTTTAAAAAAAAATCAGTGTTTTATAACTTTTTTCAATTTTTTTCTGAAGGGAAGAAATAAGAGAAGTTTTAAAAAATTATAAAACATGAATTTTTTCAAAAAAGTTGTGCTTTTTGCTTTAAATAGACTCTAAATAAACTCTAAAATGAATTTTGATTTTTTTTTAAATTTTTAAATATTTCTAGAATTTAAGGCTCTTGCACGATCGAAAAATATGAATCTATTTTGAATTTTTTTATTTTATTTTTCTAGTCTATGATCCCAACAACTTTTGTGGGAGGAGAAGGGTTCAAAAATCAAAATTTTTGGTTTTTCGGCCCACCCTACGGTGCAGCCAACAGCAAATCATAAAATTCCAAAATACGGAATTTATATCGACTTTGAATTAATCATTTTTTCGCCTGAAAATATTACGTTTTTTTTTTTTCAATAACTGAAAGTATACTTCGGAAATTTGTTTAGAAAATTTTGTATGTCAGTGCAGGCAGTTACAAATCGTGACATGCTAAACTATGCAATTTACGTTGACCAATATTCAAAATTTTTATCGCTTGAAAAATTACCTAACAATAATTTTGTTTTCAATCATCAGAAATAAAAAATTTAGAGTTTTTCTTTGAAAATTTTGTACGTCAGTGCAGCCAGTTGCTAACTGTAATGTTCTGATGTCTTCAAATTCAAAACATACTTCTGATTGGGAGAAAAAATTGGTTCAATCACTGGACGAAAAAATAATGCATTCGAGTTCAAAGTATCAGAATATCACAATTAGCAACTGGCTGCACTGACGTACAAAATCTTCAAAGAAAAATTCTAAAATTTTTATTTTTGATGATTGAAAACAAAATTATTGTGAATTTTTCAAACGATAAAAAAATCATTTCGAGGTCAACGTAAATTCCATACTGTAGCATGTCACGATTTGTAACTGGCTGCACTGAGATACAAAATTTTCGAAATATACTTTCAGTTATTGAAAAAAAAAAATACGTAATATTTTCAGGCGAAAAAATAATTAATTCAAAGTCGATATAAATTCCGTATTTTGGAATTTTATGATTTGGTATGGGCTGCACTGGTGTATAAAATTTACAATTTTTTTTCAAAATTCATTTTCAGTGGTTGAAAAAAATTTTAGTTCACTTACTCGATGAAAAAAAAATTATTCCAACTCAGTCAAAATTTCATATTATTGTAATATTGCAATTTGCAACTTTTCAACCCCCTGGTAGCGGTCTGAGTTTTGATCGGAGAAGGATGGCGATGGTTTAGGGATCACCAAAAGACTGGAAATGATGGAATTTTTTAAAAATAAGGATGTAGCTTTAAACCAAAAAGATGAGGACGAATTGGGGGTCATTGTAAGGCATGGGGGAGGCAGATCGGAAAAGTTAAGTTGATAATCGAGCTCAACACCCTCAAATTAGTAGAAATCGATATGCCGCACGATATTTTCATTTTTTTGCAAGGGTTTCTCAAAATTGGGAGATTTAGGGGGGCGCAAAGGTGTCGAATCCAAAAAATAAGCAAATATTTAAACTCAGTACTCTCAAAAACCTAATAAAGGACATGTCACTCGTTATTTTTCTTTTTTTTGAATTTTGACCTTATGAAGGGTTTTGATAGGGGGGTTCAGTGGGGTCGGATGAAAAAACTGAGCACATATTCGTACTCAGCGTCTTTGAATTAGTATAAATCGATGTGCTACTTCATTTTTGCATTTTTTTTTAAATTTTGAACAAAATTGAGGACCCTTGTGCCCTCTTAGGGGTGCTGAGATCCTATCTTGAAAAGTAATTAGTTGAAAAATACATAAAAAGTTTTCCTCACAGTAATTTTTTCATATTTTTAAATGGTAGCCCTTAGCTTTTGTAATTATCATGAAAGTTGAGCTATCATCACAAAAGCGCAGCTTTGAATTTTTCAAAATGTGATTACCAATTTTGAATCTACTTTCAATTCTGTACAAAACCGCACCAACAGATTCATTTTTTACTGAACTAATCTCGAGATATGAACCTTCAAAGTTGAGCCGTTTTGCAAAAAATCCCATGATTGTGCGAAACACCTCCTCCCCCCACCTTTTGAAGGATTAGGATTGAAATGACGGCGATTCTTTCATTAGACCATCGAGGGGAACCCGTGAAAAAATTTTGAGCGCAACCGGAAGACCCAAGGTCAAAACCTGCTCGAATTGACATGGAATGAGCCATCAGAACTCAGAAGTAACATTTACGACCACTTTTGACCAACAATTTTTGTCCTCGCTTCACTCGGGCTCAATGAATTTATACAATTCATTCTTAAAATGATTGTATGAACCCTTTTTTCTTCCATCGATTCTTGTTATTGAAAAAAGGTGAAATAAAAATCTCATAATGGTAAAAGTAGAAAATTTTTTGGAGTGTCAAAAATGAACATTTTCTCCCTTTTTCAACTGGGGCTCAAGCCCCCCCCCAAAAAAAAAGTTACTCCCCATCTCCGCCTATGTGCGGTGGTGGTTTTTTTGTAGGTACTTTACAGCGATTTATGAAATTCTGAATTACGAATTCATAAGTTTTTATTACATATTTCGACTCGTAGATAATATGGAGCGAGAAATTATAGCAGAGAAACAGCGCCATCACAAGGAACGCATACGCAAAACTTGGCACTTGAATACACATACAAGCTTCCAACTGTCCTATCCACGCCTGCGCCTTAGGTTATTCTTACGAGGATGAAATCCATCTCAAACAGAACTTCGACGCAATTTTTATCTGGAAAACCATGGAAAACGCTCGAAACGAAACCTCGCTTCCCCTTTTCCACCAAAATTAGACCACAACACTTGATGAAAATTTCTACGAGAGTTCAATTTTTTCGAAAATTAAAATACAAACTCGAAGTTGACGTTTAGTTGGAAACCAAAGGAGGAAAAATTATTGCGATGTAAAAATCGCGTAAATTATATTACCGCAGGGTGCAACTGGAAAAATTTAAACCATTTCCTATTTCACGAGTAAGAAAGAAAGGGGCGATCATTTTCAATTCCATTTCTCAAATTACTGCTGGAGAGTTGAAATGAAATTCAAAACCAATTGGAAAAAGGGATGAATTTATGATTACGTTTACCATTTCCGCAGAAACGCAAAACGTAATCCACTATTAATTTTCAGGTTTCAAAAAAACCAGGTATGTGATATTTACGAGAATCGTTCTCTAACTAGGAAGACGCTGAGGTAGGAAGGGAGCTTTGAAAAACAATTTGCAACGAATACCTATTACCTACGTAGCTAAATGATCTATGTGTTTAGTTGTGCGCCACGTAAGCGAATCGATATCGAAGCCAGCAATAAATGATGCATTCAAAAAAATACAAATACAGTATCTATGTAGCCTACCTACACTAGGGTGATCTTCATTTATACTTGGTGAAAAAAATTTTTCGAAATTTTTGTGGGACCCCCCGTAGATTGGTGCCATTCCATGAGAAAATCATCCACAAAAAATTTCAGCCCGATTGGTTCACCCCTCCCCTCGCACCATGACCATCTTTGACCAGGTTAGACTTACCGAGCGAGCATATAACTTTCCACCATGGTACGCGGTGCAATTCAACGTGTCCCCTCGCGCTAACACCCCTCTTGTGTTTCAGTAGTGAAAGGACGAATAATTTGAATTAATGTTTTCTAATAAAAATTATTGTCATTAGAAAACATTAATTCAAATTATTCGTCCTTATACTACTGAAACACCAGACAGGTGTTAGCGCGAGGGGACACGTTGAATTGCACCGCGTACCATGGTGGAAAGTTATATGCTCGCTCGGTAAGTCTAACCTGGTCAAAGATGGTCATGGTGCGAGGGGAGGGGTGAACCAATCGGGCTGAAATTTTTTGTGGATGATTTTCTCATGGAATGGCACCAATCTACGGGGGGTCCCATAAAAATTTCGAAAAAAAATTTTCACCAAGTATAAATGAGGACCACCCTAACCTACACTTATGTACCAAATGAGCAAACGAAAGGAAAAAAAATCCCTAAATAAAAGCAGCAGTTTTGTCGATTTTTGCGGCGTGAAATCTGTTCGTTGGTCGTCCCATTGTTTTCGAAGTTGAGTTTTTTTTATTTTAATTAAACACGTGTAATTGTACGATAATGCAGAATTTCACGCCGATAATTATGAATAATCGTTTTAATGGGTATACTGGTACTACGTAATCCGTTTGAAAATATTTACGCGAAGGTGTTTATCTATTTTTTTTCTTTTTTTTATACATGTAGAGGTACTTAAATATATTTTTCGTAATAAAAATAAAGTACATGTAACTGTATATGGGTATATAAATGATTCAATGAGGAAGTACAGGTGCAGGTGAACGAGGAGTCGAGGACGAGATCTTCACTATGATGATAGGTGTATATTTTTAACAAACGCAGTGCTTGTGGCTTCAATTCTAAAATACGATTAATGTTTAATATGCCCACTTTTTTTCTTTGTTTTTTTTGAAACTATGACGATGAAATTTTTACACGCAGATTCTTTTCAAACTCGAAAAAAAACATGTGACACGTACAGGGACAGGGTACCTGAAATCGGAAAACTGAATTTTGCGTTAAACCCAAAAAACGAAAAATGGACAATTCAAAAAATATTTTTTTTGCATTTTCAAGCAGTTCAGACTTTTACGCATTTGTTGCCAAAGTTTCACTTCGAATAACCTAATAGAACATGTCTAAATGACGTTCAAACCGACTGAAGAAAAGGTACCTAAAGTCGGAACGTTAAAAAAATCAATGTGCGCTGCAAAATGCGGCCCATGAAATATGCAGGCCTCATAGCGAAATTTCAAAGAAAAAAAGTGAGTTTTAGTGACTTTTTTGGAGCAAAGGTGACCAAAAAGTGACCAAAAATGACCAAAAAATGACCAAAAAATGACCAAAAAGTAACCAAAAGTAACCCAAAATTTGATTTTTTCAGGTGAATTTTTTTACAGTTTTTTGGGGGGAATTTTTTTTGTAGTTTTCTGCAAACATTTCAAAGATGAATCAACTGAAACGGCGTGAATAATTTCATTCCAGGTATCATAGCAAAATTCTATCAAAATTAAGTAACTTTTAGTAGGTAACTTTTTTCGAACAAGAATTAACCAAAAAGTAATCAAAAAATGGGCCATGGTGTCCACTATATTTCAGAAATGATTTTCTCTGACTTTTCCAGGTTTTCCAGACCAATTTTTCGAATTTTTCCAGTGATATTCGTTAATTTGGGGGGGGGGGGGGTAATTTTTTACATGATGTACTTACATCACGAAATTTCTCATAAAAATGATATAAAATGCATGCGGTCAAACGATTTTTTTTTCGAATTCACTAGATACTTTTTACGAGATTTTTAGATGCTCCTCTTCGAGCCAAAAAAAATATTCAAATTCAATTCTGAAAATTTTTAAGCCCACCTAACTCCCCCTCACCATAAAAATTTGAAAATTTGAATTGATTACCTACAGAAAAAATGCCAAATTAAAAAGGAAAAACCAAGTATTCCAACGCAAAATTAAGTTTGAAAAATGAAAAAAAAATATGCCAGGATGTCTACCAAATCAAGCAAACGAAAATTCGAATTTTTCCGGGCTAAAAATTCAAAAATTTCTTCACATTTTATCCCCCCCTCTCTCATGAAAAACACATGCCTCAAATTTATGAATTCACGCAATCCCCTGCCATTTTTCAGTACCTAAGTACCAATAAATAAAAAAGTCAATAAGGAGGTAAAATATAAATTATTTTATGGAAATATAGAAATGTGTTAAGCCTGAGCGAAGCGAGGGCGAAAATTTTTGTGAAAAAATATCTTCAAAAGATGAAAATTCACCACTTTTCCCTCATTCATATTTTTCAAAAAATGGCCAATAATTTTGAATTCTGTAAGTTCTATTCCCGCTCCTTTTATTTCAACATCGTGGTGAAGGGCATCATGGCATTTCTTTCTCATTACAGCTCAGTAAAAAGTAAGTTTGCAAGAAACTTGAGATTTTAAATAAATTTTGTAAAAAGAAAGAGTTTAAAGTACCCCGAGCGTAGCGAGGGGGAATTTTTTTTGAATAAATACATGCATTTTCAGTATCAATAATTTTTTGAAAAATTTATAATAAAATAAGCAAAGAAACACTTTCCTGAATGATTCATCGTTTTTTTTTGAATTTTTGAAAAATTCCAGAGAAAATTCCGAAATTCCCTGACTTTTCCCTGACTTTTCCAGACCACCAAAATTCCCTGACTTTTCCCGGTTTTCCAGAGAATGGACAGTTGGACACCATATCTTGTTATGTTTCAATTTTTATGACTTGATTTTTTTTTAAACCATTGAAAACAGATGTGCATTGTAGGAGGCATAAAAATCTAGGCGGGGGGCTGAATTTTCATTTAAACTCTCCAGCAGTAAATTTTCAACCTCGAACTTTGAATGAGCAACGTACGAAGAATCAACTTTTTAAATACGTCACCATAATATATTAAAGTGTGGAAGAAGTTCAAGCGCAAATAATACGAATTTTAGTTTTTTTCTTCCATATTTTGAAAAATCCTTTGGTTTAATTTAGCTGAATAATTTATGAAGTTTTAAAAGCGTTGTGTCAGCGTCCGCGCCCTATCGTCGAGCTTTTACACCAAATTAACTCCTAACTTGAAAACCTGGATTAAAAAGATTTTGGTAAGGTGCAGTGGGGTAATTGCAAAATCGGGGTATTTGCAAAATCAGCTTCTGGAGGTCAGTTAACATAATTTTTGAGCGCGCCATCTTTTGGTAGGTCAAGGCACATCTATTACCTATATACTCACTCAGTTTGAACGAAATCGGTGCACGCATTTGCTTTTTGGAAATGTTTTTATCAACATGTGTCAAAATCACTCATAAGTAAAGTTGAATCAGTTTTTTTCAAAATGGACAAAAACGTACAAAGTAAATTTTTTTGAACTGATTTTTGTTGAATAATTATACTAATAGATCTAAGTTAAAGCTAAGACTATCATTTTAAAAAAATTTTCATTACATTAGCGGAAAAATGCGTTTTTGCATTTACCCCGAAAAAGGTCACGCGGGGGCAATTGCAAAATCGAAAATATCTATCATTTTATTTATACTCTCAGAATTTTTTAAACGATTTTTAGATGTAAAATGGGTCGAAAATACAAAAAAAAGAATATTAGTCCTTCAAAAGTGTGAAAATTTATATTAAATTTTTGATATTTACTTACAAAATTTTGCCATTTTTTGCGTTTTTGGGAGTTATTATCAAAATATTGTTCAAATTTCATCAAAATTTTGTGTTTTCCAATAAAATACGTCATACTTATCACAAGTGATCATTTGTTTTCAATTTTTAGCTCATTAAAAAAAAATAAAAATAAAAATAAAAAATGAGATTTTTTCACTTCTTTAAAAAATTCTTTCTTTCGCAGATATCTCCGACAAATTTTGATCAAACGAAGGTAATGAGTATATTAAAATGTAGTAAATTTTACGTAGATTCCGATTTGACCATCAAAAGTGAAAAAAAATGAGCACCTTCAGATATAATTTACGATTTGGCATTTGCCCCATGGCGGGGTAAATGCAAAAACACAATTGAAAAATTTTTAAATTTTATTTTCTCATAAATTTATAAACTAAATGATACGAAATTTTTCCCACCAATAGAGAACCCCTTGAAGTTTGTGTGACAGAAATTTCAGGTTGATTGGTGCCATAGAGCCGGCACAGTGAACCGGCAAAGTGTCACTAATCAAAAAGTGGTTTGCAATTGCCCCACTGCACCTTAGGTAAAAATTGAAATAATTATTATAACGTGATTAAATCGTGTATTAAATCGGGAGTTATAGAGTTGATTCCCAGCTTTGAAAAAGGTTCTAATTGATTCCCATTTTTTTTTTTTTTGAAATGTTCGAATTGATTCCCACTTTTTTTCAGGCGTACATACGAATTGATCCCCTCTTTTTTTCAGGGGTATATACGAATTGATTCCCAACCTCTTTCAACAAAGGAATTTTTCAGGAGAGCGAATTAATATGCACAAAGCGTTTCTACGACTTAAAATTAGGTTCGGCAAATGTTGGTTTGTTTCAAAATGTGGACTTGTAAAGAGCAGGTTTCACTCCAGTTCTCAAGAATTGAAATGAAAAATTTTCCCATTTGTTTCTAAATCACAGATCTTTGAAGTTTTCGAGCTTTTTATTTAAAAAACACAAAAAAGGTGTTGAAATAATTTTTTAAATCCGAAAATAAATAACACCATTGTTTTTTTTCGCAAAATTTTATTTCCGAAACTGCGATTAAAAAATTCCCAAGCATAAGCGCACCCAATGGGAAAATTTTTCATTTCAATTTTTGAGAACTGCAGTGAAACCTGCTCCGTAGGCCCCAAATCCACATTTGAAACAAACCAACATTTGCTGAACCTAATTTTAAGTCGTAAAAACGTTTTGTGCATATTAATTCGCTCTCCTGAAAAATTCCTTTTTTGGAAAATAAAGTGGGAATCAATTCATGCATACCCTGCCAAAGAAATTGGAATTAATTCGCACTTTCACTCTTGAAAAAGGGGGAATCAATTCGTACATCTCCAAAAAAAAAAAAAAATGGGAATCAATTCCCCTGTGTTTTTACACAAATATTTCTTTGGGAATCAACTCACCTACAGCCATTAAATCAGTACTGTATAATACGGTGGATCGAAAAAAATAAGTTATCTTGGATTTTGCAGAGGTGGTACACTTTGAGTCAAAAACCTTCTACAAAAAATTCCAGGCTACTGCCTCAAAGGCAGTTGGAACCAGGAGCCTCAAATTTAGTCATTTTCAACTATTTTTTTCAATTTTCACCTAAAATACCCTTCAAATTTTTTTAAAAATTTTCTAATAAAAGGCCATCGATGCGTTTTGATTTTCTGCATCTCCTTGGCTTATTGACAGCCTAATTCCAGAGCACGTTTTTGTTTTTTGGGGAAGAAATCGGAGATAAAGTAACCTGAAAGTTGTATTCACATTTCAAAAAAATGTTATATTAAAAATTTAATAGGTCAAGCCATTTCCGCAATTAATATTTCGTATAATACCAACTGATTTTATCAAACTTCTATTTAGTGCTCGTAGTGAGCAAAATGAACAGTTTTTTAATAAATAAATTTTCTCTAATAAGATAGAATGATAATTAGACCAGTCTTAGATTACGGTTCTCTCATTTACTCCAATGCCTCCCCCTCACGCCTTGACCGCCTAAACACTATCCAAAACACCTCCCTAAGAATCGCAACAGGTGCCTTTAGAACCACCCCTACTCCCAGTCTCCTTTGTGAAGCACATGAATGTCCACTAAATATAAGAAGGCAATATATCTCCACCCTATCCTACCTAAACATAAAAGCTAATCCCAATTTCAATCTCAAACTTCACTACATAATCTCAAATAACAAAATTTCAGAAAATTTCAAACTTCTTCTTGAATCTATTGAAACTGATAACCTAAAAATTCTTCACAACCCTATCAACCTAATTCCCCCTTGGCTACCTTTTGATCCAAAAATTGACTTTTCATTAACTGATTATAATAAAAAAGAAACAAATCAAATTATTTTCAAAAGAGAGTTTTGTAAACTACAAGATAATTACAAGAACTACTCCCACATTTATACCGATGGATCTAAAACTAACCAACACACAGGATGTGCTATCATTCACAAGAATACTTTATTACCCATTGCTCTCCCTAACATCTCCTCCATTCTAACTGCTGAACTATATGCAATATACTCTGCAATACTTTACATTCAAGAATTCTCACTTCAAAATACTATCATCTTCACGGACTCTTTATCAGCTCTTCACTCTATTAAGAACTACAGATCTAAACACTCTCACCCTATCTCACAACAAATAGTAAAACTCCTCCATCCCCAAAATAAATCCATTATCCTTTGCTGGATCCCATCCCATACCCAAATTAAGGGAAACGAACTAGCTGACTCCACAGCCAAACAAGCTCATCATCACCTCCCTATTGCTCACATCCCCATTCCACTTTCTGACATTAAACACCATGCAAAAAATTTAATGTATAAAGACTTTCAAAATTATTGGTCCCAAACCCCTAATACAAATAAACTAAAAAACATCAAAAACACCACTGAACAATGGAAAACCTCTGAACAATCCTCTCGACAATCCGAAACCCTTCTAATCCGACTAAGAACTGGCCACTCCCTCCTCACTCACCAACACCTCTTCCTGAAACAGCCCTCTCCATTATGCTCCAACTGCAATATCCCTACAAGCATCCTCCACCTCCTCACAGAATGCCCTTTGTACCATACAGCACGATCCACTTATCTAAAAGACTGTGCTTTGAAAAATATTCTATCAGATGACCCAGCCAAAATTAAAACTCTTTTACTGTTTCTAAAAGAAATTAAGCTAATTCATTTATTTTAATCATAAGTTTACAACCTACCTTTCATTTCTCCATAGATCATAAGTAATATTTCATTTTATTTTACTCTATTTAGTTATTCTTTTCTCTCACCTTAATGTACACATAATCTATAATACTTTAGTGCCTCTAAGCTTAGCTCTTGTAAACGGCACTTAAAATAAAAAAAAAAAAAAAAAAAAAAAAAGACTTTACCTATCAAAAGTATATGATAAGTATTTCAAAGTTCTTTGAAAATAAATAAAAAATTGATTTCGTATTTTGTATTTAACATTTTTTCAGAAACTAGCAATTTGATCAATGATCAACCATAAATTGATTTTAACGAACTTTCGATTTTAAAGTAGAATAACTTCTGTTCTAATGGGTAAGGTCAATTGGGGTAATTGTAAATTTTTCGGAAAATTGAACCGATTTTGTGATACTCTTTTTCGTTTTACTCTGTAAGTAAGAAAGCAAAGTGATTGAAATTTTTTCCATATATCAATGAATGTATGGGGAGTAATATGGCGGTTTGTTTTCATCGATTCGATTATTCATTCCGAAATTATGGACTTCGTTTACAATTGGACAAGAATATTTACATTTACCCCACTTTGATGGGGTAAATGTAAATGCATACATTGTACCCCATAAAAACGTATCCCTCGGTTTTTTTTTGCATAATTTGGAAAAAAATTATACAGATTAAATATTTAAACGTCTGGAAAAACTAACTTGTAAAAAAAAATCAAAAGAAATCAAAACAAAAAAAAATGATATTTTGTGTTTAAATTTGTGAATCCCATTTAAATAACACGTGTTTACAATTACCCCACACCTCAAAAATTTGATGGGTATTTGTGAATGCTGCAGAAAATTAATTTCTCAGCTTCAAAAATCATAAGTATTGAATTTCATCATTTTTGAATGTCCGTAGAACTAAATTAATGCATTAAACACCAACTTTTTTACTTTTTTCTATTTTTTCTCGAATTTTGAAGATTACGTAGATTGTGTGAAAACCAAAATTTGATATCATGTTTTTTTCATCGCGAAATTTTTCATCTCAGCTGTCACCAAGAACCCGAAGTTCTTTATTATAGTAAGGCCAATTATTCACAGTTTTTATTTTTGGCAACTCCAGCTCGCTAAATGCATTTAAGTATTTACAGCATGACTTGTTTACAATTACCCCATGTTTACAATTACCCCAAATGACCTTACTTAATTTCCACGAGAACTAAAAAAAAATTATAAATCTCAAATTTTATCTTTCTTTTACATTTTTGAAAATTTTCAAAATTCCTTGTCTTTTCCATGTGTTCTAGAGAGTAGACAGCGGAATGACCTGCATTCAGATTTTTAAAAAATCGTAAGCACCTTACTTATTATCATTTAATAAACCGCCAAAAAATGTATCTGATCTTTACATTGGAAAAAAAAATTTATTCCTTCTATGTCAAGAAACTGACTTTAAGAAAAAAAATCTGAACATAGGTAGAATGCAAATGGTAATCAATAAGGATGTTATTTTTCTAACAATTTTTTCGACTTTTCAACAAACACTAATTTTTTTCAGAATTTAAAAATTAACGAGTAAGCCAATTTTTCAAAAAAATTGGAAATACCTATTTATTTCTTTAAAGTAAAAATTATACTGATTTTTTCGGCGTTTTAATTTTTTTTGACAGACTTTCAAGCTTGAAAAAACACTCACATCAAAAAACAAACACAAAAATCGAACACATATGAGAGGAACTAAACAGTAGAAACCTTACTACCTTTAGGTACTTATGTAATTGAAAATCTTTCATTATGAACCTTAAACCCAAGCCATCAGATTCCTATTTTGATTTCATGCTAAAATAACCTCTGAAAAATAAATCCAACGGTTTTAGACACTGTCGAAAAAATTTCTTCCTAATTCCATTCTTTTTTGTCCAATGGACACATATCATTTCCAATTAAATTTGCACACATCTCCAGAGAAGTGGGAAGATGGGAGTAACAGAAAAAAAAACGTAGAATAGGAGAATTTTCCATCTACAAAAAATGAACGAATTCGATGCCTCGAACTGAAAAGTTTTAACTCTACTCGTTCGCCTTTGGCATTAAAAAGTTCACTCCCGTACTTCGGAAATTCAATAAAAATTGATTTCGCTGCAATGTTGGATTGCGATGAATTAGTACACACATTTTTCACACAATAAATATTTTTCTTCAAATTTTTAATACTTTAGTAAAAATTAGCCAAGCAATTCCTTCACAAACGTAGGTCTAACCACATCAATTTTGAAACTATTTCCTTCCAAGGTACTTGGGCTTCTTTCCTTTGAAAGATATTTATAAAATAATTACCACATTTATAGATCAATTCTCAAATCACTACAATAGACAACACGAACGTCGCAAAATTTTACTCTATTCTAAGACCATCGTCGAAAAAAAAATCTTCCAGCAGCCAAACCACATCATTCTCACAGTACACCCATCGAGACGAAGGGAAAACACGCGTCATTTATGAGTAAAACCTCAAACTACACATGGAATGCGATTAAGCATTACGACGGTAATCATGAACTAATGAGGCTATATGTCAATACGGACGAATAACATGACCTCATTAATAACAAATTCGCCGCGAATCCAAATCGTTGTATAATAATTCATCGCGTCTTCATTATCATCGACTACATATCGCGACGTCTAATCGATTACAAAAAATTACGTTGTTATAGATAACATAGGTTTTCGACTGTGCCTATGAAATATGTACAGGTAGAGTGTGTAATGTATTCGTACATAGTGTACATAGCTAATATGCTACCTTGATTAGGTATTTCGACTTTATTCTCTCACTATCGCGATAAAAATAGATCAGCGAAAGTTTGAGACTTGAGACAGAAAAAATTCATCTCAAAGCGTACCTTAAATTTCAATTTTTTTTCATGTAGTCTGGTTTCGTTGATGAATTTTAAAAAAAAATGTTATGTACTTTTTTCTTTAGGGTAAAAACTTCAGATCATTGATATGTTCAATAGGGTGGATCGAGAAAAAATAGGTAATATATATCTTGGATTTTGACCAAATTTGGTTGGGTGGTTTACTTTGAGTGGGAGACTTCACAAAAAATTTTGAGCTCCCGAGAGGCAAGAGGGGGGATAGGTGCTCAAAGTGCACCTCCTTTTGAAAAAACAATGTTTTTTGCGTTTTTTAACCAATCAAAATTGTGTGAGAAGCCTTCGTAGCACTTAAAAGATGCGATTTCAGTTTCTACATCTCCCTAAACCATCGCCATCCTTCTCCGATCAAAACTCAGACTGCTACCAGGGGGTTGAAAAGTTGCAGATTGCTTATATTTCAATAATACTCGTATGAAATTTTCACTAAGCTGGAATGATTTTTTTTTCATCGAGTAAGTGAACTAAAAATTGTTTCATCCATTGAAAGTGAATTTTGAAAAAAAAATTGAAAATTTTATACACCAGTGTAGTAGGGTGGGCCGAAAAACCAAAAATTTTGATTTTTGAAAATTTACCCCCACAAAAGCTGGTGGCTGGATAGACAAAAAAAATAAAATAAAAAATTTCAAAATCGATTCATATCTTCCGATCGCGCAAGAGCCTTCAATTCTTCAAAAATTGCCAAAAATTCAAAAATTTTTAAAAAGATTGAAATTAATTTTTAAGCTTATTTAGTGACTATCTAAATCAAAAATCACTTTTTTTTTGAAAAAAAATCAGTGTTTTACAACTTTTTTTAATTTTTTTCAGAGGGGAAGAAATGAGAGAAATTTAAAAAAATTATAAAACATGAATTTTTTCAAAAAAGTTGTGCTTTTTGCTTTAAATAGACTCTAAATAAACTCTAAAATTGATTTTTACAGGCATCATAGTGAAATTTGGTGGGGAAAAAAGTAACTTTAGTAACCCAATTTGGGAAAAAAAGTAACCAATGTATTACCAAAAAGTAACCAAAAACTCAATTTTTAATGGTAAAATTTGTAAAAAAAAAAAAAACCACGTATGTACTTAATGCAATTATTATAACTTATAAGCGCTCCCAGAAATTATGTAAGGGAGGGGCTGAGAATTGGAGAAAAATGGGGTGAGGGGAAGTAAAAATTCGTAACAAACTTCAAAATCTATTTTTACAGTAGTGCTCGTACAGTCAGGTTAATTTCAGTGGACAGATGAAAAAATGTAATACAGATAAAAGCGAAGAAAAACTGAAAAATTGCAAGAATTCTCTAAATCTGAATCAGTGAGATGAATATAAATGAAAATCAGTGATTCACATTGATCGTTTAGTCAAAATTACTGATTTTTTTCTGGTTAATTGAAAATCGACTAAGAAATCAACGACTTTTGACTGCAATATCAATGAAAATTATTTTATTGGTTCAAAAAGGCAGAGTTTTTATAAAACTTGATTGATGTAGGTTTAGAAAGTTATATTCTAATGTAAGAAATAAGAAAAATTATTTTTGAAGAGTAATAAAATGCACTTCTCTGAACACTTTTGACGTTTTGAGGTAAAATTTCATTTTTTTATTGAGCTTGGATTGAATCTGCTCGACTCCGGGACTTAATCAGACATTATACAAGGGCGGGGAATAATTTGAAAAAAATGAGGGTGTGTCAAAATTAAGTAAAAAAAAGTGAGTATCTAGCCTACCTACCCTGTAAATTTATATGAAAATTAGTGATTTTTCATTGAAATATTAATCAAAATTACTGATTTTTATTTGACAAATTGGAAATTGATTGGAGTTTTGACTGAAATATGGGTGAAAATCTCTAGTTTTTGATGAAAATTATCTCACTATACTTAACCAAGAGAATGAAAATACATCAATTTTGACTGATTCAAATTTAGGGAATGATAGTGTATTCAAGAAACAGAGGTATCAATGTACTGCCCGAGCGGAGCGAGGGCGAAATTTTTTGAAACAAAAAAGTCTCCAAAACTCGACTAAACCAAAACTACTAGACACTTTACGCTTAAAAAAATCAATTTTTAGAGAAAAATTGTGAAAAAAAGGTAAATTTTTTGAGAAATTTTGGAAAAAAGTAACTTTTAGAGGTAAAAAGTAACCAAAGTAACTTTTGAAGTGGAAATAGTAACCAAAAGTAACTTGTCTCGAAAAAAGTAACCAAGTTACTAAAAAGTAACCACGCTATGATGCCTGTTTTTATGAATTTTGATTTTTTCGTTTTTAAATATTTCTAGAATTGAAGGCTCTTTCACAATCGAAAAATCTGAATCTATTTTGAATTTTTTTTATTTTATTTTTCTAGTCTATCATCCTAACAACTTTTGTGGGAGGGGGGGGGGTAAACTTTTCAAAAATCAAAATTTTTGGTTTTTCGGCCCACCCTACAGTGCAGCCAACAGCAAATCATAAAATTCCAAAATACGGAATTTATATCGACTTTGAATTAATCATTTTTTCGCCTGAAAATATTACGTATTTTTTTTCAATAACTGAAAGTATATTTCGGAAATTTGTTTAGAAAATTTTGTATGTCAGTGCAGGCAGTTACAAATCGTGACATGCTAAACTATGCAATTTACGTTGACCAATATTCAAAATTTTTATCGCTTGAAAAATTACCTAACAATAATTTTGTTTTCCATCATCAGAAATAAAAAATTTAGAATTTGTCTTTGAAAATTTTGCACGTCAGTGCAGCCAGTTGCTAACTGTAATGTTCTGATGTCTTCAAATTCAAAACATACTTCTATTGATTGGGAGAAAAAATTGGTTCAATCACTTGACGACAATATAATGCATTCGAGTTCAAAATATTGAAAACAAAATTATTGTGAATTTTTCAAACGATAAAAAAATCATTTCGAGGTCAAGTAAATTCCATAGTGTAGCATGTCACGATTTGTAACTGGCTGAAATGAGATACAAAATTTTCAAAATATACTTTCAGTTATTGAAAAAAAAAATACGTAATATTTTCAGGCGAAAAAATAATTAATTCAAAGTCGATATAAATTCCGTATTTTGGAATTTTATGATTTGCTGTTGGCTGCACTGGTGTATAAAATTTTCAATTTTTTTTTTCAAAATTCATTTTCAGTGGTTGAAAAATTTTAGTTCACTTACTTACTCGATGAAAAAAAAAATTATTTTAACTCAGTAAAAATTTCATATTATTGGAATATTGCAATCTGCAACTTTTCAACCCCCTGGTAACGTTCTGAGTTTTGATCGGAGAAGGATGGCGATGGTTTAGGGATCATCAAAAGACTGGAAATGATAGAATTTTTTAAAAATAAGGATGTAGCTTTAAACCAAAAAAAGGAGGACGAATTGGGGGTCATTGTAAGGCATGTGGGAGGCAGATCGGAAAAGTAAGTTGATAATCGAGCTCAACACCCTCAAATTGGTAGAAATGTGCGATATTTTCATTTTTTTGCAAGGGTTTCTCAAAATTGGGAGATTTAGGGGGGGCGCTAAGGTGTCGAATCCAAAAAATAAGCAAATATTTGAACTCAGTACTCCCAAAAACCTAATAAAGGACATGTCACTCGTTATTTTTATTTTTTTTTGAATTTTGACCTTATGAAGGGGTTTTGATAGAGGGGTTCAGTGGGGTCGGGTGAAAAAACTGAGCACATATTCGAACTCAGCGTCTTTGAATTAGTATAAATCGATGTGCTACTTCATTTTTGCATTTTTTTTAAATTTTGAACAAAATTGAGGACCCTTGTGCCCCCTTAGGGGTGTTGAGATCGTATCTTGAAAAGTAATTAGTTGAAAAATACATAAAAAGTTTTCCTTACAGTAATTTTTTCAAATTTTTAAATGGTAGCCCTTAGCTTTTGTAATTATTATGAAAGTTGAGCTATCATCACAAAAGCTCAGCTTTGAATTTTTCAAAATGTGATTACCAATTTTGAATCTACTTTCAATTCTCTACAAAACCGCACCAACAGAATCATTTTTTACTAAACTAATCTCGGGATGTGAGCCTTCAAAGTTGAGCCGTTTTGCAAAAAATTTCAATTGTGCGAAAATTACGAGGGCCACCCCCACCTCCTGAAGATCGAAATGACGGCGATTCCTTCATTAGACCATCGAGGGGAACCCGTAAAAAAATTTTGAGCGCAATTGGAAGACCCAAGGTCAAAACCTGCTCGAATTAACATGGAATGAGCCAGTACGTAATCATGATCAAAAAGAAAAATGGTAGGAAGTGTTCACCATATTATTATATTCGATTTGTACCTCGTTTGGAGATATCTTTGCCTAAAAATTTGCATACCACCCCCTTCACCCTCGCTCCTCCTTACAACCACAATTTAAGCATTTGATCGAAAATATCAATGCCACCTATCAAAATAAATTAAAATGTTGCGCTGAATTCAAAAATTATGGTCATTTTTAATTTTGACCCTCTTCCAAGCCAAACGAAATTCACGTGGAGGGGGACTAAGTACCTAATACTGATTAAAAGAAAAAGTGTAGAAATTTGTGTTCACCAGACCACCTAAATTGATCCAGGACAGCAAAAAAAGAACACTTCGAGTTTGGATTGTAGATTAAAAATGAATAAAATTGTCGTATAGGTACATCCAATTATACCATCACATATAAAATCGTAATAATGTAACCTTCTGGTCATTACCACGACGTTGGCGTCTTCGAAAGAATAAAATTAGGTAAACCCGGAATTCGGAAGTGGGTACTTAGATTCAATCATTTTCGTATTTACCACGTTCATATAGTTAATCTATCTCAACTCACCTTAAGCAGCCATAATTACAGGTTAATTACGGAACGCACTGGATTTTCGGTTCCGTACCCAGCCACGTGGCTCTTCTTCACCCTATAGAAAAATAAAAAAAAAATAATACGTTAAAATAATTCACCTAAATATTTTTTGTTTCCTTCACAATATACGTATTCTGCGCAAGGAAAATTAAACTACACATAACCTAATGGGAATATCTAATCTTTTTTTTCAATTTAATTTCTTCTCGTTTCGCGTTACCCATATCCGAGATGAGACCATTTTTTAATTTATTCGTCACTGCGAATTGTTTCGTTGACGCAGTAAACCAACAAAACCCTTGAGAGAATACGTAAATACACATATCATTTCAAGAATCAACCCTCGCCCTTTTCAATATGTTTACGACGCAATCAGAATTTTTCAAGGCTGCACGTACGTTCGCGTATGCTTTTTCAGAAATGAAGGAAAATATTTGTTGTTTGTTAGCTTCAAAAAATAGGAAAACTTTCGCATCTTTTCGAGGTCATTTCTCAACAATCTGGGACATAGGCTTATCAAAATTTGAAAAAAATTGAAAAAGCTGCTCCCTGTCAAACATTAGAAAAGGCGATTATGATCTACCTAACTTTTACGTTTCAAAATCAATTTTCAACAACGAGGCAGCTTAAATAATTTCATTGTTAATTTTTCTTAATGCCATACAATTGATTTTTTTAGACTAAGATTTTTCAAGAAAAAAAATTAATCAACTTTTCGTTAAAGGGGAAAAAGTTTTGGAACATGTAAATCTTTAGAGGGATCTTATATCACCATCAGCAATTTCATTAGTACAATATTTTTGAATGAAGCAACCGCCATGACGAAAAAAATTTACCTGTTGGCTTTTTTTTTGAAATAGGCAAAATGATATCAAGAAGTAGCTAACAAATAAAATGCAAAATCGTGCCAGAAATGGATGAAAATTGTTAAAATAATTAACCCCAATCAAAATTATTTCATTTTCATTGAATTGTGCAATTTTTTAGGCAATAAAAATTGTAAAAAAGGGATTTTTAAAATTTTTTTCACATCCTTTGAATGTCACACGCGAAAGTTACGTGATTCTAGAATCACGAATAAGTAATTTTACTAGGTCACACTTTTGGTGTTGCGAAAATTTCCGACCCCTTTCCCCCCTTCCCGCAATCAAACTATAATATATGAATGTTAAAATTTAAAAAAAATAAAGTTCGTATGCATTTTGAACTTTGAAGAAATTCAACTTTTTTACCTTAAAAATTTCATATTTGAGATGAAAATTGGTACCTAATTAATATGTCTTTAAAATCGAAGATCAACGTTAAAAGCTAATTGTAATTAGTAGCTTCCAATTAGTTGAAAACCATCGTTCTTTTTTTTCAATTTTCAAAAGTAACCCAAATTCCCTTAATTTGACTTCGGAGCAATTATCAAAAAATTGACAAAAGAACCACGTTGGTGTAAAAGCTCTGGGCGTATGTAGAAGATGATTTTAGAGCGCAAAAACGAATTTTTACCATACCCCCTGGGGGCGGGAGCCTCAAAATAAGTGATTATCAAGCTAAAAATTTTAAATCAAAAAATTTTCACATTCTCGCGAAATGTCATTTTTGGGTCACCAATGTAACGAGGTCATTTTTTGATGAAATAAACACGATCTGTACACTTTCAAAAGGGCCGTGGGGGGGGGGGTGGACGTCCCAAAACTACCATTTTAGCAAAAAACTAAAGTTGCTATGGAGTTACGACCTTCTAGCATTAGAGGGACAATATTTCTTCACCTTTGAAAAAAGTTGAAAAGTTATAAAACACTGATTTTTTCAAAAAAGTGTGCCTTTTTGTTTAGATAGTCACTACAAAAGCTCTAAAATTAATTTTAGTCAATTTTAAATTTTTTCAAAATTTTCAAAATTTTGAATTTTTGGTAATTTTTGAAGAATTGAAGGCTCTTGCGCGATCGGAATTTATTTTATTTTTCTAGTCTATTCAGCCAACAACTTTTGTGGGGTCCCTTTCAAAAATCAAAATTTTTGAGGGGTAGAAAATCTAAGGTGCCTGTTTTGAAAACAACTCCAGATCTACTCTCTCATTTCTAAATCAGTGAAATTTATCAAAAATCACTGAAAACATTCAGAATTGCAGCACAGTAAGAAATCAGTGAAAAAGTTTTCATTAAAAGCCAGTTAGTAAAAGAAAATCACTAAAAATCACTGAAAATCAGTGAAAATTCACTAAAAACTCAGTGATATTTATGAAATTCACTGAAAAATCTGTGAAATTTTCTGAATAATCAGCGAAAAATCGCTGAAAGTTAGTGAATTTTACTGATTTTTCCTGTACTGCAATTCTGACTGTTTATCAGTGATTTTTCACTGATTTCAAATGAGGGAGTATGTGATCATTTCACTGATTTTTCCTGTGCTGCAATTCTGACTGTTTATCAGTGATTTTTCACTAATTCGAAATGAGAGAGTATGTGATCAAAGTTTAAATTTTTGCCATGTATTTTAAATGGGCAAAAAAATTTCAATAAAACCATAAACTGTTATGGTGCATGGATAGAAAATGTGAAGAGGACCAAAAAATATCATGTACACTAGGGTGGATCGCGAAAAAAAACATACCTCGGATTTGGACCAAATTTGGTGGAGTGGGTCTCCTAGATATGGAGACCTCCCAAAAAAATTTTGAGCCCCCCAGGTGCACGTGGGAGGGAGCAAGGGGTGGTCAAAGTGCACCTATTTTTGAAGAAATCGCTGTTTTTTGTGTTTTTCAGTCACTCAAAAGTCGTGCGAGAAGCCTTCGTAGCACTTAAAAGGTGCGATTTGAGTTTCTACATCTTCCTAAACCATCGCCATCCTCCTTCGATCAAAACTCAGACGGCTACCAGGGGGTCGAAAAGTTGCAGATCGCAAAATTCAAGTAACATTTCAAGCAAAATATGGCGCATTTTCAGGGAAGAAATGGCCAAATGAAAAAAACAATTCGAAATTCGTGTTCAGCAGGTCAAAATACCCCGATAAACACACTTTTCGCGATAATTTTACTTCAAGTCTGAAAATTCATTTTTTCATAATGAAAAAGCAGTAAAAAAA
The DNA here is from genome assembly GCA_033439095.1 of Pseudococcus viburni. Lineage (NCBI taxonomy): Eukaryota > Metazoa > Arthropoda > Insecta > Hemiptera > Pseudococcidae > Pseudococcus > Pseudococcus viburni. The sequence continues at coordinate 38,425 of JAVBJF010000018.1, forward strand.
AGTGAATTTTATCATGAAAAAATGAATTTTCAGACTTGAAGTAAAATTATCGCGAAAAGTGTGTTTATCGGGGTATTTTGACCTGCTGAACGCGAATTTCGAATTGTTTTTTTCATTTGGCCATTTCTTTCCTGAAAATTCGTAATTTTTTGCTCGAAATGTTACTTGAATTTTGCGATCTGCAACTTTTCGACCCCCTGGTAGCCGTCTGAGTTTTGATCGAAGGAGGATGGCGATGGTTTAGGGAGATGTAGAAACTCAAATCGCACCTTTTAAGTGCTACGAAGGCTTCTCGCACGACTTTTGACTTTGAGTGACTGAAAAACACAAAAAACAGCGATTTTTTCAAAAATAGGTGCACTTTGACCACCCCCTGCTCCCTCCCACGTGCACCTGGGGGGCTCAAAATTTTTTTGGGAGGTCTCCATATCTAGGAGACCCACTCCACCAAATTTAGTCCAAATCCGAGGTATGTTTTTTTTTCGCGATCCACCCTAATGTACACATATTGCCTAATTTGAACATGGAAAGGGCTATCATTTTTAGTAATTTTTCCGATTTATATTTAAAAATATGGAAATTTTTCAAAAAAATTTGAACGGAGCCCCTTCAACGTTGAAGATAGGCACTTGTGTTTTCGTTACCCACTTTTGTGTTGCGCGGAAATGGTAAATTTTATTTCAATATTCATCATTTAATTTGAAAAAATCACAAAAAATGACGTCTTTGATAAAGAGTTGCCACTTCCATGTTCGAATTATGCAATATGTGTACACAACATTGTTTTGCTCCTCTCAACGTGTTCTACCCATTATGGTCATGATAGTTTATGGTTTTATGAAAAAAAAAAAATTGCCCATTTAAAATACGTGGCAAAAATCAAAATTTTGAATCCTCATTGTGGGAGCTAAACTCAAAACTGCCCTATTGGCAAGGGAACCGCTCAAAAACCTGCTCAGCAGCAAAATGAGACTATTTCCAAGAAAAATGCCCATGGGCGTTTATTTGCGCGTAATTGATAGCATTATTTATGGCAGTTATGTTAGCACGTAACGGTAATTACAGTAATCGGCATCACTTCATGCCTTGAAAAACGCTTTCCATTTTTTTGGGCGAAGTCCGGATTTTGGGCGTTTTTTTAGGCATGTGCAACTTTTAAGGCAGGTTTAATAGCGTACGCGTATTTTTAAAAACTGCTCAGCAGTAAAATGAGACTTTTCCGAAAAACATGCCCATCTCGGCAGGTTTTAGAGCATTTTTTATGGCATATGGCAGGTTTTTGAGCGGTTCCCTTGCCAATAGGGTGGCAGCTAAGATTTTGGTGGTGTGGTACTTGAGCCAAGGGCACTTTTCTTTAAAATCCCAGGGGGACACTTCATGTAATTTGAGCATAAGGTGTGTTTAATTTGGAATTCTTCGATTTTTTCCAGTATAGGGAAGGAGGTGAAGTTATAAATCATACGCATCTGCTTTTGAAAAAGTAGAGAGATGAGCTGTGAATTAAAAATTGAAATTCGAAACTTCCAAAAGCACATATTTTTTGAGGTCCTTTAGTAAGTTAAGTACCGGGCAGTAGAAGAAAAAAAAACTTTTTTTTCTGGACTGATAAACATAAAATTTTTCGTTTTATTGTGACGTTTAATAACATACTGATACAAACGCTTCGCATCAATACATCTGAATCGAATGAGAGATAAAAAATTATAAATAGGCTGCTTCAAAAATCCTTTCTACGAGTAGCGATACCATTTTAAAGATTCCCTGAACACCACTCGTCATCTAAAAGAAGGTATACTACTAGAAACCCTACAAATTGCGTATCCTATTCCATTATCACAAACTTGTTGCTACGCGACTATTTTTTGTCGATTTTATACTCTTGTATGTACTTCAGATTGAAAATCCATTCGAATGAATACCATAACTGAGCTTTCTCTCCAGAAAAGCATACCAACGCCGTTATAGTGTCATATAAAATATTTTCAATAAACGAGAGAGCTTGATATACCATAAGTACATGTATATTAGGGTGGATCGAAAAAAAAAACATATCTTGGATTTCGACCAAATTTGGTGGGGTGGTTTACTTTGAGTGGGAGACTACCCAAAAAAAATTTGAGCCCCCCAGGTGCAAGGGGAGGGGAGCAGGGGGTGCTCAAAGTGCATCTCCTTTTGAAAAAAACGCAGTTTTTTGTGTTTTTTAGAAAATCAAAATCGTGCGAGAAGCCATCACAGCACTCAAAAGTTGCGATTTGAGTTTCTACAACTCCCTGAACCATCGCCGTCCTCCTCCGATCAAAATTCAGACTGCTACCAGGGGGTCCAAAAGTTGCAGATTGCAATATTTCAATAATATGAATTTTTCACTAAGCTGAAATGATTTTTTTCATCAAGTAATTAAGCAAAAATTTTTTTTGGATCACTGAAAGTAAATTTTGAAAAAAATTATGAAAATTTTATGCATCAGTGCAGTCAACAGCGAATCGTAAAATTCCAAAATACAGAATTTATGCCAACTTTGAATTGATTATACTTTTTCGCTTGAAAATAATATGAATTTTTTTCACTCACTAGAAGTAAATTTCGGAAATTTTTCGGAAAATTTTGTATATCAGTGTAGCCAGTTATTTTTTTTTAACTTTGGTACCTAGCTGTTCGCGTTCCTCTCCGCATACAAGTTGCGAGGTATGTACTTAAGTTGAATCGATTGTGTATTTATTAATATTTCGCCAAAAACGTATTTGTCTTCAAATTTTCAAAAAAATTGTCTTGTATTTATTTTTATGCCTGCGAGAGAATATACCAGTTCTGTTTTTTTTTTCCAATTTTCTAGCGTTGTCTTATGGAGCTGACAGCCTACCAGCTTGGCTTCTCAACAATGGCTTCAAAATCAAAACATACTTCTATTGATCTGATTGAAACCAAAAATAATACTGTGAATTTTTCAAACGATAAAAAAATTAATTCGAGATAGACGTAAATTCCATAGAGTAGAATTTACAACTGGCTACACCGATATACAAAATTTCCGAAATTTACTTCTAGTGAGTGAAAAAAATTCATAATATTTTCAAGCGAAAAAGTAATCAATTCAAAGTTGGCATAAATTCTGTATTTTGGAATTTTACGATTCGCTGTTGGCTGCACTGGTGCATAAAATTTTCATAATTTTTTTTCAAAATTTACTTTCAGTGATCCAAAAAAAATTTTTGCTTAATTACTTGATGAAAAAAATCATTCCAGCTTAGTGAAAAATTCATATTATTGAAATATTGCAATCTGCAACTTTTGGACCCCCTGGTAGCAGTCTGAATTTTGATCGGAGGAGGACAACGATGGTTCAGGGAGTTGTAGAAACTCAAATCGCAACTTTTGAGTGCTGTGACGGCTTCTCGCACGATTTTGATTTTCTAAAAAACACAAAAAACTGCGTTTTTTCAAAAGGAGGTGCACTTTGAGCACCCCCTGCTCCCCTCCCCTTGCACCTGGGGGGCTCAAATTTTTTTGGGTAGTCCCCCACTCAAAGTAAACCACCCCACCAAATCTGGTCGAAATCCAAGGTATGTTTTTTTTTTCGATCCACCCTAATGTATTGGGCTTTTCTATACTAAAACAGACCAAAAATGAAGTCAGGATGCCGCACGATATTTTCGTTTCTCAACATAGTTTTTCCCAAAATTGGGAGGCTAGAGGGGCGCTCAAGGGTCAAATCCAAAAATAAGCAAATTTTCGAACTCAGTGGCCTAAAAAACTCAACAAACGACAAGTCATACGTTATTTTTCATTTTTTTGAATTCACTGTAAAGTTGATTGTTTCAGATTTTTAAATGGTACCTTTCATCTTTTGTTCTCATCATGAAAGTTGAGCTTTCGACAGCAAAGTTCAACTTTGAGCTTTTGAAAATGTGACTACCGTTTTAAAATCTTCTTTTGACTATCTTTCAGACCACGCAAACAGTTTTCGCCCAAGTACAACCTATCTCGAGATACGAGCCTTCAAAGTTGGGTAATTTGGCTAAAAATCGCAATTGTATAAAAATCTTGAGACTCGCCTCCCCGCCCCCTTGAGGGTTAGAAAAGAAATGATCTTGGTTTTGTGAATAGACCACCGAAGGGAACTCGTAAAAAAAATTTGAGCGAAATCGGAGGACCTGACTTCATTTTTGGTCTGTTTTAGTATGGAATAGCCCATAATTATTTTTCATCAAGCGATTTCCTATTTATTTTATAGATGTTCTAAAGGACCTTTAAACATTTTCATTTTACACATTTTTTTAAAGAACATTTTCAAACTATCGTGCGATTCTATTAGAATTTTATTATTTTCAGTAGCGTTCAAGTGCATGGTCTGACGAATAGGTTTTCAGTTAAACAACAAGAAACAGTAGAAAAAAGAAAAACACCAGACTGGAGAGTAATTTTCTTTTAATTTTTTAAATTTGTATTCATTGAAAAGCAACTTTCAACTCATAAAGGAAATAAATTACGATTGACCGCAGCAAAAATAAAAACGAAGGTTAATCATATCAGGTCATGAAAATCGCAGCAAAAAATATAACAAAACGCCATCAAGAGAACGTTGAAATAAGTTTCGGACACCTATACACGTATTATGCAAAACATCAAACTTGCTAAACTAGATTGATAGCTGGGAAAATCCCAAAAATTATGTGTATATTTTGGTTCGAGACCATGCGAGATACATATTACAGAAAGACACCTCAACATTGCATACCGTTGCGTATAAACAACTTGTGCGTCCGGATATCTTGATATTTGGATACTCGGTAAACAACAATTATACCGCTACAGGCCGCATTAAAAGTGCGATAACTTTTGGCGGCGGAGGTCGTTGTTATTCGCTCGCGTGTACTATTCGTTTGCGAGCACCTTGATCATCGAAATAAATATGAGTAGGTGTTCTATCTTTTCACTGTGGCTCTCTATATTCGCCTACCCGGCTTAAAACTAATAAAGAAATTTTCATTGCGAGTTAAAGACGTAGTAGGGGTGTTTTGGAAAAACGGTTTTTAAAATTATGTCAGAAATTCTTGTATTTTTTCATATTTCTACAAAAATATTTTCTAAAGCCGTCATTCCCAGTCCCAATTCATTAGAAGATTTACTGAATAACTCGCCTACAGTCCTCAAGACTTCAAGCACAGCAGTTCTTGTAAAAGGAAAAATAAAACTTTCTGATTTCATTCCTTCTTTAATTTTTAGCGGACTTCCGCTCTGGTTTTGTACTTCTACACAAATTCGCCACAAAATAAATACATACAATGATTTTTTTTTAGGTTATCGCATTCATTAAGTTCAAAGCAGACTTATGGTAGACGTAATCGATTAAAATTATTTTTATCAGGTCATCCGACCCCCTCTCCGTGCTCTAATTGGCCCCCTTTTCCAGTCTTAAGTGATCAACACGGAATTGAGTTTTTCAAAAAATTACGGTGAGAAAGTTGAATCAAAAAGTAAGTCGATATTCGAATTCTACGCCCACAAATTAGTATGTAGAATCGATGTGCCACACGATATTTTCATTTCTCAACATATGTACTTTTTCCCAAAATGGGGGGGGGGGTAGAGGGACACTGATGGGTCAAATCTAAGAAATAATCAAATATTCAAACTCCAGTACACTGAAAAAAATGAGAAATGAAAAATAAATAAGAAGTATTGGAAAAATTTTAAATTTTATCCAAAAAAAAATTATCCACAAAATAAAGGGTAACTATATAGCAGGATAAGTATGGTGTTTTGGCCCTGGAAACGGATTTTGATGAAACCTACCCCAAAAGTTGAGCCATGATGAGAAAAAATTCTGACAAAAATTTTGGACCCCAGAGCAAGTGTTTTCGGGGGGAGGGACCAAAATGTGTTTTTTAAACTTTATTTTTTCGTTTTTCGCCAAATGTAGATAAAAATTTCGTGCTTTTTTAAATTGAATCTAGAGATAATAGGGTATCAATTTCACGAAAAAATTAACGCACTTTTTCCTTTAGGGTAAAAACCTTAGAACATGGATATGTCCAAATGAAAGGTTCAAATAAACCTAAATTCGTGACATTTTTTTAAAATATCAATGCTCTTAAATTTCAAGTCTAACATAATGTCACTATGTCTTGATCTAAGTCTAGCATCATTCTTGGGATATTACTATATTCGATTATACATGATCCTAGAATAACAAGACCCACACCCACTCAAGATAGAGATTCCAGTTTCCATCAACACTAACATAATATCATTATGTCTTCATCTGAAATACATTTTTAAAATTTTTTCAAGTCTAACATAATGTCATTATGTCTTTGATCTACCGTAACGTAACACTTTTCAAAATTTTCAACCCCCCCCCCCCTAGACATATCCATGTGTAATATCATTAGGTCTTCATCTGAAATAAATTTTCTAAGTTTTTTCAAGTCTAACATAATGTCATTATGTCTTTTCAAATCTAACATAATGTCATTATGTCTTGATCTACCGTAACGTAACGCTTTTCAAATTTTTAACCCCCACCCCTAAGACATAAAACATAATGTCATTATGTCTTTGATCTACCGTAACATAACATTTTTCAAAATTTTCAACCCCCACCCCTAAAACATAACCATGTATAATATCATTATGTCTTCATCTGAAATAAATTTTCCAAGTTTTTTCAAGTCTAACATAATGTCATTATGTCTTGATCTACCGTAACGTAACGTAACGTAAAATTTTCAACCCCCACCCCCAACCATGTATAATATCATTATGTCTTCATTTGGAATAAATTTTCCAAGTTTTTTCAAGTCTAACATAATGTCATTATGTCTCGATCTACCGTAACGTAACGTAACGTTACGTAACGTAACGCTTTTTAAATTTTTGACCCCCACCCCTAAGACATATCCATGTCAAAAACACATCCGCTCGACTGAGCTGTAAAAAGCAATTTTATGATTGATTCGTGTTCTAGACATTACAACAAACAAATTTAGCCCAGATGCCTTTTTTTACCCCTCTCCCTTTTCCGAGGGTCCACCCCCTTTCTTAAAAACGCTTGTAGCGCTCCTCCTATGGGTTCTAGTGAAAAAAATTTCCCACAAAAGTTGTTCCTCAGCATCTCAGCTACAAATTATTTTCTATAGAAAATCCAATTTGGGGACACCGGTGTCCCTCAAATTTGAAAAAAGTATTTCAAAAATCATAAAAATCACATTTTTTTCATTTTTACCGAAAAGTTTCTAAGATGAGTAAAATTTGTAAATAACCAAAAGTATTCAGAATTAAATTTCCTACTCGTTGAGTTATATCACGACTATTTTCGTCCCGCTCCCCGTTACATACAGGCCCACCCCCCTCCCACACATCAAAAATTTCGGTCTTCTAGAAACATTTTCCAGCAAAAATCATTTTTCACCACCTAATCTACAATTTCGGTCATTATAAAAATTATTTTTTGAGCAATCCCCACCCCTTAAATTCGAAAAATATCCCTCAAAAATACATAAAAATACGTTTTTTTACGCTTCCAATGCAATGCTTTAAAGATAATTATGTAGGCAGAAATTGAGGGGAAAGTGTCTAAAAATCGTAATTTTTAATTTCCAGTCTTGTATGAAGAAGCAACTAATGAATATACCTAATTTCTGTCTACATAATTATCTTTGAAGCTTTGCATTGGAAGCGTAAAAAAACGTATTTTTATGTATTTTTGAGAGATATTTTTCGAATTTAAGGGGTAGGGATTGCTCAAAAAATAATTTTTATAATGACCGAAATTGTAGATTAGGTGGTGAAAAATGATTTTTGCTGGAAAATGTTTCTAGAAGACCGAAATTTTTGATGTGTGGGAGGGGGTGGGCCTGTATGTAACGGGGAGCGGGACGAAAATAGTCGTGATATAACTCAACGAGTAGGAAATTTAATTCTGAATACTTTTGGTTATTTACAAATTTTACTCATCTTAGAAACTTTTCGGTAAAAATGAAAAAAATGTGATTTTTATGATTTTTGAAATACTTTTTTCAAATTTGAGGGGCACCGGTGTCCCCAAATTGGATTTTCTATAGAAAATAATTTGTAGCTGAGATGCTGAGGAACAACTTTTGTGGGAAATTTTTTTCACTAGAACCCATAGGAGGAGCGCTACAAGCGTTTTTAAGAAAGGGGGTGGACCCTCGGAAAAGGGAGAGGAGTAAAAAAAGGCATCTGGGCTAAATTTGTTTGTTGTAATGTCTAGAACACGAATCAATCATAAAATTGCTTTTTACAGCTCAGTCGAGCGGATATGAAATTGAGACCTGACTAAGAGTCAAAGGAACGCTAAAATTTTTTTCAAAATTTTTGACCCATTTTCCGTAAAGTTATGGCGTTTTAAAAACGTTGAGCGGCCATTTTGGAAAGAAGGTTCAGAGGTACAGTCGCCATTTTTTTTTTAGAAAATGAGTTATTTAGTGTTGATTATATCACATAAGTTTCAATGAATTTGAGTTGGTACAACATTGTCAAAAAAAATAAAAACTGAGCACCTATCGTGCGGAGCCCGAACGTTCATGTCAATTTCCCACGGCGCTCTGGTGGAAAGTACAGTGCTCGCGCGCGCTATGTTTGACAAATGTCATTCTAATCCAAAGGCGGATTACATTTTTTCAAATATGAACGCAAATGATGATAGAGGTATAAAATTTGGCATAGCGAAGAAGGACACCATAAAAAAATGTTGAGCCTGGAGAGTCATCGCCAAACCTAATTGGAGGGTGAGGGGGAAGATTCAGAGGGGGTTCAGCCTTTTCATTTTTCAAAATTGAGCTATCAGCTTTTTTTTCGTGTCATTTCCATACGATCGAATTCTGCTGAGTTCAAAAATGACATTACTTTTGAAATTAGAGGGAAAGAAGTTCCTCAAATTTCGGAATTTTTAACTCAAACTTCGACATCATTGGAAAATTTACTGATCACTTCGTTGGTTCCTTGAACTCTGCTACAGTCATCAACTATAATGTGTACAATGTGCATGCTTATTCAAGAGAAAAATATTTGCGATAGCCCTAATCACTTGCACTCGGCGGGTACCTCACCTACCTGACAATAACTCCCAGATGAACGAATAAAACTTATATGGTACGTTTAGACTTTTTGTATGTACTTGAAGAGCCCATCATTCGCATATGTATAATTTTGTGAAAATTATTCGAATTAAATCTCTTAGGTACTCACAATCAGTAGGTAACAGATTCAGCTCGTCGAGTGTATGGTTCAATTTGTACGCAAAGATTTAATTCTGCCGAAGAATAAATTTATGTCTCGGAGCTATAGATATGAGTAGGTATATGTATTTGTTATGCAAAAAAAAAAAATTATTTTATAAAACGAAATTAGAACTAACCGGCTAAAATTTACGATAGTAATTAACGAAAGCTTGTTAACGCGAAGACTTGAAAGTGAAATCCATGATGAAAATTTACATTAGATAGCTAATGATTGAAGGAAAAATATTCGGTAAACGAAAGGATTACACATAAAAACTTACAGGAAAGTGAGTCATGTTAAAATTGCAGTAAGTCGAGACTTTAACCATCTGTACGGAGATGGTTTACGTATTTTACCTCAAATTTACTAGATTTTTAGCAACCGAGATGGAATTATGAGTGTTTTATTCGGAAGGGAAAGGCAGATCGTTGTCACATTGTCCACCTTCACATTCCAGCCATTTTATTCCAGATTTTTTCTCCAATTTTTTCAACCCTAATCTATTTTTCAACGATATGCCACAAAAACCTAATTTCAACCATTCATCAGCAAATTAACATTTATTAACTAATAAAAAAAAAAGACATGTTGCAATAGTCTCTCAATAAATTAACTTTAACGATTATGAAAACTCAACATGTAGCACTTCGACGACAATTGATTACCAATGCGAGTGCGATTCATCCATATTTCGCAAAATCTTCATATTTTTTCGCGCGAAATCGTAAAGGAAATTCAACAATTATCATCCTTGGTATACCACTTTTTGCCTCAAAAATTATACAAAATTCGTTCACAGATTTTTTTAAACTAAGCTCTTGAAGCTTTTTTAGATTTTCGAGGCAGAACTTTCTTTTCATGAAAAACTCAACATTCATGTAATGAAAAATTTTACGTAGGTATATTTTTTAATCTCCTCTGGGTGTATTTTCTGACGTTGCGAACAGATTGACTTCACATATTATGGGTAACTTCATTGGAGTGATGATACTCATATGTAGGTAAAAATCTATTTTTACAAAAAAGCTTCGATTTTGTGACGAAAATTGCCAAAGTACATAGTTTTTTTTTGAGTGGGGGACCTTACTGGAAAATTTGAGTCTCGAGCCAAAACGAAGACAGAGCAAGGAATACTCAGGAGGTGCCACCATGCCACCTGAAAAAATATAACCTAATTTTTTACACCTACATACCTAAACCTAACCCATAGATTGAAATTAAAAACCACTTATTTCGTTATTTTGCTTTTAAAAGGGAGTCGAAAAGTTTCAGAGGGTTTCAAAAAGTAGAACAAATGTTTGCCTTATATTTTTGGAATTGGAGCAATTTTAAAAGTATGAGGGTGGGTTTTTGGCTGGAATCCATTGTAAAAAAAAAAAATCATAAAAAATTCTCAAAAATTTGTTACCTCTTCTCATTCATACCATATAATTAATTTCAAAATTTTTGGTTGCGTGAATGACGAAATGAGCATTTTTGAATAGAAAACCGCATTTTTTCGTCTGTTCTCCCAACGCTAAAAATCTGAAAAAAATATCATTATATTGTATCAAGGTAGGACTAAATTTGTGCCAAAAAGAAAAAATGTATGTCTTTTAGTTTCGAAATTAGAGCGATTTTAAGTTTTCAAAGTGGGATTTCGGCTAGAAGGCGGTGCAAAAAAAATCTGAAAAAATTCTCAAAAGTTGGTCACCACTCCCCGTATACACCACATAAATTTCAGAATTTTTGGTTCATTAGGTTCCGAGATAGGATTTTCTAACGAAAATTTGACATTTTGGGGGTGGGGGTGAAGGGGAGCGAGGTGGGAGGTTGAAAATACGGCCTAAAATTATTTTTAGGGGTCCCTAATAATGTCTGATGATCAGTTTCAGTAGCTCTTAGGCCGATTCACCTATGTTAACCGGGGTACCCTTTATGAAAAATAGAGAACACGATTTAAATCGTTTCCAAATGATTGCTTCATCGCGAATATGCATCGATCATTTGTAAACCAATTTTCAACTCGCACTTTTTCAATTATTCACAATCAATAATATCTAATGTATTGATTTATTCATCTTCACCAATATGAAACCATCCGTCGACAAAAAAGTGTTGGATAAAGATGGGTATCGAATACATGCCTTATTGATCACCCAGTGCGTAACGTTAAAAGAAGTTCAATGGTTGTGAAGGTAAACCTGTATTATAGTCATATAATTACTCAGTTCAAGAAAAATTGACGTACTATTTGCCGCAGATACCGTATAATGTGTGTAATCACGATGTAAACAACATTTTTATCCAATTTAAATTCGCGTCGTTGTTGTTTTATTTCATACTCGCGTATACCGAACACCGCACCGCGAATAATTGCATTTTTTCTCACTTACATATTTATTTCTTATTATAAACTAGTATGACTCACATGCAATAAAAGTTGTACTTACGGTTCAACTATATCAAGCAAATATAAACCGTTACTTTGGAGATAATTTCTGCCCTTAAGAAAATCATCAAGTAATTTTTCAAATTCTCGATGAATTTATGAATACAGGATTTCGACATAAGAACTTTTTTTCCCGTTAAAAAAATTGCCATGTCGGAATCTCCTGTATGTTTTCCTCTTCCCTTAGCAGATTATATCTCTTGAGTAATTTTTTCATCCGTTTGAATCAAAACGAATTAAAATCTAGGGAGGGAGCTATTATTAGATATTTGAATTATTAAATTTGTTGGTGATTTTATTCTAATCAAAATATCTTCCTAAATTTTTGGGGTTCACGATGCAAGTTCTTTGTAAATTTTTAAAGGGTATAGCCGGGTAAGAGGTGAATTTAGCCCTGGCTTCGATTTTCAATCTAACTCCCCCAATTGGTACCCCATGATGTAAAAAAAATCTGGAAAAATTTTTGACCCCCCACCCCCACCTCTTTCGGAGCTATGGCCATTTTATTGCAATATTTTCAAGAATTTTTAATTTCAACGGAAGTGAAGAAAATTTTGTGTTCTTTGGCACAAAGTTACATCTCGTAGAGGTGTATATACGATAATTTTTTCAACAATTTTGGTGCACCCCTTCACGTTTTTTTCGGCTATTTGAAGTTTTCAATCGTAAAATACACCATATAAGCGAAGAGCGACCACTTTTTGAAAATATCCCAAAAACGTGTTTTTGAACGTAGATTCACGTCACGTATTCAGTTTTGGCGATTTCGATGCCGCAAGGGCCGAAAATTGCGAAAAACCGTACAGAAATGTTGTTATTTTGGCAGATTTTTCAAATTTTGAGTGTTCCATATGGAAAGAAATGGCGAAATGAAAAAAACTAATGCCGGATTCGTGTTAAGCGGGTCAAAATATCCCGATAAACACCCTTTTCGCGATCACTTTACTTGAATCCTCGAAATTCGAAATTTTTGTCTTGAAAAATCAGTGAAAAGGGTGAATTTTGAGACTTGCAGCAAAACGATCGCGAAGTGGGGGCTTATCGGGGTATTTTGACCCGCTAAACACGAATCCAACGTTAGTTTTCTTTTTTCGGTCATTTTCCCGTATAAAACGCTCAAAATTTGAAAAATCTGCTTAAACATCAACATTTTTGCATGGGTTTTTGCGTTTTCAATCTTCACAAGGGAAGTACACGAGGTGTGACCCGTCAAAATGAAAAAAAAATCAGGCTAGTTGAACATCACAAAAAAATTCCTCAGTCAAAATTTTAGCCTCTGAAGTTGACTTGTTGGGAGGGGGGGGGGAGTTATGGAGGTTTGAATTTCAAATATATCGAAAAAAATACAAAAATCTAATGTAAGAACTGGGAAAATTGAAATAACTCCACAACTTATGGCGTTTGGAACGTAATTTTTTTTACCATGAACTAACCTCGTCATATGTCATCTGCAGAAGAGGTAGCCGCATGGATCTGCGTGTAATACTTCAGAGTGAATTTTCACTCATACTTTATTAGGCGATTTTTCAGAATTCAAGTTCTCATAACTCCCTCTCCTCCACAAATCAACTTCAGGGACTAAAATTTTGGCTGTAGAAGTTTCTTGTGATGATTTAAAAGCCTGTAAAAAAAAATTATTTTAGCGTGTGACACCTCGTTGCACTTTCCTCCATGCAAAAATGTTGATATTTAAGCAGATTTTTCAAATTTTGAGCGTTTTATACAGGAAAATTGGCCGAAAAAATAAAACTAACGTCGGAGTCGTGTTTAGCGGGTCAGAATACCCCGATAAGCCTCCACTTCGCGATCGTTTTGCTGCAAGTCTCAAAATTCACCCTTTTCACTGATTTTTCAAGACAAAAATTTCGAATTTCGAGGATTCAAGAAAAGTGATCGCGAAAAGGGTGTTTATCGGGATATTTTGACCCGCTTAACGCGAATCCGGCATTAGTTTTTTCATTTGGTCATTTCTTTCCATATAGAACGCTCAAAATTTGAAAAATCTGCTAAAATAACAACATTTCTGTACGGTTTTTTGCAATTTTCGGCCCTTGCGGCATCGAAATCGCCAAAACTGAATACGTGACGTGAATCTACGTTAAAAAACACGTTTTTGGGATATTTTCAAAAAGTGGTCGCTCTTCGCTTATATGGTGTTTTTTACGATTGAAAACTTCAAATAGCCGAAAAAACGTGAAGGAGTGCACCAAAATTGTTGAAAAAATTATCATATATACACCTCTACGAGATGTAACTTTGTGCCAAAGAACAGAAAATTTCCTTCACTTCCGTTGAAATTAAAAATTCTTGAAAATATTGCAATAAAATGGTCATAGCTCCGATTTCCAGATTTTTTTTACATCATGGGGTACCAATTGGGGGCGTTAGATTGAAAATCGAAGCCAGGGCCAAATTCACCCCTTACCCGGCTATACCCTTTGAAGCAGTTTTGTCATTTTTGGGAATGATCAATTTTCTTTTCCCTTTTTCCCTCCATTCCATTCGGAAGATCAATCTATGATGTACCATAAGGAGAACAAACTTGAAGAAGCTCCACTAAATTGACCATTCAAAAGGACTTTCAAGTTCATGAAACTCACGAAAATGGCTGTGAATTCATTTTTGTTTTTTGAAAAACCTAGATCAGTCCTCCCTCATTATTGTTTTGCATTTTCTTTTTGCAGTTTGTGGTATACGGGGGAAAAAGTCCTTGAGGAGTTCATATTCGAACTCAGTAACCTAGAAAACATAACAAACAACATGCCACATGCTACATATTTTTATGAAGAAATCAATCGGTTGTGGGTGAGAGGAGGGAAGAAATCGCATAGGGTCGAAACCATGAAATAACTCGATTTTTGAACTGAACATCATCGAAAACATAATAAACGACATGGTCACTCGAGTTTTTTTTTTAATTTTCGAGCCAATTGTGACTTTTGTGGAGGTGATGGTGGGAACTGGGAAGGGATCAAATTCAAACCAAAAACTGAATTAATATTTGAACTCAGCGCATGAAAAAAAAAACAAAAGATGGGTCACAAGTGATTTTCCATTTTTTTTGAATTTTGCCAAAATTTTGAACCATCGTGTTCCCCTTTTGATGCGCCTTTGAAAATTATGCTGCTCGCTAAGAAGCTCAAATCTAAAATTGTTATAAACGATCTGATTTCTGAGTCTCTTTTCAATTCTCTTTCCAATTTCTTGTTCAGGACACTAAAACGAAAAAATGCAAGCCCATATGCCCTTTTTCCGCTCCTCCTCCCCAGGGTCCACCCCCCCATATTACAAACGTGTATATCGCCTTATCTATGGGTCGAAATGAAAAAAAATTTCAAATAAAAGTTGTTCCCCAGTACCTAATGTAGATTTTTATTTCTTATCAAAATCCATTTTGGAGCAACTCCTGCCCCCACCCCCCAATTTGGAAATAGAAATATGTTTTGAGAAAACTTCAAAATCGCGTTTTATTCATTTTCAACGAAAAGTTTCGGAGATACGGAAAAATTTGTAATCACCAAAAGTATTCAGAGTTGAATTTCCTTTTCAATGAGCTTTATTACGGCCATTTTCATCAACTTTTCTCGACAGAGTGAACCTCCTCCTCCTCCTCCTCCTCCTCCTCTCCCCCCCCCCCATTGATTCAACAGCTAACCGAAAAAAATTTGAACGAATTTTGTTCTTCGATATCTAATGCATAATTTCATTTATTATCGGAATTCACTTTGGAGTAAATATTGTTCATGGGTCCAACTTTTGTGATACCGGGGAAGGGGGAAAGGTCCACTCTGGCGGCAAAAATTGGTGAAAATGGTCGTGATAAAGCTCATTGAAAAGGAAATTCAGTTCTATTTGTTGATTACTAATTTTTCCGTATCTCCGAAACTTTTCGTTGAAAATGAATAAAAAATGATTTTGAAGTTTTCTCAAAACATGTTTATTTCCAAATTTGGGGGGGGGGCAGGAGTTGCTCCAAAATGGATTTTCATGAGAAATGAAAATGTACATTAGGTACTGAGGAACAACTTTAGTTTGAACATTTTTTCAGTACGGCCCATAGATAAGGCGGTACACATATTTATTCACAAAACATTGAAAGATTTTGCGCGATAGAACCATGTACTTATTCATCAAATTGATCTCTCATATGGCAGCTTTTCCGCTAGTCCCTGCGGTTAGCATGAAAAAACGGGGGTATACTGCACTTTTTGAACACGGGTTGAAATGTGGTTTTTATTTTAGTATGACCAAAAAGAAAATTTTCGAGAAGTGGAGACGTCAAAAATTTCCCTTAGGAGCGGAGGGAGGAGGAGTTTTAGGGGGGTTTTACCCCTATTTTTTCACATGAAGGGATTGGGGTAAATTTGGTGTCATTTTCATATAATTCGACCCCCCTGAATTCGAATCTGCGATTAGTTTTCCGATCTGAAGCGTATAATTCACACAATCGCATGATTTGTGTCGCGAAAAGAGGCCAATTTTAAGGAAAAAGAGGTAAAATTGCGATTTTTTTCATCTTGAGACGAGTAATGTGGATCAATTAAGGTTTGAAACCAGTTTTATATACATTTCGAACCTTCTGAATTCGAATTTGTTATTGGTTTCTCGATAGAAAGTGAAATGGATTCTTGATCGTCGCTTTTTGGTAGTGAAAAACAGCCAATTTTCGATAAAATTGACTCGAATTCGCAATTTCCCATCTTCTGAGCCCAATACCTCGAACCAATCCTGGTATGAAACCATTTTTATACGTAATTCGAACCTCCTGAACACGATTTTTGGATTAGTTTCCCGATTGGAAGTGGAGAATTTTCTCAATCGTGAAATTAGTGTAACGTAAAATGTCCAATTTTTGTTAAAATCGACTCGAATTCGCAATTTCCCATCTTCTCAGCCCAATACCTCGAACCAATACCGGTATGAAACCATTTTTAAACTGAATTCGAACCTCCTGAACACGATTTTTCGATTACTTTCCCGATTGGAAGTAGAGAATTTTCTCAATCGTGAAATTAGTGTAGCGAGAAACATCCAAATTTTGCCAAAACTGACAGGCCCGTGAACGCCGTACTTTCCACGAGAGCGCCGTGGAAAATTTGATGCATCTGCACGGGTTTAATACGACGAGTGGTATTATTTATTTTGGTAATTTATACATTTATTTTGTTAATTTATTTTTTTAAATTTATTTATTGTTGATTTTTATATTTTTTAAATTTATTTTTGGAATATTTATTTTATTGTAACCTTACATTTATTTTGTTAATTAATTTTTTCATCTTTATTTTGTTGATTTTCAGATTTTTTCTATTTATTGTTTATTTATTTTTGAATATTTTCGTGATAAAATTCTTGATATTACTTATAGCCCAGGAATTATAGCAAAATTTTTACGCGAACCTCGGAATCGTTGGGGGAAAGCTGAATTTTACATTATTTGTACATAACAGCCTACCAAACATACTTCTAAAAGTTGCACCCCCCCAACTCGCCGGCTACCACCGCAAGAGGTCAATAACCTTAGCGAATATACGTTTTTTGACTGTAGCGCTGAAAGGAATGGTCGGAGAGGGAAAAGTGGTGAAATAAAAAATGTTGTACGTGAAATTTCCTACAAACTTGGCCGGTTCAGTTGTTCTAAAAATTGCAACATTCGACTAACAGTGGGGGTTAAACTTTTTCACCTTTGAAAAAAAATGTTGAAAAAATTAATTTTTTTTTTGTAATTTGAAGTTAGGAGAGGCTCAAAAATATATTGTCCAAAGTTGCATCCGGCAACTTGTGAGCCATCCCCGTATGAGGTCAATAACCCCTGCGGATATACGTTTTTTGACTGTAGCGCCAAAAGGAAGGGTCGGAAAGGGAAAAGTGGTGAAATAAAAAATGTTGTACGTGAAATTTCCTACAAACATGACCGGTTCAGTTGTTCTTAAAATTGCGACATTACACTTACAGTGGGGGTTTAACTTTTTCAACTTTGAAAAAACTTGAAAAAATTGATAATTTCCCGTGTAATTGCCGGGTGCAACTTTTGACAGTGTATTTTTGAGCCCATTCCAATTTAAAATTACACGGGAAATTATCAATTTTTTCAAATTTTTTCATAGGTGAAAAAGTTTAACCCCCACTGTAAGTCGAATGTTGCAATTTTGAGAACAACTGAACCGGTCAAGTTTGTAGGAAATTTCACGCACAACATTTTTTATTTCACCACTTGTCCCTCTCCGACCATTCCTTTCAGCGCTACAGTCAAAAAACGTATATTCGCTAAGGTTATTGACCTCTTGCGGGGGTAGCCGGCGAGTTGGGGGGTGCAACTTTTAGGAGTATGTTTGGTAGGCTGTTATGTACAAATAATGTAAAATTCAGCTTTCCCCCAACGATTCCGAGGTTCGCGTAAAAATTTTGCTATAATTCCTGGGCTATTATCCATTAACAGATATATTTTATTGTTTCATTGTTGGAAAAAATTAAAACTGACCACTCGTCGTATTAAACCCGTGCAGATGCATCAAATTTTCCACGGCGCTCTCGTGGAAAGTACGGCGTTCACGGGCCTGTCAGTTTTGGCAAAATTTGGATGTTTCTCGCTACACTAATTTCACGATTGAGAAAATTCTCTACTTCCAATCGGGAAAGTAATCGAAAAATCGTGTTCAGAAGGTCCGAATTCAGTTTAAAAATGGTTTCATACCGGAATTGGTTCGAGGTATTGGGCTGAAAAGGTGGGAAATTGCGAATTCGAGTCGATTTTAACAAAAATTGGACATTTTGCGCTACACTAATTTCACGATTGAGAGAATTCTCCACTTCCAATCGGGAAACTAATCGAAAAATCGTGTTCAGGACGCTCCTAAGGGAAATTTTTGACGTCTCCACTTCTCGAAAAATTTTTTTTGGGTCATACTAAAATAAAAACCACATTTCAACCCGTGTTCAAAAAGTGCAGTATGCCCGAGCTAACCGCAGGGACTACGCGCTACCATTCGAAAAACGAAATTTACATTTTTTCCATCCATCCTCTCAGCTACCATTTTTAATTAGAATTATTCAAACTAACAAGAACCACGACCGAAGTGCCATAAGCAATATATTTCAATAATATAACGAATATTTGTGTCGAAATCACCTTCACCTCAAATTCTTAGATCAGTTTTTCAATTTCTGTCCGTCGTCTAGCAAGTTACCCTTCATTCTAGAGCACATGTTGTGTCGGTCTCGTCTCCATAATCCAAGCTTATTCTAGACCAACGACCTTCCATCGTTCTTGTAACCATAAGACGAATGCAAAAATTATCGACCTACTTTTGTTTTTCTCTAAAACTCTTTTTCCCTCCTTTGCAAATTCCCGTCATCCAGCGATTTCTCCTCCGGACAGACTGCACTTAAATGCTCAATTGAGCGAAGACATTTGTGCAAAAATGCCTCCTCTTTTCCCGAATTCGCTACATGCGCAAAATTCGGAAATTTTTCCTACCAAAGAGAAGATATGGTGATGGTGATTGACACACGCTACAATTACACGAGTGTAGGTACAGGTGATTTAAATCTATAAAAGATATCATCCACGTTGATAACTTTTTTTTTAATAACGCCGAGTCAACGCTCCGTGTACAGCAAGGCCAGATCGAGGTTCAACATAACTCGAAGGTCATGGCTATGATTCAACTTTGATATTCCTTGAATGAACGTAAAAAACACACGTTTCTTCCGCTTAGATCTTTTTAGGCGGTTAAAAAATTCAATGAGGGGGAGAGTGGGAGATGAGTAGTTTTCAATTCTACGTTGATTAAAATAATGTACTTATTTTTTTCGTCGCAGCTGATTTTCCCATTTTTATCTATGTAGTACATTACATAAGGCCTTACCTTATATGTTTGAAAAACGTAAAATTTTTAATCACGATTCCAACGGTTGGATAATTAGATCACACTAAGTTATTTTTGGTACTTATATTAAAAAGAAAAAAAATTGTTGAAATTTCAGATATTCAATGACACACAGGGTGTCCAATTCTCTCTAAAATTTTGAAAAACTTGAAAGAATTACAATGAATTGAAATAATTTTATACAGTTGATGATATTTTAAAGATTGAAATGCCTGCTATTTTAGTCTTTCCCACATTTTTTTTTGATTTGCAAAATTCCTGAGCGATTACAAAAAATTAGAAATATTGACAAAAAAAAAACTTTTCAAAACATTTTGTAAGACTTCTTTTTGGCAATTTTGAAAATTTGAAAAGAAAAAAATATATAGGTATTTGATAATTTAATAAAAAGTCATTACTTAACTGGAAAAATATCTTGGCATTTTAATGAAAAAATCATAAAACACATCAATGATTTAAAGGCTTTTGTTCTAAAGCAAAAATTGTGCAGTTTTTTACCACTTTTCAACCTATTTTTAAAATATCGGATTTCTTGACTTTAAATTTCGATCAGACAGGCAAAACTTGTTATGTGATATTTCGAGTAACTTTTGAAACTATTCGCACGTATTCTATGAAATTTTATTAAATTTTACATTATTTTTATACGATGTTTGTTGAAATTCAACCAATTTTCTCACCTTTCAAACAATTTTCATGTCATTTTCGAGCAGACTTAAAATATTCTGAGCATTCTCAGTATCTAATTATGCTTGTAACTTATAGAAATAAATTTTGAATATTTTCCACGACTCAGTAGTCCAGAGAAAAAAAAAAGATATATCCTTAGGCAAGAAACCATTCTATACCAGAATTTCTGAAAAAAAAGCTTACCCTCTTTTAATTTTGAAAACGGTTGTTTTTGAGACTTAGCATTCTTTGAGGCCGTTCAAAAAATTAAAATCATTAAATGTTAAACATATTAAGATGGCTCGGAAAGATACCCTCAAAAAAATTTGACGACCCCCCCCCCCGTCCAAACTAGGAGCCCTCAAAGTGAGACAATTTTTGAAAAAAAAAAGGTGTTTTTTCTACTTTTAGGTAGTGCTACCCGCTGGGAACCTCGGTCATCCCCTAAAAAGGTGCGATTTGTGTTTTTACATCTCCCTGAGCCATTGACTTCGAAATTGCATACAACTTTTTACCCCCTACAAATTAGTTGAAAAGTTGAAGATCACGAATTCGACGAATTTTTGATTTTAACTAGGTAAATTCAAATTGCTCACTCAAACGCATCAAAATAGTTTTCATAAGTGTGTATCTCACTGAAAACGAGTAAATCGCTAAGAATTATATCAAGGACAAGAAGAAAAAAAAAAGTTTGTTACTCAAAATTTTTGGGATCAATTGACAATTACTTTCGAGAGAAAGAAAAAAAGTACCTAAAATAATATCTTGTCCTGAGGGCCGACGATCATATTTCCAGGTCTATACACAGGAGGTCCATTCCTTGAGAAACTGGCTTGGGTCAAAAAATGGGGTCTCGGTTTTTTTGTAAAATAAACTTTACACACAGGAGCAATTAAAATATGGTACGTTTTTTTGAAACCGGTTCAGCAGTATCGAACCAGTTGTCAATAATGTCTAAAAAAACGGAGATATGAAAAAAAGTTTGAAACAAGAGTTGTAGAGAATTGAAAAGCAATAATTTTTTGTTCAATAACTTTTTTTCCATATTGCAATGGGAAAAAGTTATGGTACAAATGATTCGAATATAATTTTCACTTTTTTAAGCCATAACTCTTCTCCATTGCTATACTGAAAAAACAAATGAATAAATTTTATCCAAAAAAATAATAACGGGGCACCACTCACAAAACTGGCAAAATTTATTAAAAAAAAATATATTTATCGCGAAATTTGGTAAAATTAATTTTTATGTAATAAATTTTACCAAATTTCGTGATAAATATTATTATTTTTTAGAATAAATTTTGCCAATTTTGTGAATGGTGCATCGTTATTATTTTTTTGGATACCTAAAATCTATTTTTTTTTTTTTTTTTGAATAAAAATCTCTTTTTAGATGAAAGGGTATAGCCGGGTTTTAGGTGAATTTGGCCCCCGCTCCGATTTTCGATCTAACCCCCTCAGATGGTGTACCTTGATGTAAAAAAAATTTAGAAAAATTTTTGACCCCCCCCCCCCCACCCCCTCCCATTCGGAGTTACGGCCGTTTTATTGCATTATTTTCAAGAATTTTTAATTTCAATGAAAGTGAAGGAAATTTTCTGTTTTTTGGCACAAAGTTACATCTCGTAGAGATGTATTCACGATAATTTTTTCAACAATTTTGGTGCACTCCTTCACGTTGTTTCGGCTATTTGAAGTTTTCAATCGTAAAAAACACCATATAAGCGAAGAGCGAGCACTTTAAAAATATCCCAAAAACGTGTTTTTTAACGTAGATTCACGTCACGTATTCACTTTTGGCGACTTCGATGCACCAAGGGCCGAAAATCGCGAAAAACCGTACAAAAATGTTGTTTTTTTAGTAGATTTTTCAAATTTTGAGCGTCTTGTATAGAGAGAAATATGACTGAAAGAAGAAACGAACGTCGGATTCGTGTTTAGCGGGTCAAAATACCCTGATAAACACCCTTTTCGCGGTCGTTTTATTTGAAGACTCAAAATTCGCTATTTTTGTCATGAAAAATCAGTGAAAAATGTGAATTTTAAGACTTTAGGCAAAACGATCGCGAAAAGGGTGTTTATCGGGGTATTTTGACCCGCTAAACATAAATCCGACGTTAGTTTTTTTATTTTTCAATTTTTTCCGTATAACGCACTCAAAACTTAGAAAATCTGCTAAAATTTCCTTCACTTTCATTGAAATTAAAAATTCTTGAAAATAATGCAATAAAACGGCCGTAACTCCGAATGGGAGGGGGTGGGGGGGTCAAAAAATTTTCTAAATTTTTTTTACATCAAGGTACACCATCTGAGGGGGGTTAGATCGAAAATCGGAGCGGGGGCCAAATTCACCTAAAACCCGGCTATACCCTTTATCACTTTTCAATACTTTTTATTTATTTTTCATTTCTCATTTTTTTCAGTGCAGATGAAAAAAAAAAAATTACAGAACGTAAAATGTTCAATTTTTAATTCTCTATAATTTTTACACTTTTTTTGTTATCTCCACTTTTTGATAACCGGTTATCGACTTAGGGGAAAAAATTACCTTCCTAAGAAACTTTTGGAAACATTAGGGTTGATCTCTTTTCAGTCTCGAGATATATTGAGAAGTATCTCGCCCGGGAAAGACTTCTTTGCCATACTGTAAGTATATCTCGTCGGCTCATTCCGTTACAAAAGCACCTCTATACCGATACAACGCATGGAGAAAGCTACAATTGGTATGAAGTTGCGAATAGTTTAAACCGTATTCATTTGAACGAGCAAATGATTATATAGAAATGGGCATACTTCTTGGTAGGTAGAGGTACTCGGTAGAATGCAACATTACTTACAACGGGATAGAGTTGTAAATGAAACTTGTTAGAACGATCGCGATCGTGCAGAAGCAAGTTCTAATAAAATACGCAGACTAATGCAAGGTAAATAGATACTACGTATATAGGTAGTCTAGATTGTTGTTGTACACACCATGGTGCTGAGGAAAATGCGGGGGCAGTGACGTCAGTGGTTGAAAAGTTTACCACTACACTGATATCATCGTACGTCTACCAACAAAACATTTTAAAATCAGCACAGAATTCGAACCAGCCAGTGAATATTGATGCCTCTTATTATTTCTCCAGTGGTATAATATTCATTGGCTGGCTCAAATCCTGAGCTGGTGTTAAGTTAAATCTTTCGTTTTCAACCAGTGACGTCAAGAATACTCACACTAGCACACACACTTGCTGATCTAGACTACCTATATACGTAGTATCTATTTACCTTGGACTAATGTATAGGTAATTTTGCAATTAACACCGACTCGTCTGTTTCCTAGCTTAATTTACACATAAGTATATACCCATATGGAGAATTGAACCGGTTTATTGGCGTAACCGCTTCTAGTCAATAGCAGTCAAAGGTTGTGCACTCTACAATGTACCGCATAATAATTAGTTTGAAATAACTGAAATAAGCGCGACAACTTTTCCCCGTAGTGTTGAGAATTTTCTGTTTTTTCTGTAGCTTCAAAACGAACAGAGAATAGGGCGGTTGTAAAAAATGGCGACGGAGCAGTTCAGGTTTTTTGTTATCGTTTTGGAGGTATTTTCTTATCACACCGTATGTAATCTTATGAGAAATTCTCGATTTTTGAAAATTAATTAAAAATCGAGTAATAAACGTAGATTGATGATTTTTGTTTTAAATTAAAGTACAATTCTTCCTCTTTTCGAGAATATTTTTTTCTCATACTTACACTGCTTATTCATTGTGATATATTGTAATTACTGGAGGCTCTTTTTTCACTTTTTCAAAAAGAAAACAATGTATTATAAGATGATTTTCGTTGATTTTTGTATTTTTCTGGTATCTTCTTTAAAATATAAATCCAAATGACTCATAAATTTTATTCAACAGTCCATAAACTCAATTGAGTAAGTAAGTATAGCTCTTATCAGATCACTGTAAATGTTAATCGTTTCCTCATATGAGATATGACTACACACATTCAAAATATTATTTAAATCATAAATATATCAAGTCATTGGCAATATATTTTGTATGCCGGAGCCAGATAATGAACTACATGTATCACTGAAGTCTATTTTTATACTGTTTTCTTTTTGAAAAAGTGAAAAAGGAGCCTCCAGTAATTACAATATATCACAATGAATAAGCAGTGTAAGTATGAGAAAAAAATATTCTCGAAAAGAGGAAGAATTGTACTTTAATTTAAAACAAAAATCATCAATCTACGTTTATTACTCGATTTTTAATTAATTTTCAAAAATCGAGAATTTCCCATAAGAATACATACAGTGTGATAAGAAAGTACCTCCAAAACGATAAGAAATAGAATGTAAACAGAGCTGCGCCATTTTTTACAACTCCCCTATTAGAAATTAGGTGCTGGAAACATTTATAGTGCTTCGAATAGCTTGAGAAAAAAAATAATTAGTTTCTTAGGTAGCAGAACTAACAGCAATCGAAGGTTGAAGGATTTTTCCGCATTTCGAATGATCGATTATAAGAGAGCAAGACAAAACCAACTCATATTATAAGATTAACAATTGGGAGACTCGAACCTCGAACGAGAAGAATATGTGGCGTGCGGTTAGCATGAAAAAACGGGGGCATACTGCACCTCTTGAACACTGGTTGAAATGTAGTTTTTATTTTAGTATGACCGAAATAGTATATTATGCAACAAGCGTAGAAAAGTGCGAGATTATAAACGTGTGCGGAATTACAGCGCGAGCCGAAGGCGAGAGCTGTAAGCATACGTTTTTATTATCGAGCACTTTTTTGCGAGTTGCATATACTATTTTTCATACTATATACCTGTAATACGTATCATTACACCTTTTTTTATTGAATACAAAAGTAGTCTTTAATGGTAACCATAAGACGAAGGAAAATTGAAGTATAACGTTATCAGTACTGAAAATGGGTAGCGCATGCGCAATGTAGAAAATGTACGTAAACAAACACATAATGAGCGTCACTTTACCTCCCTAGGGAGTAAAAAGTTACTTTTTCTCACAGTTACGCGTTCACTCGTTGGTTGCCAGTAAAGACTTACTTTTGCATTCAATAGAAAGAGGTGTAATGATGTATATTACAGGTATTAGTATGAAAAGAAAATTTTCGAGAAGTGGAGACGTCAAAAATTTCCCTTAGGAGTGGAGGGAGGAGGAGTTTTAGGGGGTTTTACCCCTATTTTTTCACATGACGGGGTTGGGATGAATTGGGTGTCATTTTCATGTAATTCGATCCTCCTGAACTCGAATCTGCGTTTAGTTTTCCGATCTGAAGCGTAGAATTCGCACAATCGTATGATTTGTGTCGCGAGAAGAGGCCAATTTTGAGGGAAAAGAGGTAACATTGCGATTTTTTTCATCTTGAGACGAGTGATGTGGTTCAAGTAAGGTTTGAAACCAGTTTTTTGTATAATTCGAACCTTCTGAATCCGAATTTGTTATTGGTTTCCCCATAGGAAGTGAAATAGCTTCTTGATCATCGCATTTTGGCAGTGAAAAACAGTAAATTTTCGCTAAAATCGACTCGAATTCGCAATTTCCCATTTTCTCAACCCAATACCTCGAACCAATCCTGGTATGAAACCATTTTTAGACGTAATTCGAACCTCCTAAACACGAATTTACGATTAGTTTCCCGATTGGAAGTAGAGAATTCTGTCAATCGTGAAATTAGTGTAGCGTAAAACGCCCAATTTTTGCTAAAATCGACTCGAATTCGCTATTTCCTATCTTCTCAACCCAATACCTCGAATCAATCTTGGTATGAAACCATTTAAGACATAATTCGAACCTCCTGAACACGATTTTTTGATTTGTTTCCCGAATTGTTGGAAAAAATTAAAACTGGCCACTCCTCGTATTAAACCCGTGCAGATGCGTCAAATTTCCCACGGCGCTTTCGTGGAAAGTACAGCGTTCACGGGCCAATTGATTTTACGCATAGAAAATACGAAAAAAAAACTCTACTTTCGTTAAAACTAAAGAAAGTTGTAACTGATTAGTTGAGAGAATGTTCCAAACACTTTTTTAGCTCCATGCGATTTGAAAGGGCTGAATCAATTATTTTAAAAGAAGTCCCTACTTTGAGAAGCCACGGCCAGCCCCTTGGAGTCCTAAGAAGCTAAAAATTTTGTTGTGCTTTCTGTGGGTCCAAAAAGTTTGAATTGGACAAAAAAATAATTTTATACCATAATTGGGAGGACACGAAGTTTTGGAAAAATTGATACTCTCAATTTCATATCAGTTTTGGCGAAAATTGGGCGTTTTACGCTATACTAATTTCATGATTGAGGGAATTCTCTACTTCCAATTGTGAAACTAATCGTAAATTCGTGTTTAGGAGGTTCGAATTACGTCTAAAAATGGTTTCATACCAGGATTGGTTCGAGGTATTGGATTGAGAAAATGAGAAAATTGCGAATTCGAGTCGATTTTAGCGAAAATTGACTGTTTTTCACTGCCAAAATGCGACGATCAAGAAGCTATTTCACTTCCTATGGGGAAACCAATAACAAATTTGGATTCAGAAAGGTTCGAATTATACATGAAACTGGTTTCAAACTTTGCATGAACCACACCACTCGTCTCAAGATGAAAAAATCGTAATTTTACCTCTTTTTCCTCAAAATCGGCCTCTTTTCGCGACACAAATCATACGATTGTGCGAATTCTACACTTCAGATCGAAAAACTAATCGCAGATTCGAGTTAAAGAGGGTCGAATTATATGAAAATGACAGAAAATTCACCCCAACCCCGTCATGTGAAAAAAAATAGGTAAAACCCCCCTTAAAACCCTCCTCTCTCTCCACTCCTAAGGGAAATTTTTGACGTCTCCACTTTTCGAAAATTTTCTTTTCGGTCATACTAAAATAAAAACCACATTTCAACCAGTGTTCAAAAAGTGCAGTATGCCCGAGCTAACCGCAGGACTATTTAATCCAGTAATGATTTAACACCCTCACAAATTCATTCCTGATTTTTTTCGCGTTTTACGTTCGTAATGATCCACTACACAACGTACTAAAATGGACACCCCATAACCCTCCGCTACCCCCAGGGAAGGAGTAAATGTCTGCTGAAAACCGGGTTTTCGAGAATCTCTCCTCAAATAAGCCTCAAAATTGAAAAATAGTTATGAACAATCTTGTTCTATGTGTAATTTCCTATCAAAAGGGTTTTTTTGCTTTTTCAAAAACACTCACTCCCTTGACCAAAAATTAAGGGTAGAAAACGCCTATTTTTCCAATATTTACAGTATTTTTTGGAAATAATGGAAATACGAAGCTGAAAATATAGTTTTTGAATCCTTACGATGCGACGCAAAGAAACGTTTCGTATCACCAATAATAAGCAATAACATCGCGTTCAAAGTACTTTTTCTTTCCACAACCTCGATTTTTTAAATGCAGTATTCAATAACCTCCTTTAACATTAACGATAGGGGTTGAAATTCTTGCGGTAACTTTTTTTGGAATACCCTACCAGCATGTATAAAAAAATTACTTTTTTCTGGTATAATTTTGGATACTTTCAGCTTCGTATTTCCACACTTCCAAAAATGCTGTAAATTGTTGAAAAGTAGGTGTTTTTTACCCTTAATTTTTTTGGTCAAGGGAGTGAGTATATTTGAAAAAACAAAAAAACTCTTTTGATAGGAAATTACACGTAGAACAAGATTGTTCATAACTATTTTTCAATTTTGAGGCTTATTTGTGGAGATATTCACGAAAACCCGGTTTTCAGCAGACATTTACCCCTCCCCTGGGTGTAGCGGAGGGTTATGGGGTCTCCATTTTAGTATGTTGTGTAATGGACCATTACGAACGTAAAACGCAAAAAAAATCTGGATTGAATTTTTGGGAGGTTGGTAAATTTTTTCTCTAACGTATTTGCTTGGACTATTCAGGTGGTACCAAATTTCGGAGAAAATGCAGTTTTAGTCAAAAATGGTAAAATTTAGCAAAATTTTTTTGAAGATTTTTATTCCTTGGACTGTCTACTATTACACGGAAAAAAAGTGCAGCCGTGCACGCACTCTACATGGCAGAAAACAGAACTAACATTTTCTGTGAAAAAGGTCGATTTGGTCAATTTTACATTTTTCACCTTTCAGGATGTCTAACAAAATTTGTTGAACAAAAAACTTGACTTAGCTTGACCTCTTGGAATAACTTCTTGCATGACTTTTTTGAGGGCCACCCCCCAGCCCCACCCCAACAAAAAATTTTATACTTTTGTGCGCTTGTACTCCCCCCTTCCGTCTGTGTGCCTGTAGCTATTTTATATCTTCAAGCAACGTAATCATAGATTACAAACAAAACAACACTTACGTTTTCTAGAAAACGATAAAAGATTGAAATACAGTCCACGAGCACAAAGTGATTTTATAAAAAACAAGCAGTTTTAATAATAAGTTCAACATGAAAATAACAATAACCAGGGACGAAACCTGGGCAAATATCTGAGGGGGTGAGAATGAAAAATTTGTTGACTTAAATTTTTAAAAAGGGGTGGGGGAAATTTGCCGACCAGTCGTATTGAAATTAGAAAACAAAAATTCTTGCTTTTTTTGTTCATATCATAATTTTGTACAAGGATTATGTAAATCACTGAGCCCATGCGAAGCGAGAGCGAAATTTTTTGAAAAAAGAGCACCCAAAATCTGAAATTTTTTTATCAAGATTGCTGCTTTTTTCGTGTTATTAAAAACGATATCTAGGTATGCAGTGGTGTCGGAAGCTTTTTTTCGGGAGGGGGTAAAGTAAGTACAAAAAATAGGAATAACAGAAGGATTTTCGGGAGAGGGGGCAAAAAAGAACCTTTTTTCGCAACAATGACTCAAATAATTCATATATTTGTGATTTTGTCCATGCCCGAGTGAAGTGAGAGCTAAGCTTTGAAAAAATTAAGTGTGTAATGCCCATAAAATAAATTTTTTTCATGTTTTAATGTTTCAAAAATCCCTATTTGATGCAATTTGAGGGGTGCAACCTGCCAGAATTTTTTGGGATGCAATGCACCCCTTGTACCCCACCTTCCGACGCCACTGTAGGTATGGCTTCATCTCCAAATTTTTTTCCAAAAAAATTGAAACATTTTTGAAAATTCCAATCGAGATCGTTACCAAGTCCTTTTATAAATGAGAAGGACAATTTTTTTCACTTGAAAATATTAATTGTTTGTGTTGGAAAGCGAAGAGGGTTCCGTAACATCATTTTGAAAATAAAATAAACTGTGTAAATTTAGTGAACCCGAGCGAACCGAGGGCGAAATTTTTTAAAGAAAAAGGCATTCAAAAGCTTAAATTTCTTCATTGTTTTAATCAATGTTTTAGTATTAAAAGGGAGGTAAAACTTTTAAGATTAGGATGATTTTTTCTTTAAATGTAGCCCTAAAACGAATATTGACTATAATTATTTATCAAGGGTATCTAGGTAAATGGAAGATTTGTTTTAATTTCTGAAAAAAAGCTCGACTTTTCGAATAAATTAGAGTAAATTCGTCAAAAAGTTTGACTTATCAGAATCGTTGGACACTCTGCTTATTTCCATGAAATTTCCTTGTTTTCAGAACTTCAAAAAATCATTTTATTTTAGAATTCAAAAAAAAAAATGAAAATTTGCGGATAATGAAACTTGAATAGTCGAAATTCAAATCATTTTACTGTTTTTTAAAAACATGAATGAATTTTAATCAGAATTAAAAAAGTGTTTATTTTTCGGCTATCTTGGTGTAAAATATCATAGTTCATAAATAATTGGTTGGAAATGGTTTCAGGTTCTACAAATCAAAAATTAACTAAAAAAAAGTTTTTACAACTTGATAAATATTTTCCATCATGAATTGAAACATTTTTATGCAAAGGACCCATACAGGGTGTTCCATGAATCGTCTGCCAAACGTATTTTTTGGGTATATAACCTGGTACCACTGAAAAAAAACTTGAGATGAACATGCTGCCTATTTTAAAAAATTGAAGGAGCAAATGCTGTTTCTAAAAAACTCACATTAAAAAATGTTTTCAACCATGGTAGTAGATAGTACTTTGAAAACCGAACAAATTTTCACTTTATAACTTTTTGCCTATCTTTAAAATTGAAGGAGCTACAAAAAAAATTGTTTGAGAAAAATTCTCAAAAAAATTAACTGATCAAGGGAATGGATAGTACGTTGAAAACTGAAGAAATTTTGTTCTGTAGACTTTTTGCCTTACATCGAAAATAACAGGGGCTAAGGATCATTAAAAATTTTGAGATTTGAAAATTTTTTGAAGCCCATTTCTTTTGAATGACCCGTAGCCCCTTCATTTTTGATGTCAGGCAAAAAGTCTGCAGGACAAAATTTTTCAGTTTTCAACGTACTAGCCATTCCCTTGATCAGTTAATTTTTTGAGAAATTTTTTCGAACAATTTTTTTTGTAGCCCGTTCAATTTTGAAGATAAGCAAAAAATCATGAAGTGAAAATTTTTTCAGTTTTCAAAGTACTATCCATTCCCATGGTTGAACAAATTTTTTGGTGTGATTTTTTTTTGAAGCAGCATTTGTCCCTTCAATTTTTAAAATAGGCAACATGTTCATCTCAAGGTTTTTTTTAGTGGTACCCGGTTATGTCCAAAAAAATATGTTTGGCAGAAGATTGATGGGACACCCTGTATATGGTCGAATACTTTGTACAAGCTCATAAGGAAGGAAAAAAATCGAAAAAACAGCAAAACGGTTGGAAATCACATGAAGAATGATAGGTAGTTCAAAGTTTTGTGACAAAGTATTCATATACATAGAAGATATTGCAACATTTTACTTTAAAAAACTCTAAAGTCATTTTTCTCGAAAGTTTTAAATTTTGAACTTTCAAAATGTCTGAACTTCAGAATGACTTTTCTCGGCGAGATATGCATCTTTTGAGCTCATATCACTTTTATTCGATTACCCAGAGTCTATATTATTGTCTCATGGTAATAACTCAGTTTCGATCATATGAGCACTTTGCTAGCGGAACACCACATATAATGAAAAAGGCAGCAAATGCGGTAATAACACCTAATTTAGTAAAGTGTACGAACGAGCACACCAAACTCGGGCTAATTAATCTTCTCGTATCGAAATTGAGACGAAAATGGCGTGAAAATTAAGTGCGGCATAATAGTCCGGGAGCCCGAATAGGACATGGATTGCACCCTCCCCCGCCGATCCTCTGAAACATGATTTTTCTTGAAGGGGGCATCCTAGGCAATATTTTAAGCGGTTGTATTCAAAAAAAAAGTTGGCCCTACTAACAAAATGGCGGCCATTTTGATTGACAAATTCGCCCAAAATCGGAATTTTTACGTTTAACTCATTAATTGTGGTACTTACGAAAAAATGTATAATAACAAAAAATGCTCTACATAAAATTTAGAACATTTTTTATCATAATATCGAACCCGTGAAATGGTCGCGTTCGCGAGATACACGCGCGCGAAGTTGCGCGTGGCAAATTTTTCCATGTTCACTTGTTACCTATTCTGACTACGAGTTTACTTTCATCGCGGAAACGTGGATTAAACCCTCGTTGATTGCAATTTACAAATACTTCTCACATTTTCAAAATACCCACGTGTGCAGTGGTCCACCCAGGGGGCTAGGGAGCTATAAACCCCCTCCCTAGGTTAGGAAAGGGGATTTTTTTAATTACAAAAATGTGTAGAAAAGGGCAATTTTTTGCTCCTTAAACATGATTTTTCTAAAAAAAATTGTCCTCTCTTCGCTCGCGTAGTATTTTTATCATTTTATTTCTTGAATAAACATATAAGTATGCAACTCTCTAAATCTGAATCAGTCTTTGAAAAAAAATCTGCCTTTGAGAATCAGTGATTTTCATTGAAAATTAATGATTTTCCACTGATCTTCCAGGACTATTTCATACCAGACCAAAAATGAAGTCGGGTTTTCCGATTTCACTCAATTTTTTTTTAAGAGTTACCCTTGGCGGTCTATTCACAAAACCACAATAATTTTGAAGTAACGCACCGATTACTACTAATTCAAAGGCGATGATTTTGAATATGTATTCAGTTTTTTCATTCGGCCCCTCTTAACTCACCTATTAGTCTTCTTGATAGGGGCAAAATTCAAAAAACTGAAAAATAACGTGTAACCTGTCGTTTGTTAGGTTTTTGAGGGCGCGAAGTTCGAAAATTTGCTCATTTTTTGGGTTTGACCTTTTAGGACCCCTCTAGCCTCTTGGGAAAAACTATATTGAACAAAATATATATCGCGTGGCATTTCGATTCTAACTAATTTGAGGGCGTAGAATTCGAATATCGACTTACTTTTTAATCCGACCTCCTCCCCGTGCTCTAACTGACCCCTCCCTCCAGGCTGATGTGATCATACGGAATTGAATATTTCAAAAAATTACAGGGAGAGGGTCGGATCAAAAAGTAAGTTCATATTTATATTTTATCAAAGACTGATTCAGATTAGAGAGTTGCATATTTGTATGTTTATTCAAGAAATAAAATGATAAAAATACTACGCGAGCGAAGAGAGGACAATTTTTTTTAGAAAAATCATGTTTAAGGAGCAAAAAATTACCCTTTTCTACACATTTTTGTAATTAAAAAAAATCCCCTTTCCTAACCTAGGGAGGGGGTTTATAGCTCCCTAGCCCCCTGGGTGGACCACTGCACACGTGGGTATTTTGAAAATGTGAGAAGTATTTGTAAATTGCAATCAACGAGGGTTTAAACCACGTTTCCGCGATGAAAGTAAACTCGTAGTCAGAATAGGTAACAAGTGAACATGGAAAAATTTGCCACGCGCAACTTCGCGCGCGTGTATCTCGCGAACGCGACCATTTCACGGGTTCGATGTTATGATAAAAAATGTTCTAAATTTTATGTAGAGCATTTTTTGTTATTATACATTTTTTCGTAAGTACCACAATTAATGAGTTAAACGTAAAAATTCCGATTTTGGGCGAATTTGTCAATCAAAATGGCCGCCATTTTGTTAGTAGGGCCAACTTTTTTTTTGAATACAACCGCTTAAAATATTGCCTAGGATGCCCCCTTCAAGAAAAATCATGTTTCAGAGGATCGGCGGGGGGGGGGGTGCAATCCATGTCCTATTCGGGCTCCCGGACTATAAGGGGCGAGCAGATAAACGCGACGATGATGTAAGTATTGGGAATTAAGTAATAAGTCACGCTGTGATTTCGATTTGTACACAGAAGCTGCGTACGTTGTACTTATGCTGCTGGCGAGAGATGAATGGCGCTGTAATTTACGTGTTCGTTCAAAAATGTAAACAAATAACAAATTATGAATTGTAGATAAGGAAATCTTAACCCCGTTTTGTTATGTAATACCGTTACGTGCGAGTTTTTCAATCGAAAATTTGTCGTCTGCTGTATTTACACACGAATCCGGTATTTTGCTTGGTTCGTTTTCGCGGATATAACGTGAGGAAGTTTTCAACTTGAAAGCGTAACTGGAAACTTGGAACTTCGAGTCGATCGATTTTCACATCGTATTTCAATGTTCATGGTGTCTACCGGATCAAAAAAATGAAAATTCTTACTAGGTAATTTCTAGTTTTTTTTTGCCATTTTAATACAATTTTTCTTGCTCTAAATTTTCCCAAAACAGACCCCCTCGCACTCGTTTTAAAGGGAATTTTAAGCACTTTTCGACTATTTTATTCTGCTGCAGGGTGACTAACAGAATTTGTGGAGCAAAAATCCCTTTTTGCACGATTTTTTTTTACTTTTTATGCTCACTTCCACCCCAAAAAATTAATTTTGACGAAAAACTTCAAACAAATATAAATTTTTTTAAATCACAATGAGCTACTAAATTTAAATTTTTACGATAAAATTCAAATAAATATGATTCAAAAAAAATAGCAATGGTATTTTTTTCAATTGTTGAAAAAAGCTTGACCTTTGAGTAACAAAGCTTGATTTTGCACGGTTTGCTTGACCTTTGGGTCAAAAGCTTGACTTAGCTAGATCATTAGACACTAGGGTGGGCCGAAAAACCAAAAATTTTGATTTTTGAAAGTTACCCCCAAAAATTTGTTGGCTGGATAGACTAGAAAAATAAAATAAAAAATTTCAA
This sequence comes from Pseudococcus viburni, assembly GCA_033439095.1. Taxonomy (NCBI): domain Eukaryota; kingdom Metazoa; phylum Arthropoda; class Insecta; order Hemiptera; family Pseudococcidae; genus Pseudococcus; species Pseudococcus viburni. Next base: position 72,793 of record JAVBJF010000018.1, read on the forward strand.
AATTGATTCATTTCTTCCGATTACGCAAGAGCCTTCAATTCTTGAAAAATTGTCAAAAATTCAACATTTACAAAAATGTTTAAAAATAAAAAAAAAATAAAAATTCATTTAAATCAATTTTAGAGCTTATTTAAGGCCTATTTAAAGCAAAAAGCACAACTTTTTTGAAAAAATACATGTTTTATAGTTTTTTTAAATTTCTCATAATTCTTCACCTCGGAAAAAAATTTTAAAAAGTTATAAACAAACACTGATTCTCCCATTTTTAGGGTTTTTGAGAAACATGACAGCCCTTTTGGTTGTAAAACTTGACGAATAATACTTTTAATTTTTACCAATTTTTACAAATGTAGATTGCATTTTTATCCAATAATAAATGTATTTTTAGACTGAAATTGAAAAAATGCAAAAAAGGGTCAACTTTAAGTAGCACTAACTGAGGTTAGGGTGGGGTTACTGGGTGAAATATCGGTTTGATAGGAAATTTGGCGTAGATTTTCTCTTTACACTGTTTTTTTATTTTTTTTTAATTGAGGGTTTCCCGGAGGCGCAGGCGGTAGGAAAGAATTTTTCTAGGATGGAGCTCATTTGACTGTACTAGATTATTATTTAAAAAAAAAAAAAAAAAAAATTTGAAATCATTGGAAGAATTTGCAAATTTACAACGAAAACCTTTAAACACCTACATAATTCAGATATAAGGTATGTAATTTTAAGTCGGAATCTAATCCTAAGATAAGATAAACTGGGTCGAAGTTAACGAAAATGTGCCAATGTTTTTATTTTGCCCTTAACTAAACAAACCATCCAGTTTATCATCATTTTTAAACAAATAAATATAAAAGTAAACAAAGCAATGGTAAACTTAAGCCCATACTTGAAAACTTTCTGTTTAAATAAATCCTTCGCGTACCTAAATACCAAGCTCACTACATATGCCAGCAAAATAACTACGAGAAATCTTTTTGATTTTTTTTTCAAAAACAAATAAGTATTCGCGTAGGCTTGTTGCAGGGTAAATAATTACCCTCGTACATAATAGTACGGACAATTTAGCTTAAAAAAAACCAAAAGCCAAAAAAATTCCCGGAAACGGGAAAGTTCGTATATAAGCTTTGTAGAGGGTGTATTTCAACATAACCGACTTTCCCTGAAATCGGTGAATATTTTGACCCCTATTTGGGGGTGAGGGGGTTCAAATTTTCGTTTTTCGGCTATAACTTTCAACATTACGTATTTACGAAAAAAATAGTTGGAACAAAAATTGTAGAGAATAAAAAAACAAACAATTTTGTTATTTACAATTTTTTCCTAGGACGTCATGGGAGGGAGCTAGGGGCGTCAAAAAAATCTATTTTGAAAATTTCCCATCATCAGAAAAAAACACCAAAAATCGGGTTAATCGACTTTTAGGAGCGACTCTTTTGCATAGCACATCCTATTACTATGTAGAATAAGAAAAATGAACAACCAACCCCTCATTTCAAAGTTGGGGGGTGGAACCCTTGTAGAAAAAGTTGCATTTCCCCCTGGAATATCTCAGCTACAGTGAAAAGTTCGAAAAATTGGTTCAAACAAACGTTGTAGAGCGTTAAAAGACGAACATTTTCCTTTTTTTACATTTTTTCTACGTGGTCTTGGGGCCGAGCTAATGCAAAAAGAAAAAAGATCGACGCAGAGTTCGAAAATTTCTCACAAAAATTTAAACCCCTGTTTTGGGGTCCAATTTGGGTCCAGGGGTTAGATGATTATAAAAATCGACTTCAGCGACCACGAAAACCCCAAAAACCCACTTGTTGGGCAATTATAGTTCGCTAGATTTTATACCAGGCCTACACACGTGTAATTTATTGAGTTGATGAAAAATTTCCGAACGCTGCGTCGATCTTTTTTCTTTTTGCATTAGCTCGGCCCTAAGACCACATAGAAAAAATGTAAAAAAAAAAAGGAAAATGTTCGTCTTTTAACGCTCTACAACGTTTGTTTGAACCAATTTTTCGAATTTTTCACTGTAGCTGAGATATTCCAGGGGGAAAATGCAACTTTTTCTACAGGGGTTCCACCCCCCAACTTTGAGATGAGGGGTTGGTTATTCATTTTTCTTATTCTACATAGTAATAGGATGTACTATGCAAAAGAGTCGCTCCTAAAAGTCGATTAACCCGATTTTTGGTGTTTTTTTCTGATAATGGGAAATTTTCAAAATTGATTTTTTTTGACGCCCCTAGCTCCCTCCCATGACGTCCTAGGAAAAAATTGTAAATAACAAAATTGTTTGTTTCTTTATTCTCTATAATTTTTGTTCCAACTATTTTTTCGTAAATACGTAATTTTGAAAGTTATAGCCGAAAAACAAAAATTGGAACCCCTCACCCTCCAAAAGGGGGTCAAAATATTCACCGATTTTAGGGAAAGTCGGGTATGTTGAAATACACTCTCTAAAAAGCTTATATACGAACTTTCCCGTTTCCGGGAATTTTTTTGGGGTCAAAACCTAAAATGACCGTACTATAAGAGTGTGTCTTTCTGAACCTAGTATCTATTTTTGATGACTTGAACATGAAGACAAAATTGGATCATGAAAGCTGATTTTTTCCCTTCATAAAAATTCAACATCTTCATGCGCACCCACAGAGGGTAGCAGAGGTAGCGATCACTACCTCATAAACTTTTCGTATTTTTTTGTTTTTTGTTTTTATGCATTATTATGGACTTGCGATTTAAAAAAAAACCTAATGTAGAAATCAAAATATAATAAAAGTGCTAAAAATAGGAAGTTTTCAATTGAAAAAATCTGTCAAGCGTGGATATCATCGGAATGGGGAGAGGGATTTTCCCTTCGTAAGAGGTCTTAAAGAGCTTGTGAAAGGTAAAATGCTACCTAGCTTCACTCAAGCATCACTTCAATCCTCTAAATTTTGAAAAAAATTAGTCTAAAAACGTCATTTTTTAATTTTATATCGCCTCAACCTCAATTTTTTCATTTTTGACATGGATATGTCTTTAGGCCTGGGGGGTAAAATTTTGAAATTGTTACGCTAGAAAATTCTTACGCTAGAAAATGGTTACGCTTGAAAATGGTTACGGTTACGGTGGATCAAGACATTATGACATTATGTTAGACTTAAAAAAACTTATAAATAAAATTAAATATTATATTTTAACATAATAATTTGCTGATATTATGTTAGACTTGGACGGGTTACGGGTTATGTGTAATGATCACAGTGGATCAAGACATAATGACATTATGTTGTTACGGTAGATCAAGACATTATGACATTATGTTAGACTTAAAAAAACTTGTAAATAAAATTAAATAATTATTATATTTGAACATAATAATTTGCTGATATCATGTTAGACTTGGACGAGTTACGGGTTATGTGTAATGATCACAGTGGATCAAGACATAATGACATTATGTTAGGCTTGAAAAAACTAGAAAATTTATTTCAGATGAAGACATAATGATATTATACATGGATATGTCTTAGAGGTGGGGGTTGAAAATTTTGAAAAGTGTTACGTTAAGGTAGATCAAAGACATAATGCCATTATGTTTTAGGGGTGGGGGTTGACAATTTTGAAAAGTGTTACGTTACCGTAGATCAAAGACATAATGACATTATGTTTTAGGGGCGGGGGTTGAAAATTTTGAAAAGTGTTACATTACGGTAGATCAAAGACATAATGACATTATGTTAGACTTGAAAAAATTTAGAAAATGTATTTCAGATGAAGACATAATGATATTAAGTTAGTGTTGATGGAAACTGGATTCTCTATCTTGAGTGGGTGTGGGTCTTGTTATTCTAGGATCATGTAAATTCGAATAGTAATATCCCAAGAATGATGCTAGACTTAGATCAAGACATAGTGACATTATCTTAGACTTGAAATTTAAGAGCATTGATATTTCAAAAAAATGTCACGAATTTAGGTTTATCTGAACCTTTTATTTGGACATATCCATGTTCTAAGGTTTTTACCCTAAAGGAAAAAGTGCGTTAATTTTTTTTTGATATTTATTAGCAGGGCTTCCAATGTAATACTCTTTTCACCCTTCGAATATTCCAAAAAAATGATGCTTTTGGCATCTTGTTTGCCATTTTCCATTGAATTCATTGGGGAAAAAATAGGATGGATGGGGGAGGGAGGGTGACGCTTTCCGTAATGCTCTGAGAGTTAAATTATGCTCGTCTGCTTTTTTTCTTGCTACCTCATCAGAAAATCCTGCGGGCGCCCCTGAACATCTCATTCTCTCAATCGACATATCATTTACCAACACGATACAAAAAAGTAAAAATAAATCCGACCGGTTATTTACGACTAGTTGATGTGAACCTACATTCATAAACCGCAAAGAGCTTTCATCTTGTCGGCGCTTATTTCGTTGTTATACTTTGCTCGAGTTTCATACATACAAAACGACAAATAAGTGAAGCGCCGATTAAATTTTACGATGTTTATTGCACCATTGAGTCATAAATTACCTGTTGTTATGTATACGAATGAAACTTATTTCCATCAAAACGATCAGCAGTATTTAATTATTATAATTCCTGGGCTCTTTTTTTTTTACAATAATATTTACTCGCTGTACTACGAATCGTCAAATTAACACGTGAACTTTTTTTCATTTGCCTTTGGCCCTAAAAAAACGTTTTTTAAAAAGTCGAAGAAAGCTGACATATAATTTAAAAATCTTGAGTCAACAGACGCCACTGTCATCTTCAAAGATACTCGCGTCGTCGCAAAAACACGCGAAAAACATCAAGTTAAACTTAGTTCAAGTAATAGGTATAAAAACTTGCTTTCAAGAAATATAATTACAAAAGTTCTCTTCCCGACGGTAACAGTTCGTGTTAAAGCTTCGACGTAGCCAATCAGGGTTCATCTTTTTCGTTCACCGTTTAAATATCATATAAACATAAGAAGAAGACTTGCAAGATAAGTAAATTAGAAAGACTGAAGCGTAAGGGCCATGATTATTTTTGTTTGATTATTTGGAAAAATTAATCTAGGTAAAAAATATTATCAAAAATATATACGAATAAGAATTTTTATTTAAAAAATATTCCAACGGTGACATCAAACAGTAGGAACCTGATCACATTTGTGGTTTTTTTTACGTCTATAAAATTATTTCGAAAGTAATATTCACGTAATAAAAGTATAAAACCGATCAATGAAACCGGTTTGGTTAAAAAAATTGCAAAGGCTCAAAAACTCGCCCTCCCTTCCGAATTTTCTCTCTGAATATGAAAAATGGCACAATCGTACTTCAAATCAGAAATAGACAAAATTCCAGTTTATCGAAAATTTTAAATTTTTGATCTACTTCTTTCCATTAAATAAACTCGTTTTTAGATTCAATTTAGGCAAGAGCTAAAACCTAAGTATTTAAAAAGCATGAAAAAATTGCACATGAGATGTTGGTATTTTTAAAGGACTCGCCAAATGTCTTGGAAAATTCATTTCGCTCAGATGAAGCCCACTTTCATTTTTCTGGGTTAGTTAATAGGTAGAATATGAGGTACCAACTAGGCCTCTGAAAACCCTACAGAAAGTTTCAAACCGCTTCACAGTCCCAGGGTTATGGTATGATATGTGTTAACTCACACAACGTAATTGGACCTTATTTCTTTGAAGAAGATAGAAACACTATAATGGTCAATAGTGTCTAATAGATCAAAATGTTGAAAACATTTTTGATGCCCGCATTAAATTGAAGAAGAATTAGAGCTAGACAACGTGTCAAATAAAATTTCGTAACAAAAAACAGGACAGCAGCAGGATATTTTTCAAACATTTTGGAATTTTTTTTGGTAGAGGGCAAAAATTTTCTTCATACAAATTTTTTTCATCGGATAAAAAAATCAATTGAGAAAATTTCAACAAAATTCTGAAAAAAGGAGGAAGATGAATTAAAATTTTAAAAGTTTTATTCAAAAAAAAAAAAGAAGAGAAAATAGCAACATATTTCATCAGATTTCATGCACACACACAAAAAACAGGACATCAAACCTTACTGGAGAGTGGAGAATGCTAAAATTGTCCAGGGTGTCCACTGTCCACTACATTTCAGAAATGATTTTCCCTGACTTTTCCAGATTAATTTTTCGAATTTTTCCAGACCTTTTAAATATGATATTCGTAAACAAAGGGGGGGGGGGGGGTAATTTTTCAAGTGATGCACGTACATCCCGAAATTTTGCATAAAAATGATATAAAATGCATGAGATCTAATCAAATAAAAAGGAAAACTAAGTACTGCAACACAAAATTGAGTTTTGAAAAATGAAACAAATTAGGCCAGGGTGTTTACCAATATGGGTGGACCGAAAAACCAAAAATTTTGATTTTTGAAAAGTTACCCCCCATAAAAGTTGGCTGGCTGGAGAGATTAGAACAATAAAATAAAAAATTTCAAAATCGATTCATATCTTCTGATCGCGCAAGAGCCTTCAATTCTTCAAAAATTGCCAAAAATTCAAAATTTAAATTTCGTACAAATTTAAAATTGTCAAAAATTAGTTTTAGAGCTTCTGCAGTGACTATCTAGACCAAAAGGCACTTTTTTTTTGAAAAAATCAGTGTTTCATAACTTTTTTAAATTTTTTTCAGAGGTAAAGAAATATGAGAAATTTAAAAAAAAACTATAAAACATGAATGTTTTCAAAAAAGTTGTGCTTTTTGCTTCAAATAGGCCCTAAATAAATTCTAAAATTGATTTTGATGAATTTTGATTTTTTTTAAATTTTTAAATATTTCTGAAAATGTTGAATTTTTGATAATTTTTGAAAAATTGAAGGCTCGTGCGCGATCGAAAGATATGAATCGATTTTGAAGTTTTTTATTTTAGTTTTCTAGTCCATCCAGGCAACAACTTTTGTGGGGATAACTTTTCAAAAATCAAAATTTTTGGTTTTTCGGCCCACCCGATTTACCAATTTAAACGAATAATAATTCGGATTTTTTCCGGGCTGAAAATTCAATAATTTCTTCCCCCCTCCCCCTACCCCCTTCAATGAAAAACAAGATAAAAGTTCACCATTTCTCCCACATTCATGTTTTCCAAAACATGGCCATTGACCAATAATTTCGAATTTGGTTCCATTCCTTCCCCTTTTTTCCAACATCGTGATCAAAGGCATTATGGCAGTTCTTTCTCATCACAGCTTATTAAAAAGTAAGTTTCCAAAAAACTTCAGATTTTAAATAAATTCTGTAAAAGAAAGAGTGCAAATTACCCTGAGCGTAGCGAGGGAAATTTTTTGTGGATAATTCACAATTTAATGGACAAAGATATGCATTTTGAACATTAATTTTATTGTACATTATGGTCAACAAAAAATTATGGCGAGGGCGAAATTTGTTGAAAAATTTATTATAAAAAAGCAAAGAAACAGTTTTTCAAATGATTTATCTTTTTTTTGGATTTTCAAAAAATTTCGTAGAAAGTTCCAAAATTCCCTGACTTTTCCCGGTTTGCCAGGTTTCCCAGAGAATGGACACCCTGTTATCTGAATGCTCCAGAACGTCTCGAAATAGCTTCCTATCGATTTGGAAGGTTGAAAATAAAGCATAATGTAATTTTAGCTTTTTACCTAGATTAGATCAAATTTTCATATTTTGTACTCTCGCACAGCCATAGAGTAATTTTAAAATTTCAAAAATTTGGAAAATAAACTTCATCATCTGAAATTTTGAAGAGGAGGATCTTTGTCAATACGTTTTTGATGTATTTTTGTTTCAGCCCAAAATTTTAATGTCGATTAAAATACATTTCTTGTTAATATTTTTCATAGTTTATCTTTTTTTTCTACCTAACAGTACAACGGAAGTACACCTGAAGAAAAATATATCTTTTGCTTCGCAAGATTCATTCATTTTTTTAAAAAAATGATAAAACGAAAAATGATGATTTTTAATTCCTTAAGACTTTCATTTCGAACTTTTTTTCTTAGCCCCATTTCTTCAATAACAACCACTTTCGAATCTACTGAACCAGTTTCAAAATTTCCTCGTGGCGTTCATTTCCTGAAAAACATGCAGCAATCGAATTTATTATATTTTTCAAAACACCACGACAAATTAATCGACCTCTTCGTATATCATGGAACGTTACATAAAATCAAACTCGTCATTCGTTACATATGAACTATTTTTTAACGACTAAAAGTACGTATTTGACCATTTTATACCCACACAGACTACACACATTTCCTCAAGTGATCTCGATAGACTCGTTTCGCACCGACAAAAAAGTTGATGATTACACGTTCTAAATGATGGAATTACATTATACTGCGTTATAGCAGTTATTCAACAGAATAATTTTCAAACGATATGTTTATTTACTCGCCTTTGTCGTTGATGAAAATTTCCCAAAAAATACCTATGCATTTGGTTTTCTTAAAATAAAATTAATACAGTGAAGAAAAATAGGAAGTTTTACCTACATTCGTGAAAAAAAATGAAAGCGTAAGGGAAAAGGAATATTAATTTGCCTAAATTGAAAAATTTTAACTTCCGTCAAGTGATAGCACTTTAGTCAGCGGTCCAATGTAAACCATTCGAATATTGTACATTAACCTTAGAACACCTGCTGAGAATTTTTTTTTCCTAATCGAAATGTTTAAATATCTAAAATGCATAATAAAACAGAACTTTAGTAAACATACAAATACATAGTTGTTTTGAACATATGCAAGACTAAAGAAAGAGACCTTTCATAATGACCCCAAGATATCGATTTGTTATCGATTTTCTCATAATGTCCTACAAACCTTCAGTCGATTCGAAAAACGATGTTTAGTTTAAAATAAATTATGCATTCGTATGTACAATTAGTCAAACGCACACACGCGAAAGTGAATCCGGCGATCGGCATTTCTCGAATGTTGACTAGCTCGAGGCAATATTCGCACATCAGTGGGATAATCCGACTTATAAATCAAGAAACATAGGCCTATCATTAATGACGACTGAATAAAACGAATTTCGGTCTTAGGCTAAAGTTGGAATCACTATGCAAAGACGGATGCTGTATGATGACCTTCGTCGCCTTCTTAATAACTCCAAAATTGTTTGTTTTTTTTTTAAAGTTATCAAGTTAATGTTTTTTTAATTTATACGCGTGTTATATTTGTACATTATTAAGTTAAGAGGTAATAGTGATTATGTATCGAGAAGTAGATATATAGTTTAATGTCGTTATACTTATTAGGGTGGATCGAAAAAAAAACCATATCTTGGATTTTGACAAAATTTGGTGGAGTGGTTTACTTTGAGTGGGAGACTTCACCAAAAAAATTTTGAGCCCCCGAAGGGCAAGGGGAGAGGAGCAGGAGGTGCTCAAAGTACACCTCCTTCTAAAAAAAAAAAACGCTGTTTTTTGCGTTTTTTAGCCAATCAAAATTGTGTGAGAAGCCTTCGTACGACTTAAAAGATGCGATTTGAGTTTCTACATCTCCCTAAACCATCGCCATCCTTCTCCGATCAAAACTCAGATTGCTACCAGGGGGTTGAAAAGTTGCAGATTGCAATATTTCAATAATATGAATTTATCACTAAGCTGGAATGATTTTTTTTTTCATCGAGTAAGTGAGCAAAAATTTTTTCAACCACTGAAAGTGAATTTTGAAAAAAAAATTGAAAATTTTGTTCACCAGTGCAGCCAACGGCAAATCATAAAATTCCAAAATACGGAATTTATATCGACTTTGAATTATTTTTTCGCCTGAAAATATTATGTATTTTTTTTTCAATCACTGAAAGTATATTTCGAAAATTTTGTATGTCAGCGCAGCCAATTACAAATGGTGTCATGATACACTATGGAGTTAACGTTGACCTTGAATTAATTTTTTTATCGTTTGAAAAATACACAATAATTTTGTTTTCAATCATCAGAAATAAAAAAATTTAAAATGTTTTTTTTTTTTAAAATTTTGTACGTCAGTGCAGCCAGTTGCTAATTGTGATGTTCCGATGTCTTCAAACTCGAAACGTACTTCTATTGATTGGGAGAAAAAATTGGTTCAATCACTCGACGAAAAATAATGGATTTGAGTTCATAATATCAGAATATCACAATTAGCAACTGGCTGCACTGACATACAAAATTTTTAAAGAAAAATTTTTCATTTCTGATGATTAAAAAAAGAATTATTGTGTATTTTTCAAACGATAAAAAAATTAATTCGGGGTCAACGTAAACTCCATAGTGTAGCATGTCACGATTTGTAACTGGCTGCACTGACATACTTACAAAATTTTCGAAATATACTTTCAGTGATTGAAAAAATAAATAAATAAATAAATGAATAATATTTTCAGGCGAAAAAATAATCAATTCAAAGTCTATATAAATTCCGTATTTTGGAATTTTATGATTTGCTGTTGGCTGCACTGGAGAACAAAATTTTCATTTTTTTTCAAAATATTAACAAAAAATTAACAAATAGGTGGCTGACAATTAGGAATTTTGTTCATATTTTGTAAGAAAATAAATGTTTTGGTTGTTTATTTCCTGTATAAATTTTTCTTGAAGCTTAAGAACCCCTAAAATTTAGAACTTTTTGCTCATTGGCAACCCTGTAAAAAGTGTCAAGATATAATCTCCGGATAGTAATTATCTTTTCATTACCCCTCACCATCAACAAAGGTGGGCCATTTTTCGCAAACTCTTTTGGATCAGACAATAATATATTACAATCAATTACAGTCAATTACTGTCTGATGTAGTCAATTGCAGTGTAGTGCCATCTATTCCAGTCTATTGTAGGGCATTGCCGTCTATTGTAGTCAAATATTGTCTAGTCAATCACAGTCTATTTCCATTTATTGCAGTCAATTGCAGTCTATTGTAGTCTAGTCAATTGCAGTCAATTGCAGGGATCCGGAATGGAACGGAATTCAGAATGGTAACTGGTAAAAACCGGTAATTTTGGAGCTCCATAACTGGAATGGGAGCGGGAACGGTAAAAATGTGACCAGAATGGGAACGGGAACAATTTCACCGGAACAGTTGATAAAGGAATGACTCCTTCCAATTTGCTGTTCCAACACCATTTTTCAAGGTTGAAAGTCCTGAAAAACTAGAAAAAGTTTTGAAAAATTTCCCAATTGTGAGCCCAAAATTAAATTTTTCTGATGTTTCAAGGTCAAGGACAGTGATAAATGAAAAATTTCGCTGAAACGGTAACCAGAATGGGTCATGGAATGATAACTGGAACGGTTAATAATTGATAATTGAGAAATGTACAGGAATAGTAACTGGAATAGTGACCGGAACGATAACTGAAAAAATTAAGTGACAGAAACGGGAACCGGACCACTAAATTTTTTTAAATTATGACCAGAACCATAACTGGAACAGTGAAAGAATCAAATTCATGACTGGAACGGGAACGGTAAAAATTTCTGTTCCGAATCACTAGTCAATTGTAGACAATTGTAGTCAGTTGTAGTCAATTGCTGTCTGTTGCAGTCAATTACTGTCCATTGCAGTGTATTGCAGTCTATTGAGATCAAGTGAGGCCAAGTAGATTCAATTGCAATCTATTTCCCTCTATTGCAATGATTTGCAATCTATTGCTGTCTGATTTAGTCTATTGCCAGTCAATTGCAATTGATTGCCATCCATTGTAGTTATTTGCAGTCAATTCAATTGCAGTCCTTTGCAGGTAATTGCTGTCTGCTCAACTGCAGTCCATTGCAGTCAGTGGCAATCCGTTACAGTAAATTAGTGATGCCATTTGAGACAATCGTCTCATTCTCAAAATGTTACAACACGATGAGAAATGCAACAAGATGCGCACTATCTCATGTTGATTGAGTGGTCGGTGAAATTTTGAATCTGGAGATGTCTCAAAATGTTTTCAACTAATTTAGGGTAAAGCCAGACAACAAAACAAGCTTTCGCTTGCACATATACATTACATGTAAAATTACATTACCATTTCTTCAATGACAAGTTCACATAGAATTTGTTCAATGTTGATTAAATTAATTTTTCAACGTTTAACAATTAATGGAAAACATATGGTTATCTATGCTTTCAATTTTTATCAAATTTTCACTAAAAGATGTGAAGTTTTAGAAGTAATGATAGGTAATCACATATTTCTGCTACAAAAACATGAACATTTTACACCAGTGACACCATAGTACGATAGTACAGCCATACCCTTATAGTACGAGTTTTTGTATTTCTAATGTGAGTGTTGTGTTGCCTATTTCATTTTATGAAATTCGAGACACAACAAAAGCACAAAGAGACGAGACTATCTGAGACTTTTTGGAGACAAGATGAGAGACATTGTGAGCATCTCATCTCAAACGGCATCTCTATGATCAATTGCGGTTGGTTGCAGTCTATCGCAATTTAATGTCATCTACTGCCATCTATCGCAATCCAGTCAATTGAACCATGTTAAGTCAAAAGAGACCAAGCGACAAAAAGATTTCAACGTATTTTTCACTGGTTATACAGAATAAGCTTATGAGCATGTAAATTATTGATAGATTAATGTTACCAGAGTTCACATTTTTCATACTTTTTATCCCTTCTTCAACTGTTTAGAAGTTATCGTATTTACAAGTTTGTTTTTTGATGGAATTTTTGATGTCGCTTGGTCGCTTTTAACTTAACATGGTTCAATATTGCAGTGCATTGCCATCCATTACAGTCTATTGCCACACATTGCAGTCTATTGTCGCCCATTGCAGTTAATTGTAATCTGATCAATAGCAATATATTGCCAACAATATGGTCATCTACAGTCCATTGCAGTCCATTGCAGTCCAGTAAATTCCAGTCAATTGCTGTGCATTGCCATCCATTGCAGTCTATTGTCTCCCATTGAAGTTAATTGTAGTCTGATCAATAGCAATGCATTGCAAACAATAAGGTCATTTACAGTCCATTGCAGTCAACTGCAGTTTATTGCAACTGCATTCAATTGCATTCAATTGCAGTATTTTGCCGTCAATTGCAATCCATTGCCATCTATTACTGTCAATTACAGTCTGTTGCAGTCTATTGCAGTTAATTGCACTCTATAATCATTCATTTTCTGGAATTAACCATTTTTTAAAGGAAATTAGGTTGACTGAAATTTAGGTAATCATCGGTTCTGACATTTACCTACGCTTGGCGGATTACTCTGGATTTTTTTTATCCCTTATAACCTAACCTCTCTGCTCTTCACCCTTAAGAAATCGGCGAAATCGGAGATTTTTTGATTTTTTCAATCTACTCTAATCTACATTGAACCAGAAAAAGAAGAGTTATCCAGAGCAGAGAGTATTCCATATTTTCACAAAAGTTTAATGTCTACCTCCATTATATACTGTTGACTGAACATAAAAATGCTCACTCGAATGCATTATGCAAAAAAAAAAAAAATTATCTAGATGAATATGTTAGTTAACGTTACAGAAGTGCAACTTCAAAACAAAACGCAACTGCACACGCCGATTCACACTGTCTCGAATCTTCAAATAATACTAATTAATAATTAATACGTATGAATTATATGACTAAATAATACACAGACAACGTATATTAATGAAGTCGTTTCACCGCGTATTCAAAACCCATTTCAATTGCCACGTGTTTACGTATACCTTTTACACATAATAATGAACAACGAATAATTCTCCTCTGTGATCAGTGACTAATTAAAACCGCAATCCGGTGAATAGAGCTCTTGATACATAGCATATGTTTATATACTTAAATCTGATACAGAGAGGATAAAAACCCAAACACGCATATCCAACGAGCGCAACTCATAAATATAGAAACAAAACTAGTACCCATTTATTAAAACACCCGCGAAAAAAAAAGAATACATGGAAAACCCTATACGCCAACCGATCCGGAAGAAGATAGGTCGAAAAAATACCATATAATTATTAATTAAAATCCGAAGCTGAAAGCGAGAAAAAGAAAAACAATATGAATAAATCATAAATTTCGAATTCTTGTCAACGAAAACAACACCTGTAAAAATATTTCTTTTTCAGACACCCTTTTGAAAATTATCATCAGTCGATTCTATTTCACCCTAAAATCAAAATCCACGTTTCCACACCTTTTTATATAAATCAGGAAGTGAATCATGTGGTAAAGACCATAATTATGGCATTAAAAATTTCTAAATCCATCTTAATATACGTAAAAATAATTTCGTCTTAAGGTTAACCGGCTATTGTTCATTGTGGGTAATTTTCATGTCACCCTGGTAGCTGGTATATCTGCGCATGAATATCATACTCGTATTCAATGAAAAAACAACGAAAACATTTTCCGAGTACACTAAACCCTAGAGCATGAAAGGAATCTTTCTTCAGACATACGTTTCGATTCGTCGAGTGATAATTTTCACATAGGTAGTTTATAAATCACGAATGGGTATTACGTATTTACAGTCACGAAAAAAACAAAAAAACACAAATATCTATGAGAGAAATCCGAATATGTCCCCTCTCTACCTCGTCAATCAAAAGTACATATACTTAACGTTTTTCTGGTAAACAAATCAAATTCCATAGACCAACGACCGCTACACGATGTTTACTTCATTAAACCGACTCGACCCAGAGCCCGCTCTCGATATGACTGAAAGTGAGACACAATTTCTTGAAAATTTTCGTGGATACGAAACACTTACTTCTAGTTTACATCGCGAAGGGGTGGGGATGGAAGATACTACGGATTTGGGGCTAATTTTGAATACCTACCTTGAAATTGAAATACTTATTAGAATAAACATAGGCACACCCAAAAATTATGTAAGGGAGGGGCGGAGAGTTCGAGAAAAAATAGAGAGGGGGGGTCAAAATCAATGAAAAAATTGAGTAGTTTATTATTTTAGTGGTGCTGGCTTCTGTACGTGGATAATACAAATACAAATTTGAGCAAAGAAAAATTGAAAAATTGCGGGATTTTTGGAACAAACAATCAATTCTCTAAATCTAAATTGGTCAAAAGTAAAATTCCAACTTTTTGAATCAGTTAAATAAATTCAGCTGAAAATTTGTAATTTTTCACTAATATTTTAATCAAAATTGGGAATTGACTGAGATATCAGTGATTTTTGACAGCAATAACAATGAAAAATCACCAATGTCCGATTCAAAAAGGCAAAATTTCATCAAAATTGACTGACGAAAATTCAGAGCGTTACCTATACGTGTATTCAAGGAATAGAGCGATTAAAATACTTCCCAAGCGAAACGAAAGAAAAGCAAAATAATGCGCTTTTAAAAATATTTTTACGTAAGAAATCTTCTAGTCGAGCTTAGGGGGCGGGGGGGCTCAACCCCTTGAGTCCCTCCCTTGGGCGCGTCTATGGATTTTTTTTGAAGATTTTTGGGGTAAGGTTAATTTTTGGAAATGGCTGTAGTCCGATTGCCGTCCCCTTGAGTGCGCTCTTGAGTATAAATGTTAAAATCGTTTTTATTTCAGAGGTCTGTTCAATACTCTCAAAAAAGCCAGTCTCAGACTGATTATGTCTGGAAGTAATCGTTTTGCATTTTTTTCGAAAGTTGAATGACTAGGAATTTGTATCTATACTTCAAAAATATCTGATAAAAATTGAATTCTCCTGACTCCACCCTTATATCGCCACATTCGACCTTGAAATCTGTATTCAAAATTTTTTCGAAAAATCGAAGATCAATTTTTTCCAAAAATAGTTTTGTTACAGATATTTTTATAAAATAATCGAGGGCAATTTTCACACCTTTCCAGTTTTATATAAAAAAAAAATCGTTCAACCCATTTTTCTTCGCATTAAAAAAGTGAGCTGGAGGAGGGGGTAATGACGGAAAATCGTTGAAATTTTTTTTCAAGAGCATTCTGGCAAAAAATATTTTTTAATTTACCAATTTTTAAACCCGTGGAGAGGTTAGCAATGGGAGCAGTTGGAGCGGGTCGAAGTAGATTGATTATGGGGCCATTTTCGACAAAATTCAGCAAAATAACTTCCATTACCTTCTACGTTTGGGTTTGTCCTCTAAAACTGCTATATTCACTAGGGTAGGCCGAAAAACCAAAAATGTTTATTTTTGAAAAGTTACCCCCACAAAAGTTGTTTGCTGGATAGACTAGAAAAATAAAATAAAAAATTTCAAATCGATTCATATCTTCCGATCGCGCAAGAGCTTTCAATTCTTCAAAAATTGTCAAAAATTCAGTATTTTACAAAAAATTTTTAAATTAAAAAAAAATCAAAATTCATCAAAATTAATTTTAGAGCTTATTTAGGGCTTATTTAAAGCAAAAAGCACAACTTTTTTTTGAAAAAATCCATGTTTTATAGTTTTTTAAAATTTGTCTTATTTCTTCACCTCTGAAAACAATTGAAAAAAGGTATAAAACACTAATTCTTTTCAAAAAAAAGTGTTTTTGATAGTCACTGCAAAATCTCTAAAAATAATTTTGGTCAATTTTAAATTTTTTCGAAAGTTTTGGTAATTTTTGAAGAATTGAAAGCTCTTGCGCGATCGGAAGATATGAATCGATTTTGAAATTTTTCATTTTTTTTCCAATCTATCCAGCCAACAACTTTTGTGGGGGTAACTTTTCAAAAATCTAATTATCGGTTTTTCGGCCCACCCTAATATTCACTGAACTACGAGTACGTACTGTAAGTATATTGGTATTAATTTAATCTAAATGAGTGAAATTTTATTGTATAGGAATCATGACGTCAGTTTTTAGAAACGTAAACTTTTATTACCTCTGGAAAAGTTTGAAGGTTCATTTTAACAAAATGTTTGCTAATTTGATAGGTAGATAGCTATGATACTAATTACGAACATTTAACCCGTAAAGTAGGTCAAATTACAATTTCTCGCAATCATTTTAGCAAGTTTCGAATACTCTGTGCCTACCCGTTGTTCAAAAAATTTTCAAATTCATATTTATCATTATTTTTTTGCAAGAAAATGTGAGTAAGTAATCGATTTTTTAAATGCATCTCGCTATAATTTTTTTACCATTTGAGCAATCAAACTTATGCTCGACCAAATTTTGTAATCGATTCATTGAGTTTTTAACGAAAATTCAGTTCATCATGAAATCAAGTTTTCACTTACGATTTCCTCAAAAATTGTAAAACTTGGTTAAAATACTTTTGAAAAAAATTAAGCTCAAATGCTTCGACTATTTTACCATGTTGTCTCAAATTGCATAGAGTAAAGATTAAATCTAAAAGAGTTTGGTATTTATTTAAATATAGGTATGACTTTTGATGTTAGAATTTCAATAATTTTTTTTTTGAAATAATTTTATGATACTGAGCGTGTTCTCCTATACTCCAACATTTTGAATAAATTTCATAATATTAAGCCTATTTTTCAAAATATCTTTGAATATAAAAACGTGCACGTCTTAACGAACTATTCTTCATCTCCATCCTCGAATTTAATTTTCAAAAAAATAATTTACAAACTTAATCAATATAATTTTATAAAATTTAGATACATGAGTGTAATTATACACATGTTTACGTATTTCTTGTTTAGGATGAGTTTTTTTCATGATTTGAATTATAATTTTTTGGAAAAATATCTATATTTTTAAAAGATTTGAGGGAGAGCAAAAATTGAAAAAATTCTCTATTTTTTCCATTTTTTCTTAATGATACCAAAAATACTTGGTAGAATCTCGTCAAATAATTTTTTTGCAAATTTTCAATAAAAATAGGTAGGTATGTACTCTCTCATTTCGAATCAGTGAAAAATCACTGATAAACAGTCAGAATTGCAGCACAGAAAAAATCAGTGAAATTCACTGATTTTCAGTGATTTTTCACTGATTATTCAAAGAATTTCACTGATTTTTCAGTGAATTTCATAAATATTACTGAGTTTCCAGTGATTTTCTTTCACTGATTTCCAGTGATTTTCTTTCACTGATTTGTTTTCAGTGAAAAAATTTTCACTGATTTTCTCCTGTGCTGTAATTCTGACTGTTTCTCAGTGATTTTCGTTAATTTTCACTGATTTATAATTGAGAGAGTACTCAATAGGTATCTAAAAATTTATTTTAATCGAGTACTGATAATACGTACTCTTTTCTCAACGTTATAGGGGGGGGGGGGCTGGTTTAAAAAATGTTTAGTTGAACGCACAGCGTAAAAGAGAAGTTATTTTCAAGTAGTAGAAAAATATGTTTAAAAAAAATTATAAGTACAAAGAAATTTTTAAAAAATGAAAAATTAATTTAAATGCGTTACGTAACACTTTTCAAATTTTACCCTCATCAGCCCTAAAACATATCCATGTCAAAAACATTAAAAACTAGCTTTTAAGAGAAAAAATTTCAATTTCCAAATAAAGTTAAGCTTTTTAAGGGTGAAAAACACCTTTTCATAACTTTTTCCAAATTTTACCATATTTTCTCGTACGGTGTGCAAATCATAAGTGTATAGATTCAGAAAACATGGTAACTTCATTTTTGGGCAGTCTCCAATTTTGCTGTACTAAATTGAGTCAAAATTCGAACTTCTTCTATCGGTATTAAAAATTAAAAAATTAATGCTCAGAGTTGTGCAGAATTGTGAGCCAAAAGTAAGGCAGTATTTAATAAAATTCGATTTCACCGCAGTCGTAACTTTTTTAGGAAGCCGTGTTGTCGAAAATCCCATTTGAAACTATTTATTTTCTGGAATTTCCAATTTTTATTGGCGATTGGTTGGCTTAAATTGAGGTAATTGTCGGTTTCAATATTCATCTGTGCGTGGCGAATTACTATGAGAATTTTTTTAAATCGATTTTTTTCACCCCCACAGACCTACCCTCGCCCTTAAAAACAATAAAATGAAGTCCCAAAACTTCGAAGGAAAAACGAGGGATGGGTTTCAGCATCAAAATATGGAGCCTTTAATTCGAAATTGTATTTTTTTTCTTTCAAGAATTCCACGAAAACGAAAATAAACTCACTGGAGTAATACATTATTAAACTTTTATCAACTTAATTCTAGAAAGCATACAACCTGACACAACTTATAAATACTCGCATACAATGAAAAACACCCTACTTAGTTCACACAAACAAGCTTCAGAATATTTCTCTTGTGAATCTCCACAGCAAACCTACGCAGCAGTCTACTAACAACGTAGCAAATACAAATCAGATAAAACGAACCCAGTTAAGCTCGTGTTTTCCCATTCAATAACGCCAATCTATTCAAAGGACTGATTTTCATCATATTCAAAATTCCAATCAAACACTTTTGAAAAAGAACGACGTTTCAAAGGAATCCTTTTCCATAAAAGAAGAGGTAAAAACGACGGCAACTTTTGCTGCTTTTCTCTCTTCAATTTAATCGCGTCAAAGAGTGTCACGCGACGTTCGGCCGCCGGCTCTTTCAATGTGACCTCGTTTTTTGGATCTTTTATCGTGTATTTTTTTTGTAAAATACGAAGTTTTTAAAAAATTTGAAATATAGTTATCCGCTTATTTCCTTATTAACTACGCAATAGCGACTTTTTATTTTTCATCGAAATATCTTTTGAAGTATGAATTAATACATAAAAGATGTCTAAATGGGCGACTGCGTTAAGAGGGAGGCAGCAATGTCATGTGATTCAATATCGAATGGCACGACATGAAGTATAATCATCAGCTTACCGACGAGGCCTTGAAAATTGAAGAAGTAAATACTAAATTTACTCATATATTATTATGGACTTATTTCTCTCATTTTAATTTTTTATTTTCATCGAAAAAAAATTTTTCAACATCGTTCCGCCTGCTTGTTTTGAACATTGCCATATACTTGACCATAATAAAAATACGCGACATTAACGGTACAATAATTGTACAGTTACTTATCCGTACGAGTATATTTTCTGGAATACATGACATTTATTTTGAAAAATAAAATAATAAAAAAATAATCGCGTAATTACACGCACGCGAATAAACCTCGCAGGAATTTTCATTAATATGATTCATTATTTGAAAAAAAATAAAGAATGTGAGTGTGTTGAAAAAAAAGGGTAGGAGGACAAACAAGTACGGTTGCAAAACAAAAATTGAAACCAGCATCGAAAAAGGTTTTTAAATTTGAAATTTCGATTAAAATAAAACGCGGATTTTTCAAAAGCTGCCAATAATTTTTCAAAAAATGAAAGCAAAAAAAGTTTTGAACAAAAGTTGTATACGTTGAAATTAGAATCCACTTCAAATTGTTAAAATATTTCATTAAAATTCACTTAGAATGGTTTTTATAGAACCCTTTGTAACGACAACATAAACTTATCAAGGTATATTTCCTTCCAAATATTCGATGAAAAAAAAGTTAGCGATGGCATTAGATAGAAGCCTCATTTCACGTCAACTAGTGCAAAAGTCATCCTGCGAGGTGGACGATTTTTTCGTCCTTTTTGCAAGCGGAGAGGTCGTTAAAATAAGTGAAATGGCTCAAATCGGACGTCTCAAAAATTATTTGAGCCGGAATAACGAAAATGTTGAAAACTTTAATTGACAATTACGAGGGTTAGAATTACCTATTGATCTAAAGATGAATTTTTTTTTGATGAGGGAATTTAACGGTGAAAAAAATCCATTATTTGAATAATTTAAATTTCCACAAAGCAGTGATGCACACGCTCAAAAAATCTGAAAAAATTCTCAAATGTGTATTTTTGGAGACTTTTTTCCATGGCTGGGATTTTCAAAGGCAAGTTGAAAATGATTTTTTGCGTCAGAAAAGACAAATTACGCCTATTTTTTCAATGTTTCATTATTCGTTCAAAAAATAGACCTTTGAGAATTTTTTTTACATTTTTAAGGTTTGTACATCGTTGTTTCGTGGAAATTTCAAACATTAGGGTGATTTTTTTTCAAGTTTTAAAAGTGGCAACATTGATTTCACACACACAGATAAACAAACCAAAAAAAACTCTACGGTTCCAAGATCAAAAATCTCGTTGCAAAAAATCATACGTAAGTACATAAAAAAATGATTCAACTGCAATTTTTTTCACAAATTTTCAAAATGTAGGTATACATTAGAAAGTTGAGCTCCGTTTTACAAAAAAATTCCACTTGAAAAATTTTCAACAAATTGTTCTGAATTTCTTTTCAATGTTCTTATCGATCCCAAGATCCCATGAGAAGATTCAAAATTCATAATGACGAGAAATTGCTAAGATGGATCGAAAAAAAAAATCCTGAATTTTGGAAAAAATTGGTGAGGTAGCTCACTTCAAAAGGAAGACCCAAAAAAAATTGAACCCCACCCCGCGCACCAAACAGAACCTAGCAAGAAGACTCAAAGTACATAAGATTATTTTCAAAGACCCAATTTTTTCTTTTTTTGTGCAGTTCAATTAGTTGGGAACCCCGGTCATCTGGTGAACTCCTTAAAACGTGTACGTATTTTTAGTTTTTTACACCTCTTTAAATCGTTGTTTTCAAAATTGGATATAACTTTTTGCCCTCTGCAAAGGAATTGAAAAGTTACAGACAGTGACTTCAAAGTTTCTTGAATTTTTACAAAAATCCAATTGTTTACTTAAACATCTCAAAATCGCATCAGAAATTTTTTAGAGCATCTAGAATAATTTTTGATGAAATTTTTTTTAAAAAAGATGAAATTGCTGCCAACTGTATTTTAATTTGCAAAATTTCAATAAAATTTTTATTTTTTTTGCCTCATTTTTCAATCTACTAAATGAACAGGATCAAAATGCAGTTGGCAGCACTGTCGTGAATTTTTATGAAAAATTTCATCCACATTATTTCACGTTCAAAAAAATGTTCGGCTCGATTTTGAAATGTTTGAGTAAATAATTTGAATTTAGTAAAAATTCCAAAATCTCAAAATTCCCTGTTGCAACTTTTTACTCCTTTGTAGAAGTCAAAAAATAATATCAAATTTTAAGGACCGTGGTTTAGAGAAGTGTAGATGTAGATACTCAAAATGTACTTTTTTATTCGGGGTCCTCAACTGTCTCGTACGATTTATCCATTAAAACATCACCAAAAAATAAAACAACTACATGTATCAATATTTACATAATTTAATGTACAAAGTGCAAAAAAAAGGGAATTTTGTGGAATGTTTTCTACTCAAAAACTGGTATTTGATTTGTATTCTTCTTGAGGTACCGGGGGGGGGCACCAATCTAATAATTGAGCAAATTAAGTACATATGATTTGTATTTTCACTTAAAATGAGACATGAAAGGCTCAAATGAAATATTTAATATTTCATATTCGTACTTAGGATGTACGATTTATGCGAAACCAATACCCATATTGCTTACTTCACATTTAATTGAAAAGGGGGTGAGAGGCATGAAATGGGGCTCCGAGAGTTCGGGGTCCCCCAATTATAATTTTATATGGATTGATTAATGTCAGGCTTGGAGCGTCAGCTTTAATTTTTTTGACAAACTTACACCACTTCAAAAAGCAAATCATAAAAAAAAACCATATCGACCCTCTAATTCTAAAACGGTCTAAGTGCCATTTTCATTTTTTTACAGGAGAGCCAAAAAACGTAACAAAATTTGCATTGCGCTTATGGACTTTGTAAATTTCAATCTCGTTTTTTTCAGTTCTGGATTATTTAATTTACGTTTTTTAGATTTTAATCGATGCAGCTTGATTTAGAGAACTCGAAATTGTAAAAAACTCAATTATGAAAAAAGTGGCACTTAGACCGTTTTAGCATTAGGGGGTCGATATCAAAAATTTGAAGTGCTGAAGTTCATTTCTTGAATTTTGACGAATTTTTGAAATTTCAAAATTTCCCCATCGCCCTACAAAATATGAAAATTTGATCTAATCAACGAAAAAAGCTAAAATTTGGTATACTCTATTTTTGACCTCCTGAATCGATTGGAAGCGGTTTTGAGACGTTTCGAAGCCACCAGAAAATTTTAGAATTTTCCAGTGCTGGAGAAAAGCTTATGAAAATGGTTCGCATGGACTTCAGAACCTATACTCACGAATTACCAATATTCAAGACCTACTTCTACTTGATCGATTAAAGAAGAATTTTTCAAAATTCGCAACTTTTGGCAGAAAATTCTACTTTTCAAGGAAAATTGTCAGCCAAAAAATATGAATTTCAACTCAAAGATGTGAATTTCAGAAAATTCTACTTAAATCGATCAAATAGGTCACCAATATTGATTATCCGTAATTATAAGTGCTGAAATTTACATGGACCATTTTTATGGGGTTTTCTCCAGCGCTAGAAAAATCGTATATTTTCTGGAAGCTCCGAAACGTTTTGAAACTGCTTTCAATCGATTCGGGAGATCAAAAATAGGGTATATACCAAATTTTAGCTTTTTTCGTTAATTATAGATCAAACTTTCATATTTTGCAGGGCGATAAAGTAATTTTTTAATTTCAAAATTTCGTCAAAATTCTAGAAATGAACTTCAGCACCTGAAATTTTGGATATGGGGTTCTCTTATGATGTACTTTCGATTTAGTTTCGTTTGACCTCAAAATTTTACTTTGAGTTAGGATACCTACCTGGTTATTATGAATAAATAGCACTTATTTTGAGGATAAAAATTTCGTTTCACCTTTGATCCTTCCTTCATTACAAAATGGGATTCAAACTTCTCAAAAGAGCGTAACTCGGCGAAAAATTACTCAAAAATGCTGAAAAAATTTTCTAGGGTTCTTCTAAGCGTCTAGAAGCTGCCTAAAGAAAACGCGAAATTTTTCTTTGTATTTACTTACCGGAAATGAGAAAATTTTGATTGAAAACACACATACAGATTTTTCTCCCTCCCCCCCCCCCCAAAAAAAAAGAACTTCAACTAGAAATTCAAATTTGTTGACAAAATTATTTGTCAAAAAATGCGACCTTTTCGGGGTAAGAGCGGTCGAAATCGGTTCCCAAGGTCAAATCATCTTACTTAACCTACTCTTTTGATCAAAAGCTAAACCGTACTGATTTGGCTTTTACCCAACGACACAATGACTCCAGTTCTCAAATTAGGTCTTTGGGTAGCGATTTTTTGGCGAGAAAAATACCAAGAGGAAGTGTAAAGTAGGGTGGGCCGAAAAATCAAAAATTTAAATTTTTGAAAAGTTACCTCCACAAAAGTTGTTGCCTGGTAAGGACTGGAGAAATAAAATAAAAAATTTCAAAATCGATTCATATCTTCCGATCGCGCAAGAGCCTTCAATGCTTCAAAAATTGCCGAAAATTCAAAATTTTGAAAATTTTGAAAAAATTTAAAATTGTCAAAAATTAATTTTAGAGCTTCAGTAGTGACTACCTAGACCAAAAATCACATTTTTTTTGAAAAAATCAGCGTTTTATAACTTTTTAAAAAATTTTTCTGAAGTGAAGAAGTATGAGAAATTTAAAAAAACTATAAAACATGGATTTTTTCAAAAAAGTTGTGCTTTTTGCTTTAAATAGGCCCTAAATTAGCTCTAAAATTGATTTTAATGAATTTTGTTTTTTTTTCAAATTTTTAAAAAAAATTTTAAATGTTGAATTTTTGACAATTTTTCAAGAATTGAAGGCTCTTGAGCGATCGGAAGATATGAATCGATTTTGAAATTTTTTATTTTATTTTTCTAGTCTATCCAGTCAACAATTTTTGTGGGGTAACTTTTCAAAAATCAAAATTTTTGGTTTTTCGGCCCACCCTAGTGTAAAGGTAGTAGATTACGATAATAAGAAACAAATGCAAATTTATTTCGAATGAAAATGGCCTTGATTGATTTCTGGGATCGTAAGAAGATTTTACGCATTGCTTCCATCTTTATTTCTTCCGGAGTATCGGTATTTTTCTGCAGGAAATACCATAAGAAAAATATCTCCAGTAAAATTGATCAAATTCAATGAATTTTCGAATTGATATAAATTATCGAACCTCATTCATGTACGTATCGAATTAACGACAAAGATGACTAACTTCGGAATCACTATGAGAGCACACGGCGTAAAAAATCGTAATAATTATCTTTATGGTGCATCGTATATGTGACGTAGGCACACGGTTTATTTACATATTAAACCTACCAAATAATCAGATGAGGGGGTGTCGATTCTGTCGATGATGTTGTCAACATCATCGGCCAAGTTCAAAAATTTGCTGCGTTCTTTTAAAAATAAAAAACCTATCAATTAAACGTTCGCGGTTTCAGCTACGATAGCTGTATAATGTGTACATGTGAGGTGCGTATACTTTCACGTGATACACAAGTGCATTCCCTGTTCACGTGATAGCGAACACACCGCACACCTTCAATGTCTACCATCGTTCTGGTAAACAAATTTACTCAGACGTGACGTGAATGATGCTTAAATTGCCTAACCTTGCATTACGAAGGCGTCACAGAGCATCGCACTGCGTGTTTATATTCGCGTTGAATAATCTCTAGCGAAGCGTAGGTATAAATAAACACCGGTAATAGATAACACGGGGCAACGATTTGAAAAAAATTTGGCTTAGGGTGGGAAAATAGGTCTAATCGGTAGTTTAGATCACAAAACGAAACCAACATTTTATTCCGATTGATTGGTTTTGCAAAAAGGGTTGTTTTGGCACTATTTTGAAACTAGCTCATAAATCATTTTGACGTAAAAGGGATTTCGACGATCCAAGTTCAAAATTTTTCAATTTCTTCAATTTTAATTTTCTTTCGAAGCTGTCTCCAACTTTCAAATTTTTTCTTGAGTGAAATTTATTTAAAATTTATCCAACTTTGATTTTTAATTTTTTTTTGATTTCATATTTTTATCACTTTTTTAAATTTCTTCTTGTTACTTATTCAGTTGGAAGAAATTTTGAAAAACATGAAATTGAAAATTTCTTTAAAAATTCAAGGTTGCAAAGAATTTTAATAAATTTCTAATTGAAAAATATCATAATTATATAGTCCAGGCAAATAAGAGAAAAAATGTATGTACCAAGCCTACCAACCCCCTAAAAATTAAATCCTGATTTTTTTTCGCGTTTTACGTTCGTAATGGTCCTCTACACAACATACAAAGATGGACACCCCCCACAACCTTCCGAAACCCCCAGGAGAGGAGTAAATGTCTGCTAAAAACCAGTTTTTCGTGAATGTCTCCTCAAATAAGCCTCAAAATTGAAAAATAGTTATGAACAATCTTGTTCTACGTGTAATTTCCTATCACAAGGTTTTTTTGTTTTTTCAAAAACACTCACTTCCTCGACAAAAAGTTATGGGTAAAAAATACCAATTTTTCAACAATTTACAGGGTGTCTACCAATTTTTAAAAATCAAATTTCGCGACCTTTTTTTAAGGTATCTCTTCAGCTTTGTATTTCCATCATTTCCAAAAGTACTGTAAATATTGGAAAAATAGGCGTTTTCACCCTTAATTTTTGGGCAAAGAAGTGGGTTTTTCGAAAAAAAACGAACTTGTCTGATAGGAAATTACACGTAGAACATGATTGTTCATAACCATTTTTCTATTTTGATACTTGTTTGAGCAGATATTCACAAAAGTTTCAATTTTTTCCAAAAATGCTGTAAATTGTTGAAAAATATGTGTTTTTAACCCTTAATTTTGGGTCAAGGAAGTGAGTGTTTTTGAAAAAACAAAAAACCTTCTGATAGGAAATTACACGTAGAACAAGATTGTTCATAACTATTTTTGAATTTTGAGGCTTATTTGAGGAGATATTCACGAAAAAACGGTTTTTAGCAGACATTTACCCCTTTCCTGGGGGTAGCGGAGGGTTGTGGGGTGTCCATTTTACTATGTTGTGTAGTGGACCATTACGAACGTAAAACGCGAAAAAAAATCAGGATTTAATTTTTGGAGGTTAACTTCTAAAATGACTGGACTAATAGTTGAAAAAATTGAAAAAAAAATTTTAAATTACACAGGTCATTTTTAAACTTTTGAAATGCTGTTTGAGGTTTGATAGTTGATTTTTATAGCATTTTCCGCGCTGATCACGAAAAAAGAAGTGAAAAAATTCCATCACCCAAGGACTTTTCACGAAATCCTGACGTTCTCATTTTTCTCGTGATCACCGTATAACCCAGTCATTTTAGGTTCGAACCTCCAAAAAATTCTTGCGGTTCTGA
Source organism: Pseudococcus viburni (assembly GCA_033439095.1). NCBI lineage: Eukaryota > Metazoa > Arthropoda > Insecta > Hemiptera > Pseudococcidae > Pseudococcus > Pseudococcus viburni. The sequence continues at coordinate 99,881 of JAVBJF010000018.1, forward strand.
ATTTCACATTATTTATGTGAAATGGCCTCCCAAACAACATACTAAAACTTGCACCCCCCAAGGGTCCGGCAAACCCTGCAAGAGGGTAAAAACCACCCTCAAAACCAGTTTTTCGCGTTTTCCTCCGAAAAAAACGGTTTAATCAAAAAATGCCAAGAGTAAAAATATTTTCTACGTTGAATTTCCTATAGAAATGTTGTAAAACTTCTTCGAAAATTTTCATTTTTAAGCCATTTTGGTGGGGTTGAAAATGAACGATTTTTCAAAATTCACAATTTCTTTCATTTTACGAAGTTTTTGGCATTTTAGAAAAAAAATAATGAGAACCGAAATTATTTTACATCAAATTTCCAATAGAAGACATCCCTCAGTTTTCGCGAACGAGCAAGGGTGTTGCAAGAAAGAGGGTAGGCGGAAAAGAGGGTGTTTTTCATGGAAATGATGGTGGTAAGATATACCCAGCAAGATTAAAAATAAATGGTACATGTGATTAAATTGCATTCCATATGAAACTTGTATACCGATATGTGATTGCGAACGCATACTCAATTTACAGTCTGGGAGGGGAGGATGGGAGGGGTGGACGGGAGAGGGCGGTTGGATATTGAGGCGACGGCCTCTTGACCACGAATTTTAACGTGAAATTAAGTAAACTTCTCGTGATTGGAGTCGATTGCATATGAATCGTCATTAAAAAACGATCAAATCAAAAAATAAATACCTTGAGTTTTATTATAGTAAATTAGCAACTTGTATTACTGTCGCCTTCATCGCCATCGCTATCTGAGAAATAAAATTTCGTTTTTCAAATTTTGGTGATTTTTGGTCTCATATACCTCCACGCCGCTTTTTCCCATACTGGGATTTTTTCAAATTTCAACTGAAGAAAAATCAGCATACTGTGTAAAATTTATTGTATGCACGTACCTTCTGATATTTCAGTAGTCGATTATGAAAATACCTTGCCAAAAAGAAAGGCAAATGTTGAAAAAAATGTTTTTTTTGGCTCCATTTTTAATATTTTTTCCAATGTTAAAAAAAAATTACATAGGTAAGGTACGTGCCCTTCTCAAGTTCACACACATATTCGTTTTTAGCAATGTCGATTCATATGCAATCGACTCCAATCACGTGAAATTTACTCAATTTCACATTGAAATTCGTGGTTAAGAGGCCATCACCTCAACATTCACCCACCCTCTCCTCCCGGACAGTATATTGAGTATGCGTTCGCAATCACATATCGGTATACAAGTTTCATATGGAATGAAATTTAATCACATGTACCATATTTTTAATCTTGCTGGGTATATCTTACCACCATCATTTCCATGAAAAACACCCTCTTTCTTGCAACACCCTTGCTCGTTCGCGAAAACTGAGGGATGTCTTCTATTGAAAATTTGATGTAAAATAATTTCGGTTCTCATTATTTTTTTTCTAAAATGCCAAAAAACTTCGTAAAATGAAAGAAATTGTGAATTTTGAAAAATCGTTCATTTTCAACCCCACCAAAATGGCTTAAAAATGAAAATTTTCGAAGAAGTTTTACAACATTTCTATAGGAAATTCAACGTAGAAAATATTTTTACTCTTGACATTTTTTGATTAAACCTTTTTTTTCGGAGGAAAACGCGAAAAACTGGTTTTGAGGGTGGTTTTTACCCTCTTGCAGGGTTTGCCGGACACTTGGGGGGTGCAAGTTTTAGTATGTTGTTTGGGAGGCCATTTCACATAAATAATGTGAAATTCAGAACCGCAAGAATTTTTTGGAGGTTCGGACCTAAAATGACTGGGCTACGTAAAAAATAATATAATAATTATCCATCAAATTCAAAACAGCATTTCCTTACAAATATTTATAATTTTCCATGCTGTAAAATTCAAATTGTAAGTTTTTTGTGAAGCTTTTAATTCAAAATAAAATTAGAAAATATGTGTTCATTTTATGAAAAAAAAATTGTTTTTGCAAAAAAAAAACTTGAGTGATTGAGAAATTTTTAAATCAGCGCTACATTTTAGACTAAAAACAGGGATTAAAACAAGAAAAAGGAAATGCTGTTTTGAATTTAATGGATAATTATTATATTATTTTTCACGCTCATCATGAGAAAAATGCGGAAAAAATTCCAGGGCGTCAGGATTTTTTATAATTGGAAGATTTTTCGTTGAAAATTTCTTTTACACTTTTTGATGTAATTTTTGACCCTTAAAGTCGATTTTCTGGGGAAAGAAAGGATCCTACGAAAAAAATGAATCGAACATAAATTGTAGAGCGTCAAATTTCCTACCAGTAAAGTCCAATTAGTTTTTTTTTTTAGGAGACTTAGTTTTTGAAGTATCTTCAATTTTAAAAAAAAGTTGAACTTTGAATTAAAATATCTCGAAAGCTAAGCCTCCTAAGAAAAAACGAATTGGACTTTACATATAGGAAATTAGACGCTCTACAGTTTATGTTCTATTCATTTTTTTCGTAGAACCCTTCCTTTTCTCAAAAAATCGACTTGAAATGTCAAAGTTATCAAAAAAAGTAGAAAACCCGTAAAATGAAAAATTCAAATTGTGAAAAATCATTGGATGAAGGAATTTTTTCACTATTTTTCTCGTGATCAGCGCAAAAAATACTATGAAAATCCGTCATCAAACCTCAAATAGCATTTTCCACGTCGACCTGTTACCTATTCAAAATAATTTTAGAGTTGAAACGAATTTTTTTAAATATGAAGTTAAGAAAAATTTGAAGAAACTTGGAAAAATTGCTTTTGATACTAAATTTTTTTAAAGTGGAATATTTTTCCAACTTAAATTTTGTTAAAATTTCATTTTTTCAATTTTTTTATATTTTATAATTTTTTTTAAATTTTAAATTTAAAAAAATGTTTCAACTTCCATGTTTTTCAGAATTTTTTTCAACTCAATATAATTGGAAAAAAATTTCAAAAATCAAAATTAGGCAGATTTTGAGAAAATTGAAGTTCACACTGTTGGAAAAATTTTAATATCAGATACCATTTAAAAAAAAAAATTAGAATTGAAGAAATTGAAAATATTTAGAGTTGAAAAAATTCGAACTTAGAATGAATTGGGACTCGGATCGTCGAAATCCCATTTCTTAAAATTAAGGGAAAATATTTTCCTCCTTATTTCCGCTGCTCATTTTTACAAAAAAAAAAAAAAATGTATTTACAAGTACCTAGTACATTTTCCACTCTTTTTACTTATAAGGACGTCCGGCTAAGGTTACTGTCAGTTGGCCATCTGTTCGTCCCCACGACCTCTGGTTTACAATTAATTTATAACAAATTATTTTTGTCCTGATGGTGAGAAAAATATCAAGAAATTTCCCCACCCTCTCAAGGGGTTCACTGAGGGGGTTAAAAATTTCATAAAACCCTAAAAATATTGTGATATATAATTTTTAAGGTTTCGGGGTACTGATTCTGAATTTCGACTCAATTTTTTGATTCGACCCCTCAGCACTCGCCCCTCCCTCCCAAATTTGTGTCAAAATTTCAAAAAGTTTTAATACCGCGAGCCATATCTATTGTTTGTCATGTTTTCGAAGGCGATAAGTTCAAACTTCAATTAGTTTTAATATTAGAACTCCCTCGTATTCTCAGGTTTAGGTCGTGGACCCCTCCTTGGCCCCCATACACCCATACCCTTTCATTTTGCCCTAAATTTTGACGTACGAGGATTAAGGCAGGTCCAATTTCAAAACCGAGTCAAAATTTGAACTCAGCACTTTCGAAAACATCACAAAAGATATGCCGCACGGTATTGTTGACATTTTTTGAAATTTTGACCTAGAGGAACGAGTACTGAGTGGTAAAATCGAAAAACCGATTATAGATTCGCACTCCCGAAATCATAACACATGATACGTAATATAATATTTTTGGGGTGTTGGGAAATTTTTAGCACATTTGGTGGACCCTTTGAGCAAACATTTTTGCTCATTTCTTGAATATTTTAAAGTTTAGTCACATTATTTGATACCATTACAATTTTTGAGTCATTTTTTCTGCGAGTTTTTGATAATTGAAAAAAAAAATACTGAAACCCAGAAAAAATGACTCGAAAATTAAAACATTAATATTTTTTGAACTTTGTTCTAAAATGAAGTGATTTGAGTGAAAAAATTTGATTTCACATTTATTTTCAAGTGTTTAGATTGCTTTTTTCTTTTCTCAAAATGAGTGCAAACAATTTTATTCCTCATGACTTTCAAACTTGGAAATTCAAAAAACGGAGAAAGATGTTTACACAAAAAAATCTGCAGATTCCAAATATGCTATTGGGTTTACTCATAAATTACCCAATATTAAAGGCGGCGTAAATGGTTGAAGAAATGCAAAAACTATCGTTTTTGCACCTTTGATCGTGTCTTCAGGCTAGAAAATTCAAATTGCGAATTTTTTTGATTTTCATTTCAAGGTCAAAACAATTGATTAAGCCTACTTTCAACCCAAACGCAAAATCATCATTTCCCAGTAAAATAGACTCGACAATTAACACGAAATTTCCCACGAATCGATTATCATCGAGTATCCGGACAGGTATGAACCGGATTAAAATCGAATCACAAAGTGGAATATAATTGTTGATAGGTATCTCGAGGATAAGAGATTGAAAAGTGGGTGGGAACATTTTTTCAAATGATTTTTTATTTCAACTCGATAGATCTAATCGTACGTAGAATAATTTTATACATATTTTTCTTCTTTTGTTCTTCATTTCTCGAAAAAAAAAATCAGACAGAACTCATTCAGGGGAATAAACTCGTAACTGCCATCGATACTCAAGAAGACGGCGACCGACACTTGTTCTCTCTCATTCCAAGTATAAATCAATTTTTTTCAAGATTACAATAAAAATCTGTATTTTTTAGTTCATCATCGACGCAGAAATAAAGAGTCCTTGAAAACGTTCGAAGCCCTATAAAGAACCATAAGCAAAAATACAATGCAGAAAATGTGCATGTAAAATATTCGGCTATAATTGAACGCGGAGTCGCGTTTATTAATAAATTATGAATTATGTTAATTTATTCGTTTAAATCGGTTTTTAATCGTTGAAAAATTACCGAAGAAAATTTTAAATGCAATAGCGTTCAAAAAAGAGGGGCATCTAGATTTTCAACAATGAATAATTAAAATTCCAACTTCATCGGTATGTTCGCAGATCAGTTCGCAAGGTCATTTTTATTTCTCTTCGGTGGACAATTGGACATTCGTTCTAAAAATACCTAAAATACGAGAAAAAATATTCTTGATCTCGCTTTACAATCAAGATCAACCCTTCAAGTATAAAGATGTCCCAAAATTCTCTGGCGATCAAATGACATTGTATTCTAAGAATCCGACCTGTTTTCTCCTCCGTGAATTTTTTAGGGTCGATTAGCCCAAAATATGAGAGCTAAGAGAAGTCCAAAAAACATAAATATGATTTTTGTCCTCGATTTTTTTACAAAATTCAAGTGCATAATTGTTTTTTTTTCAAAAACCCGTCATTTTTGGCACCTGCTAACACACCCTGAAAATTTCACTCCGATTCGAAATATCTTTCCAGATTTTTAGTGTTATTTTTCGAGTACAATTTTGCAGAATATGCAAAATTTGAATAAAAATCAGCGGTAAACGAATTGCATTAACATTTTTCTTTAAATCTTCCAAGCCAGTTTTCAATTTTTCTTACGTCATTTTTTTTAACGAGGCAAAATACGAAGGTCCTTCCACCTCACCGTTAAAGGGTCAACTGGAAGAGCAAGAAATTTCTAAAAAAAAACAACAAAAAAAAATATCCTTTGTTGTTTGCGGAGTCATTGATTTCAAATTTCGGTTCAATTTCGATTTGTCCCCTTCCACCTCGCACCGAAAAAGTTTATGAAGTATTTTATAAGCTATGTTTTTCAACGTTTTCGAGGTCTCTGAATTCGAATTGTGATTCGGCTTCTTCAATCTCGAAAAATTTCATTTACTTGCGATCTAAAAAATTCACAGCACTATTTTTGCATCATTCAATTCTATGTAATTCTATGAATAACACAAGTCAACACGATTTTTGTGTTTGGGTTCCAATTGCGAAATTTGGGCTGATTTTATGTATTTAATGAAGGGAAAAATAATTTTTTTGTTCGAAGTTTGCTTTGGGGGGTGGGAAGCCAAAAATGTGATTTTTCAAGAATAATACACACGGATTTGAGAAATATTTGGAAAAATTAAAAAAAAAAATGTTGGTCCAATCTTATAGAAAATTTTACGCTGAATCGAATGCCGCAAACCGCATACCTCTATCTTTTTTAGAAAAAAAATTACGGTTAAAACTTTTCTAAAGTATGAGAAAAAATCGCATTTTTTTTCGCCTTGCTCACCGAATAGTGAGATTTCTGAGAAATCTAAGCGTTCAGCGATCATAATGACCATGACAAAAGTTGTAGAGAATTAAATTTCCTATCGGATAAGTGCATTCAGATTTTTTCGAGATATTCTCGAGTAAAGTTGAACATTAGTTTAGGCAATTGAGAAAAAAAGAGATATGAAGCAATTTTTTGCTGTCAAAAGTGTTACAGCGAAAAATTGTGGAAGGCGACTAACCTTTAGAATTTACCACGACCTCCCACAATTTTTCGCTGTAACACTTTTGACAGCCAAAAATTGCTTCATTTCTCTTTTTTTCTCAATTGCCTCAACTAATGTTCAACTTTACTCAAGAATATCTCAAAAACTACGCCTCCCGGAAAAATCTGAATGCACCTATCCGATAGGAAATTTAATTCTCTGCAACTTTGTTCATGATCATTATGGTCGTGAACGCTTAGATTTCTCAGAAATCCCACTTTTCGGTGAGCAAGGCGAAAAAAATGCGATTTTTTCACATAATTTAGGAATGTTTTAACCGTAATTTTTTTCTAAAAGAGATAGAGGTCTGCGGTTTGCAGCATTCGATTCAGCGTAAAATTTTCTAACGGGTTGGATCAAAAAAAAAATCAATTTTTTTTCAAATTTTTCTCAAATTTGTGTGTATTGTTTTTGAAAAATCACATTTTTGGCACCCCCACCCCCAAGCAAACTTTGGAAGCCACGAATGAGCATATTGGTGTATTTTGATGTCTAGAATCAGAATTTGGCCATGAGAACTGAAACACAGAACTTTTTTTTTTTGTTGACTTGTGTAATTCAAAATGTTCTACTCCAAAACTTGAACGATATTTTCCAAAAAAATTACTTATGGAAGATTTTTAAAGCTTGAGCTATCTACTATTAGCCAAAAAATTTAAAAATTATCCAAAACTTGATATTCAAAAAAAAAATTGAATGATTTTTCAAAAACTGGAAAAATTTTCAAACCCTGGTCAATTTTCTAGAAAATTGGACGACATTTCCAAAATTGTAAAATTCTTCAAACCCCGATTCATTTTCTAAAAAAGTTGAACGATCTTCAAAAGTTGGATAATTTTTAAAAACTTGGATGATTTTTTTTCAAAATCTAAAAGTTGGCCAATATTTCAAAACTTGAACAATTTTTCAAAACTTGGGCAATATTTTCTAAAATCTGACGTGCAGAAAATGAGCCTTTTTAAGTAGAAGTCTCAGGAAAGAATTTTATCAAAATAGAAATAAAATGAATTTCAGTTAATAAGTTTCAGTTTTTTTTTAAATTTGTTTTGTTACAATGAAGATGTGCTTTCCAAAGTGGCCTAAGTACAAACAATAGAAATTTTTTTCAGAAAACGAAAAATACATATGTAATGTATGCCTTTGAAGCATTTTTTTCTGCTACCAAATTAAATGTATTTTACAATGGTATACCAAAAACGTGGCGAAAGTCCCGATCTCCAAAAATTTGATCTTTACGAGCTATGACCCTTCAAAATTGACTAAGTAACTTTTTTCAGAAATGTACTTAGGCCACTTCGGAAAGCACATCTTCTGTATGTTCGTTTGCTCGAATTTTTCACAATTTTTTCTCAAGTTCGAATTTGTTTTGTTACTGTATGCTGCGATACCCGTGGCTCAAATATTTTTCGATTAAGTACAATAAACATTTAACATTTTCTTTCAAAGTTTTCTTTTCCAATGACATTATTACATTACAATAGAATTCTGCTTTCGCGTGAGATAGTCGAGCACTTGTGAAAACTAGCTCCTAAATTTATATCAACCCCCATTTTTTTCAATTTCATTAATTTTAAATTAAAAAAAAATTGTATCGAATATAAAAAAATTTCCACCAGTTTAAACTTCAATTTTCTCTATTTTTTTCAATTTAATGTTTTTTAAAATTTATTCCAATTATTAAGCTGGAAGTCCTTTTAAAAAACAAAAGTTGACTTTAAAAAAAAAATTACATAAGTAGAAAAAATGGTAAGAAAATTTAAATTAGAAAAAATTACAGCGGGAAAAATTTGAGAATGGTAAAAATTTTAGTCGACTTCAATGTTTTCAATTTTTTTCAAACTTCATAGTTTTAAAAGATTTAATCAACTTTGAATTCTTGAAGAATTTTCAACTTTGTATTTTATAAAAAATTTTCCACCTCAACAAGCCAGTAGAAGAAATTTTAAATGTAATAAATATATAAAATAAAAAAAAAAGTCAAAGTTGGAAAAATTTTGAGAAAATTTTAATTGAAAAAAATACTAAAAGAAGAATTTTAAAATTGGATACAGCAATGATAAAAAAAAAATTGAATTCAAGATATTGAAAAAATTTGAACTTGAGTAGTCAAAATCCATTTTACGTAAAAATGATTTAGGAGTTAGGATTGAAACCCCTGTTGTTTGAACACCAAAAAAAATTGTAATTTTATAAATTTTGTGTTGGGTTATTTATGCTCGGGGTATTTTGGAAATGTTTGGAAGCTTGATATGGCTCCAGAAGCAACTTTTTCAAATTCATCGAATTTCTCATCGGATTAAAAAGAAATCAAAATTTTACCCATAATATATTTTTTATGGGAAATTTTCACTCCAACTTTGAACGCGTTTTTTCAACAAATTACAAATTCCTACAATAAAATCGTAAATTTTGCATGAAAAAAGCCAAAAATGGTCACTAATAGCTCACTTGAAAGTTGAAACGTAATTTTATATAGATTCAGAATTCAGTACCTAAATACTTTTGTGACCAAGTGGTCACTTTTTCTGAAAAAAAATATATCAAATAAATAATAAACTTTCAGAAAATGCAAAAGGAAAAAAATTTGAAAAAACTGAAACTGATATCATTTCAGTTCCCCATCACTGTTACAGGGAGACGAAGGGATCGAATCAAGAAAGTGAGCTGGGCTATTCCATGCTAAAAAAGACCAAAAGTGAAGTCGGGTCTTCCGCGATTTCGCTCAGATTTTTTTTATGAGTTCCTCTTGGTGGTCTATTCACGAAACCATGATTATTTTTTTTCTAACCCTCAAGGGGGCTGGGGGGTGGGCCTCGTAATTTTCATGCAATTGTGATTTTTCGCCAAACTACCCCACTTTGAAGGCTTATATCTTGAAATAGGCTGTACTTTGGGGAAAACCGTTTGCGGGGCCTGAAAGAGAATTGAAAGTAGATTCAAAAGTGATAATCACATTTTGGAAAGCTCAAAGTTGAACTTTGGTGGCGAAAGCTCAACGTTCATGACATGCACAAAATATGAAAGCTACCATTTAAAAATCTGAAAAAATTACAGTGAGTAGCCCTTTTTACCCTTTTTTCAACCGATAAATTTTCAAGATGGGATCTCCAGACCCCTGGGGGGTACAGGGGTCCACAATTTTGACCGAAATTCAAAAAAATCGATAAAGTCGAGTAACACATCGATGACTACTAATTCGAAGGCGCTGAGTTCGAATATGTACTCAGTTTTTTCATCCGACCCCTCTGAACCCTCCTATTAGTCCCCTCAATAGGGCCAAAATTTGAAAAAATGAAAAATAACGTGCGACCAGTCGTTTGTTAGGTTTTTGAGGGCGCTGAGTTCGAATATTTGATTATTTTTTGGATTTGACCTCTGAGTGCCCCCCTGGCCCCCCGATTTTGGGGAAAAGTGGGTTAAGATATTAAAATGGCGTGTGGCATATCGATTCTCACTAATTTGAGTGCGTAGAATTCGAATATCGACTTACTTTTTGATTTGACCCCATTCCTCGCGCTTTAACCTAATGAAAAAATACGAATTTGAGGGGAAGTAGTCGGTTAGAGGGTCAAATCAAAAAGTAAGTCGATATTCGAATTCTACGCACTCAAATTAGTGAGAATCGATATGCCACACGCCATTTTAATATCTTAACCCACTTTTCCCCAAAATCGGGGGGCCAGGGGGGGCACTCAGAGGTGAAATCCAAAAAATAGTCAAATATTCGAACTCAGCGCCCTCAAAAACCTAACAAACGACTGGTCGCACGTTATTTTTCATTTTTTCAAATTTTGGCCCTATCGAGGGGGCTAATAGGGGGGTTCAGAGGGGTTGGATGAAAAAACTGAGTACATATTCGAACTCAGCACCTTCGAATTAGTAGTCATCGATGTGTTACTCGACTCTATCGATTTTTTTGAATTTCGGCCCTGTACCCCCCAGGGGTCTGGAGATCCCATCTTGAAAATTTATCGGTTGAAAAAAGGGTAAAAAGGGCTACTCACTGTAATTTTTTCAGATTTTTAAATGATAGCTTTCATATTTTGTGCATGTCATGAACGTTGAGCTTTCGCCACCAAAGTTCAACTTTGAGCTTTCCAAAATGTGATTATCACTTTTGAATCTACTTTCAATTCTCTTTCAGGCCCCGCAAACGGTTTTCCCCAAAGTACAGTCTATTTCAAGATATAAGCCTTCAAAGTGGGGTAGTTTGGCGAAAAATCACAATTGCATGAAAATTACGAGGCCCAGCCCCCTTGAGGGTTAGAAAAAAAATAATCGTGGTTTCGTGAATAGACCACCAAGAGGAACTCATAAAAAAAATCTGAGCGAAATCGGAAGACCCGACTTCACTTTTGGTCTGTTTTAGCATGGAATAGCCCAGCTAATAAACACCTTCAAAAACATATAACAAGAAAAATGATGTCATAAATTTTTTTTTTGGAATTCTGGTCCCTTCAATTGGCCTCTAAAAAGAGTGGGGGAAAATCTTCCAAAAATGGAGAAAATTTTTCAAAAAAAGAAGCGGTTCTTCTCAGATAAAATAAAATTTTCAGGAGCTGTGAAAAGAATTTCGAATACTTAATGAATTTTTTGAAAACTCATAGGGTAAAAATCATAATAGGTATTTTTTTCGAATCCAGCCCAGCCTCATTATTTGAGCTGTCCGACCTCAAAAAAATTCACTGAAAAGAAAAAATGCTGAATTTAGAATCCGGTGTCATTTTGGTTGCTAGGAAGAGGTGAAAGTATACGGAGAGCCAACCGACGACAGCAGCTCTGGATCGTATAATATTGATAACAATTTGAGAAGCACAAAGTAGTTAAAAAATAAGTTTCAAAATCCCAACATGAAATATGCTCAATTTTTGTTTTGCAATAAATTTTAAAACATTCGGTCAAAATGAAAAATTCTCTTTACTCATAATTGTAATCCTTCGTTTCAAAATGAGTTTCAAAAAATTACACACGAAAAGAATTCAAACACTTTCCTCATCTACCCAAGGATTCAGAAAAAAAAAACAAAACGCGATAGCTTCCGTTTATGGAGAAGCCTAATTACGGGAGAAAATTTCAACCTGGTGTTCTCATTCAACGATACTTTACAATTTGCTTAGTTTATTAGCTCACACAGCCTAAGTACCTGCAAATTACTTTAATAAACATCCTGACGTGAGACAAAACCATCATTCGCACAAGAAAGAAAATTTATTCTTCCATAAATATACGAAGCAAAACCCTCATGCTAAGATTCCTCTTCTACTTCAGATCGTGCACGCATTTTCAGCGTATTAGCAAAATATACCAACCATGATCTAAATATATCTACGTACAACCGCAAAACGATTATTACGCGTAGGTATGTATCTTGAAACCGGAAAATACAGCCAAGGTAGTCTACCAAACGTATACTTGAGTATATTTGAAATAATAAAGAAAATAATAAAATATACACGCTTTTGTGGTTCGAAGTCAATAACTTCGTATGTATGATGCGTTTCATAATTATAGTACTTCTGTTCGTGATAATCCGTAATTATTGGCGTAGACTTGTCATAAATAGTATTTAGGTGAGTGAGGGGGACGAGCAAAATGTACGTAGAGTTCAATTAAAATCAATCAGAGCGATTGGAATATCCAATCGATAAATAATAGTACAGATATAACTCACCAGTCTGTTTATTGTTTTTCTTTTCTTCGAGCCATGGAATAAAATTGAGTGATTTCGAAGAGCAATAATGATACCTGATAAATCAATATTCAATCATTTTAGTAAAAAATATATGTACAAAGGTAAGTACTTCGACTGATCAGTCAAAATACCTCATTTGTTTGCTTAGAGGAATCCCGATTGACAATAAAATTTTAAGCAGAAACAAAAATATATCGAAGGTATATCAATTACATCATAAAAGAATCCTATATCCAAAATTTCAGGCGCTGAAGTTGATTTTTCGAATTTTGACGGATTTCTGAAATTTCAAAATGAGCCCATCGCTCTGAAAAATATAAAAATTTAATCTAACCAATGAAAAAGGCTGAAATTTGGTATATTGTACTTTATTTTTCAACTCCTCAATCAACTTGAAAGTTATTTTAAGATGTTTTGGAGTTCCCAGAAAATTTTAGGATTTTCTAGCATCGAGAAAAAAATTCATAAAAAAGGTCAATCCCAGGCATCATAGCGAAATTTTTGAAGAAAAAAGTAACTTTCAGTAACTTTTTTAGACCAAAAAGTGACCAGAAAATTATCAAAAAGTAACCAAAAGTAACCAAAAATTCAATTTTTTGGGGGAAAATTTTTTCACAGTTTTCTTTTGGGGGACAATTTTTTTGTAGTTTTCTGCAAACATTTCAAAAATAAATCCACTGAAAAAACGTGAATAATTTCATTCATTAAATTCCTCCGTCAAAACAACAAACGAACTAGCAAAAATCTATTTTTTAATTTTTTTATTGAAGAATTTTGAAAAATAAACGGTAAAAAAATTTCCCCCGAAAAAAATGAATTTTTGGTTACTTTTGGTTACTTTTTGATAATTTTTTGGTAAAAAAAAGTTACTGAAATCGAGAAAAAAAATTCACAAAAAAGGTTAATCCCAGGCGTCATAGCGAAATTTTAGAAGAAAAAAGTAACTTTCAGTAACTTTTTTTGATCAAAAAGTGACCAAAAAACTATCAAAAAGTAACCAAAAGTAACCAAAAATTCAATTTTTTCGGGAGAAATTTTTTTACAATTTTCTTTTCGAGGGCAATTTTTAGTAGTTTTCTGCAAACATTTCAAAGATAAATCAACTAAAAAGACGCGAATAATTTTATTTATTAAATTCCTTCGTCAAAACAACAAACGAACTAGCAAAAATCTATTTTTTTCTTGAAGAATTTTAAAAAATAACAATTTTTACCTGGAAGTGCGAAGAAAAAATGACTTTTGAGGGGAAAAAAGTAACCAAAGTGATTTTTTGGACGTGAAAAGGAAGTCGAAAAAAGTGACAATTAAACAATGTCCAACAATTTTTTTTCAAAAATCATTACTTCTTATGAGATTTTTAGATGCTCGATTTTCCGGCCACAAAAACGACTTAAATTCAATTCTGAAAATTTTTGACGTCACCTCCCCCCCCCCCTCCCAAGGTTGACACAAAAACTTGAGACCTTGAATTTATAACAGAAAAAATTTCAAATAAAAAGGAAAAACGTTGGTGTCAACCAAATCGTCAGACTAAAAGTTCGGATACTTAAAAATTTCTTCACAATTCAATACCCCCCCCCCCCCAACACGTACCTCAAATTTATAAATTTTACCAAAGTCCCTACTACAATCTTTTCAGCTTGGCCCAGTAAATAATAGATCGATGAGGAGTAAAATGTCAATTATTTTGATGAGATATACAAATGCGATGAACCCGAGCGAAGCGAGGGCGAAAATTTTGCCAAAAAATATTTTCAAAACTTGAAGATTTATCACTTCACACCCCAGTAAAGTTTCCCAAAATGTGACCAAAAAATATAAATTCTTTTCCATTCCTTTCCCTTCTTTTTCAAAATCGTGATCAGGGGCATAATGGTACTTTTTTCTCATTACATTTTATCAAAACGTACTAGTTCAAAAAAAACTGCACAAAATTTTTTTTTGAAAACTCAATGATTCAATAGACAAAATCTTGTGTTTAAATATCGATTTTCTTGTAGATTCAGACGTATGGTCAACAAAAATGATACATACAAAAATCAGTTGAAAAAATTTGACCCGAGCGGAGGAAGGTAAATTTTTTTTGAAAAATTTATAATAAAATGAGTCCAGAAACTTCAGATAATTTATTCTTCTTCTGGATTTTTACAAAATTCCAGCGAAAATGCCGTAAATTCCAAAATTCCCTCCCTTTTCCCGGACTTTTCCAGACGGTCAAAATTCCCTGATTTTCCCCAGTTTTCCAGAAAATGGACACCCTGTGTTTTCAATTGAATCGAAGGATACACTTCCGAAAACGATATATCTCTACGACCCTGAAAAAATTGCAGAATTCAACGGATTTGGCAACCCTTTTTTTTTCTTTAAAAATTAATAAAATTGACGCAACCGGTTTCCTGATTTGAAAAACTGGTTCATTTTTTGACAATTTCCATTTTAATCTCTGCAGAATTTAACGGATTTGGCAAAAAAAAAAATTCTTTAAAAATTAACAAAATTGACGCAATCAGTTTCCTGATATACTCTGACTCCTCACTATTTTTCATATGCTTTTAAAACTTTTTTTTGATAACTTTTGATTCAATTTTTAAAAATTTTAAATATCCAATACCTACTACGTAGGTGAGAATTCTTTTTGGAAAAAAAAGGCTGATGAGTAGGGGACGAGTGTCTGTTTTCCGAAAATGCTCTGGTGAAGGCTCATTTTTTTTACCTTTTTTTTCTAAGTCCCTTATCAGAGACGTTCAGTGGTCCAAATTTTTTTCCAAACGTAACTTTTACACACCTAAATTTTTTTTTTCGAACGTAATTTTTTCACACCTAAATTTTTTTCCAAACGTAATTTTTTCACACCCAATTTTTTTTTCAAACGTGATTTTTTCACACCTAAATTTTTTTTCTCACCTAAATTTTTTTCCAAACCTAATTTTTTCACACCTAAATTTTTTTTCTCAACAATTTTTTTTCCAAACGTAATTTTTTCACACCTAATTTCGACTCGAAAAAAATTTAGGTGTGAAAAAATGACGGTTTGAAAAAAATTTAGGTGTAAAAAAAAATTTAGGTGTGAAAAAATTACGTTGGAAAAAAATTTAATTTAGGTGTGTAAAAGTTACGTTTGGAAAAAAATTTGGACCTCTGAACGTCTCTGATAAGGGACTTGGAAACAAAACGTTAAAAGAAATGAGCCTCCACCAGAGCATTTTCGGAAAACAGACACTCGCCCCCCAGGGGAGGGGGTGATAATTCGGTATTATTTTTATAATCAAAGTGTCTCGAGTACATCCGAAATACCAATATCGAGTCGAATGGTTAATTTTTTTGAAAGAAACTAAGTAGGTAGGTACTTAAGTTCTTAAAATCAGGAAACCGGTTGCAACCAATTTTGGATGCTAGAAATTTTCATCGTTATAATTAGCGGGTCAAATATATGTGAGCATAGATATAGAAACCACCCTTGAGTGTCAAAAATTAATTTTCGAGTTGAGGTTCCCCCATCCCCCACTCCTGGAAGACTCAAAATCAGTGTCAACAAAAACCAATTTTTGACATCTAAGGGTGGTTTCTATATCCGGGTTCACATACAAAAATATACTATTTTCCAATTTTTACAAAAATCGGAGTTGATTTGTAAAAGAACGCGGTTTCTATCGGCTACGCTGATTTTTGCAACTTTTCATGGTCATATTCTTGTCTAACGCATACTGAAAAACAATTGTACACCAATTTCTAGCTCGATCCCAGGTATATCGTTTTCAACTATTATATCTTCGCCAAAAAAAATTTTGAAAATTGTATCCTAATCGATCGAATAGATTCACCGATACCGATAATCCGCCTCTGCAGGTGCTGAAATTCATATGAATCATTTCGCAATAACTTTTTTCAATGCTGAGATTTCAAAATTTTCTGGAGGCTTCGACACATTTCGAAACAATTTCCAATCGATTCGAGACATTGAAAGTAGGCGGGGTAAATCGGAATTTTCAAAAATTCACGAAAAATCCAGATAAGAAATTCAGCTGCTGAAATTTTACATGGGAGTTCTTTTAAGATGTAAGTACGTTCAATGCTCAATGCATTTTTATTTCGATCCATAATTTTACTACCAGTTGAAATAAGTATCTTCCTTATTAGATAACTTACCAGCACTTCGTACAAGAAATCAATGGCAATCGACAGATCGTCACCAATATAGGTATCTCGGCATCTAGACGTACATTCTGAAATGCGGTAAGCTGAGCAATAATAGAGATGCTCTTTACACTGGACACTATACTCTTCAGTAATTCAACGATGCGAAGACGAAATAACGTAGATAATCCAGATATACATTATCGATGGCGATTACGATTCGGTACGTTGCCTCGGTAAACATCAGTTGAATAAGTAAGTACCAGTAAAGTAATGCACATTCCAATACAACGCCGATGTTAAAAACCGCAAAACTGAAAGCAAAGGATTGAAAAGGTTGATTACGTGGGAAAAAGCAATATAAATAATGACAAAGCGTCGTCACGAAGTTTAGACAGGTAAGCTCTGCAATTCTACGATTAAATATTTAATAAACGAATTAAATATGAGCTTGAGTGACGTTTATGGTACGATAAAAGTCGAAACATAGTTGAACTTTTCGTCTGTTTACCGAAAAACTTACTTCGTTGAACGTTACGTTATTACTGCCTCGAGTTGAAATCTGATCTGAGTACTTTGCAATTTCGTTTTAGTTATCCACCAGACGTTTTTTAGAAAGTATAACGACAGTGTTTCGTTCAAAATCAATGACGCCGGTTTACTGACGCGGATCATGAATACGGCTACGGATTTCAAACATGAAACAGATCTTTATCCCTGAAAGATATAAACACAATTCAGATAATGCATCTGTCGAGATAGGTTAAATTCGCGTTAAAATATATAGAATTGAAAATGCAGCTGTTTATCGTTGGTATCTGGCAGAATTTCCGATTTCTAAGACGACGTCGATGGACGATGGATACTTCTGTGACGTTTCATTGCGCTATTTCAATCCATACTAATCTGCTAGCTTTTCAGTGAGGAGTCGCATTCGTAGATAGTTTTGCGTATTTTAATCGTTATTTGAAATCAGAGCACTTACCCGGAATAATTGGATAAAAACTATCCAAGGATTGATCATACTTAAATCAGCATCGGTATGATTGAATTCAAATAAATGAAACAATTATGCAGCTAACTTGAGTCTACGGCGACACATACCAAGTACGTTACTTTGATTGTACAGTTGCGAAATAACTAATTTTCAAAATTAAAAGTTTGATTAATTAAATAATTTGAAAAAACGCCGAAAAATCCGGAAACGATCGCTCAACTAACTAAATCAAATCAAAACAATCAAAAAATGTAAACAAGATGGCGTCCATTTGTTGATTTGTTCAAATAAATGAACGACTATTACCATCGATTGAATTTTTTTTTAAATCGAATTTCGAATGATAATTGATAATATTATATTAATATTGACGATGACGAGAATTGAAGGATTTCGAAACGAAAATTTAAAATAGGATTGGATTTTTGACTTGTTTTTATTGCGATCGAATGCTTTAATACTTAAATAGTCAATAATTACCAGTGGAATATTAAGATCAAAGCATTCATTTTTGAGAAAATGAAACATCAAGTAAAGATGAGTAAGATTTTTGAACATGTTTAGATCAGAGTATGGGTAATTAAATTTGCATTGCATTAATTTATTCACAATTATTATTACCCATTGCATACTGAAAGTTGAACAATAGGGAATAATTACACCCAAGAAGGATGATTTGAGCCCATGAAGAGCTACATAATTCAGCCAACTGTGGGAAAATCGTTCGTAACCAGGAAGTTCTCCTCCATAAATATGTATTAATCTCATTGTCGTTAATTACATTGACACTACGATTCATGGCAATACCGAACCTACGTTATATCCACTGGTTAATAATTGAAGTTTACATTCATGGTCAGAAGAATCGCCATTCGCCAGTATTAGGTATACGTTGACGTTTTTTCAAAAAAATAAAGTGAAGATTGAAAATTTCACATACATTCCAATTATCTTGAACCTGTACAAATACCTATGTACTTGCTCAAGGGGACACTCGTCACATTCTTGTTAATTGCATGTTTTCAGTAAAACAGGCACAGAAGCCTAATCGTAGTGCAACTAGAAAATCTTTGTCGCGTGAAATTTTCTAATTAACTTTAAATTTATGTGTATGGTAGGTGCATATTTTATGCAATTTACAAGTACTTGGACGTAAGTACGAATAACCGAGAATGATGATTATTTGTCGATGGGTGTTGTATTTTGCATAGGTATCAAGTGCATAACAAAATCCAATGTCATAATTGAACTGTTTTTTGTGTAATGATTTCAGTAATATGTACATGATAAGTGCGTAAGGTAGATATCAACCAGGTATCTGGGATTTAAGGTTAAGTATTTCGAGCTTAATAATCATTGTGTTTTGTGTTTTGTACATATGTCATCATGAAACACACGTATGCTCGAAAAAAAGGGCGAGAACGAGATAGGTAGTTATAGTTGTTGAAATATTGATCTGACGTGGGAGTTGTGATCTTTGAAGTATAGTAGGAGGCATGAGGCATTCCTAGTGAAAAAATTTGGGATTTTGAATCATTAAAAAGCTCTTTTATCGTGACAGAAATGTTCATAGGATAAAATAATGAAGCTGCAGTACTCTGCATGCGTTGAAACGACAGATAAGTAATCACTAATTGGATAAAAATATTGATCTGAAAGTCCTATCTGCAATCTTTCTGACGAAAGGTATAGTCGAATCTTTATTTTTGAGCTACAAAATCCCTTCGTTATGCTGTATATGTCACCTTATGATAACAATATCTTCTCTGACCTCTCATTGCCCAAGAGTTCCAATTCTCGTACAAAACCGGTTCATTGAATGAATAGGTATGTTCTTTCATAACTCTAAACGTTTTCAAAACCTTGAATTGAATCAAGAACATAACGAATCGCTCGTTTCTAATTGAGTACCTATTTCAAAAAACAACAAACATTTATTCATAGCAACACAACAAGAACAAGAGAAAAACGTGGCAAACGTAACAATAAACACATAGTAAATATCAAATGCTAAGCGTAAAACACACTGAGATTATTAATTCCACATACATATTGGTATGCAGTTAATATTACAATTACAAATGCGCAAAATAAAAGTCTATACAACGTACATACACGTTGATCGAAATTCTCCAGCGATTAATTCGCTCCGCACGATATCAAAATGACCAATTCTGTTTTCTGGCTTTGTAAAGACGAATACTCCAAACTCCATGAACCGAAATTGAACTCGACTATTTTTATGATTTGATCGACGTAGGTTAATATGTCGGTTATGTGATCTCTGCCGGATAAAAAACCATAAATTATTTATTCGTGTTGGTAATAAATATACAGGGTGTGCCATTTTTAGGAACATAACAATTTTAAAAAAGTGAAAGCCACAGATTAAGAAATCAAGGTGGAGCAATAGAGAATTTTCAAATTAGCCCAAAAAACAGAAAAGAATTGATAAAAATATTCCAAATAGAGAAGTATATTCGAGGGAAAAATTAAAAATAGAATTCCGGAGGGTATAAGAACTTTGAAGTCCCTGAATTCAATTCTGGGTTATTTCTGACATCAGACTCTAACCCGAACCAACAAAAATTAGGAATCACGCAGGGGAGATAGGAGGTGAAAAAATTTCCAAAAATATCGAATATGTATAGAAATTTATGTTTTTTGACCCCTCGAATTCATTTTCGGAGTAATTCCCTCTCCCTCCACCAAAAAACAAAAAAAATCATATGGGGGTGAGGTAAGGAGCCGATATTGAACATTTTTTGAGAGGCATCAAAATTCATGTTTTTGGACTCCCCAAAATCCATTTCTGAAGTTTTTCGATCCCTCAATTGAACCGTAAAACTCTGGGGCTTTTGTAGATGTGGAGGGCAATGAGAAAGGGGGAAAGGAGCCGGAATTGAAAATTTTTTAAGAGACATCAAAATTCATGTTTTTGGACTCCCCAAAATCCATTTCTGAAGTTTTTTGATCCCTAAATTGAACAGTAAACCCCTGGGGCTTCTGTAGTTGTGGAGGACAGTAGGTCTAAATCAAAGTTTTCTGACATTATTGCGCGAGGTATCGAAATGCTTGTTTTTCGACACCCCCCCCCCCTCTCGAGTCGAATAATAGTGAATATGCAGTTTGCAGTTAGTTAAGATACTTCACTCGACAGTTTAAAAATTCTCAAGTTCGGTCCATGCCTCCCACTTGGGAACAAGAAGTCTAGAAGTCTATCTTGATATTTTGTTCGATGGCGTCCAAAGATTTTGTTTCGCCCCCCCCCCGCCCCAAGTCGCAGTTTAGGGTTGGAGATCAAAAACCATGCAATTGATACTCAGATAAAAAAATTATTTTGACCCCTAACCCCTTCAAGACCTTATTTAATTTTTTTTTAGAAAATGATTTCAAAAATGAACTATAGGGAGGTAAAAAACATGGATTTTGATACCTCAGTCGATATTTCCAGAACTTCTTCCTTCATCTCGACTCCCTCTCGTTTGCTTCTGAGAGCTCGGGTTCGCCCTCTCTTCATTTTACAGACCTCAGAGGTCTCGGTTTCAAGTTAAAGGTTAAAAATACCACAAAAATGGATTCCGGTTGTCAAAAAACATTCATATTGAGACCTCATTCGAAAATAATTCAAATCTGACTCTTGCGCCCCAAGCCCTGTGGGGCCCTATTCACGTTTCAGGGGAAAAGACTCCGAAAGTGAATTCGAGAGGTCTAAAAACATGGATTTAAATACTTCGCTCGGTAGTTTTAAAAAAATTCTCAACTTTGGAGGCTTTTTTGTTTTGTTTTTCTGAGAAATTGATGCCCAAAATGAACTCGAAGTCAAAAACATGGATTCTGATACCATACTCGATTTTGCCCGAACCTCTTTTTCTTCTGCTCCCTGCCATTCCTCATCGCTATGAGCTCGGGTCTGGATTCAGGATAAAAATATTTCAAAATTTAATTCAGAAGTTTTGAATACCCCTCCCCCCTCATTTTTATTTATTTGGAATATTTTTGTAAATTCTTCTTCGTTTTTTTCGGACTTCCTTTGCAATGTAATTGGGAGGCAAAAAATTTGAAAAATAGGTAATTTGACTGGAATAACTCCGAAGAAATGAATTCCATAAACTGGAAAGCTCCATCTTTGAATCTGTGATTACGGCGCCCCTTGAACATCGGGATCTCACTAAAAATGGTGCATTTTATACAAGGATGAGAAAAGGTTCGTTACTTACGTATCCGTAACGGTTTTATTTTTATTTCTAACATCTAATAGGAACATATCGATAGTTTTCTTCAAAATATCAGCATACTCGATACTGTATTCTCCACATTGCTCTTTGACAATGGGGACACACTTTTTGAAACTCCTCCAACAGCTCGTGTAGTCTTCTACAATAAAAACCCTCGATGTAATTAAAACCAAAATAAATTAACAAATTAAATTTTTCAAACTGTTCAACTTACCAAGAGCGAAATAGCACTCGGCCAAATCCAAACAACAGTACAATATTTCAGTATTATTTTCATTCATGAAGGAATGCTGTAAATTAGCACATTTCTGCAGCACGCTGATCGCTGACTCGTAATCATTTTGATCTTTGAAAAGTGCTCCTATTGGCAAAAATTGGCGATTTATTTCTTCAACGAAAAAAAAAATCAAATCAATTCGAAAAATTTACCTACCAGTCTTTCGTAGAGTTTCCATTTTATATTTGAGATTTTCGAAATGACTAGTATCGACTATATGAGAACACGAGGTGCACTTCAAGTGCGTTTCAGAGCTCGCTTTCGAATCAAAGGAATTTTTACATCGAGGGCAGATGAACGACGAGTATCGGTCGTCTTTTCGATTAGAATTTGAACAATGTTCGCATTTACAGTCGAAGAAGAACTGAGCTTGTAATATTTCGCGTCTCTGGTCGGTTTTCATTTTGCGAAAATGAGGACCTGAAATTAGTAAAGTTCTTTTAAATGACGTCGGATGAATAAGGAATAATTGAAAGGCGATAGATGTACCGTAACAGTTGAAAATTTCCTCCCCTTTGGCGATTTTCTTGGCAGCTCGTACGACTAAGTGGTTGTTAAAAAAACTGAAAACATTGATTTTTCAAAGAAAAATTCACAGACGATTTAATAGATAAAGTAATCGGCCTAATCAGGAGAAAAATAACCAACCTAGTGATGATGTTAGGTCCGCAAGAGTGATTCATCATACTGGCCGAAGAATAAATTCCGGTAGCGTAGGTCATCTGGGATAATTCCAGCCAAGCCATATCTTCGTAATTATCAATACTCGACTTTTTAATAGCGAATCCGTTGCAAATAGCTTGAATAATATGTTTCAATAAAGCGAAGCTAATCTCTTCGATGGATTTCCACATAACAGATGATTTGAAGAAATCTGTAAATTCTTCCAAATAAATAACCATCAAAGTGGCCGTCTGAAAGAACATACTCAAATTAATCAAACCAATTTGATTCATTCAAGAATTATGGATACTTCGACGACTCACCAAAGCATACTGTACGAGATCTTCGGCACCAACATCGCTCAAATGAGACAATAACTCGTTGACACGTTTGTAATGAGACGAAAACGGATCATGGGCAGCAATCAGAACGGTTTTAAATGATAAATGACCTACGCCGAGATTATGAAGAAGTCTTATACCGCGGCATTCCCATTTATGGTACAAATCGTAAGCTTTTCTGAAGCAATCTTCGTCGCAGAACAAATTATCAACGCAATCCGAACACCTACTCCAAAAAAACAAAAACACAATATAAACTAAAATTCAACCCTAGACTTCGATACAGAAAAGAGCATACTCACGCGATAGGAGCTGTCAACAAGGTACAACAATTCTGGCAATGATTTTCATAATAATCGGGGAGAATTACGAAAGAAAACGGCGTCTCAACGAATAATATGTCCCCGGTATCGATATCATCACAGGCTACGACTCTACGTTCGTTTTTATCGTCTGTTTCTGATACTCTACGTAATAATACAAAAGTTAATCAGGTTACGACACTGGTTCACTTCATAGATGATGGACATACTCAAGTTTTAACATTTCTGACGCATAAGGCAACGTATCACTTGATCCTTTGGTAACTTGAGGTAATTGAGTATCGGTTTTAGGTTCGCTATCGTCGTTACTCGATGTTTCAATTTCGTTGCAGTAAAATTCGTTGGTAAGCTCGTCAGTTATTTCGCCTGTAAAATAGGGCAAGAAAAAATTAATTCAAGCGATGACAAAATTCGTACGAAAAATTTCAAATTACTTTTTTTAGGACCAGGAATGTTTTTATCGGCTAGGATAAGTTCTTTAGCTAAATTCAAGCATTGTAATCCGTCTTCGATTCGTTTCATCTTGAATAATGATTTCCCTTTACGTACGATTAGTTTATAATACAAGTCGCCAATTTTATGATTCTTTATCGATAAATCGATATCCTTGACGCAATTCTATCCCCCAAAAAAACAAAAAAAACGAATCAAATCACTCGAAACAAACAATTAAAAGTGCAGTTAAGTTCATTTACCTCATACTGCTGTAACCGAAACAACACAGCTGATCGATTACCCAACGCTAATGATAATTCCGAACTGCCATGCGGAGCATGGATAATACTCTCTGTATACAGCTTCAGGCTCGTTTCGTCGTCTCCTTGCTTGAATTTCACGTTCCCAAGATTCCTCAGTTCTTGAGATTTCTTCATACATTTCGACTCAGAAGGTACTTTTTCTAATACCTTACCAATCCATTCCGATAGCTCTTTCCTGCGCCGGACAAAAAAAAATCACATGAGGTAAAGCAACAGTTAGTCTAGAATATGAATACCATTACAGATACAGACCTGATGAAATCGTTTTTATAGCACTCCAAGACTTTCTTATGATGAGGAATTCGGGTAAACGAATCGCTAATACCATGTCTAATGCTGTACGTAGTTAAAACTTTCAATAAATCCAACCATGGCTTGGGTGTGTTAGAATTTTTCACGCTGGAAAGCTCCATCGATCATCAACATTCCGTGGGTTATTCCAAAGGCGAAACTTTCAGCTACGATGATGAACGCGAATAATACATACAAGTCGTTAAATATTCAATATTAGAACTACAACTTAGAATAAATTATTTAGAATAAAATTGAATATGAAAACGATTCAAATTCAAGTGTTTATTTGTTACAAATAAAACAAAAATCGACATAAACAAAACACTTGATAAGTTTTAAGTTCATGCACAGACTTCAAACTTCACCACAGATTAAGATCGGACACCTCATTCATCTGTGTAATTACAGTAATTTACTGTGTAATTTCACGGTAATTGTGAAATTTTTACAATTTACTTTGTAATTTTGGTAATTTCTTGTAATTTACGTAGTAATTACAAAAAATTATGAAATAAAATTTTTATCCATATTTTTAAATCTATGAAAGATTTCTGCGCATGCCCAGTTTTAATTTTTAATTTGATAATCAAAAAAACCGGAAAAACACAAAAATTTAATTGTTTTATGATTGAAAAACATTCCAAAAATTCAAAATTATTTCCTAATCTTGCGTAAAAATAACCAAATACTTTGAAAATTCGATTCTTTGATCTATTTAGCACAACTTGAATAATCGCTGAAGTATTCAAAGTCAAACGCACTCAAATCTAATTCCATAAATGAAGATTATTTTCTCATTTCGGTAAGTTTCTCTCGAATAATGATTTTCGGAGGGAAAATCTATCACATTGTTAATCATCGAGCACGTTAAATATTGCAAATATTTCGAAGAATACTTCAAGTTCACATTGGAATGAATGTTACAGGTGACAAAGTGTTATAATGTATGGCTCGTTACGCTTGAAAAAAATGTGTTTTACGTGTTGCCATAGTTATATTCGATGCAGAGGAACTCATTAGCGTGGTTCATCGTACGTATATAGTTCAGCTGGGCTGATAATTTGTTTGAAAATTCCGATATGGAAGTTCATTTCGGTACCTACGTGTCGTGTATTAAAATCGGTAATGCGCCGATTATTCCACCATTGGTAAGTAATCCATTATGTTGAAGTGTTACAATATAGTTTGCACGTCAATCACTCTTCAACTTTTTTCACTCGCAGTTGGACGAACAGCAGAAGGAGGAAATGCGTTACTATCGCCAGTTAGCTATTTCTCTGGAGAATCGTATCAGACCAAGAGGGTTCAGTAGTGATACGGGTGTGACAACCAGTTCTTCGGAAAGTCTACCAACAGAAAGAGAACTTCTAAAGTCAGAACCGGTGATCGAAGACGAACCAGCTGGTATTCAAGCTCTAGAACTTGATCCTACTGACTTCGACGATTCTAGTAGCGATTTATCCCACGAACCGAGTAATTCGTTCACTTTCGCCGAAAGTAACTTTTTAAATACGCTCGAACGTAGTAATTCGTTCACTTTGGCGGAAAGTAACATATCTGGTGCTCGCGAGAGAAGAAATTCATACACTTTGGAGACGCCCAGTCCGGTATTATTAGATTATATTCGATCGCTGCAAGATAAACAAGGCAACAACGATAAATCACACGATATCTTTGTGGATAAACGAACCGATTCTGAGCCTAAAACACCAACCGTGGCTGAAGATTTCTCTATAACTGAATCTTCCAAGGAAAGAACTAGAAGAAAATTATGGGATACCGAATTACCTTTTAGTAAATCTAATAAATCTACCTCACATTCCGTTTCTTTACCAAATAGCAACCACGTTAGTCCAGCGAAATCGGTGAAACGTTCCTTTAAATCAGACGACGGTCTGATCTACATTGATGACTATTTATCCAGGGAAGACCGCGAATACATCGAAAAAATCGAGCTTCAGTCGTCTGAAAACGATTCAAACACTGCCAAAGACATCACACCTACAAAATACCCGGTTCCATTCAGCGATAACGACAGCTTCGTTAAAGATTTCAATGTATTAGATATCAGCGACGTATTGTCTCGAGATACGGATATAGGACGCGAAAGCACAGGGACATTTTCGGACTGCAGTAGCGTCAGTTTGAATAAATTCATTCCAGCGTTGGATAAAAAATCGTGTGGTGAAGCTGAGCAAGAAGCGTTTTTGTACTTCAAAGAGCAACTCAAGCTGAAACACAGGCAACAGCTGGCGTCGCTTTTGATAGATCAGCAACGTGAACATGACATGCTGAAGGAACAGTTTTTGAAAATCTCTCGAACTTCGAGCTGCGTTAGAAAATCTCCTCCTTCGACACCTTCGGCTGTATTTTCCCACGACACGTATACCAAAAAATCGCCTAATAAATACACTCTTTTGGACGATTCGATCTCGGTCCAGATACCTATTCCTAATTCGTCATCGTCGCCTAAGAAGAAAACCTCCGGTGTCAGTTCGAATCATAAAATGTATCAAGCTGCTTGTAAAATCCAATCCTATGTTCGTGGCTATTTCACTAGACGACTTTTTAAAACCAATCGAGTCGTTTTACTCGTCCAGACGATTAAAGATTGCTTGTTTACGGCTGTATCTTTACAAAATGAGAGTAATCTGGGGCTGTCTGAGTTGGATTTACAGAATAGACTTTTACAGCAGGTGATTCGATTTTTTTAATAATTTTATTTTAATGTGGTATTCTTCGGGTTATAACTCGATTCTGGTCTATTTCAGTTGACGACTGCTTGTAACGAACTCAACGATATATTCTCACTTCCGGTCAAAGAGCGAATGGCCATCATAGCCGAAGACAGAGAAAAGAAAAAAAGAGAATTCAGACGTACCCATACACCTCTTCCTTTATCAGAAGCTACCAAACGATCTCTGCAGCGCAAATTGTAATATTTTTTCACTCGATTACATAAGTAAAATATATTAGAGGTTTGACACTTTTTTTTTTGTTTTTAGAAACAGTTCAGCCCCAGCCGGTGAACGAAAACCACACAGAAAACGTTGCCGATCGGCATCTTCCGCACGTTCCGGTAAATATCTAATTTTGCGAGGTCACTCTCTCTCGTGTTTTTTTTACTCTTTATTTTTCTATTCGGCAGATACGTCCAACAACACTCCTCCTAGTCAAAGAAGACCGATGACCGCCACGTTCTCGTACAAATACTCGGTACCGCAATCGAATCGTAAACCATGGCGATGATCCATCTTGTCTTGAGATCTCAACTAGATGTTCTGTATTTTATATCATTATTTTTAAGCTTCGTTTATTTTTTATCCAATTTTTTATACGCCTGTAATTTAGTAATAAGAAAAAAATCATGTGATTATGCTTACTTGTGATCGTCGTACGCAAGTTTATCTTGAGAGTTTTGAAAATGAGCTTATTTATGTCAATTTTTTAAGTGAATTTATTTTACACCATTTTTTCTAATCTAGATCAATAATTTTTTTAATTTTTGAGTCATTTGTATCAAAAATGGATATGTTGACTTTTTTATGAATAAGTAACCGATTGCGTATCACGATATCAACGACACTATCTCAAGGATTAGAGACAAGGAAAACCCGCTGACAAATTCCTGGAAAAATTTTGAATAATTTTCTGTGCAGAAGAGAGGAGAAAATATTAGGCAAGTTTTGCTTTAGAGCTAAGTTTTAAAGTCACCAAAAATTACTCTGATTTTGGATTCACCTGAAGTATTTAAAAAAATTCAACTCGTCTTTCAAAATCAAAACTGAAATTTTTACACAAGAGTTGATAAAGTGGAGTAGGTAGATAATTGGACATTAGGGGAAGGGTATCATTTTTTTAAATTTCACCCCTGACTCCTCTGTTAGCTTCCTTCACTTAGTTGTAAAATCTACTTTTTTCAAAAAATTTTAAAAAATTGAAAAGAAAGAAACTGATCTTAGTAAATATGAATGTTTTAACCCAAAACTAACCACTGATACCAATTTTTGAAGGATCCTCAGAAAATATCACTTTCTCAAGTTTTTTTTAGACAGGAGATGCCTATTCAGTAAAAAAAAATTCTGGAACCATTGTATAGGTACCTACCGTTAAAAAATGAAAATAGAAACTTTTCATACTTTTATCAACTTTTGAAAAAATAAGTGCCACTTATTTTTCCTCATTTTGAAAAAAATGATCTTGACGAAGACGATAAAGAAAAATCGCCACCGATGATTTTTATGATTTAAAAATATTTTTGTTTCAAAATTGAATTGCCATAACACATTAAAAAGTGATATTTTCAAAGATCCCTGAAAAAATGGTCACCGATGGTGTTTTTGTGTTAAAATATCCATTCTGAGACAATTTCTGGATTTTTTTTCAATTTTTCCAAATATTTTGAAAGTAATAACTAATAAGATTTTAGAACCAAGTTGGAGAATGGAAATGGGTAAGCGTGGAATCAAAGGGTAAAATTTTCACTAGGTCGTTTTTAGTTGAAAATCCTACCTTTGTGCTACCCCAGCCCTCGACCCCAAAAGGTAATTTGGGTGTTTCATTGATCGTTAAAATACGATAGCGAAGTTTGTTTAATTTCTGCAACGCAGTTTTTCAACCCCTACAAATGTACTTGCGATTCTTTTCCCTGGCGTTAATAAAATTGCATAACTGGTTTGCCGTAAATATGATAAGCTGCTCTCTTGACCTTGGGTTTTCAGATTTTGCTCAAGAATTTTTTTTCGAAGTTTTCCTACTCCAGAAGTTTGAAAACCATCGTTGTCTTGAATTCAGCCTTTTTAAGAGTTTGAGGGGGGGGGGGGGCATTGTTTTTTTGCCTTTGTAATTTTTCATAAAAACATTCAACTTTGATGTCCTGTATCTCAAAAATGATGGTACTAGAGCAATTTGGCTTACGCTGTTGGAAAGAAAATTTGAAGCAGATTAAAAATCATTCATAAAATTTTCAAAATTCCAATTTGAGCTTTTTATCAAAAAACTCGATTTTTAGAGATCTAGGTGATTTCGATTTTCAGTGATGTACCAAAGATCAAGGATATAATCTAAAAATGCCTATGCAAAAAAAATCCTGTGGCATATTGTTGTGATATTTTTGAGATGTTGAGTTTGCATATCAACTTATTTTGTAAAGACTTCCTAATTTTCTACACTAGGGCCCGAATTTGGCTCAAAAAAATGAAAATATGTAAGTGGTGCTGAGCCTGATCCTCTATCAACCCTTCGCACCCTCCCCACCATATTTCAATCATTTATATCGGTTAATATATTTTTTGGTCGCTGAGTTCCAGAGGAAAAGGAAAATACAAAGCAATTTCGTGTTAGGGTAGTCCTATGAGGCTATGAGGGGGTCGCGGTCATACCAAAAAATGAAGTGGTAATGATGGAAAATCGCCATCGGTGATTTTCATACGTTAAAAAAATTTTCAACATTTTTTTCGACTTTTCACTGGGTACTGAAAAATTGTGAAAAATGTAATAGGTAGGTACCTATTTTTAAAGAACCCTTGAAAAATGGATGTCAATGTTATTTTGGGGAAAACATCATTAAAAAATCCAACAATTTTTTTTTTCAGTTTTTCAAAATTTTAAGATCCCGTGAAGAGGGACGAATGTGGTAAGTGGTATCAGGGACGAAAATTTTTTCATCGCGTTGTTTTGAGGTTTATTTAGGTACAACTTTCCAACCATTCTTCAGTTCTCGAAAAAATTGCAATGCTACCTCCTACAGTATCCAATTTTGAGGTCGATGGTTAAGAGAGGAGTAGAAATTTGAATCGCAACTGTTTCGGAGGTGTCTGAGCGAGCCTCTGAGGTCTGAGGATCCCAGTAGGTGGAACTACTTTTTTTTTCCAAAAATGACCCTACCTCGAGGCTTTCTGACTTCGTCTCTATTCTGGGATCAGTGGGATGGGGGCTCAATTTCCTCCGCTACCTCCTCGTCCTCATGTCCTCAATAATGTCTCTCAAAACTTCAAAAGTCAAAATCCAAGATTTTTCCAAATTTTTAATTTTTTATCCACCCTAAAATTATAAACAATTAGGTAGGTATACCTAAGATTGCAAAGTCATTATTTGATTATTTTTTAATATTTTTAAATTTATATTTTTTTGATTAAAAATTAGGAAATTTTTTTCAAAATTCAAACAATTTTCTTTTAACTGTAATAGGTGTAATAACCGAAATTACCAGTAATTTCGTTACTTTCCCTTCCAGAATACGCTATCTAGCGTTCAAATTCATATTTACATTATTTGTAAACAAACACTTTGATAAAAATTTTCAATTATTGATAATAATTATTAAATTTATTTGAATTACAAATTACAATTATTTTAGTTCTTCAAAAACTTCAAGAACTCAGCTAAAATGGACGAAGAAAAACCTAAATTCAAATCAATCTCAAAAAAGAAGCCAGTCTTGAGAAAACGAATAAAAACCGAAAGCAGCAGCGAAAGCGAAGAAGAAATTGAAAACATAGCGTAAGTTTATCATGAAAATTTCATCTTTTTAAAAATTCTATTCGATTAAAATCTTCCATTCAACAAAATTTCTCCTCTCTGTACAGCGAAAAAATCGAAGAAATGAAAACAATACAGAAATTAAGAACCAGACAGAAAGGTATAGAGTTATCAACTTTGATGAAAGAAGAAAAGGAATCTGTCGATGAAACTCCTCAAGTACTGCACTTTTCCGAATAGAACTCCACTGAGTCCACTGGTATTTATTTAAAAAACGATAATCATGAATATTCATCTTTCATTACAGCGTGACACATTTAAATTGAAAACTGGTGGCTTGGTTGATATGAATTCGTTGAAAGATCACTTGAGCAACACTGACGACGCGTATGATACCGGAATAGGGACTCAGTTTTCGGCAGAGACTAATAAAAGAGACGAAGACGACGAAATGTAATAATTTTCATACTTCGATACCTTTAATTTATAAATTATCGGCAGTTTGTGAAACGATTCAATTTCCACAGGGTGAAATACATAGAAGAACAATTAACCAAAAGGAAGAAGAAATTCGACGAAAGTGAATCCGGTAACGCCAACGGTAGAAATTCAGATTTCCTTTCACCGGAAGAAGCTGCTCTGCAATCTTTACCAGAACATTTGAAAATATCGTCGATACGTCACTCTGAGGAAATGCTTTCGAATCAAATGCTAAGTGGGATACCGGAAATAGATCTAGGAATCGAGTAAATATTCGAAATCTGTATCAAATATCGTATTAAAATCTTCCTTCTGATACCCTTTTCCCCTTTCTAGAGCTAAAATAAAAAATATCGAAGCAACAGAAGAAGCCAAATTAAAACTGATGTGGGAAAGGCAAAACAAAACCGATGGACCTTCCTCGTTCGTACCTTCCAACATGGCTGTGAATTTCGTTCAACATAATAGATGTAAAAATTAAATCCCTTAACCTTGATAGATTTTAACCTTTCCATATTTATAAATTTGTTTAAAATTTCAGTCACTATTGATGATGGATCATCATCCAAGAATGAAAAAGATGAAATCCTAAAGAAAAAGAAATTGGAAAAACGACCACTGGAGAAAGAGCAAAAAGCCACCGATGATTATCATTACGAAAGATTTAAGAAACAATTTCGCAGATATTAGAATCTCATTGGGTGAATTTTGTAAATACATGTGTAGAAATGAGTCACTTTGTATAGAATTTTTTTTAAATCATGTACATCGATAGTAAGTATATTTAAATATATTTCGTTTCGCTTCAACTTGTTATTTCTGGTTAACGTACGAATAGAATAGACCTTAGTATATTTGTTTTTAATTAACAACTAGTTGTAAAAAAAATACCTATTCAGTCTTCAATGATGACCACGTTGTCGTGTATTCTGCGATTAAAAGTTCGTTAGAGCGGTTATTAAAAATGAAGTCAATTTTAGTACTCGTAAGTTTAAGTACATTAGTGTTCGGTGAAGTGCTAGAAACCAGTGAAAATGGTCGATCGATTTCGTATAATAAATATAAGCAAAAAAGTTGTAAGTGAAGTTATGATTAATTTCCTCTATTCATCTAAATTTAATAATTCTATAAAGGGTATTCCAAAACAACTGATGGTTGCTCTCGTATGTGTTCCTTTAACTCTCCAGCTCCAAAATAATTCCGAATTTTCAAAATTTCACCTTTTTCTAACTGAATGGCATTTTTTGGGGGGATCCATTGGCCTAAAATTGTAAAAACTGGAGGGGTTTGAAAAAATCACGTGAGTTTTTCTCTCTAAGTTTTTTTAAAAATTTAAAAATAAAATTCACACAATGAAATTTTTTTACTAGAAAAATGATTGGAATTGGAACCTGCTCAAGCCATTCTGAAATTTTTATCTAGATCCGTGAACGTTTTCTCAGTTTTTAGGTTATTTTGTGAATATGGTTCAGCAATTTCTGCAAAAATGGACTAAAATACATTTGTGGTAGTCATTTTGCTTTTCGCATTGGTCTTCATATATGATTTTGTTGAGTTATTGTGGTCCAAACGATGAGAAATACCCAAATTACTGCCCCCTTCGGCTTCTCGAAAGATCAAATGTGTGTGTGTGTGTGTGGGGGGGGGGGGGGGGGGTGTCCTTCAGAAAAATCAAAAATTTTATTTCACACATTATCTGTCGTTTTTATGGGTATAGTCTGAATTTGTCGTGTGGCACATATATATATATTTTTTAAATTTTGACCAAAATTTGAGGTTTTAATTTTTTTTTCAACTTTTACCAAAATTTGAGGTCAATGAGCAAAATGTAGTGGAAAGTGGGGGGGGGGGGGGGTGTTGTAGAATCAGAAAATGGAATAAAAAGTAGCACCTACTTTGCACTTTCGAAAACATAACAAACGAATTCCAAACAGTTTTTATGGATTTTTGAACTTTTCTGCCCACCTTTTGTGAAGATCGTGGGGGGAGGGGGGGATTTTGTGGATTTTTCGTACATAGAATAATGAAAAAATCTGAACAAAATTGAAAGATGAGAGAATGAAATGCGAAGTGTACTATCCCAACAGATGTTTTTTAGCCCATTTCTGTATAATTTTCCAAAATATAGATACTTATTTACAAAATGACTCAAAAAATAAGGAAATATTTTACGAATTGGAGTTAAAATTTCAGAATGGTCTAACAAGGGAGGTATCCCAACTCAAAGTAAAATTTTGAGCCCCCAAAAAAAATCGATCCAAAATTTTCAGGTGCTGAATTTCATTTCTCGATTTTTGGCGAATTTTTGAAATTTTTCAAAAACCTCCACCCTGCGAAATATGAAAATTTGATCTAATCAACAAAAAAAGCTGAAATTTGGTATATACCCTATTTTCAACCTCCCGAATCGATTGGAAGTGGTTTCGAGACGTTTCGGAGCCACCATAAAATTTTGGAATTTTCCAGCGCTGGAGAAAAGCCCATAAAAATGGCCCAAATGCACTTCAGTACATATAATCACGGATTACTCACATTGGTGACCTATTTGATCGATTAAAGTACAATTCTCGGATAGGTGCTGAAGTGCGCATATGGGCCTTTCTTATGGGCTTTTCTTCAGCGCTGAAAAATTTCAAAATTTTCTGATTGCTCCGAAACGTCTCGAAACCGCTTCCATTCGCTTCAGGAAATCGAAAATAAGGTATCTACCAAGTTTCAATTTTTTACCTCGATGTATGCGCATTAGGTGAATTTTTAAATTTTTTCTAATAAGAAAATTTCTAGCCCAAAAATGCGAATTTCAACTCAAAGTTACGAATTTTGGAAAATTGTGTTTTAATCGATCAAATAGGTCACCAGCTTGGTTTTTCGCTATTATAGGTGCTGAAGTGCATAGGTATGGGTCGTTTTTATGGGCTTTTCTCCAGCGCTAGAAAATTCCAAAATTTTATGGTGGTTTTGAAACGTCTCGAAACCACTTCCAATCGATTCGGGAGGTCGAAAATCGGGTATATACCAAATTTCAGCTTTTTTCGTTGATTAAGTAGATCAAATTTTCATATTTCGCAGGGCAGTGGTAATTTTTAAATTTCAAAAATTCGCCAAAAATCGAGAAATGAAATTCAGCACCGGAAATTTTGAGTGGGGTCCTGTTATGATATACTTTCGATTTTTTTTGTTTGGGCTCAAAATTTTACTTTGAGTTGGGATACTCTTTAAATTTGAATCAGTCAAAATTTACTGATTTAAATACCTAGATAGAATTGAGTCACTGTTGAAATCAGTGAAAAAATTTACTAATTCAATCAGTGAATTAATTTTTACTGATTCAATAATGAAAATTCTCTAATTGAATCGGTAATTTTTCATTGATTGACAGTAAAATGTTACTGATTACCTAACAGGGGAATCAGTGGAATTTGACTGATTATCACTGACCTAATTTTGTCTATTTCAACAGTCAATTTTGGAATTTTTGACTGATTCAAATTTAGAGAGTACCTTCCTCGTAAAAAAATTCCACTAGGTAATCGTGTTTTTAGTAAAAAAAAAAATCCATTGAGTAAATTTTCATGTTTTTAATTCTTAAAAAACTTAACGAGGATTAAACTTATGACTTTTTTAGACCTTTTTCCAGTTTTCCCAATTTTGGACCCATCGATTTCAAAAAAATTTTAAAAATTTAATTTTGATAATCTGACTTTATGTCACACACCAAAGAGTGATGATCTCGTACGAAGTCAACTATCAGTTGTTCTAGGCAGTAAGGTGGGCGAAAAACCAAAAATTGTAATTTTTGAAAAGTTACCCCTACAAAAGTTGTTGGCTGGTTAGACTAGAAAAATAAAATGAAAAATTTCAAAATCAATTCATACCTTCCGATCGCGCAAGCGCCTTCAATTTTTTAAAAATTGTCAAAAATTCAACATTTTCAGAAATTTTTAATAATTTGAAAAAAAAATCAAAACTCATCAAAATCAATTTTAGAGCTTATTTAGGGCCTATTTAAAGCAAAAAGCACAACTTTTTTGAAAAAATCCATGTTTTACAGTTTTTTTAAATTTCTCATATTTCTTCACCTCTGAAAAAAATTGAAAAAAGTTATAAAACACTGGTTTTTTCAAAAAAATGTGTTTTTTGGTCTAGATTGTCACTACAGAAGCTCTAAAATTGATTTTAGTCAATTTTAAACTTTTTCGAAATTTTTGAAATTTTGTATGTTTGGCAATTTTTGAAGAATTGAAGGCTCTTGCGCGATCGGAAGATATGAATCGATTTTGAAATTTTTTATCTTATTTTTCTAGTCTATCCAGCTAACAACTTTTGTG
Organism: Pseudococcus viburni; assembly: GCA_033439095.1. Classification (NCBI taxonomy): domain Eukaryota; kingdom Metazoa; phylum Arthropoda; class Insecta; order Hemiptera; family Pseudococcidae; genus Pseudococcus; species Pseudococcus viburni. The sequence continues at coordinate 135,506 of JAVBJF010000018.1, forward strand.
GGGTAACTTTTCAAAAATCAAAATTTTTGGTTTTTCGGCCCACCCTACTAGGCAGGTCACCTTTCTAAATCACTTAATTCCCCTTTCAGTCTTTTTCCTACCCCCAATCATACCTCTGAGCACCTTCAAACGTAAAAAACACGCAACAACGAAACAACCCTGCATCGGCGATGGCGGTCTGAATGGATTCTGTTCATCGAAATCAGACTGCACTTCAATAGGTGGAACTGCCTCAGGCCTTTGCACCGATTCCACCGTCTGCTGTATAAGTAAGTCATATACCTACTTCAATACTTTCTTGCTCTCCAACTAATCCACGTAATTTCGTAAGATTACGTAAAATGCGGATCGGAGACGAGCTCCGAATTATCCTACTTCGTCAACCCGGAACATCCTCAACCATACAAAGGTGGCTCGCAGTGTTTACTGAAGGTTAAAAAAACAGACAGTAAGATTTGTCAAGTAGGTTTAAAACAGCTCTTCGATTAATTGCAAAATTTACAACGTTTAACTTTTCACATGCCTATGATTTGACACCTATTCGATAATCAAATTACTTATTTACCTACGCAGCTGCGTATCGAATTCAAAGAATTCTCTTTGGCTCAGCCGACCACCGAAGGTAAATGCGTAAATGATTTCTTTTCCGTTAGCGATTGCTCGATGAACAAAATATGCGGCGAAAACAAAGGTCAACACGGTACGAATATTACTCGCGATATTCTTTTGTTTTAATGGTCGAATTATTCAATAATCTCGAATATATTTTTCGAATCTGTTACCCAGTTTATGTTGATTTCGGCGAAGGCAAAGATACGCTTGTTTTATCGGTTGATACGAACGGGGCTGAAAAAGTGTCGAGGATGTGGAATATGGAAATTAAACAAATACCTTGCGAAAGTAGTTTGCTAGGTGAGTTTTAAGCCTATTTATAAGCTTTATTAATTTTTAATCGCATCATGCATAATGTTCCTAAGTATCTTACAAGTTTTCAAATTAACAAAATTCCGCTCCCGGTGCCCCGCCTATCTACCATTTTAAATCCGTAATGTGTATTCATGGATGCCTATTATATTTCATCCCCTCGGGTGGAAATTTTTCCAACCGCGTTTTGTAATTGATGAAATTGAATGGTAACACGTTGATGGTCGTGAAAAATGAATTAGATTTCACGAAAATGGATTAAATAATCTTCAAATATTGAGTAGGTAAATCAATAATAAATAAATAAAATAGGCTCTTATTAAATGTGCATTCCTGTACTCGATGATCTAATATTAATCTTCGGTAAACAATTTCTTTCCACGAATACGTGATATCCATTGTTTTGCTGGCATGATTCGATTAATTTCACAGGTCGACATGGAAAATGCGGCTTGAAGTTTTTTCGCGCTGCACAGTGGACTTAATAGGCAGTTTGGGACGAGAGTCTAGTTTCATTGTAGAGTTGTCGGAAATGGCGCGGTACGATTTTTTAAAAGTTTTTTAAAACAGTGTTCAAGATTTTTTGCACCTTTTTTCCAAGTCCAAATTTTTTCTTCCATTTTTCTCAACTCAAATTTTTTTATTTAAATTTTCTCAACTCAATTTTTTTCTTTAATTTTTTAAACTCAAATTTTTTCAAACGTAATTTTCTCAACTCAAATTTTTTCAGACGTAATTTTTTCAACTCAAATTTTTTCAGACTTAATTTTTTCAACACAAATTCTTTTCTATCAATTTTCTCAAATCAAATTTTTTTCTTCCAATTTTCTCAACTCAATTTTTTCCTTTCAATTTTCTCAACTCAAATTCTTTTCTTTCAATTTTCTCAAAACAAATTTTTTTCTTCCAATTTTATCAACTCAATTTTTTCCTTTCAATTTTCTCAACTCAATCTTTTTCCTTTCAATTTTCTCAACTCAATCTTTTTCCTTGCAATTTTCTCAACTCAATTTTTTTCCTTGCAATTTTCTCAACTCAATTTTTTTCTTCACATTTTCTCAACTCAAATTTTTTCAGATGTAATTTTCTCAACTCAAATTTTGCAGCAGCACAATTTCCTTTTCGAGTTTTTATCACGTAATGACATAAGTTCTGGGGGAAAAAATTAGTTGAGAAAATTGTAAGAAAATAATTGAGTTGAAAAAATTGAAAGAAAAAAATTTGAGTTGAGAAAATTGAAAGAAAATAATTGAGTTGAAAAAATTACATCTGAAAAAATTTGTGTTGAGAAAATTACGTTTGAAAAAGTTTGAGTTGAAAAAATTGAAAAAAATTGAGTTGAGAAAATTGAAAGAAAAAATTTGAGTTGAGAAAATTACGTTTGAAAAAATTTGTGTTGAAAAAATTACGTTTGAAAAAAATTTGAGTTGAGGAAATTATAAGAAAAAAGATTTGAGATTGGGAAATTGAAAGAAAAAAAATTGAGTTGAAAAAATTACGTTTGAAAAAATTTGAGTAGAGAAAATTACATTTAAAAATATTTAAAGAAAAAAAATTGAGTTGAAAAAATTATGTACGTCTAAAAAAATTTGAGTTGAGGAAATTAGAAGAAGAAAAATTTGAGATTGAGAAATTGAAAGAAAAAAATTTGATTTTAGAAAATTTTATGGAAAAGAATTGAGTTGAGAAAATTGAAAGAAAAAAATTGAGTTGAGAAAATTACGTCTGAAAAAATTTGAGATGAGAAAATTAGAAGAAGAAAAATTTAAGATGAGGAAATTGAAAGAAAATAATTATGCCTAAAAAAATTTGAGTTAAGAAAATTGAAAGAAAAAAATTTAATTGAGAAAATTGGAAGAAAAAAATTTGAGTTGAGATAATTGAAAGAAAAAAAATTACACCTGAAAAAATTTGTGTTGAGAAAATTACGTTTGAAAAAATTTGAGATGAGAAAATTAGAAGAAGAAAAATTTAAGATGAGGAAATTGAAAGAAAATAATTATGCCTAAAAAAATTTGAGTTGAGAAAATTGAAAGAAAAAAATTGAATTGAGAAAATTGGAAGAAAAAAATTTGAGTTGAGATAATTGAAAGAAAAAAAATTACACCTGAAAAAATTTGTGTTGAGAAAATTACGTTTGAAAAAAATTAGAGTTGAAAAAATTGAAAAAAAAGTTGAATTGAGGAAATTAGAAGAAGAAAAATTTGAGATTGGGAAATTGAAGGAAAAAAAATTGAGTTGATTAAATTTGAAGAAAAAAATGTGGGTTGAGGAAATAGAAAGAAAAAAAATCGAGTTGAAAAAATTACGTCTGAAAAAATTTGAGTTGAGAAAATTTTATGAAAAAAAATTGAGTTGAGAAAATTGAAAGAAAATAATTGAGTTGAGAAAATTACGTCTGAAAAAATTTGAGTTGAGAAAATTAGAAGAAGAAAATTTTGAATTTGAGATGGGGAAATTGGAAGAAAAAATTTTGAATTGAAAAAAAAAACAGAAGAAAAAAAATTTAGTTGAGAAAATTGTGTCTGAAGAAAAAACTTCAGATGAGAAAAATATGAAAAAAATTGGACTTGGAAAAAAGGTTCAGAAAATTTTGAAGAACAGAAAAAAATAATCGTGTCGCACCATTTCCGACAACTCTAAAATGAAACTAGACGTTCGTCAATTGTCAATTACGGCGGAAAAAAGTCCCATGAAGTTAATTCAAAATTTTTTTGACGGAACATGTGTAATTTTTAACGCTGAATCCAAATTTAATAATACTTTTGCACCAGGACCCTTGGAGGAGGGGGTGAGGGGATGAAAAATATAAAATGGGATTTGAAGTTGATATAGGTGTCCAAATCTACATTTTCAATAGTGCTGAATCCAAATTTGATATTATTTTTGCACTTGAACCCTTGGGACGGGGGTTGAAGGGGGTTAAAAATATAAAATAAGGTTGAAAATTGATATTGGTGTCCAAATTTACATTTTTAACGGTGCTGAAAACAAATATGATATTATTTTTGTACCAGGACGTAAGGGGAGAGGGTGAGAGGGGTGAGAAAAAAAGTAAAATGGTGTCTAAGGGTGATAAAACCAAAAATGCAACAAATTCGGAAAATAAGAAGTATCCATCGAAAGGAGATTTAAAGACTGCTTTGAAGACCGTGGAGGAATTTTTGGCACATCGAGGTTCGGAAATGGATCTAGCCATTTTTAGACAATTAGAACGATCGATAAAACAATGTTTTGAGCAAAGGAAGGGTTCAACGAAAAAATTGAATGGAATATAAATTGTAAAGCGTAAAATTTCCTTTCTGTAGAGTTCAATTATTTATTTCTTAGAAGGGTTAACTTTCAAAATATTCTAGTTAAAAGTTCAAAAACTTTTTTTTTTTAAATTGAAACCGGTATCTCAATAACTAACCCACTTAAGAAAAAACTAATTGGACTTTACAGAAAGGAAATTTTATGCTCTACAATTTTTATTCTATTCATTTTTTTTAGATTTTTTTTTCTCAGAAAATCTACTCTAAAGGTCAAAAGTTGTATCAAAAAATGTACATAAAACGAGTAAACGACTCCTCAACCAAAAATTCAAATTAGGTAGAAAAAATCTTGCCGGGACGTGATGGTGTAAAACGGAAATCATATTCGAACTCAGCATTAAAAAGTACTGTGGAGTCGCTCATCGACCCACCCTTCGGCCCTTCTTTTCTCCCGAAATAAATATGCGATCTCGAGGAAGTATCGAGCGGAGAAGGAGCTGTTTGGATGAACAGACTCAGACTAATTTTCCTTTCATCGACGATCGTAATCGTTGATGTCCAGGTACGACGTTTTGGCCATCGAAAGTACCGTTAGGTACGTGTGCTTTTGCCCACTCAGCGATATTGGATTCTCGATGCCTGGCGAAGCATTCGAATATCCGCCGGAAATCGAGGTTCCCGCTATTTTCTCTGAATTTGGCCAAACACGACGTTACAGTACCCAAGTCAGAATCAACAATCAGAATCAATTGGGAAGGAAAAAATTGTTGATTTGCCGGCCTTTGATATTTCCATTGTTACAAATGAGAAATGTTAAAAATGTGGTTCATTATAAAAAATCGATTTTCTGTGAAAATCAAACCTCCAAAAAAAATCTGAATAGAAAATGAATTGTAGAGCGTAAAATTTCCTTTCTGTAGAGTCCAATTGGCAATTTTTTCTAGGTTTTCAATAAAAAAAAAGTTTGAACTTTGAACTGAAATATCTCGGAATCTAAGCCTCCTAAGAAAATTTTTTTGAACTCTACAGAAAGGAAATTTTATGTTCTACAATTTACATTCTGTTCATTTTTTTCGTTGAATTTTTTCTTTGCTCAAAAAATTGCCTTCGAGTGTCAAAAGTTATCAAAAAGTATAAAAAAATGTTCAATAAAAAATTCAAATTGTGAAAAATCCCTGGCTGGTGGAATTCTTACTATTTTTTTTCGTGATCAGCGTGAGAAATACAATAAAAATCACCCTTTAACTTCAAACAGCATTTCAAAAGCTTTATGCCCACCTGTGTTTTCAATTTACAGCCCCTTCGGGATGTCTGATGTATTTCACCGGTACTTCTGGTTCCGTATCGAGTTTCAATTACGGTGATCTGAAGTCTCAAGAAAACAGAAGTAAGCTACGATTAGATTCAACGTTATTCACGACTGAATAGGTGTTCACTTTTTAAAATTATATTCATTTTCATCATTTTTCTCAGGAAATCGGTTAATTCGAGGAATCAACTATGGAATTTGCGTGAAATCCAAGCAAGAATATTGTGCCATTGAATGGAGTGCTGATAAAGATCCATATTCGTTTACCATCTCCGGGAATAGCACTTCGGTAGAAACACAAGGTTAGAAATTCCATTTCGAAGACGAATCAGTTGTCTCGAAAACACCTCAATTTCTCAATTTTTAACAGAAATGTAAAAAAAGCTGAGCGAATTTCTGATAATTATTTTGACCAGTTTTACTATGTTTATGAAATTGAAAAAATCTCAAAAAAATTTAAAATTTGAGCTAAGAATTAAATCCTTTGATCTTTATAATTGGCAGAAAAAAGACAAAAAATTAATTATCGTTTTTTTAATCACTTTTCAGGAGGAACTGAGAATAGAGGAGAGTTTTGTCGTAACAATTTCATCGTGGTTGCAAATCCTTCGAGAAACGGAACATCTTTGTTCACTGATCGATTCTGCGGATCTTCATTGGCTCCATTCACAAGTAGGTGTTCGTCAAAATTTTTTGCAATTTTTTTCCAGTTACCTTAATTTGGATATGGTGTTCCAAAAAAAGTCAATTCGGATCTGGTATCCCATAAAAACCAATTTGGGCACAAGGTCATGCAGAGAAAATCGAGGCCTAGGAAGAAAAATGTGAGAGCAAAAAAAAGATATTTCAGGCTTTTTGAACATTGTTACGCGGTTGGGTCAATTTTTTTTGTTTGAGGGTTTTCTCGGTCAAGAGACAGAATTTTTAGCCCTCGTGAGGCTCCTAAAAAAAAAACTCGAGCCCGGTAGAAACTCCCTCGTCCCCTTCACTCTCCCCCTACCCCTCAGCACAGACTTGTTTGGATATATTTTTCCGGAAAATCCAATTTAAACGATTTGGACATAGTGTCCCATAAAACTTCAATTTGGATATGACGTTCCGGAAGCTAAATATTGCTTTCCTCTCGGTCGAATTTTTCAAATTTTTCTCACCCCCCCCCCCCCCCCCGATTTCTGTAGAAATCGAGGGGTTATGAAGAACGAGAAAAAAAATAACGTAGTTGAAAAAAACTTGAAAATATTATTTTACTCTTCTTATTGATTTGGTAGGTACATTAAATATCGTTTTTCTCCTGATGAAATTTCTTCATTCCTCTTCCTTTCGCCTTTTTTCAATATGGATAGGTGAAGGGTGTAGGAGAAAAGAGGGAGGGATGGAAAAATCTGAAAATTTTATTTTTCTTCTCTCCTCGAATACATTAAGTATCATTTTTCTCCCAGCCGAATTTTTTGATTTTTCTTTCCTCCACTTTTTGTCATTATCTAGGGGTTGAAGGGTGAGAAAAAAATAGGAGAGGTGGAAAAAGTTTTAAAATACCATTTTACTCTTCTCAACGAGTAAATGCATTGAATATTGTCTCAAAGAAGCTAATTTGGATATTGTTTACCAGAAATATCCACAATTCGGACATAGTGTCCTGAAAACACAATTTATTGGATATGATGTCCTGGGAACACCAGAAATTCGACTATAGTGGCCCAATCCAAAAAAAAATCAATTTAGACAAAGTGTCTCAAAAACACTCACAATTCGGACATGGTGTCCCAAAGAAAGCCAATTTGAATAATTTGGAGGTACGTAGTGTTCTAAAAAAATTTTGGACATACTTAGAGTCCTGGAATCTCAGGGAAAAATTGTCAAATCTGAGCATATCTGAGCTCATGATTACTATGTCTGATTGTCTGAGGAGAACTGACCAGATTAGAAACTGACTGCATTTAATCGAATCTGCTCAGATTATAATAATTAGGATCAGGTCCTTTCAAATATGGCCATTTGAGTTCAGATTTTCTCATATCTGACTATTTTTTCAATGGATTGACTTGTTCAGATGTGACCAATTTTTAGATCTGATCATTTTTTCCTGGGAACATCCGAAATTCGAACCATTGGGTCCAAAAAAGTCCATCTAGATAATTTGGACAGAAGAAAAAATCCCTAAAAGATGATTTTAAAAGGTTCAAATCAATCCTTTGGAAAAATTTAAAAAGAAACAAACCCGCGAAATAGGTACTGGAGTGATATGGAACCAATATTTGAATTTTTTCGTCGTCGAACGAGGTACTAAAATGTAGTTTTTTGTACTCCACATTATTTTTTTGATGTTTTTCCATGAAAAAGTCTTAATCTAGTTTTTTTTTTGGGGGGGGGGAGGGATGAAGCTTGACTCGAATTTTTTGATTTAAAGCCTGAAGTTGAAATGTATGTTTTGTTGATGAATGAAATTTATTTTTAATCCAGGCAAATAAGAGAAAAAATAAACCACAACCACCAAAAATTCAATCCTGATTTTTTTTGCGTTTTACGTTCGTAATGGTCCACTACACAACATACTAAAATGGACTCACCCATAACCCTCCGCTACCCCCAGAGGAGGGGTAAATGTCTGCTGAAAACCGGTTTTTCGTGAATATCTCCTCAAATAAGCCTCAAAATTGAAAAGTAGTTATGAACAATCTTGTTCTACGTGTAATTTCCTATCAGAAGTTTCTTGTTTTTTCAAAAGCACTCACTTCTTTGGCCAAAAATTAAAGGTAAAAAACACCTATTTTTCAACAATTTACAGCATTTTTTGAAAAAATTGTTTTTTTTTTTTTTTGAAAACATCCACTTCTTTGCCCAAAAATTAAGGGTAAAAAAACCTATTTTTCAACAATTTATAGCATTTTTTGAAAAAATCTAAACTTTTGTGAATATCTCCTCAAATCAGCCTCCAAATGGAAAAATGGCTATGAAAAATCATGTTCTACGTGTAATTTTCTATCAGACAGGTTCGTTTTTTTTTTTTGAAAACATCCACTTCTTTGCCCAAAAATTAAGGGTGGAAATGGCTATTTTTCAAATATTTACAGTATTTTTGAAAATGATGGAAATACGAAGCTGAAAAAATCGTTTTTGAATCCTTACGACGCAAAGAAATGTTCCGTATCACTAATAATAACCAATAACATCGCGTGTAAAGTACTTTTTCTTTCCACAACCTCGATTTTTTAAATGCAGTATTCAATAACCTCCCTCATAATCAACGGTAGGGGTTGAAATTCTTGCGCTGACTTTTTTTGGAATACCCTACCAGCATGTGTGAAAAAATTACTCTTCACTGGTATAATTTTGGGTATTTTCAGCTTCGTATTTCCATAATTTCCAAAAATACTGTAAATATTGGAAAAATAGGCCTTTTCCATCTTTAATTTTTGGGCAAAGAAGTGGATGTTTTCAAAAAAAACGAACTTCTCTGGTAGGAAATTACACGTAGAACATGATTTTTCATAACCATTTTTCCATTTTGAGGCTTATTTGAGGAGATATTCACAAAAGTTTCAATTTTTTCAAAAAATGCTGTAAATTGTTGAAAAATAGGTGTTTTTACTTTTAATTTTTGGTCAAGGAAGTGAGTGTTTTTGAAAAAACAAAAAACTTTCTGATAGCAAATTACACGTAGAACAAGATTGTTCATAACTATTCTTCAATTTTGAGGCTTATTCGAGGAGATATTCACGAAAAACCCGTTTTCAACAGACATTTACCCCTCCCCTGGGGGTAGCAGAGGGTTATGGTAGCGTCCATTTTAGTATGTTGTGTAGTGGACCATTACGAACGTAAAATGCGAAAAAAAAATCGGGATTGAATTTTTAGGGGTTAAATCCTAAAATGACTGGACTATTTTGAGTTTATTTCGGTTCAAATTCATGATTTATCGAAGTTATGAGCAACGTACATTACTCAAAATTTACGTACCATAAATTTTTCTGACTTCCAAGTATCACTATCCAAATTTAGCTCAAAAATGAATTCCAGAAGCCAAAAATATTTTAGACAAACAATTTGAAATCCTTTAAATTTTTCAGTCGAGCCTCCTCCCCTCCCCTTTAAACCTCAATAAGTATGTTTTTGATGGAGTAACATCAAAAAATGATTTGAATCAGAAAACATCTCTCTTTTTTCTTGTTTAAAAAGACTCAATTTCAACGTTCATTGGATAACTAATTAAATTTGGGTAGGTAATAGCTTTTAACCCAGGGCAAATATCGAGCCTATTTCCAAATTGAGTATAAATTTTTGATTCCATCCTATTTAATGATATCTGTCAATCTTGGAATTAGAAATTCTACCTTTTGTTATACCGTTTGATCGTTGAACACGCAATCCACAAATCTCACTGGTACGTACTTCATCATCATTTTTTTCTAAATTCAATTCACGACTATCAACTTGATAGAGTTTAATACCTACATAATTTAGTGGTTGGAATTGATATAAGCAAAGAGGATAAGAAATTAGGTACTGTGAGGATAAAGGTATAAGACGTTTCATTAGACACGAGTATAATTCTATGTTTTACCTCAAGGAGAAGATAGGAACATTTCAATTTCAATTTCAATTCCAATTTCAATTCTTTATTTGTAATTGTGGCCCATGACCACCTTACATCGTTAAACGTAATTAGGTACTAAATATAACTTAATTAACAAAAGGGAACTTAATTAACAAAAGGGAACTTAACTATGTATCAGGCATGGTACCACCTCCATCTAGATATTCATCAACGTTATAGAATGCTTTCCCTAAGAGCCATTTGTTTAATTCAATTTTGAATGATACCTATCTGATAAAATCTCGCCAATTCTAACCACGAATTAGAAAATAAATCTAAACGTGTCAATTAAAGGTATTTTTTACGTCAAATTCGTCTTTTTCGTAGATATTTATTTTTTCCACGAATAAAACACAAATTTAAAATTCATTCTGATTGATCTTATGTGTATTTTTTTCAGCATCTTCTAAACCGTTTGTATTATACGTGATGGTAGGCCAAAATAATGCTCAGAATAACATCGCTGATGAAGGAAATCGAGGATTCAAATTGAATTTTAGACAGTTGCCTTGCAGTAATTAATTCATCAAATATTCATTTTTTAAAAATATTTATCTATCTATTTTGAAATAAAATTAATCTATTGTTACCGCCAACTTACCAAAATAATTTCTTTTCTTACCTATACTTACCTACTTTTGGATAATTTCTGTATTTTTTTTCCTCAACTAAATTTAATTACGTTGGAAAATTCGTCCAACCACAACATTCTCATAAATATTATCCGATTCATTAATTAAATTCTGCTATCTTCAGACGTAGGTAGTAACTTTGGTGATTATAGGAACATTTTTAGATGACACAGTCTACTCATTTTCACCTCAAATAAAAACCTTATCTTTTTATCAACATAATTAAAGCTAGGTAAAATTTCATCCGGCGAAAGACGTATAATATTTCACAAAAGTACGCACCATGTTACCGTAGTATTATATTTTTCTAATGTTTACAGAAAAATTATCTTAAAAAACTAGGAACTTATTTTGTAAGTGCAAGAATTTTTTAATACGGCGTGGCGTAAGATTGCGCCAAAATAGGTAGATTTTACACGGTTAACGATGATTATTTTATCTCGGTTGTTGAATATATGATCGCAGTTACACTGAAAGTACATGATATTTTTAAAAATTAATGATTTTTAGTGCGGAATTTGCGAGGTGTTGAAAAATAGGACGAAAAAAAAAGTTGAAGCAAAGGTGAGTCTTCTCCTTTCATGTGTAGAATAAATATTTATAAGTAGCTAGGTATTGATATCTTCAAATAATAATTAATACTGCGATGTGTTATACATTTTCAATTGAATTGATAAAATAAAATCAAACACTGAAATTTAAACAAAATATATTTTTAAATATAGGAACTAAATTCTCCAATTTCTAAAGATCTAAAAAATGCCTAAGAATTGCAATCCATTTACAGAACAGGCTCCTGTATGGGTCATTTTCTCTCGAATCGAATTTCGACCAATTTTTTGTCTCAGGTGCTTCGATTTCGTTCGAAAAATTTTCCTGGCTCATGTCCTTGTATGAATTAGGAAACCATCATAATTTTTCTTCCAGTCTCCATGGGAAGTGAGGAAGAAGGAGAAATTTCTGTTTTCAATTTCTCAATTCGCTATATGAAAATAACTAAATTGAAATTTTTCATGGAAAGTTTAACTATAAAATATTTCGAAGGCTTCATTAGAGATCTGTAAAAAACGCAGTGAATATATTTTACCATTTTTTTTTCGTGGTTATTTATGACCAACGATTTTCATTCTAGGATTTTTGATCCTTGGGAAGGAGGGGAGGGGGCACGATGCCTCGCAGTTTTAGTTGAAATTTAATAAAATTTAAAGTTACACGTGATATATCGTTTTTCTTATTTTTTGAGACGATGAATTCGAATGAATTTGATCCCACTATTTTCTCCACAGGGCCCCAAAAAATGGAAAAAGTCGGAAATTTTGAGTGATAGTCGGTTGATAAATTTTCGATGGTGCTGAGTTGAAAAATTGAAATATTTTGCAGTTCAGACCTTCTACCAGCCCCCTCATTGAGGTGGGCCGAAAAACCAAAAATTTTGATTTTTGAAAAGTTACTCCCCACAAAAGTAGTTGGCTGGATGGACTAGAAAAATAAAATTAAAAATTTCAAAATCGATTCATATCTTCCGATCGCGCAAGATCCTTCAATTCTTCAAAAATTGCCAAAAATTCAAAATTTCAAAAATTTCAAAAAAATTAAACATTGAGTAAAATTAATTTTAGAGCTTCTGTAGTGACTATCTAGACCAAGAAGCACATTTTTTTGAAAAAATCAGTGTTTTATAACTTTTTTCAATTTTTTTCAGAGGGGAAAAAATATAAGAAATTTAAAAAAACTATAAAACATGGATTTTTTCAAAAAAGTTGTGCTTTTTGCTTTAAATAGGCTCTAAATAAGCTCTAAAATTGATTTTGATGAATTTTGATTTTTTTTTTAATTTTAAAAAATTTTTGAAAATGTTGAATTTTTGACAATTTCCAAAGAATTGAAGGCTCTTGCGCGATCGGAAGATATAAATCGATTTTGCAATTTTTTATTTTATTTTTCTAGTCTATCCAGCCAACAAATTTTGTGGGGGTAACTTTTCAAAAATCAAAATTTTTGGTTTTTCCCCCACCCTACCCCGCATGCCTCTTTCTTACCATATTGAAATGTTTGAAGTATCGCTTATAAGTTTTCTTTGGGGGGGGGGGCACTAATAGGTAAGTTCTAATATGGATTCCTTTTTTTTCTGCGTCTCAGAAAGACCTAATTCTCTTTCATATTTGCTCTGCATTTTCTTCCTCAGTACCTAACAGACATGGAAAGAGTTTTTAGCGGGGTTGATTAAAAAGAAGAAGATTCGAAGTGAGCAAGAGAGACCTGGAGAAAAAAATCCTTTGATTTAGAAATTTTTTTGATACGTAATACAATTTGAGTTGAATCTTTTCTACGTCAATTTTAAGCCTCAGCGATGCCTAAAGCAAAGTGCCCCGAAGTAGAACCATCTTCGAAAAAAACGATGTTTTTTGTGTTCAATTCCCAAAATTCGGCAAAATTAAGCTTCTTTTTTTCGTTACATTTTTTGCCGTATTAGGCTCTCGTGGGTCCGGAGGGAACTCCCCCCTCCATCCACCCGCACAGGCCTGCATAAAGTGGCGGAAGGTCGGAAGTAAATTGCTTGGATCTTTTGACTTGGCAACATTAAAAATTCGACATAATACTCAGAATTTGGAATTTTTTTCATTTTTCGGGCCCAATCAGAGACCCGAATAAGGAAATTACTGGAATATTTTAAATTTCCCTAAATGTTATGGCCTCCTCTCTCGGACAGCTGAAAAGATGCATGTAGGTATGATGGTTTTTTTTTTTTTTACAGATTTTTAAATGAGGAGGGAGGTACTTCAACTCGAAGTAAAATTTTGAGCCAAAACAAAAATAAATTGAAAGCACATCATAAAATAACCCCAAATCCAAAATTTCAGGAGCTAAACTTCATTTCTCGAAATTTGATGAATTTTTGAAATTTCAAAAAGTATGAAAATGTGATCCAATCAACCAAAAAATCTGAAATTTTGTATATACCCTATTTTCGACCTCCCGAATCGATTTGAAACGGTTTCAAGACGTTTCGAAACTTCCAAAATTTTTTGGTATTTTCCAGCACTAGAGAGAAGCCCATAAAAATGGTCCATATGAACTTCAGCACCTGTAATCGCGGATTACCCAAATTGGTGACCTAGGTCGAATATAAGGCATTTACCAAGTTTCAGATTTTTACCTCGACGCGTACGCTGTCGGCATATTTTTACATTTGTTCCAGAAAATTTTTTCGCAAAAAATATGAATTTTAACTCAAAGTTTCGAATTTTGGAATATTGTGTTTTAATCGATCAAATAAGTCACCAATACCTATGAGTAATTCGCGATTATAGGTACTAAAATTCACATGAACCATTTTTATGGGCTCTGCTCCAGTGCTGAAAAATTCCAAAGTTTTCTGGTGGCTTCGAAACGTTTCAAAACTGTTTCCAATCGATTTGGGAGGTCAAGAATAGGGTAAGTATGTACCAAATTTCAGTTTTTTCATTTTTCAAGGTGATGAGGCAATTTTGGAATTTTAAAAATTCTCCAAAATTCGAGAAATGAACTTCAAGCACTTGAAATTTTGTATTTTGGATGCTTTAACCTCCATTCAAGAATCGAGCTTTTCATTGAAAAATGAAATTTTGAACTTTGAAAACTTTGATGAATGCTTTCAAATTTTCTTTAAATGTGCTTTCCAACAATCAATTGACTTCTAGTTCAAGACTCGAAATTTGGTCTCTTTGGAGGGAGGGGGCATGACAAAAGTTGAAAAACGAAATCTCCTCCTTTATCCTCTTCAAGAGTTTGGCTGGGAGGGGAAAAGTAGACTAGTAATCTTTTTGGATAAATTATACCAATGCGACGACATGAGCCAGAAAAGTTTTTAAGCAAAATCAAAGCATCCGCTGATTCTCTAAATTGGAATCAGTAAAATAAATGTCAAGTGCCTACTCGAGTCAAAATCAACATTTTTCACCAATTTTTTAATTTAAAAATTACCTATTTTTTCTGTCATATTTGTGAATTGGCTGAGAAATCAATAATTTTGGAATAAGTAAAAATTGATTTCAATGATTCAGAAAGGTAGGATTTTACCATATTTGACTGATTCAGATTTAGAGAGTTGGCAAAAATAGGGCCGAATGGTAATCTAATGAGAATGACTCATACAGAATAATAATATGTTTAGCAGAAATAACCAAAATTTGTAAATAGGTAGCTGAAAAATAAGATATAGAGCTATTTACCTAGGTACTTTCTCAATTCTATATCCTAGGTACTTTCTCAATTCTATATCTGTGAAAATTATCGAAAATCACTGAGAAACGGTCAGTATTGCAGCACAGGGTAAAATCAGTGATTTTTTTTACTGAAAACAAATCAGTGAATAGGTAATTAAATATTCACTAAAAAGACAGTGAAATTTATGAAATTTGCCTTAAAAAAAACAGTGAAAAATTGCTGACCAACAGTGAATTTTGCTGATTTTTCCTGTGCTGCAATTCTGACTATTTATCAGTGACTTTTTACTGATTTAGAATGAGAGAGTACCTATTGTTAATACCAATCAGTCAATTTCTATTTCTCAATAGGTAAGTATTTGCAACTAATCCATAGTCGAGGTAGTTAAATAGGTACATTTGACTAATAAAAATCATTAGCTCACCATAAATTCTCAATTTCGATCAATTTCATACCTCTGGTCTCCGGTACGAAAAACTTGCCGAATAAAATGGCAATAAACCCAGACACCGAGAATATTGTCAATATACCGTAAATTTTTACAACCGACACCAGCAAAGGGTAAAGTTTAACACAAATAAATACATAGAGGTAAACAGTAAGCCATAACACACCTGTCATAACACCTCGCACTTGGGATGGGAATAATTCACCAGCCAGAAGCCACGGCAGTGAATTCACGCCGATCATTGCGAACCCTACGCTAAGCCAAATGCAAACCAATGGAAACCAAAATATTGGTTTATCCGAAACGGGCACGTTTTCAAATACATACTCATACACAGCGGCCGTCAGATAAGTAAGGCAAATCCCACCAGACGAAACAATAGTCAAAGTTTTGCGACCAGCGTGCTCTACAATGGCGGTAAAGATGATAGCGAAAAATAAGCTAAGTAGTACATATATGAGCGATGACGAGAACCCATCTATAGGTGTACCAAAAGCATCGTAAAAGTTGACTGCATAGTAAAGGATTATATTGATACCGCAGAGTTGCTGCAACAAGAAGTAAAACGTTAGAATGAGAAAAGGTTTCCATGCTTTTGTGCGGATAATCTTTTGCATGAACGATTCGTTGGCTTTATTCGGGCTTTTTGATAATTTTGCCTGCAACAGTTCGTCCAACTCCGCGTTCACCACTGTTGCCTCGTTTCGTAACCATTTCAACGATTTGGTGGCTTCTTTGACATTGTCACGAGAAATCAGCCAGACAGGCGATTCGGGAATGAGAAAGATGGCGAAGAAACAAACTGCCGAAAAAGCACCCAGAACAGTGGCTGCTGTACGCCAGTATAAGAAGTGGCCCAATAAGTATGATGTTAGGATACCGATCAATACTGTAGGTCCGGTCAGCGATAATAAAGTTGCTCGGAATTTCGGAATGTTTGTTTCTGCGATGTAAACAACCACTGCTGGATCCATCCCTGTGGTTAAGGGGAAAAAAATTTTAAAAAGGCGTGATTCATATTTTATTAGTAAGTACTGATCGGTGAAGGAGGGAAAATTATGCATGTGGCATAACTGAAAATTTATTGGACTGTAAAAATCGCAATGAAAAAGTATCCAAATTAGTGAAAAATCACTGATCAACAGTCAAAATTTCAGCACAGAAATAATTCAGCCTAATTTGCCGATTTTCAGTATATTTTGCTGGTTTTTAGTGAATTTCACTGATTATTTTCGGTAAATTTTACAAACTCATTTATCCTGAAACACAATTAAAATTGTAGCTCAGGGAAAAATTGGTAAAAAAATTTCACTGAAAGAAAATTTGCGAAAAAATTAGTTTACTGAAAATTTCTGACAAATTATAGAAAACTCGGTGAAATTACTGAAATTTACTGGAAAATAAGTTAAATTCACTGAAAAGAATAAACAAAATCGCTGGAAAATCAGCGGTAAGTGTTGAGTTGCAATGAATTTTCACTGATTTTTTAGTCAACTTGAAAACTAAATTTTCAATGAAAGTGGTTTGATTTTTCTACAATTTTTTCACTGATTTCCTTTTAAGGGAAAATGTTTAAGGATATCTTTCTGTGCTGAAATTCACGATTGTTAATTAGTGACGCCTATTTATTTCACTGAATGAGAATGGAAAAGTAGTTCTTATAATTAATGACTAATAATTAACCATTTAAGTGACGCTGGATGATTTTCTATATCTCTAAATCTGAATCAGTAAAATCTGGAGAGGAGAGGGTGAAATTCTCAAACCCCCGAAAGGCACATCAACTCTCTCTTTCATGAACTATCAGAAATGCAGTGTAGGTCGAAATCAGTGAAAAAAATGGGGCTGAAAGAAAATTTGTGAAAAATTACACTAAAACAAAATCAGTGAAAAAATTCTTATAAAAAAAATCACTAAAAAATCAGGGAAACATTTTCAGAAAAAAAACACCAAGATACTTTCTATATGTAAGCACAAAAAGAATATCCATAAGAAAATTTCGTTGAAAAAAAATCAGGTAAAAAAATTTATCATTGAAAGACGACACGTTCCCCGAAATATAGTCATTAAGTATACCAACATAAAAAAATGTTATAAAAGAAAATTACAAAAAAATTCACGAAAAAAAAGAAAATTAATAAAAAAAATTCACTGGAAAAATTGATAGAAAAATTTTCTCAAAAACCCATACTTAAGGTACCTTAAATGTTACTGAAAAAAATCGATAAATTTTACTGAACGAAAACCGGTAAAAAAATTTTGCTGAAAGGAAATAAGTACCGTAAGTGAAAAAATTATCAATAAAGATTGATGAGATTAGCCCAAATAGTCCAGGCAAATAAGAGAAAAAATGTACCAAACCCCCGCAAAATTAAATCCTGATTTTTTTTTTCGTGTTTGACGCTCGTAATGGTCCACTACACAACATACTAAAATGGACACACCACAACCCTCCGCTATCCTCAGGGGAGGGGTAAATGTCCGCTAAAAACCGGTTTTTCGTGAATATCTCCTCGAATAAGCCTCAGAATTGAAAAATAGTTATGAACAATCTTGTTCTACGTGTAATTTCTTATCAGAAAAATGTTTTGTTTTTTCAAAAACACTCTCTTCCTTGACCAAAAATTAAGGGTAAAAAACGTCTACTTATTTTTCAACAATTTACAACATTTTTGGAAAAAATCGAAACTTTTGGGAATATCTCTTCAAAAAAGTCTCAAAATGGAAAAATGGTTATGAACAATCTTGTTCTACGTGTAATTTCCTATCAGATAGGTTCGTGTTTTTTTCGAAAACATTCTCTTCTTTGCCCAAAAATTAAGGGTGAAAACGTCTATTTTTCCAATATTTACAGTATTTTTGGAAATTATGGAAATACGAAATTGAAAATACCCAAAATTATACCAGTGAAGAGTAATTTTTTTATACATGCTGGTAGGGTATTCCAAAAAAAGTCACCATAAGAATTTTAATCCCCACCAGTAATTATGAGAGATGTCATTGAATACTGCAATAACCTCCCTTATAATTAACGGTGGGGGTTGAAATTCTTGTGGTGACTTTTTTTGGAATACCCTACCTGCATATATAAAAAAATTACTCTTCACTGGTATAATTTTGGGTATTTTCAACTTCGTATTTCCATAATTTCCAAAAATACTGTAAATATTGGAAAAATAGACGTTTTTACCCTTAATTTGTGGGCAAAGAAGGCGGTGTTTTCGAAAAACAACACGAACTCATCTGATAGGAAATTATACGTAGAACAAGATTGTTCATAACCATTTTTCCATTTTGAGGCTTATTTGAAGAGATATTCACAAGTTTCGATTTTTTCAAAAAATGCTGTAAATTGTTGAAAAAAATGTGTTTTACCCTTAATTTTTGGTCAAGAAAGTGAGTTTTTCTGAAAAAAACAAAAAATTTTCCGATAGGAAATTACACGTAGAACTAAATTGTTCATTACTATTTTTCAATTCTGAGGCTTATTCGAGGAGATATTCAAGAAAACCAGGTTTTTAGCGGACATTTACCCCTCCTCTGGGGATAGCGGAGGGTTGTGGGGTGTCCATTTCAGTATGTTATGTAGTGGGCCATTACGAACGTAAAACGCAAAAAAAAATCAGGTTTTAATTTTTTTTGAGGGGGGGGGGGGGGATTTGGTACATTTTTTCTCTTCTTTGCCTGGACTAATCGCGAATTTGAATTTATTTTTGATTTTTATCAAATTTAAATTATTCACTCAAACATCTCAAAATCGAACTCAAATTTTTTCAGCCACTTACAATAACTTTTGATGACTGGAATTCAAGTTGGTCACACAGTGGCCTGAAAAATGAGCTATATTTTTTTTGGATCATCAAAATGAATTCAAATAATTTTTTTGGATCTTATAGCAGTGTCGCCAACAGATATTTTATGAAAGTTGCGTAAATCAAAATTCAGTTGACAGTATTGTCATGAAATTTTTCGAAAAATTTCATCCAAAAATAATCTAAGCGCCTCAAAAGAATGCTAGTTCAATTTTAAAGTATATCAGTGAGTAGTTTGAATTTGGTCAACATCAAAAAATTTTCAAATTTATTATTACCTAGCATCTTACTCTGTCCCTATTTGGTCTAGGAGCTCAAAAAAATTTTGGAAGGCCTTCGTCTGAAAGTAAACTACCTCATGTATATTCATCAACATTTTTCTACCTCATAAATTTTCTTCAGCATTTTTCAACAGACTACTCCGAGACAATTTTATAATCCAGGCACTCGACATAAAATCATCAAAATTCACCTCCCCTCGCGATAACAGCCGTCTCATTACGTCCAACAAACACTCGATGATCAGCTGACGAGTTTAATAATAAATCGACACCTTGTTCGTAACACACATAACAATAATCGAAGGCGATTATGAGGTATTTGAATTATCGCATGACCAACTTACCAATAGCGCAACCGGTTATGAATCTGCCTATACAAATCATCCTTACGGAAGGAGCCAACGCTATAATCGCCCATCCCACAGCGAGCGGGAAAAATGAAAGCTGAATCGTTCTTTTCCTTCCGATTACTTCCATTAGCATACCAACAAGTACGGCGACTATGGGCATTGAAGCAACACTGACACTGGCTGGTTAGAAACCATCGAGTTATTTATGGAATTCGAATAATTATCGATTAAAAAACACGTAAAGAATTCCTACCAATCCATGATGCGTCCTCAGCGCTTATTTGTAATTCGGAATTTTGGAGTTGTAGCTGAGGTATTAATACTGCTGAGAATCCTTGACATATTCCCAGTGATAAGTGCAACAGGAGACCGACCAATGCGGCGAAAATCTACAAAATATTACATTTTATTGGGAAAATTAGGGACGAAGACGTAAATGTGGAAATTCTTTGACATTTACGAAAATAATACCCAATTAGTTATCAATTTTCTGAAACACATTTAAGGCGAAACTTTTTTCCCCCATTTAATTATGACTCTCATTTCTCCGGGAAGAAAAAATTAAAGCCAACTAAGCATAATACTTGTGTATTTCTCTCGTCCACTTTCAGAAGTTCAAACTCATCGTTTGATATTTTTAATTATACGTCTACTCGAATTTATTCTCATAACGAATTTATACGCGAGCAGTTTCAAAGCTTGGTAATTTTCATAATAATATTAATAACTTGCATTAAAAAGCGTTAGCCATGTTTACTTACTTGCTTAAAGATAGAGTAATTTCGCCAACTCGGAATCACCAACATTTTACGTCTCTTTGATGTTGAAATTTTCAAATTATACTATCTTGTAAATTAGCTACGATGATGGTTTATTAATCAGTAGGTTTACATGCGGTTGTAAATGAGAAACATTCGACTGAGTTACCTATCGTCTGCGTTAAGTATCTAATTCGATAAATTTACTCACGTAGATTACCACGTGGAGTGTTTTATAAATGGGATTAATTTCTCGAAGAAGTCAGATATGCACATCAGCGTGATTATGACGGAGGAATTTACTACGTCAATGAATAATAAAAGTGTTTGTCAACAAGTGGATAATTTTTCCAATCAGAATGAAGCTTTGCACCAAATTGTGGCCTAAAATATAAATTTAAGGCGATAAAATTTGCCAAAAAATAAAGAAAAAGATGCTGCTGACAGTGAGACGGAAGGAGAGCGAGATTAATAATGAATTTTGACAATAATTGAATTAGCCTCACCACCGTTTATGAAAAATTTGAATCCCATAACCATGAGAGATGGAGCTAGGGGTCTTGAACGTGACGCCATCCCCTCCCCTTTTCGTCCTTGAAAAAATGCGATTTTAAATCGAATTCCGGGCCATTTTTTGGTAGCATGACATAGGTACCTACTACTAAAATAGTCACAATTTTTTTTTTCATTAATATGTACTTACCTAATGTGAAAAATCATACGAAAAAATTGCGAAATCAAAAAAGAATCATTGAATCTGTTCATATTTTTTATGAATAGAATAGTTAAAATTTTAAAACTGATGTAGAAGGTATGGAGGGGTATCGTAGATTGATAAGATAGGTAGCAATTGCGTATTTTTATCCGAATTTACTTCCTTATCAGCTTTATTTTTGTTTCGTAAACCTGATAAAGGAAACTGTGTCGAAACGCATAATAACCTTAAAAGTAGGGGAGTTGGTTAGTTGATTCTCGTTTTTTTCAGGGTGGAGGGTACCTAACTACCTAAGTACCAATCTACGAATTGATTCCCGTTACCTAGGAGATGCCACGAGAACGTATTTTCAATATTTTTTTTCAAGTTCAAATTTTTTCGAACCCAAGATTTTTCATTAAATATTTTTCAACTGCGAATTTTTCACTCAAAAGTTGACAACAAATTTTTTCAAATCCGTTATATTTTCATCAAAAGGGTATAGCCGGGTATTAGATGAATTTGGCCCCCGCTCCGATTTTCGATCTGACCCCCTCAGATGGTGTACCTCGATGTAAAAAAAATTTAGAAACATTTTTGACCCCCCCCCCAACTCCCTCTTATTCAGAGTTATGGACATTTTATTGCATTATTTTCATGAATTTTTAATTTCAATGGAAGTGAAGGAAATTTTCTGGCCTTTGGCATAAAGTTACATCTTGTAGAGATGTATTTACGATAATTTTTTCAACAATTTTGGTCCACTCCTTCACGTTGTTTGGGCTATTTGAAATTTTCAATCGTAAAAAACACCATATAAGCGAAGAGCGACCACTTTTTAAAAATATCCCAAAAACGTGTTTTTTAACGTAGATTCACGTCACGTATTCACTTTTGGCGATTTCGATACACCAAGGGCCAAAAATCGCGAAAAACCGTACAAAAATGTTGTTTTTTAAGCAGATTTTTCAAATTTTGCGCGTTGTATGTGGAGAGAAAGACTGAACGAAGAAACTAACGTCGATTCGTGTTTAGGGGGTCAAAATACCCTGATAAACACTCTTTTCGCGGTCGTTTTATTTGAAGACTCGAAATTCGCTATTTTTGTCATGAAAAATCAGTGAAAAAGGTGAATTTTGAGACTTTAAGTAAAACTATCGCGAAAAGGGTGTTTATCGGGATATTTTGACCCGCTAAACACGAATTTGACGTTAATTTCTTTATTTGGCGATTTTTTCCATATAAAGCACTCAAAACTTGAAAAATCTATTTTTAAAAAGTGGTCGCTCTTCGCTTATATGGTGTTTTTTACGATTGAAAACTTCAAATAGCCGAAACAACGCGAAGGAGTGCACCAAAATTGTTGAAAAAATTATCGTAAATACATCTCTACGAGATGTAACTTTATGCCAAAGAACCGAAAATTTCCTTCTCTTCCATTGAAATTAAAAATGCATGAAAATAATGCAATAAAATGGCCATAACTCCAAATGGAAGGGGATTGGGGGAGGGTCTAAATTTTTTCTAATTTGAGGGGGTCAGATCGAAAATCGGAGTGGGGTCAAATTCACCAAAAACCCGGCT
Organism: Pseudococcus viburni; assembly: GCA_033439095.1. Classification (NCBI taxonomy): domain Eukaryota; kingdom Metazoa; phylum Arthropoda; class Insecta; order Hemiptera; family Pseudococcidae; genus Pseudococcus; species Pseudococcus viburni. The sequence goes on from JAVBJF010000018.1 coordinate 158,352, forward strand.
ATACCCTTTCTATTTTTTCAACCCGAAATTTTTTCAGAATTGTTTTACCTTTATAATTTTTTCAAAAAATTTAAATTTGTTTCAACTTCAGTTTTTTTTCTCAAAACATATTGCAATTTCAACGCCGAAATTTTTTCCAACTACTCTTTCATTTCTGAATCAGTGAAATTTATCAAAAATCACTGAAAACCAGTCAAAATTGCAGCACAGTAATGCAAAATTTATTGCATAAAAATAAATTTTACTCAATTTCGTGATAAATATTATTTTTTTAGAATAAATGTTGCCAATTTTGTGAATGGTGCCCCATTATTATTTTTTTAGATAAAATTTATTTATTTGTTTTTTCAGTGTATTTTCCAATTTCATACTTATTTTTTTTTCAATTCAATATTTTTATCATATTTAAAGCTTTTTCAAAATCTTTAGGTACCAACTTATATTTCGAAAAGTTGTATTTCAATTCCATGGAAATAATTTTAGAGTTGAAAAATATTTGGAGAAAAAAAAATACAAAGAAATCAAAAGTAGAAAAAAATTGGAGAAAATATTTAGATTTGGGAAAAAAACTATAAACATAAAAAACGAGAAAATGTTAGGTTTAAAAAAATTTGGGAGTGGGGAATTTTGAGAAAAAAATTATTAGTTGAAAATAATTTAAGGAAAATTGGAGTCGAAATTTGAAAAAAAAAACCGGAGAAAAAAATTGAGTCAAAAATTCAGAGTTGAAATAAATTTTTGAGAAAAAGTGGAAATCAACACGTACCTAGTACCTACATATCCCGAAAAAATGGAAAAATTTCAAACTACACGATTTTAATATCTACCTATAATAACTCGTATTTTTTTCAAATTTTTAAAAATATTTTGAATTTTGTTGCATTTTTTCAAAGATTTAATGTTGAGCATGTGCTGAAATTTTCAGTAGGTTATTTGGAGTCTGAACATAATTTTTGCGCTATTTCCATATTCAACATTTAAAAAACTTTGCAAATCGATCACCTCTCCTACCACGCCTCTCTGCTCCATTGACCTTGAACTTCGATATAGTTTTTTGTCATTTACAAGGGGTCTAAAAAGTTGTAAATCGCGAATTTGAATATTTCTCGATTTTTATAAAATCAAATCGCTTATACGAACACCTGAAAATCAAGTCTGAAAATTTTTTGGTCTCAAAAAATGAATTTAAATGTGAATTTACAAAAAAAAAATTAATGCTAGTGCTGCCAATTGCATGAAATTTCAGTTAGCAGTATTACCTACATACCTCAGAAGGATTTGAAATAAATTGTCCTACTTTTCAGATCACTACACCACAACTTGAATTTTATAAAAATCGTGTGAATTATAAGCAATTGACAGATAACAGCACATCCTCAAATTTTTTGAAAAATTTCATAAAAATTCATCCAAATTTTTTTGAATGTATTTTGAGTGTTTTGAATGGGAAGTGTGAACTTGGTAACATTTAATAAACCTTCAAATTCGCTGTATGCAACTTTTCATTCTCCTTGTAGGGAACAGAAAGTACTCGTAGTAGGTAAAAGTATCCAAATGTATGTAAGTTCAACGCATCAGGGAAGTATAGAAACTCAAATTACGCTTTTTCAAGGGGGTGGTTCAAATCTCCCACTAAAATTTGTCTGTGGCGAAGAAAAAAATTGAAAAACTGAAAAAAATGGCATTGCTACCTACAGATGTTTTTACCTAAAATTTTATTGGTTCCCATTTTCTAATTTTTGAATGAAAAGAAACAAAGTGAAACGATTTGTTTTCAGTAATGGCCTCAGAAAGGAGGGGGTGACGATGGAAAATTGCCATCAATATAATTTTAATAGCTCAAAATAACCATATTAACAATCATTTTGGGGGAATAAGTTCAAAAAATTATTTTTAAGGACCTTTGAAAAATTATATAAAGATGCAAAACGGTTTCCAATGATATTTTTCGGTAAAAGCATCCATATTACGATCATTTTTGGAAAAATTTTCTAATTTTTTTGAATTTTTTTAAACCATGGTCAATTTTAAGATCAAGTGGGAAGAAATAAGAATGGATTCGAAAGGATGGAAATTATACCTTGGTATTTTGAAATCTACTCATAACTTTTCTGCTACCCTACCCCCTTCTTCATCAATTTTCGAAAAAATATACAAAACGATCACCTCTGCAGAGATCATAGGCGCATGCAGGGGGGGGGGGATATATATCGAAAAAATCGAGTGTGGTATCAAAATTCAGGTTTTTTTACTCAGAGAGTCTGTTTCCGATTTTCCTTATCTGAACCCCGAAAATGGGCCCATTGGGGAGGTGTCAGGGAAAGGTCAAATCGAAAACTTTTCAGAGAATCAAGTGTGGTATCAAAATTCACGTTTTTTTCACCCAGAGAGTCCGTTTCTGATATTTCTTTATCAAACCCCCCAAAATGGGCCCATTGAGGAGGTGTCAGGGAAAGGTCAAATCGGACTCTCTAGGTGAAAAAAACGTGAATTTTGATACCATACTTGATTCTTATGAAAAGTTTTCGATTTGAACTTTCTCTGACACCTCTCCAATGGGCCCATGGGGGGGGGGGTGATAGAGTACCATCGGAAGTGGATTTCACGGGTAAAAAATGTGGATTTTGATAGTTTCAACATCGAAAATGAGTTTTAAGAAAGTAGAATGTAATAAAAGTAGTTGAAATAATTTTGAGGAAAAATACGAAAAAAATCACTTTTGTAGGATTTGAATTAGGTATTTTAAAATTATGAAAAGAAAAATACAGTAAGGCCGAGCGCAGCGAGGTCGAAGTTTTTGAAAAATTTTTATTTGGGAGGTAATTTCAGTGATGGGTTGAAGAATTGTGATTTGGATCGTGATTTTGGGGAGTAATTTCAGACTTGGATTATGATTTCTGAAAGGAGATCCTCAAAAAAATCGTTCTGAGGACTTACTTGCCCTCTGCCTCTTTAGGTGAGGGGGCTTAACTAAGTATATCTTATTTGAACCGTTGAACCTAAAAGTATACCTATTATAAAAATCAAAATCAACTTTGAGAAAAATTAAAAACTTGAAATCATGTTTTGAAATCAAAACGTGAAGTTACTTCATTAAAAAGCTTCTAAAATCAAGTTTTAGAAAAATTGTTTAAATGAAATAATTTTTAAAAACTTTACAGTTAGATTTTTCAAAATGAAAAAAAAAATGATTTAGCCCGAGCGAAGCGAGGGCGAAAATTTTAGAAAATCTCTAATTAAATAGAATAAACTTTAATGAAAAATCAACTGCTTCTACTTTAAAATGATTAAAGTAAAAATATACCATGGCCGAGCGTAGCGAGGCCGACGCTTTTGAAAAATTGAATTTTCAAATATCAAAAAAAGTTTTAAGGAGAACAACAACAATAAAATTATTTGGAATAACTTTGAAGAAAAATGCGAAAAAATCTCTTTTAAATTACAAGTACAGCTATATAAAATTTTTTTGGTTGACGAGTGAAAATTTTCAAAATGCAAGATAATTAATCATTTTTTTCCTAATAAAAACATTGATTACAACAGTTTAATTCTTCGCTGGGAAAATGATGAATTTTCAGTTGGAAAAGGTTGGGAAAATGACTAATTTTCCCAACTCATAAGTGAAAATTTTGTTGATTTCCGACTTTTAAAATAGGTAACCATTTTATTTATTCATTTTTCATCTAAAAAATAAATTCCAATTGTCCCAACTGACATTTTTACTCATCAGTTGGGAGAACGACCGATTTTAAGTTGGAAAAATAGCCAATTTTGAGTAGGGAAAATTAACAATTTTGAATTGGGAAAATTACCAATTTTGAGTCTGGAAATTTACCATTTTCGAGTTGGGAAAGTTACCAATCTTGAGTTGGAACAAATGAAAATTTTGTTGATTTCCAACTTTTAAAATAACCATTTTATTTATTATTTTTCATCAAAAAAATTAATCCCAACTGTCCAATTTTCCCAACTGATGTGTTGAAATGTTCAATTTTCCCAACTCGCAAGTAAAAAATTTCCTCAGGGAGGAGGAAGTTAGCCCCCAATCGGTACGTCACTGATCTAACAAATCTCACATAGGTACCTACGAAATTTTCTAATGAAAAATTTACAACACTGCCATTAAATTTTTTTTTTCAATTTCAGTATTTCACAACTTTTCTCAATTTTTATCACTCGGGCTTTTCTGCCAACTTTTTGCCAACTTCACCCAACTTTTCCAACTGGAAAATGCTGGGGGGGTGAGACACCCCCCCGGTCGGAAGGCCTCTGAGGAGGTGCTCTAGTCCCCTGAGCCCTCCTTGGGTTTGCCCCTGGCAAAGATCATCTCTTCCAACTATAGTCTTCGTCATTAAAAATAAAACATTACGACACATTGCATCTTAGAAAAAGCAAATAAGTATCCTCCAAAGAAATAATCTCGCCTAGAATGCTATGCAGGTTTTTCGAATACATTGATATTTTATTGCCACCATTTCTGACGACATCCGGCTTATTAATTTATGTAAAGTGATCTTGAATTAAGATGAAACTTGCTTTTATAACCAGAAATGCGATACACATTGCACATATTGATGAAATAAGATGTCATCATATTTCCAACCTTCGATAATAACAGTTAAAAACAACAATAACCTACTAACGGTGATCTTTTTTTAAATCAAAAAATAGGGTACCTATCTAATCGTCGAGATAGAACTGATAACAATTCAGGTACCTGTGAAACAAATAGGTACCTCCCTGAAAAATTTTAAGCTTTATTTTTGTCTAATAGTACCTATTTTCTATATTTCTCTTCTCGAAGTGTACCTTGGACTATCCTATCAAACGAGTTTAAGTACAGAACTACATATAATTTCCGATACTAGAAAAAGATTTGGATAAGTGGGGATAATGATGCATCCTTTTTCATTGACTAATGTTAAGTCATACGGAACTCGTTTATTGAGTTGGAAATGATTACGGATCGATTAAACATGTACCTAGGCACCTAGTTGTGAAGTAATTTTTAGACATCTAGTCGAATCTGCGTGCGCGTGTGTTTATTTTCACGAATTTCGCAGCACCGGCATAGTCATCTGATTTATCGGACTTTACGTGGAGATTCGAAGAAGTAAGTTATTTACTCGATATTTTTCAATCCGCTTTTTGGAAACCGGTTTACCTATGTTGTAGATAACTCGTTAGTCCTAAAATGAAAATAGATTTTATACGTGCTCGTGAAATAATAGTCGTACTGGAAAATTAAAAATAATTTTAATTTACGAATTTCGGCACGTGTAGATATTTTGGGCACCACTGTTTAGAGAATATTTTAAATTATACGGCGACTTTGTAGGAAAATAAGCCCCCCGACTTAAAATTCCAAATGAAGCCAAATGGTGCTTATTTCAGCTAATTAAGTTACTTGTTTCGAAAAGTCTACCGATTTGCGGAACGTCGTCGTATCCTTATGAAAACATTAATTTTAACGAAATTTCACAGCGCGCGACGTTGGCTGGCTGTTTAAATTTCTCCTCGAATGTTTCGCCAACCCATCCCAATATAGGTTTTAGTTGTAAAGGTATCATGTACCTGGCATGCTACGTTCAAAGGTGAAAATTTTATGTAATGGATGCATGATTTAAACTTGTGTAAAACGCATGTGTACTGTTCCAATTCTATACGTAAGTAAGATATGATAGAAACTTACCAACGTCTATCTACTGAATACCCATCGGTCTCTATCTCTCGGTTTTTACACTTAATTGCCAAAAGCACATTCACGTAGATTGTTTTTCCATATAATTATTCGTGATTGGGTAATACTTTGAATAATTGAGTTAAAATTACAGATAAGAGTTGAGAATATCGATAAGGTTGAAAATTAGTGCCTAATTATCGACTAATTTCGTCTACTTTAATTATAGTTTATTTTATCAGGTTCTGAAAGAATATCCGATTTATCTGTTGTAGTTATTTTAAATGGATTGAAAAAAAATCCTGGATTTTGACAAAAATTGGCGAAATTGTTCACTTTGAATGGGAGACATCCGAAAAAAATTTCGAGCTTGCTTGGCGAAAGGGAACCAGAGCTAGGGGACCCCAAAGTGGGATAATTTTCGAAGAAAATGTGTGTGGGGGGGGGGGGTACTGCCACTGCTGGGAATTTCGTTCACCCTCTCCTCTCAGAAATGTAGGATTCCAGTTTTTACACCTTCCTGAACCATTGACCTCAAAATTCAATCCCTTTCTTTGACTTGTACAAGGAGTTGAAAAATTGCATATCGAGAATTTCACAATTTTTTCTTTTTCAAAAAATTAAAATTAGTTACTCAAAAAGCTCAAAATCGGGTCAAAAAAATTTTCAGTCACTTAGCATAACTTCTGATGAAATTTTTCGGAAAAATTTCATGGCAATGCTGCCAATTGGATTTTGATTTACGTATTTTTCACGAAATTCGAAATGTTCATTTAGGAACTTTGAAAAAAACAATTTTTTTAGTCATTAAAATAAATTCGAATTAATTTTTTGAAAATTTTTAAATATTGTAAAAGCCAAAATGTAGCGATGATTTTTGGGACACCATGTCCAAATTGAGGGTTTTGGGATCTCATATCCAGCCTAACCAGGTAGGATATTTTGGGACACCACGTCCAAACAGGAGTTAAAAATTTTTTAGGATGTCATGTCGACATTCCCAAATTGGGGTTTTGGGACGTAATGTCCAAATTTGAGATTTTTGGTACCTTAACTATATTGAAATTATTTTTTAAGACACTGTCTCAATTTGGTTTTGTAATATTATATTTAAATTGAGTTTTTTTGGGACACTATGTCCAAATTGCCGATTACAGGACACCATGTCCCAATTAAGTTGGTAACTAAATTGCTCACATAGGGTGGGCCGAAAAACCAAAAATTTTGATTTTTGAAAAGTTACCCCCACAAAAGTTGTTGGCTGAATGGACTAGAAAAAAAATTAAAAATTTCAAAATCGATTTATATCTTCCGATCGCACAAGAGCCTTCAATTCTTCGGAAATTGTCAGAAATTCAACATTTTCAGAAATTTTTAATAATTTAAAAAAAAATCAAAACTCTTCAAAATCAATTTTTGAGCTTATTTAGGGCCTATTTAAAGCAAAAAGCACAACTTTTTTGAAAAAATCCATGTTTTATAGTTTTTTTTAAATTTCTTATATTTCTTCACCCCTGAAAAAATTGAAAAAAGTTACAGAACACTGGTTTTTTCAAAAAAATGTGCTTTTTGGTCTAGATAGTCACTACAGAAGCTCTAAAATTAATTTTAGTCAATTTTAAATTTTTTCGAAATTTTTGACATTTTTAATTGTTGGCAATTTTTGAAGAATTGAAGGCTTTTCCGCGATCGGAAGATATGAATCGATTTTGAAATTTTTAATTTTATTTTTCTAGTCCATCCAGCCAACAACTTTTGTGGGGGTAACTTTTCAAAAATCGAAATTTTTGGTTTTTCGTCCCACCCTATGCTGAGGCTCCTATAGCTTCAAAGGGTGGACAAAACAAGTGAAAAAAGATGGAACTTGGGCAAAAATCTCAGGGATGAAAATTATTCCGACCAATATTATTGAAAAAAGAGCAATTTGCCCACTTTTATTCTTCAAGAAAGAGAAATTTGCCAAATTATACTTAGTTGAAAAAAAAAGAAATTTGTCGACCACAATTCGTACTGAAATCAAAATAATATGTACCAAAATTTTTTTTTGTGCTACACTATTTTGACCTCCAAAACCTCGCCTTCCAAAAAAAATCGAAAATTCTTTAAAAATTTCATTCGTGAACTCCACCAAATCCCCTGATAAATTAAAATGACAAATTTTTTCGCTTCAAAATGTTCAACTGTCTGGGATGGAAGGGAAGAGGGTTCATACAATTATTTTGAGAGTTAATTGAGCCCAAACAAATCGAGAGTGAAATTTTTTGAAGAAAATGGTATCCAAAAGCCAAATTCTCTTCAATTTTGATCAATATTTCAATCTTGAAAGGGTGGTGAAACCTCAAATCCGATCTTCAATACAATACCGTAAGTTTCATGCGTCTGAGCACAGCGAAGACTTGAGATTTGAAAAATAAATGTTTTTTAGAATGAAAATAATTTGTTTTGTGACGGTTCGTTGTTCGAAAAATTTCATTGCCTGCCAACTTTGGAATAAAAATTTCATTTTACATATTTTTTGAGAAGTATCAAATTTTGTTGTAAATCAGAAATTTTTTTCCAAACGTTGCGTTGGCAAATTTCATTATAATTTGCACATTTAAAAAAAATGCCAATTTTTATAACGAATATGCAGAAAATTTGTCTATTTGCAACGAAATGTGTGGGCTTTTCTCTTTTCAATTTTTTTTAAAACTGAAGAAATGAAAGAATTAACTAAAAGTTGAACGGAATTGTGATTATTTTGCTACTTTGATACAATATCCACTCACCACTGATGTTTAAAAAGTTATGAAAATTATTTCTTCGTGTCGAGTACGTACCAACCTCGTAATTTATTTCTCAGGTGTACGGAACAAAAACATTTAAATATTGCCCAAGGTGCAAAAAAAACGACGAAATCGTATCGCGATTGCCATAACCATAAGATTTATATTACGTGATATACTATTTGATAATTTTCGTGTAAATTCTATTTTTATCGTTGAAACTCGATAAAACTATAATAAAACTTGAACTTCGTATTTGAAATTTTTGAAAAATTGTACCCAATGTGGCAATGTCTAGTAAAAGGGACTATTCGATTAAAAAAAAAAAATTCGCAAGAGAAAATATGTTTACCTGAAGTTTGAAGTTAATTTTTGACTTTTAGGACCTGAAACCACCTCCAGTAGATTTTTGAGATTTTTTTGCATAAAAATAATCGAAAAAAATGACTTTTTGGTCGCGTAGTCGTTTTTATTGAACGCAGTCGCATATTTTAAATTTTGAGAGAAATTTAACCTTTCTTAGATTTCAAGTCTTCCATAGCCTAAAAACTGCCTTCAAAATAGAATTACTCGGTTATTTTTGATTTTAGGGACCTGAAACCAGATTTCTGAGGATTTTTTACGTGAATTTACCCAGTGAAAAAAATGAAAATTGATTTTTTGGTTGAATGGTTCCTTTTACTGGACACCAATTTTAACAAAATAATGTAAAAAATCAGCAGCTCATAATTAATTTTGACTTTGACGCGAATGGGATTCCGACGATCAAAGTTCAAATTTATTCGGAGTTGAAATTTTTTTCAAATCTAAATGTTTTCAATTTCTCTAATTTTTATTTTTTTCAATGCTGTATCCAGTTTAAATAATTTTTCAATCAGTATTTTTTTTATAATTTAAAGTTTCTTAATTTTTCTAACTTTGATTTTTTCAATTTCATATTTTTATTAGGTACTTTTTAGAATTTTTTCTAATTACCTATTGAGTTGGAAGAAATATTTAAAAAAACGAAGTTGAAAAAAAATTTAAGAAATTTTCGATGAAAAAAATTGAAAAAATCTCAAGTTATTGGAAATAATTGAAGAAATTTTTAAAAATATGAAGTTGAAAAAATTGAAGAAAAATCAAAGTTGAAAAAAATTTAATATCAACAATTTTCTAACTGTAAAAATTTTTATTTAAATTTTCTTCAAATTTTTCCTACTTTGACTTTTTTTCAATTTTTTAAATATGAAATCGAAAAAAATTGAAAAGTCAAGAGGTTGGAAAAATGTTGAGAAAATTTGAATTTAATAACATTTTACTGGTGGAAAATTTTTGAAATTGGATACTTTGAAATAATTAGGATTGAAGAAATTAAAAACTTTTTTCAGAACTACAGTTTTTCGAATAGTATTGACAATTGGTTCGAAACTGCTGAACTGGTTTAAAAAACACATTTTAATCACATCAGTGTGTAGACTTTATTTCAAAAAAAAAATTCGGCCCCCAATTTTTTTACCCAAACCGGTTTCTCAATTTGTGGACACATAATGTAGGTAGGACTGAAAGTTTAATTTTCGATCTTCTGTCCTCGTCGCCCGGAACACATTGCCATTTGAACCGTCTTGGTGTTTCTTTTCAGTTCTGAGATATTGAAAAGTGTTTCAAATGTACAAGACTTCTTTGTCATACTGTATAAAAATATCCAAAAAAATGAAAAACGTTTTTTTGGTCAAATGGTCTCTTTTATTCGACCTTCTACAGTATCTAAGTATTTAAAAAAAAAGACCATAAAATTATTCGCCATGTTGCAACCCGTCGTTCTTTCCAGTGACGTACCGAAGGCATTTTCCAGGGGGGGGGGGAGAAGAGGTGAAAATCCCAACTCAAATTCTCAGAATTCCCAACTACATATAGCCGATATCAGAATTCCGGAGGGGGGTGTAAAATTCAAATTTGCGAACCAATCCAATTTTTTTCAAACTTTCCCGACTAATTTCTTAAAATTTACATGTAGGTACTGATTTTTCCCCAAGTCGCGAGGTTTTTTGATTTTTTTTACTCGTTTTCATCATTTTTTCGAACTTTTGAAGTTTTTACAACCCATTACTATAAGACCCTTTTTGAGATAAGAAATCTGAATAAATTTTTCATTGGTTAGGTGCTCCAAACAATTTTTTTTTAAACCTACAAGCAATGTCATTGTAGTTGAAAAAACATACGAAATAGTTTATTTGCCTTGAGCGAAGAAAGGGTGGAGTTTCGAAGAAAAATTATGATTTTACATCAATAAAATTTTGTAATTTCAATGTAAAGAATTGGGAGATGGATTTGGCCCGAGCGAAACGAGGGGGAAAATTTTAGAAAATCTCAAATTGAATGTGCAATAAAATAATGTTTTGGAAAAATAAACTTTAATGAAAAATTGACTGTTTCTACTTTGAAATGATTGAAGCAGAAATATACCATGACCGAGCGTAGCGAGGCCGAAGCTTTTGAAAAATTGAATTTTCAAATATCAAAAATAAGTTTTAAGGAGAATAAGAACAATGAAATTAATTGGAATAATTTTGAAGAAAAGTGCGAAAAAATCTCTTTTAAATTACAAGTACAACTATAAAATTTTTTGGTTGACGAGTGAAAATTTTTAAATTGCAAGGTAATTAATAATTTTTTTTCCAAAAAAGCATTTATTACAACGGTTTAATAATTCTTCGCTGGGAAAATGATCAATTTTCAGTTGGAAAAGGTTGGGAAAATGACTAATTTTCCCAACTCATAAGTGAAAATTTTGTTGATTTCCGACTGTTAAAATAGGTAACCATTTTATTTATTCATTTTTCATTAAAAAAATAAATACTAATCGTCCCAACTGACATTTTTACTCATCACTTAGGAGAACGACCAATTTTGAGTTGGAAAAATAACCAATTTTGAGTTGTGAAAATTACCAATTTTGAGTTGGGAAATTTACCATTTTCGAGGTGGGAAATTTACCATTTTCGAGGTGGGAAAATTACCATTTTCGAGTTGGGAAAATTACCAATTTTGAGTTGGAACAAGTGAAAATTTTGTTAATTTCCAACTTTTGAAATAACTATTTTATTTATTATTTTTCATCAAAAAAATTAATCCCAACTGTCCAATTTTCCCAACTAATGTGTTGAAATGTTCAATTTTCCCAACTCACAAGTAAAAAATTTTCTCAGGGAGAAAGCTCTCCCCCTCCCTCCTATCGGTACGTCACTGTTTCTTTCACGTTAAAATATTTCTTTATTAAAAAATAAATTAAAAATTTCTTCGTGTCGTAAATTCGGTCAAAAAATAAGATTTTCTTCTTTATTGTTCAATTTGAAATGGTTCCTTGTTCCACAGATGATCTCTTGGTGGAAAATCCTGCTACAATGCTGTCTCCTAGCAGGCTGCTGCAACTCAGCCAATATCCTCGGTATCGCCACCTACGACGGAAACAGCCACTGGCTAGTGATGCAGGCCGTCTTCGAGGCATTGGCCGATGCCGGACATCAGGTCACCGTGATCACGCCGCATTCCAAAAGCACTGCCAATGTAAGCCTGATCGATATCTCGAAATCGTTGCCATTACGAAGGAACTCTTTCACTTTCGATTTCATTCGGCCCGAATACGACCGTCCCTATCTAACTTTGAACGTGCTACCTCGACTGAGCCTGGGCCAATGCGATAAAGCTCACAGTTTACCGGAAGTTCGTCGCTTATTAAACGGTAGGTACCTGAGGCCGAACAATGAATAATCTGTTACCGAGTTAAAAATCCGACCGAGACGTAATTAAGGCCGACGCTCGGCGCTTTTAAAATAACCGACGATGCCCCAACTAATCTTGGCCGCGTAATTTCCAGGCGAACGTAAATTCGACGTTGTTATCTCGGAAATATTCGGAGCCGACTGCGACGCCGTATTCGCCCATTTGCTCAACGTACCTTTGATATCGGTCGTTACCAGCCCCATGTTACCTTGGGCAGGCTACCGAGTCGGTAATCCGGAAAACCCTTCGTATGTTGCCAATGTCCTGCTGCCCTACGCCGGATCGATGTCTTTCGACCAAAGATTAATCAACACCTTGTATAACGTTTATACCTACTTCGTCGACATCTACTGTAATTTTTTGGTCACATCCATGAACCGGAAACATTTTGGGAACCAGGTGCCATCGGTTCAGAATATATTTCGCAAAACGTCGCTCATATTCGTCAATAGCCATTTCACTGTCGATCAGCCCAGACCGTTTGTGCCAAATGTGGTAGAAATTGGAGGCATACATTTGCCCGAGGTTAAACCTCTGCCTCAGGTAATACTTTTACTCATTTCGTTATCAAGGTCGCCTAATCGAGTAATTGGGATAATATTTAAAAAAAATTCGATGCTATAAGCAGTACTCGAGTTGATACGAAAAACAAAATTCTAATCGGAGAAAAAAAATCGTCATAATCTTGGCCAAATATCTAACTACCTATTTAACCTTGGGAATTCTCGTTTTGCTTATTGCAAGCTAGGAATTGATATAGGTAATGATTCATGCAAAAAATCACGCAACGATGATGTACTTACACCTCTACCTTGGTGTTGGGAAAAATTTATTATTTGAAAATAATCAACAATCGATTAATCGATGGGAAAAATAATCGACCCTTTGATTAATCGATGAAAAAATAATTGATTAATCGACTATAATCGCAGTGGAAATTAATTCACACGATTTTTCCTTTATTTTAGTGCCAATGCTGCCACAAAAATTTCACAAATTGCTTAAAATGGCTAAAATCATATTGGTCAAAAATCCTTGACTTTTTTTTTTACAATTCTGAAATAGTCCAGTGGCAGATTGCAAGTAAACGGCAAAAGATGATACAGTTGTGAAATTTGGTATGGTGTACAAGGACATCCTAAGAAATTTTTTGAGACAGGGAGGCAATCGCCAAACCCCATAGGAGGGGGTGAGGGGAGGTTTAAATGGGGGTTCACCCCCCCTCCCATTTTTTGAAATTGGGCTATTGGTCCAATTTTGGTGTCATTTCCATATGATTGAATCCCGCCGAGTTCAAAAATGTCATTACTTTCAAAATCCGAGGGAGATAAGTAAGTACATTCGACGATTTTTATTTTATTTCTATGAAAATTCCGGGATCGTATTGGACTTTTGCATTTCTGAACGAATTCTTTCAAAATAAAAGAAAACGGCTGGAAAAAAATTAAGTAAATTTTTGATCAAATAGAATTACTCACAATATTTAAGGTTTGTAAGGATTTAATCGCAAAATTGATACCGTATTTGAAATCAGCGCCTCCGAAAACCTAGATATCGATACGCATGACGATTTTTTGTCAAAATGTACCCTCTCCCCTAAATAGGCTCACCCCATCTCACCCCTTGGCTTGAATTGCAAAATCGATGACGTATTTGAAATCAGAGTCTTCGAAAAACTAGATTTCGACACGCATGGCGATTTTTTTGCCAAAATGTACCCCCTCCTCTAAGTAGGCTCACCCCAGCTCACCCCTTGGCTTGAATTGCAAAATCGATAACGTATTTGAAATCAGCTTCTTCGAAAACCTAGATTTCGATATGTATATCGATTTTTTGTCAAAATATTGCCCTTTCCCCAAAATAGCCACCCCTCCCCCTTGAACTAAATGAAAATTTGTTGACTAATCTGGATTCAGAAACATTGGAAAATATTATCCAGTAATTTAAACTGCGATTACGTGATGGAAAAAGTTGTAATACTAAGTTCACTTTCTAAGTAGGTAGTCAAAATTGGGCGTAATGGCAGTCAAAAATGACCCCCCTCACCCCTCCAGGGGGTATTCGGAGTGCCTCTGGGTCTTAATTTATTGTGTTGGACCTGTACTACTCCGACAGCGTATTAAGAACTTCGACCGATAAATATTTTTTCGTATAGAATTAAATAATCGTGATTTTTACACAAAAACGTGCAAAATTGACCCTATTTCAGCAACTTTAGACCCTTCTGTTCACTCAAAGTAGGGGTATGGGAAGCTGTAAAAGATCGATATATATGGTAATCTACCCGTAGAGTTCGAAAATCGTAATAAAAATTCGGTTGGAGAGTCGGCAAGGGGTGCAAAGTTGAAAAAATGTCAGTTTTAGGTAGTTTTGAGGGAAAATGCAAAAACACGAGTTGAGAAATCTCAAATTTGAGAGACTTATCTCCCTCGGATTTTGAAAGTAATGACATTTTTGAACTCGGCGAGATTCAATCATATGGAAATGACACCAAAATTGGACCAATAGCCCAATTTCAAAAAATGGGGGGTTGAACCCCCCTTTAAACCTCCCCTCACCCCCTCCTATGGGGTTTGGCGATTGCCTTCCGGTCTCAAAAAATTTCTTAGGATGTCCTTGTACACCATACCAAATTTCACAACTCTATCATTATTTGCCGTTTATGTCCAAAAAAATGCAATCTGCCACTAGACTAGAAAAAAATTGAAAGAAAAACGTAAAAATTGAGCTATTTTTATTTTAAATTAGATGATGTTTTTCAGAGATCCTTACAAATTTTGAGCGCCATTTAGGATTGGAGAAGAGCATAATTTGAATTTTAGAAATTTTTAGAGAATTTTTCCACTTTTTGGGTCAAAATTGGACAAAAATAAAATAATCGAATTTGCGATTATTTTTGCTGAATATCGATTATTCTGAAAAAATTATCGCACTGCGATTATTTTTTACTTTGATTTAATCGATTATTTTGATAATCGATTAATAATCGCCCAACACTACGTTTACCTACGTACTAGTAACAAGTAACGTACCAAGCTTATCTATGCAGTGATAGTATAGGTACATTAGGGTGGATCGAAAAAAAACAACATATCTTGGATTTTGACCAAATTTGGTGAGGTGGTTTACTTTGAGTGGGAGACTTCACAAAAAAAATTTAACCCCCCGAGGGGCAAGGGGAGGGGAGCAGGAGGTGCTCAAGGTGCATATCCTGTTGAAAAAACGTTGTTTTTTGCGTTTTTTTAGCAAATCAAAATTGTGTGAGAAGCCTTCGTAAGACTTAAAAGATGCGATTTGAGTTTCTACATCTCCCTAAACCATCGCCAACCTTCTCCGATCAAAACTCTGACTGCTACCAGGGGGTTGAAAAGTTGCAGATTGCGGGTGTTCCATGAATCGTCTGCCAAACATATTTTTTTGGATATAACCGGGTACCACTAAAAAAAAACGCGAGATGAACATGTTGCCTATCTTAAGAATTTAAGGGGCAAATGCTGCTTCTAAAAAAATCACGTCAAAAATTTTTTTGACCGTGGGAATGGATAGTATTTTGAAAACTGAACAAATTTTCACTATATGACTTTTTGCCTAACTCAAAAATTGAAGGGGCTGCAATTTTTTTTTCAAAAACAATTTTAAAAAAATCAACTAATCAAGGGAATAGATAGTACTTTGAAAACTGAAGAAATTTTGTTCTGCGCACTTTATGCCTAACGTCGAAAATGAAGGGACTACGACTCGCGCAAAATACGTGGGCTTAAAAAAAATTTCGAATTTTTCCAATTTTGAATCACCATTGGCCCCTTGATTTTTGATGTTAGGAAAAAAGTGTACAGAACAAATGTTTTTCTGTTTTCAACGTACTATCCATTCCCTTAATTATTTTATCAGAAAAAAAAATTGAAAAGAAATTTTTGTAGCCCCTTCAATTTTTAAGTTAGACAACAAGTCATATAGTGAAAATTTGTTCAGTTTTTAAAGTACTATCCATTCCCATGGTTAAAATATTTTTTGACGTAATTTTTTTAGAAGTAGAATTTACCCCTTAAATCCTTAAGTTAGGCAACATGTTCATCTCAAGGTTTTTTTTAGTGGTACCCGGTTATAATATCCAAAAAAATATGTTTGGCAGACGATTCATGGAACACCCTGTATTCAATAATATGAAATTATCACTTAGCTGGAATGGTTTTTTTTTGGTCGAGTAAGTGAACAAAAATTTTTTTCAATCACTGAAAGTGAATTTTGAAAAAAAAATTAGAAAATTATGTACACCAGTGCAGCCAACAGCAAATCATAAAATTCCAAAATACGGAATTTAAATCGACTTTGAATTGATTATTTTTTTGCCGGAAAATATTATGTATTTTTTTTTCAATCACTGAAAGTATATTTCGAAAATTTTGTATGTCAGTGCAGCCAGTTACAAATCGTGACATGCTACACTATGGCATTTACGTTGACCTCGAATTAATTTTTTTATCGTTTGAAAAATACACAATAATTTTGGTTTCAATCATCAGAAATAAAAATTTTAAATTTTTCTTTGAAAATTTTGTACGTCAGTGCAGCCAGTTGCTAATTGTGATGTTCCGATGTCTTCAAATTCGAAACGAACTTCTGTTGATTGAGGAAAAAAATTGGTCCAATCACTTGACGAAAAAATAATGGATTCCAGTTCATAATATCAGAATATCGCAATTAGTAACTGGCTGCACTGACGTACAAAATTTTAAAAGAAAAATTAAAAAATTAATATTTCTGATGATTGAAACCAAAATTATTGTGTTATAGTTAGCAACTTCATGATCAGATCAATACGAATTCCAGAAATTTGAATATCACAATTTGCAGTTGGCTGCACTGATCGAGGAAAATTCTCAAAATTTTCTTCAAATATTCAAAAAAATTAATAAAATTACCAGAGGCGGCGTAAATGTAATTAATTTGGGGCCAGAAAAAATTTTACAATATTGAAATTTCGCGATCAGTAACTTTTCAACCCCCTGGTAGCCGTCTGAGTTTTGATCGAAGAAGAATGGCGATGGTTTAGGGGGATGTAAAAACTCAAATCGCACCTTTTCAGTGCTGTGTCATGAATCTCACGCCATATTTTTTACCTTAAAAACCACAAAAAACCGTGATTTTTTTCAAAAGGAGGTGCCTTTTAAGAACCCCTAGCCCCCCCATTTTCACCTGTGGGGCTCAAAATTTTTTTGGGTAGTCTCCGATAGTGACCCAACAACCCCAGCGAATTTGGTCAAAATCCGAGGTATGTTTTTTTTTCGCGCTCCACCCTAAAGTACATATTTATGTACCTACTTAACTATTAGGGTGGGCCGAAAAACCAAAAATTTTGATTTTTGAAAGTTACCCCACAAAAGTTGTTAGCTGGATGGACTAGAAAAATAAAATAAAAAATTTCAAAATCGATTCATATCTTCTAATCGCGCAAGAGCCTTCAATTCTTCAAAAATTGCCAAAAATTCAAAATTTCAAAAATTTGGAAAAAATTTAAAATTGACTAAAATTGATTTTAGAGCTTCTGTAGAGACTATCTAGACCAAAAAGCACAATTTTTTGAAAAAATCAGTGTTTTATAACTTTTTTCAATTTTTTTCATAGGTGAAGAAATATGAGAAATTTAAAAAAACTATAAAACATGGATTTTTTCAAAAAAGTGGTGCTTTTTGCTTTAAATATGCCCTAAATAAATTCTAAAATTAATTTTGATGAATTTTGATTTTTTTTTTAAATTTTCAAAAATTTCAGAAAATGTTGAATTTTGGACAATTTCCAAAGAATTTAATTCTGTTGCGCGATCGGAAGATATAAATCGATTTTGAAATTTTTTATTTTATTTTTCTAGCCTATCCAGCCAACAACTTTTGTGTAAGTAACTTTTCAAAAATCAAAATTTTTGGTTTTTCGGCCCACCCTATTGACTATATTACTTTTGGAAAATATTTTTCAAATTTTCAGAATTTTTTGGTCAAGTCACCAGATTTTAAGGATAATTTGACGTAGTAAAAATTGAATCAGGGAAAGAGGTAAATTTTTACTTCCCCTCCCTCTCATTATAGTGTTTATTTCAATTCCTTTGCCTAAAACTGGAAACACTCTTGGAATAAATTTCTTTGGGTAATTTTGGTGGCCGAAAAAGTATATGATAGGTATCAGAAATCAAGCCATTTATTTGGCAGGATTCCTGTTCATTGTAGATTTATGAATTAAATTAATTTTTTATGTTTCTTAGTTTTTTATTAATAAACATCAAAAAAAAAATTAAAATTAAATTCTATCGCTAATTTAATTTTTTTAAATTTCACATATATTTTCAAATTTTGACAATTTTACTCTCAGTTTAAGATAATTTTCATTTTATTTCTATTATTTTGAAAAAAATTGTACAAATTTATCAAATTAAAAAAAAAAAAAAACATTTTAAGCACGGCCCAATTTTATTTTTTCCAACATTTCTTGCCAAAGGAACGAAAAATGTTTCTAGGAATGTATTTGACAGTTTTTTTTTCTAATTTGCTCGTCAAAATTTACCCAATTTTCGCTCATAATTCTATCAATTTTTGTATCTTGATTTTTTGTTTTCGGTAAATTTTCACCAACTTGTTAAATTTTTTCTCAGTTAAACTCGAATTACGACGAATTTTACCTTACAGAAATTTCACCGATATATATTTTACAGGATTTAGCCGATTTCATGGATAAATCAACCAAAGGGGTGATTTATTTCTCACTGGGCAGCATAATACGTGCTGCTTCACTGCCAAACGAGACGATCACTGCGTTCAAGGAAGCATTCGCCGAACTAAACTTAAACGTTTTATGGAAATTTGAAGACGAAACATTGGACGTGCCTTCGAATGTCATTATCAAAAATTGGTTCCCTCAACGTGATCTTCTCGGTTAGTCTGACAAAAATTTACATTTTTCCCTCCACTTTACAATTTCAATCGCCATTCTAAACGTAATTTTTTTATTCGCAGCTCATCCCAATATGAAATTGGCCATCGTTCATGGAGGTCTAATGGGCGTTTATGAGATCGTCGATGTTGGATTGCCAGCCATAGGCGTACCTATATTTTTCGACCAGCGACACAACGTTGCGAATTTAGTTTCCAGAGGATGCGCGATTAAATTAGATTTGCACAGAATCACCAAAGATTATTTCTTAGAAAATATCAAAAAAATAATATACAATAAAAGGTACGTAACTAGATATCAGATTAGAAACGTTCAAAATTTAGGTTCATTGAGGTACCAATATGGGATTTTTTGATAAAACTAAATATTAGGGGGATGGGGGTGAAACGGAGTAAGATGGGAGGTGGAATATACATCCTAAGATTTTTTTGGAGTCCTTAATTATGAGTGATGGTTAGTTTCAAAAAGTAGAACGAATGTTTGCCTTATAGTTTTGGAATTGGGGCAATTTTAAAAGTTTGAGGGAGGGTTTTTGGCTGGAATGCATTGCAAAAAAAATCATAAAAAATTCTCAAAAATTTGTTACCTCTCCCCATTCATACCATATAAATAATTTCAAAATTTTTGGTTGCGTGAATGACGAAATGAGCATTTTTGAATAAAAACCCGCATTTTTTCGTCAGTTCTCCCAACGCTAAAAATCTGAAAAAAATATCATTATATTGCACCAAGGTGAGACTATATTTGTGCCAAAAAGAAAAAATGTATGTCTTTTAGTTTCGAAATTAGAGTGATTTTACGTTTTCAAAATGGGATTTTGGCTAGAAGGCGGTGCAAAAAAAATCTGAAAAAATTCTCAAAAATTGGTCACCACTCGCCGTATACACCACATAAATTTCAGAATTTTTGATGCAGTAGGTTCCGAGATAGGATTTTTTGACGAAAATTCGACATTTTGGGGGGTGGGGGTGAAGGGGAGTGAGGTGGGGGGTTGAAAATACGGCCTAAAATTATTTTTTGGTGTTCCTAATAATGTCTGATGGTCAGTTTCAAAAAGTAGCTCTTAGGCCGATTCACCTATCTTAACCGGGGGTACCCTTTTAGTCAATTTTTAATTTTTTCGAAATTTTTAAAATTTTGAATTTTTGACAATTTTTGAAGAATTGAAGGCTCTTGCGCGATCGGAAGATATGAATCGATTTTGAAATTTTGAATTTTATTTTTCTAGTCTTATCAGCCAACAACTTTTGTGTGGGGTAACTTTTCAAAAATCAAAATTTTTGGTTTTTCGGCCCACCCCTAATGTATAGGTCGGTGAAAATTTCATTAATATCTCACACTCTTGGGATTACAATTAAATCGTATTTACTTCGATTTAATGAAATGTTAATGAAATAGACGAAATTCAATTTTATGCGGGCGCGTTTACGTTTTCATTCTGGTTTATCACTTTTGCATATTTGTTCAGAGCGAATGGCAAATTATAGCACGTTAATTTTACGATAATTGGGTCAAATTCGGATGATTTTAAATACCATCTCGTCGACGTTACCGAATTCCGTCAATGATTCGAATACTCGTCGTAATCCACCGTAATGTCGAAATATTCGATTTTAACTTCATCTATTCGAAATATAAATTGCTGAGTGAAAATAACTAAAAATAACACGATTTTTGTATAATATTTTTATCGAGCAAAGCTACGATAACGAAATACGTATTTCCGCATATTATTGGCCCTTCTCGTTCCTCTTTGCTGTGGCTAAAAAGCACTTGGAACTTGTGAAAAGTACGTTTGAAATTCTTGGCGGTGGGATTTCAAAAATATGGAAATATCAGAACGAATAATTCACCCGGTAGAAATATAGATTCGACGGTTGGAACGTGAAATATCCGCGGCGAGGAGTAGATTTTGGAAGGAATTTTATTTTCTTTGGAGAAATGTTAAACATGATGTTGAAAAATATCGAGAAGATTTTTAAATATTTGCCCAACGTTCGAGTCTGCTATGAGGAAATTTGGTTCGATTTTCTTAATAAAAAGATGCCTTGGGTTGTTGCGTGAAGATTAAACGTAGATTTTTGTAAAGAAAAGCTAACCAAATATAGGTACTTGGCTGAAGATGAATTGCAATCTTGGTTTTCAAAAAATTCAGACTCGAAGTTTTTATTTTTGATATGATTTTACGTACTCGTGGGATAATTGATAAAATATGAAGCTCCTTGGAAGAAATTCGTAGGCAAATCATTTTACGTATAATATGATATTTGATATTTCATGATTGTCTATCGAGAGATCCCAGATACTTTTCTCCTTCGAAAAAATGAATATGCAACTTAGTTTACTAAAATGAAATAATTCTTCCTCCTCATCCTCTCATTCCTTTAGAAATCTCGAAGTCTTTTAAAAATGATAATAAGTAGGTAATTCAGAAAAAATAATTCCAAGATTTTTTTTGGAACAATCAGTTGATTATTTCGAGTAATCAAACATATTTTTTGAAATCTCAATGCTGATACCCATTTTTCTAAATATGAATGTTTTTGTCTAACATTAATTTCGTTTCATCGATATTTATCATTGAAAATTTCATTTTGAGTTATGAAATTTAAATTTCTGAAATTTTTGTCGTTTCGAGTTATCCTTCGCAGATTTTCCAAATATTTCGACTTGAAATTGGTTTTCGAGGTTCCCAGATTCATTTCTGGGATTATTCTGCCCAAAGTAGGAGAAGAGGATGATCCTAAATGCAATATTTTATAAAATTTTTAAATCTATATCAAAGATCTTGTTTTATGATTTCTAATTGGACTCGAAAGGATCCCAAAAAGGTGGCAAGAGGGGAGAAGGAAAGAAGAATGAAAAATTTTAAAAATTTGATTATCATCAAGAGAGGTATAAAAATCTATATTTTTAATTTCCTGGGTTCATTTCTGATACTCTTTCACTGAAATAATCAATATGGGACTCGAGGCATCCAGTAGGACTTCATTCAGAAGTTTGGAATATTTTAGAGTGATCAACGTGTATAATTTTCGATAAATATTGGAAAAATTTTGACACTTATTTCCCTATTTTTAGAATTCTGTTTGTGTTCGCTCTTGGCAACATCAAAAACAGATTCGAGAAGTGAAAAAAAACATTGATTTCGACACCTTTATCTGTAAAGCCAAAAAATTTCTTCATCTCCTTCCCTCTCCATTTTATCGGGCCTACTTCCACATTTCGGCCCAAAATTACGGCCTGAATTGAAAAAAAAAACTCTTTGATATTGAATTAAAATTTTTTCGAACTTCTGATATGATCCTCTCTAATTTTGAGCCTAATTTTGGTTTATTCAATAAAATTAGGCCAAAAAGCGTTTTTTAATACCGCATTCGATCACGTCGAAACATTTAAAATTTAGGTACCATTACATCCCTCTCTTCCCCTCCCGGTGAAGTAATTTTGAGGTTGGTTTATATCTCAATTTCGAGTTGTAATATTAATTGTTTTTTGAGGAAAATTTTTTTGAGAGTGAAGATGAAGAGTTTGAATCTCGACTCCGGGGTGTACGAATTGAACCCTCAAGATCCACTGAACCAACAAAATTTAAAAAAAATATATTTTGATAGGATTTTTCACGCTGATAACGGGAAAAATAATGGAAAAATTCTAGAACTTCGAGATTTTTCACAATTTAAATTTTTTGTTGAAAATTTGTTTTACACTTCTTGATGACTTTTGACACTTGAAGTGGATTTTCTGGGCAAAGGAAGGGAAGCACAAAAAAAATGTATAGAACATAAATTGAATGTGTCACAACATAAAGGGCATAACTCAGCATATGTCCTTTTTGATGCGACAAGCGATTCGTATTCTCTGAAGTTTTCTCTATCCAATGAGCCCCCTCCCACCTTCCAATATGTTTTCCTCGAAGAGTTATGGTGTTTTCAAAATGCGAAGTTCGCAATTTCGTTACCTACATTACATGTTTAATTTTCGAGAATTTGCGTAATGTTTAATTTTTTCACTGTGCAGATGATTGTAAAATTGCAAAATTTTAATGAAGTGTTTTTTTGGTTAATTTTTCGTCATAAATTTGAAAAAATAATATAATTCGCCCAAAATGTATTTTTCGCATTTTTTTGTAACCAAGAAAATGAAAAAAAAGTTGTCATTTTCAAAGTGCGATATATCCGTTTCCTGAAGAGATACTTTGAAATTTTTTCACGAAAATGTTCCTTTTTTCATTCTCTTCAACTTTTGTATGAAGATCTTTTTTTAATTTTCACTTCCGGAAAAATTATACGTCATCAAACGTAGAAGGGTCGAAATGAAATTTTGTCACAACAAAAAGGACATATATAACTCAACCTTTTGTTTTCAATATAGAAAAAAATAGAAAAGATATCAAGTGATGGGCGAGCTGTTTTCTCGTAGCAAAAAGATGAAATTTTAAGGTAAAATTTTTTCCCCAGCTCAATTCCTTAATTTAGTACCTATTAAAAAATGTATACTCAAACTTCAATCGCAATTTCCCAAAAACGACATTTTTTTCTATTTATGTCCTTTTTGTTGTGACACGTTCAATATGTACCAACCCCCCCCCCCCCCCCCTCAAAAAAAATTCAATCCTGATTTTTTTTCGCGTTTTACGTTCGTAATGGTTTTTTTTTTTTATGAAAAATCAAAATGAGCTCCGGAAAGGCATAGGCAAAAGTCATAATTTTGGATCAAAATTGTTGGTGTCTCGGAGAGGACAATTCAAAATATTGGTAATTTTGTTTTGTTCCAACTACTTTAATTTTTTTCAACGTCAATATTTTTATTCATTTCAAATATATCTTCTGGGTCACAGTCCTTCAACTCCTTTTGATTTTTCATAAAAAAATAGTCTCAAAATTGTAATTGGCATGCCAAAAAACCTAATTTTTGACACCAAACATGAAAATTTTCAAAATTTTGAATTTCACCCCTCACCCCTTAACCCGCTTGACTGATATATCATTTTTAAATCATTACGACGCGACGCAATGAAATGTTTCGTATCGCCAATAATTAGCAATAACATCGCGTTTAAAGTACTTTTTCTTTCCACAACCTCGATTTTTTGAATGCAATATTCATTAACCTCCCTTATAATTAACGGTTGGAGTTGAAATAAATTCTTGCGGTGAATTTTTTTGGAATACCCTAACAGCATGTTTAAAAAAGTTACTCTTTATTGGTATAATTTTGGGTACTTTCAGCTTCGTATTTCCATCATTTCCATAGGCGTGACTCGACCTTCTAAGTGGGGTGTGCCAAAACTTTTGAGCCCTCCAATAAAATCAAAAAAAATGTCTACCTATGTCCAAAAAATTTTAATCAAAATAATAAATAATATTGAATCAAAATCGGAATTAAAATTAAGTTTTTTTTCATTGAATGGGTCAAATTTTCATCTTTTGATGGGCGATGAGGTAATTTTAAAATTTCAAAAACTATCCAAAATTCGAAAAATGAACTTTAGCTCCAGAAATTTTAGATATTCCAACTCAAAGTAAAATTTTGAGCCCAAACAAAAATAAATCGAAAGTACATCATAAAAGAACCTCATACGCAAAATTTCAGATGCTGAAGTTCATTTTTCAAATTTTGGCGAATTTTGGAAATAAAAATTCAGCGAGTGACTTTTCATCGAAAAATATGACTCGTGGACTTTTTCACAACGTGATAAAAAATATCCCATTAGAAGAATGTAAATGAGTGCATTCAACGTTATCTAAATTTTCAAAGATTTTGTACTCGATCTTAAAAAGAAAGATTCTTTACAAATCAAAATTTTTTATGAAATTTCCATAATATCATAAAAATTGCAAGGTTTTCCAAAAAAATAATAATTTCTCAAGAAATCAGGCTGTAGGTGAGTTTATTCCCGACGAAATACCCATGTGAAAGAATGGGCGAATAGATTCCCATTTTTTTCGGGGTAGGTACGAGTTGAATCTCACGTTTTCTCAAAAATTTATTTCAACTCTGAATTTTTTTCAAATTCTAACTCCCAATTTTTTTTAAATTACCTATTCTCAACTCTTGATTTTTTTCTCAAGTATTTCCAACACCAGAATTATTTTCAACCTAAAATTTTCTCACATTTTTCCATGTTTAAAAAATGTACTTTTCTGAAATTTTTCTCAAAATAATTTTCAGTAGGTATTGAAAATTTTCTTGAAAAAAGGATATTGCCACCAGGACACATTAGCAAATTTTACCAAAAAAATTGTCCCTGGAGAAAAAAAATTGAAAAATCTGGGAAAAGTAGGGTGTGCTAAGGCACACCCGGCACACCCGGCAGTCGCGCCTATGATCATTTTCACAAATACTGTAAATATTGGAAAAATAAGCGTTTTTCACTCCTAATTTTTGGGCAAAGAAGTGGGTGTTTTCGAAAAAAAACGAACCTGTCTGATAGGAAATTACACGTGGAATATGATTGTTCATAACCATTTTTCCATTCTGAGGCTTATTTGAGGAAATATTCGCAAAAGTTTCGATTTTTTCAAAAAATGCTGTAAATTGTTGAAAAAAAAAAGGAGTTCTTACCCTTAATTTTTGGTCAAGGAAGTGAGTGGTTTTGAAAAGTCAAAAAAACTGTTTGATAGGAAATTGCACGTAGAACAAGATTGTTCATAACTATTTTTCAATTTCGAGGCTTATTTGAGGAGATATTCACGAAAACCCGGTTTTCAGCAGACATTTACCCCTCCTCCGGGGTAGCGAAGGGTTAGGAGGCGTCCATTTTAATACGTTGTGTAGTGGACCATTACGAACGTAAAACGCGAAAAAAAATCAGGATTGAATTTTTGGACGATTAAATCCTAAAATGACTGAACTATTAATTTTTGAGATATTCTCAATAAAATATGAAAATTGAATTTCGAACTTTCAGCTGAAATATCTCGAAAACTTCACTTCTATGGGGAAAAATTAATTGAACCTAAAATAATGGAAATTTTACGTTCTACAATTTATATTCTATAAATTTTTTTCGTAGAACCCTTTCTTTATCCATAAAATCGACTTGAATTATCCAAAGTCATCAAAAAGTTGAAAACAAATTAAAATTAAAATTAAGAAAATTCCCGAAATGATGGAAAAAAACTGAAATCACATTCGATCTCGGCGCTAAAAAATAGATCAGAATCGCCCATCAGGGTAGATTAATCGAAAAAAAGTTGAAAAAATGCAAACCTGTTGATTTTTTTCTTATTTCTTACAGCTACAAACGACAAGCTGAAAAATTATCGAAAAAATTCCACGATCGATTGGTGAAACCTTCAAATGCGGTAGTCTACTGGACAGAATATGTGATCAATCACGACGGCGCTTATCATTTACGATCATCAGCAGCCGACCTGCCTTGGTACCAGTATATCCTACTCGATGTAATACTGTTCCTATTTTTAATCCTTTTTTTGTGCATACTCGTTATGAAAAAAATAACCCAAATTGTAACCGGTTCCTGTGCCAGGGTTAAAATTCCACCAACCAGGACGCAAAACGGTATCCATCTGAAAACCACGTGATTATCGTGTGCCATATTGTTTGATTTTCATTCTGATCTCATTTTGTGATATTAGTTAATGTACGCAAATGCCTAGTTTATGGGAATTACGTTTTATAAATTTTGCTACACGCGTTACATTTTCATCACGTATACTTGCGTATTGTGTAGGTATTATAAGCAGTAAGCACCTCCATGTAGAGCTGTAGACCGACTGCCACTGCCAGCAAAATTGCCTAGCTCTGCGTTGATGTTATTTCAAGCTCTTTTCACATCTTATAATTAAACGAGCTAATTTTCGTTTTTATTCCGAAACGTCTAAGTCGTAAGTTTTACTTTAATTTGCAACTTTCTCTTGTACATGTTGGAATTTTTTCTTTATTGTGTTAAATTTTTAAACCGTCGAGTCAAAGTTTACAAACAGCTGACAAACTTTATACCTTTGAAAAATCGTATACGGTATTCCCTTCAAAACTCCAGCTTGTTGTTAGGTATCCTATATTTGAAAGTGAACTGAAAAATTAACTTTTCCAACTTCGTTTGGTATTTTTGTCTTAAAATAATGATGGAGATTTTTACAGGTGAATGGTTAGGTAACTTGCTTGGTTGTGTATCGAATTAAGTGGATAATATGATGCGGAGTTGTTAACGCTTATTATTTTAGTAGTAATTGAATTACGGTTACCTGTTTAATTGTATTTATTTGTGTGCAAATAAAAGTGATTTTATTTAAAATTATTATTCGGTTGAAGAGTACGGTCTATTCCTAGTTTTTTTTTAGCTTTCTAGTCAGGTCTCAATTTCATATCCGCTCGACTAAGCTGTAAAAAGCAATTTTATGATTGATTCGTGTTCTAGACATTACAACAAACAGATTTAGCCCAGATGCCTTTTTTCACTCCTCCCCCTTTTCCGAGGGTCCAACCCCCTTTTTTAAAAACGTTTGTAGCGCTCCTCCCATGGGTTCTAGTGAAAAAAATTTCCCACAAAAGTTGTCCCTCAACATCTCAGCTACAAATTACTTTCTATAAAAAAAACAATTTGGGGCCACCGGTGACCCTCAAATTTGAAAAAAGTATTTCAAAAATCATAAAAATCGTGTTTTTTTCATTTTTACCGAAAAGTTTCTAAGATGAGTAAAATTTGTAAATAGGTAACCAAAAGTATTCAGAATTAAATTTCCTACTCGGTGAGTTATATCACGACTATTTTCGTCCCGCTCCCCGTTACATACAGGTCCACCCCCCTCCCACACATCAAAAATTTCGGTCGTCTAGAAAAATTTTCCAGCAAAAATCATTTTTCACCACCTAATCTACAATTTCGGTCATTATAAAAATTATTTTTTGAGCAATCCCTACCCCTTAAATTCGAAAAATATTCCTCAAAATACATGAAAACACGTTTTTTTACACTTCCAATGCAAAGCTTTAAAGATAATTATGTAGACAGAAATTAGGTATATTCATTAGTTGCTTCTTCATACAAGACTGGAAATTAAAAATTACAATTTTTAGACACTTTCCTCTGAATTTCTGCCTACATAATTATCTTTAAAGCTTTGCATTGGAAGCGTAAAAAAGCGCATTTTTATGTATTTTTGAGGGATATTTTTCGAATTTAAGGGGTAGGGGTTGCTCAAAAAATGATTTTTTATAATGACCGAAATTGTAGATTAAATGGTGAAAAATAATTTTTGCTGGAAATTTTTTCTAGAAGACCGAAATTTTTGATGTGTGGGAGGGGGGTGGGCCTGTATGTAACGGGGAGTGGGACGAAAATGGTCGTGATATAACTCACCGAATAGGAAATTTAATTCTGAATACTTTTGGTTATTTACAAATTTTACTCATCTTAGAAACTTTTCGGTAAAAATGAAAAAACACGATTTTTATGATTTTTGAAATACTTTTTTCAAATTTGAGGGGCACCGGTGGCCCCAAATTGGATTTTCTATAGGGAGTGATTTGTAGCTGAGATGTTGAGGGACAACTTTTGTGGGAATTTTTTTTCACTAGAACCCATAGGAGGAGCGCTACAGACGTTTTTAAGAAAGGGGGGTCGACTCTCGGAAAAGGGAGAGGGGTAAAAAAAGGCATCTGGGCTAAATTTGTTTGTTGTAATGTCTAGAACGCGAATCAATCATAAAATTGCTTTTTACAGCTCAGTCGAGCGGGTGTGTTTTTTCGTGAAATTGATACCCTACTATTCTGGCACGTAGGGTGTTCTATGAATCGTCTGCCAAACATATTTTTTTGGATATAACCGGGTAGGTACCACTAGAAAAAACTTAAGATCAACATGTTGCCTATTTTAAAAATTGAAAGGGTAAATGCTCCTTCTAAAAAAATTTCGTCAAAATTTTTTTCAACCATGGGAATCAGTGGAGGCAAATTAGCATCGATTTCGATATCACTCGAGAAAATTACAAAAATTAAATTTTGCTAGGTCTTACCCCCTCTCTACTCCAACTCTTCATTTGTATGAGAAAAATATTGTCAAATTCGTATTTTGCACCCCCGAAAATATAGATTTCGACATATCACTCGAAAAATTGAAATTTTCCAAGTCTCACCACCTTCCCCTCCCCCTTCCCATCCAATTCATGAATTCCTAACGGAATTTTTTTGTCAAATTCGTATTCTACGCCCCCGAAAACATAGATTGCGATATATCACTCGAAAAATTGAGATTTTCCAATTTTCGCCACCACCACCCCTCCCCCGTCCAATTCTTGAATTCCTAACGGAAAAATTTTGTCAAATTCGTATTCCACTTCCCCGAAAACATAGATTTCGATATATAACTCGAAAAATTGAAAAATTGAAATCTTCCAAGTCTCACTCCCTCCCCACTCCTTCCACACCCAACTCTTGGATTCCTAACGGAAAAATATTATCAAATTTGTATTCTGCGCCCTGGAAAATCTAGATTTCGGTATATCACTCGAAGAATTGAAAATTTTTCAAGTTTCACCCCCACCCTATCTCTTCCCCACCCAACCTTCATTCCTAATGAGAAAATATGGACGAATTCGTATTCTACACCCTCGAAAACATAGATTTTGATATGTATATATATCATCGAAAAAATTGCTATACTTTAATTTTTCCATGTTTTACTAACCATTCTTCTCAAATTTTGAATTTTTAGGCTCCAGCCACCCAATGGGTGGAAAAAAAGTCACGAAATGTGTCCAAAAATTTTACAAAATTGTAATAAACAAGAAAATCAAAAAATAATGTCAATTTAATTAAAATAGAGAAAAAAAATTTCCCACTAAATGCTTAAGTACAACTTTTTGTACCTACTTAATACTCAACCCGACGTGGTGGTGCTCCTCACCTCTCAATAATTTTCCGAAATAAAAACTTTGCGAGGTAAAAATGTTTTTTTATTTTCTAATTTGCCTCCACTGAAATTCTGAATAGATAATACTTTGAAAACTGAACAAATTTTCACTTCAAAACGTTTTGCCTATCTTTAAAATTAAAGGGCTACCAAAAAAATTGTTCAAAAAAAATCTCAAAAAATGAACTGATCAAAGAAATGGAAAGTACGTTAAAAACTAAAGAAGTTTTGTTCTGTAGACTTTTTGCCTAACATCGAAAATGAAGGGGTTACAGGTCACTCAAAATAAATGGGCTTCGAAAATTTTTCAAATTTTCTCAATTTTTAATGAACCTTAGCTCATTTTTTTTTGATTTTAGAGAAAAAGTCTACAGAACAAATTTTCTTCAGTTTTTAACAGACGAGAAATGAGTAGGTAAATGAAAAAATTAACTCCGAATTCGTGATCAGTGGATCATTTTGATTAAATTCTCAAAATTCACTTCTTTCCTGCATTTTTTGAATTAGTCATGGAAAAATCAATGAAAAAGCGTAAATTTTGGCCCAAAAAATCTACAAAGGGGTTATTTGACCTGCTGAACACGAATCTGGCATTGATTGTTCCATTCGGCCATTTCTTCTCTTCAATTTCGGTAAAAATCGAATTAAAAAACCGGTATTGAGCGTTTTCGAGAAGGTCAGTGCACCAAAAAAACTGAACAATTTAGATTAAGTAGGTAAATCTTAAAATACGTGTGAATTTTTTAAACATTTTTACATTCATATTTGCCATTTTTATGGGCCTTTGAAGATTCAAAAACTCGTTTCGAGGTCATTTTTGAGGTAAAAGAAGTCTAAAAAAAATGTGTGGGTGCTCAAATCGACTATTCCTTATTTACTATTTACAAAATTTCGTTCAAATTGAGTGAAAAACATCTGAGATAACGTGAAAATTGTTAAAAATCACATTTTTCGAGGTCACTTTTATTAGGAGAGGAGTGGGGATTAGGGAGGGCCAAAAAACCAAAAATTTTGATTTTTAAAAAGTTACCCACACAAAAGCTGTTGGCTGGATAGACTAGAAAAATAAAATAAAAAATTTCAAAATCGATTCATATCTTCCGATCGTGCAAAAGCCTTCAGTTCTTCAAAAGTCGCCAAAAATTTTGAAAAAATTCAAAATTGACCAAAAATTAATTTTAGAGCTTCTGTAGTGACTATCTAGACCAAAACGCACATTTTTTTGAAAAAATCAGTGTTTTATAACTTTTTTAAATTTTTTTCAGAGGTGAAGAAGTATGAGAAATTTAAAAAAACTATAAAATATGGATTTTTTCAAAAAAGTTGTGCTTTTTGCTTTAAATAGGCCCTAAATAAGCTCTAAAATTAATTTTAATGAATATTTTGATTTTTTTGAAATTTTTTATCTGAAAATGTTGAATTTTTAACAAGTTTTAAATAATTGAAAGCTTTTGCGCGATCGGAAGATATGAATCGATTTTGAAATTTTTTATTTTTTTTCTAGTCTATCTTGCTAACAACTTTTGTGGGGGTAACTTTTCAAAAATCAAAATTTTTGTTTTTTGGCCCACCCTAGTGGGGATACCATTTTTGGGTCAAAAATCATATTTTATTGTTCTAAATCGATTTTCTTGGGGAAAAAACGAAAGAGGTATCATAGGTCGCCAAAATTACTCAATTTTCGTCAAAATTATACAATTTTTGGCAAAGTTACCCAATTTTTGTCAAAATTACCCAATTTTCGTCAAAATTATACAATTTTCGTCAAAATTATACAATTTTCGTCAAAATTATACAATTTTCGTCAAAATTATACAATTTTCGTCAAAATTATACAATTTTCGTCAAAATTATACCTACAATTTTCATCAAAATTGTACAATTTTCGTCAAAATTGACAATTTTTTGTCGAAATTCTCAACT
Organism: Pseudococcus viburni; assembly: GCA_033439095.1. NCBI lineage: Eukaryota > Metazoa > Arthropoda > Insecta > Hemiptera > Pseudococcidae > Pseudococcus > Pseudococcus viburni. The sequence continues at coordinate 190,303 of JAVBJF010000018.1, forward strand.
TTTTACCTAAATTTTAAAATTTGAAGCCATTTGGGGGTAAGAAACCCCCACAGCCCCACACCTACCCGCTTCTTACGCCCCTGAAAGTAGATTTAATTAATTGAGAAAATAAATTTGTATACTGAAAATCACGTTCTCATACACTCAATTAAGGAAATAAACGAGAAAAAAAAACAGATTACAATTTTTGCCGAAAATTGGACGATCCAATAAATGTTTTGATTTCTTCGCAACGCAACACTGAAAATAATTACTAATGGACTTGGAAACTATGTGAAAAAAAACATGATACGTCATTTTATCGTTCCACGATGAGACATTTTTATCGAAATTATTCTCGCAGTATGTGTACAACAGTGATAACAGCGAGTACCGGGCAAGTTCGTTAAAAAAATGAATAAATTTTTTTGAACGTTTGATTATCCAACAACATCATACTTTGAGAGTAAGTACGGTGAGATTCTCAGTTTTTTTTTACCTACTACGTACATACTCATTTATTAGGAATAAAATAAAATTATTAAAATTTCTAACGATAATCTCAAATTAAAACTTCATCGGTGATAAATGAAAATGCAAAGTGAAATATTTCGTAGCCGCAGTATTCCTATACCAAAACTCAACAACGTATATATTTTAATGATGACACCACCTGTTCGTGTATTCGCTAAATTTCCATGTTTACATTTCTTTTTTTTTCGATATGGGAAATGAAAACGTGCGGAAACGTTTCATTTTTTAAACACGAGCAGACATTTGCGAATGGGAGAGGAGGTCTTGGCGGAGGATTACTAAGTTACGTTATCCTAGTTGCTGATGCGATGCCTCGTGAGAATTGCATACGCAGCAATTGTGCGTATAAAGCTTTTTATTATATGAAAAACAAATTTTATTGCGAATTTTGTCACTTGCGAAATGCAAACTTTGGCGAATTATTTTCTCGAGTTGAAAAACGATCTCAGAATTGAGTAAGTTTTGTAGTTAATCATCCCGGAGTTGAATTCTTGGCGCGAACTCGCTGTGAGAAAATTTATCAAAGATGAATTTTTTTTACAACGTGCGGTGTAATCTCGTCTGCTGGTTTTTATGTTTTCAATGGCTGATTTACGAGTTTAATCGTGTTTCTTATCAAAGTTGGCAGTTGGCGATATCTCGATGTGTTTTTTTTTCTTAAGAAATTCGGATTTGAAATTTATGGTGTGTTTTTACAAAAAATAGAAATAAAAGAGTGCGAATTTTAATCATCAAAAATAATCAGTGCAGATTATGATGATGGATGTTGATAATTCACCTAATCACAATTAACTTTCAGGTTTAGGGAAAAGTTTGTCATAAATTTCATTAACATTCTGCGTTTTATTTTTAAAATTTTCTGAACCTCCGAAGCTTTTATTCTGAGCGGACCAATGTAGCCTGAAAGCAGAAAATAAAATCGAGTCAAAATTTCCGATCTTTCAATTTCCTATGTGAATTTTATCAAAATTTGAGAACAATTTCAGAACCATTCGATTTTTCTACTTGGAAAAAACAGGTGTAGGTAGAGGAATATTTTCAATTTTTTTTAATTTAAAATTTATTTAGAAAAATTACAATTAAGAGTTCAAGGTTCTGATGCCACTTTTTTCTCAAAACAAAATTCAAAAGTTTCTCATTTTAATCAATTTTTAAAAAATAATAGAAATAGAAGATTTCCCGATTCTCTTAACCAAAAATCCACACAGTTAACCAGTTTTCAAGGTTTTCAGAAACTCCTCAGCCTAATTAGAAAAATGATGTAATGTATCATTGGAAAGAATTTGGGCATTTTCAAAATTCTTTTTGAACATTATTTTTGATTGGTGATATTATGAGAATGGGGGGAGAGGGGGCCTACATTCAATAATTAATGAAACAGGAATTACCTATGTCAACAAATGTCTATAATTAGAATAAAAAACCAAGGAAGAATTGATATCAAAATATTTCAGATATTTTTTGGAAAATCAACTTGAAAATTAGGCTCCAGCAAGTATATGACGTCTTTTAATTCGATTTCTGAGGTCATTTTGATCCCAACTTCCCTCCTGCACCTTCACTCCTAAACTATGAGCCACAGAGGCAAAGAGGTCCTAGATAAAAAAAAAATTCAACAATTGAGCATTGTGTTGAAATCCATGTTTTTAACCTCCTTATTACGTTTTAACTTACAATGATGATTTTCTCAAAAAACCAAGTGGGAACCCTTAAAAAGAAAGTCATATAGAACAAAATTTAGAGGCTGTTTTTCAAAATTAACACAATAGGTATCAAAATGCAAATTTTTCAACTTCTGGAATCTATTTTCTAAAACTATTTTCAAAATCTGCCAGAAAATTTTTTAGCCCCCGAAAATCAAAAAAATCAAATCAGGTTTAGAGAATTTTCAAAAAAATGCGAGAAAAATGTCGATCTGAGATAATTTGAGGTAAGGGATTCAAAATTCGATGACCAATTTAGGGGTTCGCTCTTGATTCTTGAGATGTGACCTATTTGCACATCAAAACCGTGATTTTTTTTGGCAATCAGTGTTGATCACGAGAAGCAGATTTCGAATTCGTGATTAGCAACTTACAATTTTTGCTTTTTCGACCATGTTCCCATGTTCCTTGAAGCTTAGGATATGCAACCTATTTAATACAGGCAATAAAACTGAAGGTGAAATATCTTGCGTAATGATATCTACGTCATCAATGTACAAATGACATATTCGTAACCAGCGACCCCAAATCCATCTACCACCCATATTCAATCCTTTACGGTGCATGAACAACGCAAAATGCTACTTCAACGACAATTTCAAAAAAAAAAAAAAATGGGGAAAATTGCATGTGTGATTTCATGTTTAAAACGTTCAAAAAATACCTTAGGAAAGAAAACGACTGCAAAAGGCTGAAAAAAATTGAAGAGAAAACCCTAAAAAAAGAAACAAATTTCAAAATACCTAAATGGAAAAAAATTAAAAAAATTAAAAAAATTGAAAAGAATGAAGAAATTTGAAAAAATTGAAAAAAGAAATAAAAGTTAGAATACTTCATTTTAAAACAATAATTAAAAAACGAAAAAAATCTAAAAAATTGGAGAAAATTTAAAAAAATAAAATTTGAAAGAATAAAATTTTGCCTTTGAAAAATATGGTTGGCAGTTCATTGGCTACCCAAGAAACAAATTTTTAAAACCACAAAATCTGTATTATGTAATTCGAAGGTTTGAACTTTGAAGTCACATACATGATACAACATTGAAAGAATTTTAATTTCAAAATAAATTGGAAAAAGTTGTTAAAAATTTAAAAAATTTAAATGCTTGATTTTAAAAAAGAAAATGCTGGAAAAATCTAAAAAAGGAAACAATAAAAATTATTTCAAAAATTTGAAAAATTTGAAAGAAAAAAATTTGCCTTCGAAAAATACGACACATTCAACATCAAGGTGCATTTAGTTGCATACTTCGCAGGCAGAATTTTTTTCATTCAACTATACTTTTAACACATTTTTTGGGTCGGTCGCCAGTGAAGTTGCCCATCATGTTATAGGTAAAATGTTTTTCTTTTTATAATTTTTCTAAATTTTTTCCATTTTTCAGTTTTTTTTCCAATTTTTTCACACTTCTATTTATTATTTTTAATTTTAGAAGTTGCCAATCTTTTGTTGAGTTGGAGCAACGTAGTTCATCAGATCATTTGTTGGATGGTTAACTCATTTTAAAAACAGATGTTCACAAAAGTTCGAGTTCATTTATGAAAAGGTCCCAGGGGTTTAGGAATGAATCAATGAGAAAAACCAGTAAAATTAATTTTTTACTGGATCCTTTTGCCAACGTTTCCATTATTTTATGGAAAAGAGTTTTTTTTTCTTTTTTGAATTGCATAACTATTTCTGATTTTTTTTCCTTTATTTGATGTTATCATTTTTATAGGTATTGGTTTATGAAACGTGAGACCATCATAGTACATAACATAAAAATACAATTTCGTGGAAAAATCTGGGTTGTTTTGTAAAATCTGACAAAATGCCAAAAAATCGTAAAAATAAAAATGAAAAAGTTACATTTCAACAAAAACTCATCTCCTGAAAAATCCAAGTTATTTAATGGGACATTACTTTTAAATACATTTTTATCAAAAATGCTCAACAATTTTGAAAATCTGGAAGAAATGGGAAAATAGGCTGACAAAATATCGAAATTTTAGATATATCATCATTAAAACGTATCCTGACTTCAAAAATGCTTTTGTTCCATTGAAAATTGTATGCTTTTTTGAGAGCTCAGATTACCCTCGGTTATTGTGGGCCATTTTTGAGAGTCTAGATTCCAATGGACAGGTCAGATACCTATTTAAAAAGAGGTATCCAACAACGTACGACGAACCATTTCATGTGATTATTTTTCAAATACGTGAGCCTGGATATAGAGATCACCCTTAGATGTCAAAAATTGGTTTTTGATTTGAGGTTCTCCCCTAATTCTATTCCTTCTGAAAAGCCCAAAATCAATGTCGACTCAAAAACCAATTTTTGACACCCAATGGTGGTTTCTATATCCGGGCTCAAATAATGGTACAATTTTTAGGAAAATAAAAAATTCTCTCGGAATTTTCCATTTTTTCACATTATAAGTCGTAAAATGAATCGAAAAAAAAAACAAATCGAACGTGTCACAGCAAAAAGGACATACATAGAAAAAATGGCGTTTTTGGGAAATCGCGATTGAAGTTCGAGTATACTTTTTTCAATACTAAATTAAGGAATTGAGCTGGGGAAATAATTTTACCTTAAAATTTCATCTTTTTGCTACAAGAAAACAGCTCGCTCATCACTTGATATCTTTTCTATTTTTTTCTATATTGAAAACAAAAGGTTGAGTTATATGTCCTTTTTGTTGTGACAAAATTTCATTTCGACCCTTCTACGTTTGATGACGTATAATTTTTCCAGAAGTGAAAATTAAAAAAAAAATCTTCATACAAAAGTTGAAGAGAATAAAAAAAGGAACATTTTCGCGAAAAAAATTTCAAATTATCTCTTCAGGGAGCATAAATATTTATTAGGGTGGAGTGAAAAAAAAACATATCTTGGATTTCGACCAAATTTGGTGGGGTGGTTTACTTTGAGTGGGAGACTACCCAAGAAAAATTTGAGCCCCCCAGGTGCAAGGGGAGGGGAGCAGGGGGTGCTCAAAGTGCACCTCTTTTTGAAAAAAACACAGTTTTTTCTGTTTTTTAGAAAATCAAAATCGTGCGAGAAGCCGTCACAGCACTCAGAAGTTGCGATTTGAGTTTCTACAACTCCCTGAACCATCGCCGTCCTCCTCCGATCAAAATTCAGACTGCCACCCGGGGGCCCAAAAGTTGCAGATTGCAATATTTCAATAATATGAATTTTTCACTAAGGTGGAATGATTTTTTTCATCAAGTAATTGAGCAAAAATTTTTTTTTCGATCACTGAAAGTAAATTTTGAAAAAAAATTATGAAAATTTTATGCATCAGTGCAGCCAACAGCGAATCGTAAAATTTCAAAATACAGAATTCATGCCCACTTTGAATTGATTACTTTTTCGCTTGAAAATATTATGAATTTTTTTCACTCACTAGAAGTAAATTTCGGAAATTTTTCGGAAAATTTTGTATATCAGTGTAGCCAGTTGTATATTCTACTCTATGGAATTTGCGTTTATCTCGAATTAATTTTTTTATCGTTTGAAAAATTCACAGTATTATTTTTGTTTTCAATCAGATCAATAGAAGTATGTTTTGATTTTGAAGCCATTGTTGAGAAGCCAAGCTGGTAGGCTGTCAACTCCATAAGAGAACGCTAGAAAATTGAAAAAAAAAACAGAACTGGTATATTCTCTCGCAGGCATAAAAATAAATACAAGACAATTTTTTTGAAAATTTGAAGACAAATACGTTTTTGGCGAAATATTAATAAATACACAATCAATTCAACTTAAGTACATATGTACCTCTCAACTTGCATGCGGAGAGGAACGCGAAAAGCTAGGTACCAAATTTTAAAAAAAAAATGATGAAAATCTTAAACAGAATAGTCCTTTTTTGTTTCGAATTTTTTCAAAAAGGTTTGGTTTTTCAATTTATAACTGGCTACACTGATATACAAAATTTTCCGAAAAATTTCCGAAATTTATTTCTAGTGAGTGAAAAAAATTCATAATATTTTCAAGCGAAAAAGTAATCAATTCAAAGTTGGCATGAATTCTGTATTTTGAAATTTTACGATTCGCTGTTGGCCGCACTGATGCATAAAATTTTCATAATTTTTTTTTCAAAATTTACTTTCAGTGATCGAAAAAAAATTTTTGCTCAATTACTTGATGAAAAAAATCATTCCACCTTAGTGAAAAATTCATATTATTGAAATATTGCAATCTGCAACTTTTGGGCCCCCGGGTGGCAGTCTGAATTTTGATCGGAGGAGGACGGCGATGGTTCAGGGAGTTGTAGAAACTCAAATCGCAACTTCTGAGTGCTGTGACGGCTTCTCGCACGATTTTGATTTTCTAAAAAACAGAAAAAACTGCGTTTTTTTCAAAAGGAGGTGCACTTTGAGCACCCCTGCTCCCCTCCCCTTTCACTTGGGGGCTCAAATTTTTCTTGGGTAGTATCCCACTCAAAGTTAACCACCCTACCAAATTTGGTCGGAATTCCAAGATATGTTTTTTTTTTTCACTCCACCCTAATACATATAATAGCACTTTGAAAAATGACAACCTTTTTTTTCATTTTCTTGGTTACAAAAAAATGCTAAAAATACATTTTGAACGAATTTTATTATTTTTTCAAATTTATGATGAAAAATTAACCAAAAAAACACTTCATTAAAATTTAAAAATTTTACAATCATCTTCATAGTGAAAAAATTAAACATTACTCAAATTCTTGAAAATCAAACATGTAATGTAGGTACCGAAATTGCGAACTTGGCATTTTAAAAACGCCATAACTCTTCGAGGAAAACATATTGGAAGATGGAAGGGGGCTCATTGGATAGAGAAAACTTCAGAAAATACGAATCGCTTGTCGCATCAAAAAGGACATATGCTGAGTTATGCCCTTTTTGTTGTGACACATTCAATCCTGAATTTTCGCCAAAAATTGGTGAGAAAGTTTTTTTTAAGTGGTAAACTTTCCCGAAAAATTTGAGTTCCTCAGCTCAAAGGAAGTCGATACTAAGGAACCTCAAAGCGAAATAATTTTTTAAAAAAATTGTATTTTCTCACTCCAGGGTTAGGTGAATGCTTCCCAAAAAGTATACGATTTGAGATACCTGGCCTCTCTCTGTCATAGCAATTCAAATCCATCGTGATTCCACTTCCGAATTTTTTTAATAATCCTAATCAACGAATACCTCGCCATCATTCCGGACCAGAAAAAATATCAAAAAACTTATCCTTATAAATCAGGTAAAATTTTCATAACCAACGAATCATCCTTGAATAATTCAACTTCGAAGCAAAACCGCCCGTACCAATTGGCTCGACAAAACCTCGCATCAAATCGTCTCACTTTTGAAATTTTTTCCACCGTCGAAAGAAAAACACTCCGGTCAGCGCGTTATTTATTAACGTACTCGAGAATGGCAAAAACAAGAACCCCGAAGAACACTCGTACTCGAGAAATTAAAAATTAACAAAAAAACTTTCCCTCTCGACTGTCATGTTAACGTTGCTAACTTCGTACTGTATTAAAGTGTTTCAGATGGACACCTACGCACTATTGCTGGTCTGTTTATCATGCCTTTGCAGTACTTCAGAAAGCGCTCGTATCTTGGGCGTATTCCCTATTGGAGGAATTAGTCATTATGCTCCGGCCGAGGCCGTCCTAAAGACATTAGCTGCTCGAGGCCATGAAGTAACCGTAATCACGTCGTACCCGCAGAAAAATCCTGTGGCCAATTTACGCGATATCGACGTATCCAAGCTCAAAGGAACCTCCATCAATGCTCTCAGCTTCGCTTTGGTGAGAACTGTTTTGCAAAGTACGTCCAATAATTTCCATATGATTGGCAATGTGAGCAGACTGTACTGCGAAATAGCTTTCTCGATGCCTGAAATACGTAATTTAATGGATGAAAAATTCGATCTCGTTATGACGGAAATTTTCGGAGCTGATTGTAGCGTCGGTTTCGCTTGGCATTTCAATGCTCCATTGATCTCGGTCATCTCGAGTCGACCTTTACCTTGGGTCTATTCTAGAATCGGCAGTCCCGAGAATCCTTCGTATATGAGGCAAATTCACGTCGACTATTCCTTACCAATGACATTCTGGCAACGTCTCACCAACACCGGATACTATTTGTATTTCTCAATATTTTACGACCTATTTAGTAATGGACCAGCGACAGAGAAAATGTCCAGAGATTTTTTCGGTCCTCGAATTCCCCCTGTCAAAGATATCGTACGAAATACATCTCTAGTATTGGTCAATTCGCATTTCACCCTCGAAGCAGCTTACCCTTTGGCTCCTAATTTTATCGAAATTGGAGGAATACACGTCAAACCGACGAATCCTTTGCCAGCAGTAAGAATTTACAGTTTTTCCACGTAAATAAAGCTGGTGAAAAGTTTCCAATAATAGTTTAATAACAGAAGGGCTGATTTGATCGACAGGATATTCAGAAATTCATGGATGATGCTAAACAAGGGGTGATATACTTTACTCTCGGGTCACTAGTGAGAACTTCGACGTTACCTAAACATATAATTATTGCTTTTCGAGACGCGTTCGCCGAATTACCGGTGAAAGTTTTATGGAAATTTGAGCTCGAATTGCAGGATATTCCCGAGAATGTTTTCATTAGCAAGTGGTTCCCGCAATCTGACATATTAGGTAGGTATTAGGTTAAGGTGATTATTTTGGAAGTTTTTTTTTATGGTTTATGGGTCATTGGATGTGAATTCAGAGACTTTTTGATCTCGGATTTTTAGATTTTGCTTTAAATTTTTTTACGAGGGGGTCTTTTTCCAAAGATTGGTAAACCATTGGTGTTTGGGTTCCAGTCTCCAGAGGGTTCTAAGGGGATATTGTAGTTTTTCTTTTGTCTTTGCCACTTTTCAAAAAAAAAAAATCGAATTTCAATTTCAATGGTGCACTGAAGTCCTCGGATTTTAGTAAAAAAAATCCTGTAAATAGGGGTCTTAAAATAATATTCGAACGTGGTAATTTTCGAGAAGAGAAAATGGTCATTGGATAGTTGGCAAAAGATCTAAAATATTCGCCACAGTCATGCGAGGATTGAATCGGCGTCTTTCCAAAACTGTACCCAAAAATTCTTCGGTCAACTAGACCGAAACTGTTGAAAATACTTTGACACTTTCCCAGATTTTTGTGCTTCTGGAAAATAGTCATTTTAGGCGGTGGCCATGTAATACAGAAAGTTAGTTTTTACCGAAAATGTGAATTTTCAATTTAAAATGTGAATTTTTTTTACTAAAAATGGTAATTTTTTACCGAAAATGGGAATTTTTGTGCTAAAAATGGAATTTTTTCACCCAAAATGGTGATTTTTTTACTTACTAAAAATGGGGATTTTAATTTTTAAAAATAGGGATTTTTTTACTAAAAGTGGAATTTTTTTACCAGAACATGAATTTTTTACCAAATGAGGATATTTTTACTTACTAAAAACGAATTTTTTACTAAAAATTGGAATTTTTTACCAAAAATGGGAATTTTTTACCAAAAATGGGAATTTTTTGTACTAAAAATGGAATTTTTAACCAAATATGGGGATTTTTAAAAGGAAATGGGAATTTTTCACTCAAAATGGTGATTTTTTACTTACTAAAAATGGGGACTTCAATTTTTAAAAATAGGGATTTTTTTTACTAAAAATGATTTTTTTTTACCAGAACTTGAATTTTTTACCAAACGTGGGAATTTTTACTCACTAAAAATGGAAATTTTTCAATAGAAATAGGTTTTTTTTACTAAAAATTGGAATTTTACTAAAAATGGGGATTTTTTTTACTAAAAATGGAGATTTTTTTTTTACTAAAAATGGAGATTTTTTTACTAAAAATGGAATTTTTTCCAAAAACGGGAATTTTTTTATCTAAAACGGGATATTTTTTTTACCAAAAACGTGGATTTTTTCTTACTAAAAATGAGGATTTTTTATCGAAATGAGAATTTTTTACCTAAAATGGGAATTTTTTGTGCTAAAAATGGAATTTTTTCACCCAAAATGGTGATTTTTTTACTTACTAAAAATGGGGATTTTAATTTTTAAAAATAGGGATTTTTTTACTAAAAGTGGAATTTTTTTACCAGAACATGAATTTTTTACCAAATGTGGGAATTTTTACTTACTAAAAACGAATTTTTTACTAAAAATGGGAATTTTTTACTAAAAATGGGAATTTTTACCAAAAATGGGAATTTTTTGTACTAAAAATGGGATTTTTTACCAAATATGGGGATTTTTAAAAGGAAATGGGAATTTTTCACTCAAAATGGTGATTTTTTACTTACTAAAAATGGGGACTTCAATTTTTAAAAATAGGGATTTTTTTACTAAAAATGATTTTTTTTTACCAGAACTTGAATTTTTTACCAAATGTGGGAATTTTTACTCACTAAAAATGGAAATTTTTCAACAGAAATAGGTTTTTTTTACTAAAAATGGAATTTTTTTACCAAAAAATGGATATTTTTTACTTATAATTGGAAATTTTTACTAAAATTGGAAATTTTTCAATAGAAATAGTGATTATTTTTTAGTAAAATTGGAATTTTTCTAAAAATGGGAATTTTTTATCTGAAATTAAATTTTTTTACCAAAATTGGTGATTTTTTACATACTCACTACAAATGGGAATTTTTTTTACCAAAAATGGGGATTTTTTTACTTATTATTGGAATTTTTTTCCAAGTGTGGGAATGTTTTACTGAATGCGAGTTATCAAAAATGTGAATTTTTTTACCAAAAATAGGATTTTTTTTACTAAAAATGAAAATTTTTTTATCTAAAACGGGATATTTTTTTTTACCAAAAACGTGGATTTTTTCTTACTAAAAATGAGGATTTTTTTATCGAAATGAGAATTTTTTACCTAAAATGGGAATTTTTTTACCAAAAAATAGGAATTGTTTCGTCTCTTCCCCCTCTCCAAAGGCTGAACCGAACTAAGGGCAGCTTTCACCTCCCAATTCTACCAAATTTGTACTCTCAGATTTTCAGTAGGTATAACTTTTTTTTAAGAAAAGCCTTGTACCGAGTAGGAAAGATTGAAAAAAATTCGATAGTAAAGGTTGGCGTTTCCCTTGGATTTTTGCAGTTTTGAAAATGGTTATTTTTGAGGCCAGCGGATGGTCAAAAATTCCAGAAAATCATGATTTTTACCATATCATTTTTTACCCAAAATAATAATTTTATTTCGAAACCTGACATTTTTCTGAAAATGGTAATTTTCACTAAAAATGTAAATTTCTTCCCAAAAATCATAATTTTTTGCCTAAATGGTAATTTTTTGGCAGGTACCTAATGGTCAAAAATTCCACGAAATTCGTGAGAGTCACGAAAGGTACATGTCACGAAAGGTACATTAGTACCACGTTCGAATTTTATGATGAAAAATTATTCAACGGAGGTTTTTTTTTCAGATTTTCAAGCTGTAGGTATCCTTGGACTAGGGTGCATCGCTGATAATTGTGCTTTAAAAGAAATCATCTCTGAACTTCGAAAAATCGTTATAAATGATCTTGAATCTCTTGTTAATCTTTTTTCCAACCATTCAAGACAAATTGCTATATCCTTACTTTTGAAGTAGAAGATATCAAAGTTATTTGTTTTTATGAAAAATCGCAAGGGTTAAAAAAATAACAATAACACTTCCCCCTCCACCTGAGAACTCTCAGGGAGGTTGGAACCAACGAGAAAAAAGAACCTCGTATGTAAAAAAATTGAAAAAATTAAATGATTTAAGATCAAAAAGTGATTGAATCGACATGAAATGGCCCTTATTATTCAATTTCTATCAACGAATTGTGATATTTGATTTCAGCTCATCCGAATTTGAAAGCTTATGTAACTCATGGAGGTCAATTAGGTACTTTGGAAGCCGTCCATAATGGCGTTCCATTAGTAGGAATACCGATGTTCCACGATCAACATGGAAATATAAATAATTTGGTCGATAAAGGAGCAGCACTCCGACTTCGATTGGATGATCTCACTAAAGAAAATATATTAGCTACGCTGAAATCGGTGCTGTTTGATAAAAGGTGAGGAAATAAGTAGTTCGATAGACAATGTGTCTTTAGAGTCAAAAAGATTATTTTTGGGATCAGCGGTGGATGAGTGGCATCAAGTCATCGCAGACATGACTGAGTTAATCCTGAATGATGGATATTGATAAACGTTTTTTATTTACGGCAAACTGGTTATGCAATTTTATTAACGTCAATGAGAAAAATCGTCCAGAACACAGTGTCAATATTTTTCAGTAAAAAAATGTTTAGACATTTTTTAAAACCTTGGACAATTTTCTGAAAATTGCACAATTTATCAAATTTTGAGCAATTTTCCAAAAACCAAAATTTTCCCATGGTAACTTTGGTAATTTTTTGAAAATTGAGAATTTTCAATAATCCGAATATCTATTTATCTAAACAATTTATTTAAATTTGACAATTTTCCAAAAAATAAAGTTGCAGAATTTTCTAAAGATTGAAAAATTTTCTAACAATTAAATAATTTTTTAAAAATTGAAAAATTTTTTAAAAATTGAAGAATTTTCTAAAAATTGAAGAATTTTCTAAAAATTGAAGAATTTTTTAAAAATTGCAAAATTTTCTAAAAATTGAAAAATTTTCTAAAAAATTAAAAAATTTTCTAAGAAATTAAAGAATTTTCTAAGAAATTAAAGAATTTTCTAAAAATTGAAGAATTTTCCACAACATGGACAATTGTTTAAAACAACGGCAAATTTTTCCAAAACTTGGATTATTTTCCGAAAATTGAAGAGAAATTTTAATACGTGAACGATTTTCCAAAAATGATCTGTTTTTCAAAAGCTGGAGAATTTTCCAAAAATTGAAATATAAACATTTTCAAAATTAAGAATTTTCTCAAAATTGAGCAATATTTTCTAAAAATAGGGCAGTTTTCCGAAAATTGGATATCAAATAGCCAAATTTCAATTTTTTCGAAGGTTTAGGTAAATCGCAGATTCGAGTTCATAAATTTTCGTAAAGGTTCGAGTGCCATCAAAAGATTACTTAAGTTTGAATATTTTTCTCATCTAGTTCTTTGTTAATGGTATCCTCGAGTTCTCAAAAATTGAAATTTTGAAGATTTTTGAAAACTCGAGCACTTTTCAAAATTCGTCTGATTTTTTTCAATTTTCTAAAAGAATTGTGGCTTTTTCAAAACTTGATTAATTTTTCAAATCAAACCCGATATTTTTTGAAATTGAACGATAGGTATTCGATATTCTAAATATTTCGAACATACTTTTACAAAAAACACAAATAATACATCAAAAAACGAAAGAATTTCAAAACTTAAATTAAATCTCAAAGAACGAAAATTTTTCAAATCACCAGATGAACTCCCGAGTACTGAATGATTTTTTTGAAAGTCGAACTCTTTCTTTAAAAATTCATAAATCATCTTCAAATTTCAAAAAATAACAAATCATCGACGTCGGGTATTTTCATGAAAAATGGAGGAGGCAAAAAGAAAACAACAAAGCTCCCTCGGAGCCACAAAGGGAGCAAGAATCAAATCAATCATGGTTTTTTAGACTTTGGAATAGGAGTACCTCTTGAAAAAAATGATGAGCGAAATCTGAAGACTCCATGTCAAAAAGTTTTAAATTGACATCAGAATGACCTTCCTAGATCTGTCGTATGAATTTACTGTAAATATTCAGAGTTAGAAATTGCCAAAAGGAGAAAAAGGGATACTTTGACTACCTTTTACCATGACAAATTTTACATTTCGTTTGGAAAAATTGGCCTTGAATTGGCCGAGGTGATGATTTTTTCTAAATTTGGAATAATTTACACTTTGAATCTCAAAAACCAGCCAAAAGTCCCTATTGACTCGAAAATTTTAAATTTCCAACCCCCTTCCTCGTCAACAGTGTAACTTTGGTTCATCTCTCGTCACATTTTCAGCTAAAAAAATAAAATGTACTTACCTGATTTCTTCTTCACAGCTATGCCAAAAATATGAAAGAATTATCCAACCGGTTCAAAGACAGGCCATTGACTCCGGCACAAACAGCAGTCTATTGGGTCGAGTACGTTCTCCGTCATAAAGGAGCTTATCACTTGAAATCAGCAGGTGCTGATATGCCATGGTACCAGTATTTTTTAATCGATGTGATATTATTCGTATTTGTAGTCGTCGTAAGTGGTATTTTTACCATTCGTTATTTAATAAAATCAATTGTAAACCTTTCGAGGAATATTTTAGCGCCTAAAAATAAAACCGATTGAGATACCTATCAAGGCAATTTACAAATCTGTAAAAGACAATTGAAAAATAAATTATATTCGTTGGTTCGACTGTTTTCAAACAAAAAGAGAGCCGGGGGGAGAGGAGAACGAGAATGGATTCTGTAATTCGACAAAATTAAATATACTTCTTTTGAGGAAAAAAAAAGGCAAAAGAAGAAAGTCTTTTTGAAATGAAAATAAACAGATTGGCTTAATTTAGTACTACACTACAGAACGATGTGCGTTTACTATAAAACGATAGATGATGTAAATAAACGAGTGATTTAAATGCTAATTAAAATGAGCCCGCCGGAGCAGAGGTGGCGCAGAAAAGGAAATTGAATTTTTGCCTCTATGAATACGTTGCAGGAAATGAAAAAGACAAAGAGTCCGCTTTAATGGCGAAATAGCTGAGGAAAAAGTTAGTTGGTAAAATAAGCGCCGGGACGTGGCTTCGTTTGCATATTCCACCGAGACGCGATATTACTCTCGATGAAAGTTGGCAAAAGTGGAATCCGAGCGAAAATTTTTACTACTTTTTAACAATGAAACGATTGCTGGTGCGTGATTAACATGCGTAAAATGTCGACCTTTTTTTCCGGCCGCCGTCGCCACGTATATATTTATTTTTGATGTATATCTTTTTGTTATACGACTATAACATGTGTTTGAATTTATCCGAACCTTTGTAAGGCCTGGCTCGGGTTTTATGATAATTTTCGTAGGAGAAGTGAAATCAGAGCAGGGGTTCTCGACGGAGACGGAAGGATGGCTCGTTTTGGTTAAATTAAAGGCTTCTTTGAAGCTTTTATCAGTTGTCAAAAGTAATCTAATTTGGTTTGGCGATATTTCCTCATCTGGGGCAGGCGTTTCTTTGAAATTTGATTTATGTTTTTCGCCCGTTTGTTTATATTGAAACGAAGAAATGTGAGAATATTTTCGTTCGATGTACCGTTTCGTTGGAGACTGCGAATTGGCAGGTCGTTGGTTAATGGGATTTTTTTTTCAAGAGCCCAAATTACAAGATTTTAGCTTAGATCCGAAGCAAAAATGAGCAACTTTTTTTTGAAGTCCCATTTTTTTTGTATATTTCATTAGGCTATAAATTTTTTTGATCCAAATTTTTTTTAGAATTTTTTTCAATTATTTTTTCTTGACCTAAATTTTATTACTTCATTTTTTTGACTCCGGCTATAAAAAATTGTACAATTTTGCAATCCACATGAAAAAATTGAACAATTTTGCAATTTACATACATGAAAAAATTGAACAACTTTGCAATTTACATGAAAAAATTTACCAATTTTGCAATTTATGTGAAAAAATCGAACAATTTTGCTATTGAACAATTTTAACATGAAAAATTGAACAATTTTAACATGAAAAATTGAACAATTTTAACATGAAAAATTGAACAATTTTAACATGAAAAATTAAACAATTTTAACATGAAAAATTAACCAAATTTAACATGAAAAATTGAACAATTTTAACATGAAAAATTGAACAATTTTAACATGAAAAATTAACCAAATTTAACATGAAAAATTGAATTATTTCAACATGAAAAATTGAACAATTTCCACATGAGAAATCGAACAATTTTGACATGAAAAATTAAACAATTTTAACATGAAAAATTAAACAATTTTAACATGAAAAATTAAACAATTTTAACATGAAAAATTGAAAAATTTTAACATGAAAAATTGAAAAGTTTTAACATGAAAATTAAACAATTTTAACATGAAAAATTGACCAATTTTAACATGAAAAATTGACCAATTTTAACATGAAAAATTGAAAAATTTTAACATGAAAAATTGAATAATTTTAACGTAAAAAATTGAACAATTTTAACGATTTAAACATAAAAAATTGAACAATTGAAGTGTCCGTTTAAAAAACAACTACAGTCCAGAATCTGTATATGAGAAAAGGGAACCAGGTGTAACCTTTTTTTCGATACATCTATGTCCCCTTTCTCATATACAGATTCTGGACTATGGTTGTTTTTTAAACGGACGCTTCAATTTCAACATGAAAAATTGAACAATTTTAACATGAGAAATTGACCAATTTTACCACAAAAAATTGAACAATATCAACATGAGAAATTGAACAATTATAACATGAAACATGAACAATTTTAACATGAAACATGAACAATTTTAACATGAAAAATTTGACACCAAATATATCATCGTCATCATCATTGACAATTTTTCCGAATTTTTTTTAGGAGTCAATTTCTAATGTTTTTTGATTTTGAATTGAGAGAAGTTTGATTCATTTTTTCTCTAAATTTTTTCTTACCTAACCCGGAACTTGAATATTCTAACGTACAGAAATTTTGAAAAAATAATTCAAAGTCGGAAAAAATTGAGAAAATTTAAAATGAAAACAGTGGTGAAAATTATAGGTCATACAATTTCAGAGTCGACAAAAAAAATGTAAAAAATGAATAAAAGAATTAGGTACTTACCTAAGTTGAAAAACAAACTTGAGAAACAATTTGAGAGTTGCAAAATTTTGACAAAAAATCTGAGTCGAGGAAAAAGAGTTGAGAAAAACAATGTAATTGAAACAATTATGAGAAATGCATTCAAAGTCAATAGAATTTTCAGAGAAGAAAAAAATTGAAAAAAATGAAAAAAATGATCAGTCAAATTTTGAGAGAAAATTTGAAATGAAAAAGTAATTCTGACTTGGAAATAAAAGAGTCAAAAAACATTGAAAAATAATTTTCAAGAAAAATAGTTCAAAAACTAGAGAAAGTGATCAGAGTAAAAAAAAAGCGGGAAAAATCTAGATCAAGAAAAAAATCGAGGAAAAGTGATTTTAAAAGATTTAACAGTGTAAAAAAAAGAGAAAAAATTTTGGGTTTAAGAAAATGAGAGAAAAAAAATTTGAAATCATATTGGGATTGCTTGGACTTGAAAAAAAATTAGTTGCATATTTTTGCTTCGGATTTTGACTTAAAGTGGGTGATTGAGACTCGACTCGTGTGCCAAAAATTAGCAAAGAATGATAATTTAAAAAATAATTCAACTGATTTTCGATCTTCGAAGGAGAAAAATTTTGATAATTTTCTCCCTTTCAACACCAATTTTTACCACAATGATTTGGATAAAATAATGAAATATTCGAATCATTAAATAAACAAATCGAGTATACTTATATATATCTTTATTTCAAGCAGAACACACATCAATATTACTTTAAATTAGGTATTAATAAAATGAATAATGATGTAATCACGCCTTCGAATACTTAAATATGTCCTTAGTACTTACTATAACACTCCACAAATAATTACCAATAATTTATAATTACCTAATTAGGTAGATATAAGTTCTAAACTAACGCAGGAGTGCCAATTAAGGTAATTTTCTCGATAATTAGGTTTAGGACCGATGGAAGGGAAGAAAGAGTATTTATAGGTTTAAAGTATGAAATCAGATTGAAAATATTTTCCACGATGTTTCCCATCCAAGGTGTGAAAGAGGAAAAGGGGGAAGAAAAAAGGATACCAGATAGAGAATTTTATTAGATAGGTACTTAATTCGAATTAGGTAACAGATTTAATCTAAAATTTTAGACCAAAATGAAACTTTTTCCACTCAAACTACGATTTTCCCCATTTATCTAACCTAAAACAAAAATTCACTAGAACAAGGTAATCCTTTTTGAAAGTTTTCCTACTCTAACCTAATTTCTATGACTATAAATGCAATTCTGACATCATTTAGGGAGTACATACAAGCTGTCTCTTCTGCCCCTCCCTCGTTCAATAGCACACAGACCTGCTTATTTGAAAAAAAGTATAATGGAAATGAACGACACAGGCATTTTTAAAACTTAAGCCTCCCTCCCCAACATTTTATTTTATTTGTAAACCAAATGCATATTTTTTAGCTGGAAAAAAGTAAATTATGAATTGAACAGTTTTCACCTCGAAAACGAACAATTATTGAGAATATGATAGAAAAAAATAGTAATTCAAACGAAAATGGGAATCAGATTTGTGAATTTATAACCACAAACTTATTTCCTTCTAAAATTTTATTAAAATTATGAAAACGTCACACGAGCGAAGAGAGAAAAAAATTTTCGAAACATTTCAGTTTAAATTTTATATCAAATTTAAAAAAAAGTCTTGGAATTTTTTAACAGTTTTTTGAAAATTAAAAAACTGTAATTATCTACAGTTGAATTAAGTAAATGTTATTACCATCAAGTTAGATAATTTTTTCAACTACCCGATTTTTTTTTATTTATCATTTTTTTCAAAAATCGTTAGTTTTTTTTAAATAACATAAAAAATTTTCTCAATAATTGGTAATTTTTTTTCGAAAATTGGTAACTTTTCAAAAAGATCAAAAATTTTATTTCGAAACATTTGTTTTATTTTTTAGTTCAAGAAAAATTTGTAGGTAGGTAATTTTTTGGCAGTTTTTTTTTCTCAAATAAGTAAGGTAAGTACCTAATTTCAATTATTTGGTGAATTTTTTAAGAAAATTTGAAATATTTGGCATTTTGGTAGATATTGATTTGAAATTTAATAAGTTTTAGAGATCCGAAATTTTTTTAGCCCCAGCAAGCCTGTGATCAGTTCTTCAAAAAATGCGAATTCGGTGCAAATTCCCCTTTTGCATTACCTAGGTACTGTGACAATGGTAAATGAATCCGGTTTCATGTCCATTTCCACGACTTATTTCAATATAAGCACTTTTTTCCATTCTCATTCAAATAAAATCGATTCTTCAACCTTTTAGCATGAAGTTTCAATTATAATGTGACTTTTCAAGTTATTTATGCGGATTTAGAACCCATTAATTACTATGGAGATCTCGGCACTCCTGAAATTACAAATACAAGTTACAAACACGAATAGATGACCATAAATGCAAACCTGACTTAAACATTACACGACGAATGAGTATTTTAACAGATTTTTAGGAACTATCTATTGACTCATTGTACCTCTCGATCGCTTCTCAGTAATTCACAATCACTAAATCTACTTGAATCGGGGAATATGAAGGGGTCAAGTCCAAAATTATCAGTTATGGGTTAATGGCGACGTTTTAGCTTTCGGATATTTTTTTTTTGAATGACTATTGATATGTAAAAAATTTGGTGAAAGTTTCATATTTTTGTGCAAGAAATAGAAAAGGAAATTGAAAAGCTTCAATTGTCAGCTTTGTAATTTATTTTTGGCTCAGAAAATAGACGATTCAAAAAAATGATTTTTTTCACGTTTCATATTTCTCTGTCTCCTTCCTTGGAATTTGTTCAATCGACAAGGGATCAAGATTAAAATTATCTACTTCACTATAGGAAAAAATCACAATGAAATTTTCGTCATAATTTTCAATTTTGGCATCGAAGGAAACCAAAACGGGTCCAAGTTCAAAATCATCGAACAGCCATAACTCGAATACATTTGTGAATGTTTTTCATTCAAAATCTTCTTCCGTGATCCCTTTTCACTGCCCTAAATCATTTTTCTCGCCAATTTTTTCCTTTTATATAAAATAGTTTATAGGCTGAAAAGTGTTAAAAATGCACTTAACTCCCCTTCAGTATTCGCCAATTCACTTATTCTAGATAAAGTTAATTATAAGTAAGAACATCGACTAACAAATGAAAAATAAAAATAAACAAAAAAAAACATATCCATGGGGATATTACGAAATCACGTTTCAATCACAGAAGAAGTAAACGGATCAAAACGAAATAAAATAAAATAAAAATAGGTAACTCGATAAATCATATTTTTACGACACGGTCAGAAAAAAATATTCGCGGTACCTACTCATTGACACTTGGTAATTCGCGTCTGATCAGGCATTTCATCTGATACTTGACATTATTGAAGTTGACACGTGCCAAGCATCAATTATTTCTCAAGATGAAATGTCACGCTTATTGAAACAAACAGCAGAAATATAATTTAGTTTAGAAAAGAAATGTTTGAAAGTTCATTGCAACGAGTCCGAGCAGCATTTTTGCTAAAATTTATTACTTTTACAAATTAATCTTATCGTTGAAATCTCATCGACAAGGAAAGAAAGTTTTGCTGATTTGTAAAAATACAGATATTTCGAGACGAAAAAGAAAATTAAACGACAAATTAGAAAGTACCTGCCCAGAATTGAATTTTAAATGAATTTTTATAAAGTTAGTTACTAAGGGTGATCGTTTTGCAACTTTTTTCGAAAATTGAAGGGGCTAGTAGCGTAAAAGTTGTATCTAGACCTTAAAATTACGCGGTAAAAATTTCACCCATCCCCCCCCCCATACACCACATTTAAACCTCTTCAAAAGTTGTGAAAACTCAGAAATAATTTGAAAACTACTCACCGATTTCAAAAATTCTGGTTTCATAAAAACTTTCTTCATCTGTAGGCTCATTCCATATCAACACGAGCAGATTTCAACTTAGGTCTTCCGATTTTGATCAGAAATGTTTTATAGGTTCGCCTCGATGGTCCAATGAAGGGATCTCCGTCATTTCGACCCTAATTCGCCGGGGGCGGGGTGGTCTTTGTAATTTTCGTACAATTGGAATTTTTTGCAAAATGGCTCAACTTCGAAGGCTCATATTTCGAGAATGGTTGGGTGCAAGATGAATCTGTTTGTGCGGGTTTGTAAAGAATTAAAAAGAGATTCAAAATTGAAAAGTTTAAAGTTAAACTATTCTGATGAAAGCTGGACTTTCATGATGAGAACAAGATATGAAGGATACCGGTTAAAAATCTGAAAAAAAACACAGTGAGAAGAACTTTTTATGTGTTTTTCAACTAATTAATTTTCAAGATGGGATTTCAACACCCCTAGAATACTAGAATAGGGTGGGTCAAAAAACCAAAAATTTTGATTTTTGAAAAGTTACCCCCACAAAAGTTGTTGGCTGGATGGACTAGAAAAATAAAAAAAAAATTCAAAATCAATTTATATCTTCCGATCGCGCAAGAGCCTTCAATTCTTTAGAAATTGTCAAAAATTCTACATTTTCAGAAATTTTTAAAAATAAAAATAAATCAAAATCCTATTTTTGAAATCTCGAATTGATTGGAAGTGATTTCGAGACGTTTAGAAGTTTCCAGAAAATTTTGGAATTTTCCAGCACTGAAAAGAGCCCATAAAAATGGTTCATATGATTTTTAGCACCTATAGAATCGCGGATTACCCAATACCCATATTGATGACTTATTTAATAGGGTGGGCCAAAAAAACCAGAAATTTTGATTTTTAAAAAGTTACCCCGGCAAAATTTGTTGGCTGGGTGGACTAAAAAAAATAGAATAAAAAATTTCAAAATCGATTCATATCTTCCGATCGCGCAAGAGCCTTCAATTTTTCAGAAATTGCCAAGGATCCAATATTTTCAGAAATGTCAAAAAATTTCAAAAAAAATCAAAATTCATTAAAATGAATTTTAGAGCTTATTTAAGGACTATTAAAAGCAAAAAGCACGACATTTTTGAAAAAATTCATATTTTGTAGTTTTTTTCAAATTTCTTATATTTCTTCACCTCTGAAAAAAGTTGAAAAAAGTTATAAAACACTGATTTTTTCAAAAGAAATGTGCTTTTTGGTCTTGATAGTCCCTACAGAAGCTCTAAAATTAATTTTAGCTAATTTTAAATTTTTTCGAAATTTTTGAAATTTTGAATTTTTGGCAATTTTTGAAGGATCTTAATTACAGTCATTCCTTCATTAGACCACCGAGGGGAATTCGTAAAAAAAATTGAGCAAAATCGGAAGACCTGAGGTCAAAACCTGCTCGAGTTGACATGGAATTAGCCTGTATTATCTCTAGGCTTGATTAGAACACTTCATTTCCATTTTAATTTTTTACATTTCGTGATTTTTTGGATACCCTGTAGATGGAACTGAAAAATTTTTCTTCTTCGTAAAAGCGCCCATCAAAAGTAAAAGGGTGGACCGAAAAACCAAAAATTTTGATTTTTGAAAAGTTACCCCCACTAAAGTTGTTGGCTGGTAAAACTAGAAAAATAAAATAAAAAATTTCAAAATCGATTCATATCTTCCGATCGCTCAAGAGCCTTCAATTTTTCAAAAATTTCCTCCAAAAATTCAAAACTTTAAAAATTTAAGATTCATTAAAATTCATTTTAGAATTCCTGTAGTCACTATCTATACCAAAAAGCACTTGTTTTTTGAAAAAATCTGTGTTTTATAACTTTTTAAAATTTTTCTTCAGAAGCGAAGAAATATAAGAAACTTAAAAAAACTATAAAGCATGAATTTTTTTCAAAAAATTGGGCTTTTTGCTTGAAATTGTCCCTAAATACGCATTAAAATTGATTTTAATGAATTTTTATTTTTTTATTTAAAACATTTTTTGAAAATGTTGAATTTTTGACAATTTTTGAAGAATTGAAGGCTCTTGCGCGATCAGAAGATTTAAATCGATTTTGAAATTTTTTATTTTATTTTTTTAGTCTATTCAGCCAACAACTTTTATGGGCGTAACTTTTCCAAAATCAAAATTTTTGGTTTTTCGGCCCACTCTAATAAGCATTCCAAAACTGTTCCAATCGCTTCGATATACCTATTCATTTTGTAAAAAAAATGGCGGCATCGTTCAGAACTTCTTAAACACACTTTACTTATTTTTAATAATTTCCAAAAAATTAAAAAAGGCTATGAAAATGGTTCAGTTTGAGTATTCCTTGAAAGAGGGTAAATGAAATAGAAAATCGCTGCAAATGATTTTTTGGTGTCAAACAATGCAGTATGGCCTTTTTGGATGAAAATTTTCCCGAACATAATTTTTGGGAAGTGAAAAATAAGTGAAACAAATGTTAATTCACAAAAGACCCAAAACGGGGGGCAGGGGTGAGAAATTGCCAAAAATGGTTTCAATGGGTAAAATAATGAATACTACGACTATTCTGGGGAAAGTTTTCTCAAAAATAATTTTTCCCATTTTTTGAGCCGAGATCGAAACACTACGAAAAAAATGCCATTCCCTCCTCTCTCACCAAAAAGGGGACGAGGGACGAGAGTCAAACATCAAAAATCTACACTAATCTCAAAATAATTTTTTTAATAAATTTCTTTTTTAATTTTTCAGCATTTTTTGAACATATAAAGATTTCAAGCCCTATTGGGGAGGAGTTCCTGGAGGATGGGGGGGGGGGGGTGAAAATTTTACCCCCTTGTTTTAAATTCTGGAAACAACTTTGGCGCTACTATTCCCTTCAATTTCCGGAAATAGTTGCAAAACTAGTAACTTGGGATTTTTATTTTTTTACTTATCCAACAGGAAATGCTGAATGTCTCAATGAACCTTTGCTCCAAGTATTTATAGTTTTTTCTCAACAAACCATGAACAACTGGCAGTGGATTCAAAAAATACGTAATAGAAGATCAATTTCTGCAAGAAAATATACTATTGGTTCTCTTCGTTTTACTTTTTTTAAACTAGCCTAATGCTTAAACCATAGTCGACGAAATTTTTAAAAATATATTTCACTTTCGAAGTACGAATATAAAACAGCCTCAATTAACGAATAAGAAAACTGTCGTTGAGTTTTCTGAAAGAAATAAAGTGGGGCGAATTAGAAAAGAAAAAAACTACAAAACAATGCTATCGAAGATTTTGGTACGAGTATCTAATTCCGCTAAAAAAATAAACTATTTTATATCATAAATCAAGATTAATTTCAAATTGAACTAGTTACAGTGTGTTTGACGAAACCATAAAGGAGAGAAAAATTTTAAATAAAGAAATTTTCGCGAACTTAAAAATATTTGAAACAAGAAAAAAATCGAGAAAATTTTCCATCGATTACAATCCCAAATAAAAATCCAAATCTTATTCCGTGATTCGTGAAAAAAAATTAAAACTTGAAAAATATTAAGCAAACACACCGAATATATAGACTAGAAATCAAAAGCAAACGACACCGATTAATTGATAGATACTTATTCAAAATATAAAAAAATGTAATTGAACTACAAAAAAGGTGATTTGCACGACAGCCGACAGAACGACAAAAGATGGTGCTTTAACGACGATTTTTGGTCGTTAGAACGACTTCTGCAAACGATCGAAACCGATGCTAAAGGTATTCATTTTTACGATGATCAAACGACAAACTTTTTTCAGACAAAATTGCGACAAAAAATTTAAAAAAATGAGACGTTTGAAAAATAATTTTTTGAAATGTTTATTTGTATTTTTTTCAGAAAGATTGATTTTCTAGAAAAATGAGTGAAATTCTGATTGCTTTTCAATTTTTTGAAGATTTTATTCAAAAAATATGATTTTTAAAGGTCCATTTCAGACGCCCCGCCCATTCTAGGGAATGGTAGTGGGAGTGGGGTCAATTGATTGTGTTCTCATGTGCTGGCATCCTCTCCCCCCCCCAGAAAAATGAATATAGGTAGGTCATGGGCGGAGCATCAGAAATGGAGTCCCACCCATTTGAGTTGGAGGGGCAGGAGTGGGGTCAATCGATTGTCCTCGGTTTTTGCTCTCATGCGCCGACACTATTTTTGTTTGTATCCCCCCACCTTCCAAGGGCGGAGCGTCAGAAATGGTGCTCCGCCCATTAAAGAGAAGGGAGTGGAGGTGCGGTCAATCAATTGTGTTTAGTTTGTACGCATCGTTATGCTCCATCCCTTTTATGGGCGGGGCGTTAGAAATGCTTTCTAAAACCCCTGAAAAATAAATGCCGATAAAACGGCAACAGCGTCAATCATTTGTGCTGCTGGCAGAGATTTGTGCTGCTGTTCCATTTTGAAAAATATCATATTTTGATCCTTCCCCTTTGTTTTTTAAGTGAGGTGCTGTACCTGGGCAACGTAGGAAATACTGTTTGAAAAATCTGAAAAGTAAATTTTGATGAAAACGATTCTAATAATTATTTTTTTTCATTTTGTCGGAAAAAAACTATTTTTTTCAAACTCAATTTCTATTTTATTTTATTTTTGACTTTGATTTTGTTCAATTTTCTTTATAAAAATAAAGATTTACATTTAATTTAACATCATTTAAGAAGTATATTAGGCATACTTTTTTTAATTGAAAGAAAAACAATTTTGAAAGAATTGTATAAAATGTTTTTTTTTTTTTTTAATAAAAAAATTCAAATTCAAAAAAAAATGAAACGATTTTTTAAAATTTATAAGGAGGAAAAATTGAATTTCTGAGCGATTTTAAATGAAAATCGTTATTTTCATAAAAAAAAATTGAACAAAATCAAAATCAAGAAAAAATAGGTAAAAGTTGAATTTAAAAAAATGAATTTTTTTGACACAATGATAAAAATATAATTATTCGAATCATTTTTATCAAAATTTACTATCCAGGTTTCTCAAAAAGCATTTCCTACACCGCCCAGTTACAGCATCTCACTTAATAATCAAAGGGGGGGAGGATCAAAATAATTGATATTTTTCAAAACTGAACAGCTGTATGCACAAATCTCTGTGCGAGTCGCACATATAATTAGTGCTGTTATCAATTTTATCAAAATTTATTTTCCTGGTTTTTCAGAAAGCACTTCAGATGCCCCGCCCATAAAAGGGAGGGAGGACAAACAAAAATAGTGTCAGTACGTGAGAGCACAACCCGAGAGCAATCGATTGACCCCACTCCTACCCCTCCACCCCAAATGGGTGAGGCAACATTTCTGATGCCCCGCCCTTGATCTATATTCATTTTCAGAAGAAGGGGGTGAGCATAAATGAAATCCAGCAGATGAGAGCAAAAACCAAACACAATCGATTGACCCCCCTCCCCCCCCGGTAGGATGTCTGAAATGAGCCTGATTTTTTGAAAAGTTCAAATTCTTAAATTTAGATTTTAAAATAAGTATTAAAATCAGTTTTAATTCTTCAAAGAATTAAATTCTTCCAAAAATTTTAATTATAACTACCTATCTAAAAATATTTTAAATATTTAGTTTCGAAATAGGTTACATTTACAGAAAAAATAATTTAAAATTTTAGATTTTGAAAAGATTATTGAAAATTTTTTACTTGTTTTTTTAAAAATTTATTTACTCAAGTTTTGAGTAGTTTTCAATTATTTTGAAAAATTCATGCTCTAATGTAAAAAGCTCAATTTTTTAAAACTTTACTTCGAAATACACCTTTTCGTCGTGCTTTTCTTTTTTTTGTCGTTGATCAAATTACTAGTCGTGCCATTCCCCTTTTTTGGAGTAACGATGAATCCTCATACTCTTAAAAATACAGACGTACTTATAACTACGTTTCAACCTTTGACACAAAAATTACCTAATTCTAAATTTTAGAGACGAATGAAAGAATTATAAGGGAAGCTAGTCCAATAAACTTCTACGAGAAAAACCATGCCATTTTCGAAAAGGTTTAAGGTCAAATTTTTGTCAAATTAAACTCGATTTCCTTTTTTATAGGTCGAATTGCTTCCATTATTAGATTTCAGCTCAAGAAATCATAAAAGTAATTTTTTCTAAATTCAATCGTCTCTTCACTAAAATTATATCTAATAACCCCGAAATATCCGGGTTTAATTTAAACTGAAAGTCATAAAAAGCATAATTAGATATTTTCAGTTTATGAATGCTCTTTATTTCAACACAATTTCTGTACCTGAAAATGATGAATTAAAAAGAACGTTTGTTCGAAAACGATATAAATTCACACATTCGCAGGTAGACTCGAAAATTAATACTTATTCCTCATCTTACTCATATTTTTTTCAGTCTGTCTCCTCCACAAAATCTAGCCATTCTGATCCACAAAATAGGACGTTTCAACTGCCAGTACAGGTATCTATCGATGCTGCCAAAATGAGATAAAAAGGCTCCTTTTTGCTTTTATAAATTGCCCAAAGTAATGTTAATTGATCGAATTAGGCAATTCGTTCGCTAATTTTGTCCTCGATTTTGCAGATCAGAATTTTTTTTCTATTCTACTTAAAAAAAGTCAATATACCTACATCTACTCTATCTGTTCAATCGAAAAAAAAAACAAAGATCACATTTCACAAACTGAATTTAAAAAAATCAATTTTAACTAAACTTAATATTAAAAACCTCGAAAATTTCCGGCATTTTTTGATCATCTTTGGCACTGGTGTCTAAAAATTAGCATAATTTTCTACAATAATTGACACAAAATATACTAATTTTTGAAATTTATTGGCACCGAAGTAACAACCATTTTGTAATATTATATTTCGGGGCCAAATTGGGGCGCAGAAAAATGTGCCAAAGGTGTCAGATGGAGTTTTCTCGCGCAGTATAATCGAATTTCAGTCGTAAAATTATGACGAAATCGTACAATACGAAGTACAATTTGATCTTGGAAAATTCATTCAGTGAATGGAAGACGTTGAGATGTAATTCAACATTTTAGAGTCTGTTTTTTACCAAGACTACTTTTTTTATTGCTGTAAAATATTGTTCGAAGCATTTCACGAAAATATAAAAATAATTGAATTCGTACGAATTGCTTTGACGCCAAAAGAATGTTCAACTTTGAAAAAAAATCCGCCATCTCCTAAGGAGAAAAAAGTTCAATTGTTGTAGTCAAATTGACACCTCCATCGATACGACCGTACCCTCCTTAAACCATTTCTTCGGCTTGATCGTTGCGACGAGGACGAGTGTATCGAGGATGGAACACGCCGAGCTGAGCTTCGTTGGTGGAAGACGATCGAGAATAATGATCGTCATCTTCGCCTGCGATGTAACGAGCCATTCTGCGTAAAAGGTTCCTGCGACGATTACCCCAATTCCACGGAAGCCAACTTCTGAACGATATATCCAACGGAATGCTTTGGCGGTTCAAGCACCAATAAACGAACGGGTTGAGAGCGGAGTGCGAATGTCCAAGTAGTAAGAAAATCGGAGTCAAGTCGATCAGCACGGTGTGACGAAAACGTGGGAAGAATTCGAGAACGAGACGACAGCAGACATACGGGCACCATACTACAGCAAATACTATTGCCATGATGATTAACATTTTGGCGATTTTTCGGCGAACTTGGAACGAGGTGGGAGCTGGAGGCATCATAGGCTGGGTGTTGCTTCTACTGAATAACCTGAGTCGGTCTCGAAGCCCGATTCCCGAAGTGGAAGGCCCCTGGTTTGCGGACTGTTGGAGGATTGCGGTTTTTGCGTCTTGGGCCAGCTCCAGATTCGTGGATAGTTTTCGTTCGTTTTTTGTGAACTGTGGAGGATTGAAATTGGTTAGAGGGAGGTTACTTGTATGTCGAAAACAATTATCAAAATAGACTATAAAATATGTATGGTAACTGGGAAGGGGGATATTCGAGAAAAAGCAAAAGGGTATGGCCGGATTAGGGGTGAATTTGGCCCCAGGCGCTTTTGGGCTCCTAAACACCTCAAGTGGTGTATATTGACTAGAAATGATTTTTCACAAAATTTTGGACCCCTACCTCCCTCTCTTTCGGAGCTATGGCCATTTTATTGCATCATTTTCAAGAATTTTTAATTTCAACGGAAGTGAAGGAAATTTCCTGTTCTTTGGCACAAAGTTACATCTTGTAGAGGTGTATTTATGATAATTTTTTCAACAATTTTGGTGCACTCCTTCACGTTTTTTCGGCCATTTGAAGTTTTCAATCGTAAAAAACGCCACATGAGCGAAGAGCGATCACCCTGGAAAAATTACTAAAATATACGTTTTTTTATGTAGAATTTTTCTGTGTACTTGGTTTTGGCCATTGCTTTGAACAAAGGGCTGAAAATTTCAAAAAACCGCACAGAAATGTTGTCATTTTAGCAGATTTTTCAAATTTTGAACGTTTTATGCAGAAAGAAATGACTAAATGAAAAGGCCAATCCCATATTCGTGTTCAGCAGGTCAAAATACCCCGATAAACACCCCTTTCGCGATAGTTTCGCTAAAAGTCTCAAAATTCACTTTTTCCACTGATTTTTCATGGTGAAAAAAATGAATTTCGAGGCTTCAAGTAAAACGATCGCGAAAAAAGTGTTTATCGGGGTATTTTGACCTGCTGAACACGAATATGAATTTGGTTTTTTCATTTCTTCCCTAAGACGACCCCATTATCAAGTTCGAATCTGGTCTCTCGAGTAAGAAAATTACAATACACAACAATTAATGCCATATTCGTGTTCTGTGAACGAGTTGAGAGTCAAGCAGATCAAAAGTCACGAGAGCCGTCTACACTCTCATGTAAATGAAGAGGCAATTCGACTGCTGGATACTTCTGAGGACGTAGAGCGTCTAAAAAGAACAAAGCCACTGGAGGCAAATTAGGAGAATAGCCAATGGGCGATTCCTCCACACCCATTCATATAATATGCTAATATGTCGAAAATGGAAATAATTTATATATAAATGTAAGATTGTTTCTTAAAAATTGAAAAAAATGTATATATTCGTGTTCTGCGACCCAAAATTAGTCAGAAATTGAAATCTTTCCATTTCAAATCTTTTGAGTTACATTTCAGCTACAGAAACCGCCCAAGAAGAGTAATGGTGAATTTTTTTCCACGTATCCTCCATAGCTCAAAGTGGGGGGGGGGCTGCGTCATACCAGCCCCACCCATTTTTACTAACAGAAAGAGGGGAGCA
Organism: Pseudococcus viburni; assembly: GCA_033439095.1. Lineage (NCBI taxonomy): Eukaryota > Metazoa > Arthropoda > Insecta > Hemiptera > Pseudococcidae > Pseudococcus > Pseudococcus viburni. Next base: position 220,387 of record JAVBJF010000018.1, read on the forward strand.
CAAACGAAAAAATTGCGTGCGCAAACGATTGACACTATTTTCGTACGTTTTTTATTGCTTGGGGCTTCAGTTTTATTTTTTTTGACGAACTTTTACCACTTCAAAATTTTTAAAATTTTTGTGGTGTACTTCTGGATAAATAGCACTCCTTTTGAGGAAAAAAATTCCATTGTCCCTTTCACCCTCCATTACAAAAAGGGGTTCAAAATTTCCAAAGAGGCATAACTCAGCAAAAAATTTTCAAAAAATTTTGAATTTTTTTTTTAGGGTTTCTCTGAATAGTCGAAAGTTACCTGAAAAACGGAACATTTTTACATGTACATATTTGGCGAAAAACGAGAAAATTATGAAAGATTGAGGATAGGGTTTTGGCTAGAATGCATTGAAAAAACAATCTGGAAAAATTTTCAAAAGCTCATTACCTCTCCCCGTTCATACCATATAAATTTCAAAATTTTTGGTTCATAAGGTGACAAAATGTGATTTTTTTTGGGGGGGGGGGGGGGGGGGGTGAAACGGAGTGAGGTGCGAGGTGGAAAATGCGCCCTAAAATCAGTTTTTGGAGTCCTTAATAATGTAGTTAGTTTCAAAAAGTAGCTTTTAGGCCGATTCACCAATTTTAACCGGGGTACCCTTTTGAATTTGGTGTTTTTATACTTGGTAAAAAGAAAATTCTGTAGGAAGAGAGTGGCTGAACTAAAAATTTCTTGAAAAACTATGAAAATTCTGACTCCTCCATGAGAAATTCCTGTTAGTCCAGTGAAATTAACATTCTATGATGCGAATTGAGGTGGCAAGCTGAATTTTGGTATACTGGTCTATTTTCATACCCTAAACATGAATTTAAGGTGTCCGGTCACGTGTGGATCTTTGCCCCTCCCATCAGGTGTTTGGCCCATATCTGCTAAAATATGGATTCTAGAGCAAAAATGGGATCTATGAAAGTTATTCTACGTCAAATTTCCTATCAGATGACTTTTAAATGGTATTTAAAAATTCAAGGGAGCTGGAGCTATAGTTGATTAAAGAGAGGGGGTTTTCTCCAAAAATCTGATTTTTGGCTATATCTGCTGAAATATCGATCCCAGTGCAAAAATGAGGTCTACGAAACTTGATCTACGTCAAATGTCCTATCAAATGGCTGATGAATAATATGCACCAACCGAAGGGGCCTGGAGCAACAACTAAGCAGAGAGAAGGGGGTAGCTCAATAGCAAATTGCAAATAAACATCGAATGATGATAGAGGGACAAAATTTGATATAGTGAACAAGGATGCCATTACAATTTTTTTTAGCCCGGTAGGTCATCGCGAAACTTTATAGGAGAGGGGAGAAGGGGCTCCAAAGAGGGGTCCAGGCCCCCCAATTTTCAAAATTGAGCTATAGGCTCATTCTTGGTGTCATCTCCATATGATTGAATCTCGCTGAGTTCAAAAATGTCATTACTTTCAAGATTTCAGGGAGATAAGTCTCTCAAATTTAAAATTTCTCAACTTGGGTATTCACATTTTACCAACTTTTTTTTTGAAAAATTACTTTTTTTCAACTTAGGACAACCTGCGGACATTCCTACCAAATTTTTATTATGATTTTCGACATTTACAGATAGATTACCATTCATATTGACCTTTTATAAAATCCCATACCCCTCCTCTTCAATGAATGGAGAGGAACTAAAGTTTCTGTTAAAAATTTACTAAATCAAAGGCTTAAAATTCTCAAAAGGTGCTCAAAAAAAATTTGGATGGTTTTGTTGAATTTCTGGCGAAATTCTATCCCACCTTCATAGGTCACATGTCAATTCTTTGAAAATACTCAAAAATTGACCCAATTTGAGGCTCAAAATGGGTTAAAATTGCTCAAATTTAATTTTCATCCATAATTTCGTTCTGCTCGTGCAATTTTAACCCATTTTGATATGTCGTAACCCAAGTTTCAGATTTTTTTCATGACTTATTTTTTATTCAAAGGAGGAGAAAATCGTGTGCTTTCAAAACTTTGAAATTCCACCACGGCCTATTGTGCAGACAGTTTTCCTCAAACTTTGGCTCATTGGACGCGGAATGAACCCAAGAATACATTTCGTTTGATTTTCTTTTTGTCCAGCATATCGCATAACGCCTACAGAGGCATTATTGTGCCAAAAATGATCGAATTTGGCCAAAAATTGCACATTGGGGGGACCCAGCACCCCTTGTGCCCGTGACCCAAGAGATGTGACATATGTATATTTGGAGTCAGGGGAGTGTCTGCTGCCAGAATGTGAAAAAATTTTTGTCCAAAGTCAAATTTAAAAATTGAGAAAAAAGTGGGGTTTTCAGACCTCAGCTTCCTATTGTGCCGGGGCAAAAATCCAAAATTCGGTTTTTTGGGACTACGGGACCCATACCTACAATAAACCAACTGATTTTTTTGTCCAGCAAAAATGCACGCTCAATGAACACTTTTTGCCTCTTGGACTGTAGACTAAATAGCCCAATTTCGAAACTTAGGGGCATGAACCCCTCTTTGGAGCCCCTTCTTCCCTCCTCCTATAGGGTTTCGCGATCCGGGCTAAAAAAAATTGTAGTGGTATCCTCGTTCACTATATCAAATTTTGTCCCTCTATCATCATTCGATGTTTATTTGCAATTTGCTATTGAGGTACCCCCTTCTCTCTGCTTCGTTGTAACTCCAGGCCCTTGGGTTGGTGCATATTATTCATCAGCCATTTGATAGGACATTTGACGTAGATCAAGTTTCGTAGACCTCATTTTTGCACTGGGATCGATATTTCAGCAGATATAGCCAAAAATCAGATTTTTGGAGAAAACCCCCTCTCTTTAATCAACTATAGCTCCAGCTCCCTTGAATTTTTAAATACCATTCAAAAGTCATCTGATAGGAAATTTGACGTAGAATAACTTTCATAGACCCCATTTTTGCTCTAGAATCCATATTTTAGCAGATATGGGCCAAACACCTGATGGGAGGGGCAAAGATCCACACGTGACCGGACACCTTAAATTCATGTTTAGGGCATGAAAATAGACCAGTATACCAAAATTCAGCTTGCCACCTCAATTCGCATCATAGAATGTTAATTTTACTGGACTAACAGGAATTTCTCATGGAGAGGTCAGAATTTTCATAGTTTTTTAAGAAATTTTTAGTTCAGCCACTCTCTTCCTACAGAATTTTCTTTTTACCAAGTATAAAAACACCAAATTCAAAAGGGTACCCCCGGTTAAGATTGGTGAATCGGCCTAAAAGCTACTTTTTGAAACTAACCATCGGACATTATTAGGGACTCCAAAAAATGATTTTAGAGCGCATTTTCCACCTCCCACCTCACTCCGTTTCACCCCTCCCCCAAAAATATCGATTTTTCTACAAAAAATCACATTTTGTAACCTTATGAACCAAAAATTTTGAAAGGGTATAGCCGGGTTTTTGGTGAAATCGGCCCCCTCTCCGATTTTCGATCTAACCCCCTCAGGTGGTGTACCTTGATGTAAAAAAAATTCAGAAAAATTGTTGACCCCTCAACCCCCTCCCTTTTGGAGTTATGGCCATTTTATTGCATTATTTTCAAGAATTTTTAATTTCAGTGGAAGTGAAGGAAATTTTCTGTTCTTTCGCACAAAGCTGCATCTCGTAGAGGTGTATTTACGATAATTTTTTCAAAAATTTTGGTGCACTCCTTCACGTTGTTTCGCCTATTTGAAATTTTCAATCGTAAAAAACGCCATATAAACGAAGAGCGACCACTTTTTAAAAATATCCCAAAAACGTGTTTTTTAACGTAGATTCACGTCACGTATTCACTTTTGGCGACTTCGATGCACCAAGGGCCAAAAATCGCAAAAAACCGTACAAAAATGTTGTTTTTTTTAGCATATTTTTCAAATTTTGAGCGTTTTGTAAGGAGAGAAATGGCTGAACGAAGAAACTAACGTCGGATTCGTATTTATCGGGTCAATATACCCCGATCAACACCCTTTTCGCGGTCGTTTTATTTGAAGACTCGAAATTCGCTATTTTTGTCATGAAAAATCAGTGAAAAAGGTGAATTTTGAGACTTTACGCAAAACGATCGCGAAAAGGGTGTTTATCGGGGTATTTTGACCCGCTAAACACGAATCCGACGTTAGTTTCTTTATTTGAAGGTTTTTTCCGTATAAAGCACTCAAAACTTGAAAAATCTGCTAAAACAACAACATTTCTGCATGGGTTTTCGCGATTTTTGGACCTATAAGTTCAAAGAAACAGCCAAAACAAAATACTCAGGAAAAATCTACATTAAAGAATATGAAACTGTAAATTTTGAACTTGGCCAAAATTTCAATTTCGGGTAGTAAACTAATAACTTAAAGTGGTATTATAAAATGAAATTTGGGTTTCTGATTTTAAATTTGGCCTTAGTTTTTTTATTTAGGGCCTCTAGACGCCCCTAAGCTCATATAGAGAGCGGAAATCATAAATTACCGAACTTCGGAGTTTTTAGCGATTCGCCGATCCAAAACCAAATGGTATAATTTCTCTCAAATACGCGGCTTTCGTTTCGGTTGACAAAGTGGGCACTAGGTAAAGGTTGGAGGGTAATGTTGTGTTTCTTGCTTTAGTAATGTATTGCACATTTTCATATTTTTTAATGAAAATTTTTCCTGATTATTTTGTTTTGGCTGTTTCTTTGAACTTATAGGTTCAAAAATCGCGAAAACCCATGCAGAAATGTTGTTGTTTTAGCAGATTTTTCAAGTTTTGAGTGCTTTATACGGAAAACCCCTTCAAATAAAGAAACTAACGTCGGATTCGTGTTTAGCGGGTCAAAATACTCCGATAAACACCCTTTTCGCGATCGTTTTGCGTAAAGTCTCAAAATTCACCTTTTTCACTGATTTTTCATGACAAAAATAGCGAATTTCGAGTCTTCAAATAAAACGACCGCGAAAAGGATGTTGATCAGGGTATATTGACCCGATAAATACGAATCCGACGTAAGTTTCTTCGTTCAGCCATTTCTCTCCTTACAAAACGCTCAAAATTTGAAAAATATGCTAAAAAACAACATTTTTGTACGGTTTTTTGCGATTTTTGGCCCTTGGTGCATCGATGTCGCCAAAAGTGAATACGTGACGTGAATCTACGTTAAAAAACACGTTTTTAGGATATTTTTAAAAAGTGGTCGCTCTTCGTTTATATGGCGTTTTTTACGATTGAAAACTTCAAATAGGCGAAACAACGTGAAGGAGTGCACCAAAATTTTTGAAAAAATTATCGTAAATACACCTCTACGAGATGCAGCTTTGTGCAAAAGAACAGAAAATTTCCTTCACTTCCACTGAAATTAAAAATTCTTGAAAATAATGCAATAAAATGGCCATAACTCCAAAAGGGAGGGGGTTGAGGGGTCAACAATTTTTCTGAATTTTTTTTACATCAAGGTACACCACCTGAGGGGGTTAGATCGAAAATCGGAGAGGGGGCCGATTTCACCAAAAACCCGGCTATACCCTTTATATGGTATGAACGGGGAGAGGTAATGAGCTTCTGAAAATTTTTCCACCTTGTTTTTTCAATGCATTCTAGCCAAAACCCCACCCTCAATCTTTCATAATTTTCTCGTTTTTCGCCAAATACATGTAAAAATGTCGCGTTTTTTAGGTAACTTTTGACTATTCAGAAAAATCCTAAAAAAAAATTCAAAATTTTTTGACAACTTTTTGCTGAACTACGCCTCTTTGAAAATTTTCAACCCCCTTTTGTAATGGAGGGTTAAAGGGACAATAGAATTTTATCCTCAAAAGGAGTGCTATTTATCCAGAAGTACACCACAAAAATTTTGAAAATTTTGAAGTGCTGAAAGTTCGTCAAAAAAAAATAAAACTGAAAATTTGACGTAGAATAACTTTCATAGACCTTATTTTTTGCCCTAGAATCCATATTTTAGCAGATATCGACCAAACACCTGATTTGGGGGCAAAGATCCCCAATTTCGTGGAACGCACATTCCGGACGCGACCGGACACCTTAAATTCTTTTTTAGGGCAAGAAAATGGACCAGTATACCAAAATTCAACTTGCCACTTTTATTTGCATCATAGGGCCATTTTTTTGCTAATTTTACTGGACTATGGCTACGTCACTGGTTATTATCGGTTCTCAAATCCAATGTGACTAATGATACGACCTCTGACCAATAACCATTGGCAAATTTCACGCATCAACGACAATATTTCCAATATCTAAATCACCCAGAACTCACCATCGGATTCATTTCGTTGACGGAAGCCAATATGATGACAGCTTGGTTCGGAGCTTGAATGGGCATCGGCAGCGGCACGTCTCCATTGGCCATGGCTTCGAATAACGACGCCGAAAATATACCGGTGCCGACGGAGAAATGGCACTTAGCGACGATACCCATTGGTAAGAAGTACAATACTAAAATGTAGCATACTACGTATACGCTCCGAACTACCGGATCGGCCCAGACGTCGATGCAGACGTCATCTACGACTTGTCTGACAAATAAGATCGGCATGCAAATGATAATCGCCACTGTCCAACTGATCGTGGCCAAGATTTTATTCAATTGTTGTTCTCTGTGATTGAATCTGGCGAAAAAAGCTGGTCGTCGAATGGTAACGTAGCGATCGATGGACAGCATCATTAATAGCATTGTACTAGTTACCATCGGTATACTCTGCAAAATATTAATGCAGGTTGGTATCGTTGACACAATCCGTACGTAGATTTAGGAAGATATATCCGCAACATTCGTATCTTCAGAGTTAACAGAGATTCGAAGTGGCCCATCGAAACAAGTGAAGACGATAGTACGTATTGATTAATTTATTCGTCTCGAGATGCGAAACTTATTGCGAACCCCCCTCGGGGACGTGCTCGTAGGCGTACTTCCTGCATGGAGAATATAAATAAGAATTTATTACTACGTACCTGTACGAAATACACGACTTTGCAAGAGAACCATCCAATATTCCATTTCGGTTGCATTATAATGATTACCGTGGATGGGCAAGAAATTGCACAAACTAACAAGTCAGCAATGCAAACATGTAGCAAAATTATATTACGTGGTAGACGGTTTCCCATGAATGCACGTATTATGAGAACGTTCCAAAATATGCCCACTATTATGGATACCATGTACAGGCCTAGTAATATTGCTGTCGTGATGTTTTTTATGTAGAAAAGCCAAATCGTATACATCGGCTCCTCCTTCGTTTCGACGGTTTGATTGAACGCACGATCTATGTCCATTCCCTGTAAAAATAAACATCAACGAAAATTAATCACGATTGAATTTTTCTGAAATTTAATTCCATGGATCAGTATTTGAAAGCAAATGAATGAAAAAATACGGGTGGGGGGGAGGGGTACAGTAGGGTGTCCCAAGAAAAATCAAATTTAAAATTTCGGGGCGCATACCCTCTAAATTTTTTACTTTTACCCCTAAAACATATTTAAGCTTGGTTACGACCCGATTGAAGCACGTTTACCCGTGCCGCCATGGCCTCAAAGTCATGTCGTAAGTCACAGATTTTAGGAAATTTTCAAAGTGCCGTAACTCTTTCAATTTTCAATTTAGGGGGAAAATATATAGAACCTTTCTTACTGTACGTGAAAAGATCGACAAAAAAGGTCATATAATATTTTTGACCAAGTCGAAAAATGGAGGCGCTACAATACTTCGAAATTTGGAAAAAATTGTTAAAATTTGGAAATTTTCAAAGTGCCGGAACTCTTTCAATTTTTAGTTTGGACGAATTGTGTATAGAAGCTTTCTTGTTGCTCATAAAAAATTCTACGAAAAATGTTATATACAATTTTACCTAGGTCGAAAATTGAAAAAAAACCGCTATAATTGGGAAAATTTTCGAGTAAATTAAAAAAAATTCCACTCTCAGACTTTTATGTTTTCAAAATTAAATGCAAGCTTAACTTCAGAAAAAAGCCATCTTCTTTATCCACTTTTCGACTTCAACTTAATTTTTCCGACTATAAATAATTACATCTTTGTCATCATTAGAATGGCAGCTCTAAAAGTTTGAAAATTTTCAACTTGGATGGGAATTTTTACGATTTTTTCAAGTTTGAATGGAAACTAAATTTTGAAGCTGTTGCCTTCAAGAATCGCTTGTAATGGCTAGAAATTTCCAATTTTCGTTTATTTTCAAATCAAAAAAACATACAACGATGACGTTGGTGTTTGGTGTGCGGAAGGCGAGAGAAGGACTGTGGAAAGCTGATATGCTTATTGGCTGAATTTCACGTGAAAAAATTTTAGAAAAAAATGTGGTTGAAATTTGGTGGTGAAAAAAAATTGAGACAAAATTTGAAGAGTTGCAAAATATTTTGAGAGAAATACCAGAGTATGTTTTTGAAAATATAGTTTTACAGTTCAAAAAAACCATGAGAATAGCAAAAGAAATGCAGCTGGAGTAGAGAAAATTAATACATTGAGTTTGAGTAGAAATCTCGAGTGTTGAAAAATTATGTGAAAAAAATTCAGCGTTGAAAATATGGCGTTAAAAATTTTCTACAGTTGGAAAATATATTCAGAAAAAGAGAGCACAGTTCAAAAAATTACGAAAACAATATGAACTCGGACACTGGACTTGAAAAAAAAATCGTACCACACCAATCACAACCTTCGTACAATGAAACTAGACATAGGTACGTTCAAATCCTAACAAACGACAATTCACACGTTATTTTTCATTTTTTGTCATTTAGACCTTATCAAAAGGGCTAATAGGGGAGTTGAGAGGGGTCCCTGCTGGGAGCCTCAGTTACTCCTAAAAAATTGAGATTTGAGTTTCTACACATCTCTCAACCATTGACCTCAAATTGAATTCAGTTTTTGCCTTCTACCAGACGATTGAAAAGTTGCAGATCGCCAATTTGACGAATTTTTGATTTTTTCCAAACTCAAATCGCTCATTCAAACATCTCAAAATTTAGCCACTATTTTTTTGTTGGCTTGAAATAATTTTTGACAAAATTTTCCAACAAAATTTCATAGCAGTACTGCCAACTGCATTTTGATTCGCACAATTTTCATAAAATTCAAGGTGTTTATTCAATGACTTAAAAATTAAGTAAAACTATTTTCATGGCCTTTAAAATAAAATTCAATTTAAAAAAATTGCGCAAATCGAAATGCAGTTGGCGACTGCTAAAAATCATTCCGGGTAAGGTACCACCTTCAATCTAACAAGTAAGTATTACGCTTTTGACTTACGTATTTGAGATTTGGAAATGTCAGAAAAACAAAACCAGTTTCAATGAATCTTATTCTTTTCATGGAGGGCAAGGGGGGAAACAAATTAGAATATTTAAAAAGAAATTGATTCGATTTTTCTGACTTGAAATTCAAATTTTTCTAGATTTTAAAAATGCATAATGCAGTTCAAAATTTTCTTCACGAAAAGCCTCAAAGATTCTTGTTCATTTTTTTGAAGGAAATATGATTTTTCCAAGTCTTTCTCTCCTCATTCATTTCTGGACCTGGATTTGTTCGAAAACCCAATAATTTCAAATATGTACTGAAATTCTACGAATTTTCCAATTGCTGTGCTTTTCACGTGATCCTATGGAGAGGGAGGGACAAGTCAGAGAAAAATTGTACATTTCATCCATACCTATGTGAAAAATTTATATTCAACAATTCCTTCAAAACAAATGATCAAGAATTTTATTTCGCCTAATTTTGTTTTTTTTTCTCGATCCACCCTGCGAGCTGCGTTGGCTCGTTCTTCGTTCTTCCGTAGTCTAAAAAAATTCGGGTTTAATAGTAAAATTTGCAAAAGTAATGAATTTTTAGGAAAGATTTTAATAAAAATATTTTTTTTTAATTTCATTATAGCCGAAAAAATTAGAAAAAATTCGATTCATACAGAAATTTTCAATTTTTTACCCTCACTATCTCAAATATAACCTAACCAACTTTGATCATTTCGAATGGAAATTTCTAAGAAATTTTTTTTTTTCTAAAACTTGGAAACGGAGAACGAGAAGGAGAACAAAAAACACGATTTTATGGAAAGAATTAAGAACAAAATGATGAACACAATTATCGAATGAGTTTTTTAAAAAAACGAAAAAACGAACCAGTAGAAATAAATCTCAAGAACGAAAGAAGGAGAAAAAATGAACAACCTTCGTCATTCTTCCTTGAAATTGATCAAAATTTCAATTTAAAAAATATACGAAAACATTTTTAAAACTGTTAAAATTACTTTAAAATGAGTTTAAAAAGTCTCGAAAAACTTCGAGGTTTTCAAAATTATCTATTCAACTTGTGGCAAAAATGTGATGGATGATTAAAAAAAAATTCCAAGAGTATTTAGGTCCAATTTTTATAAAAATTCAACAACTTTTCTTACACTTTTTTATATTTTGTCCAAGTTCAAATATTTTTAATGAAATTTCAACAATTTTTACCGTTATTTTCATACGATTTTCATTAAAATGCAGTCCTTTTCGAAAGACTTAAGGGATCTTTGAAGCAATTGAATTTTTTATTCATTCTTGAGAAATTTTTAATAAATTAAATGGAAATTTCGCCATTTATCAAAATTTGTGGAAATTATTTACCTATTATGTAGGTACGACAATTTGAATAATTTTACCTCTGCTTTTTGGACGACTTTATTATTTTATTATTTTTTTGGCTCAGTTTAACAAAATTTGAAAAATTGAATTTTCTTTTCATTTTGCTTAATTTTCATTATATTTTCAAAAAAAATTGAAAAATTTTTAACAATTTTATTAGCCTTGAGTAATTTTTATAAATTTTTAATGAGAATCGTAACTTTTTTCGTAGGTAATAAAAAAATTTATATTTTTAAGAATTTCAACTAAAACATCATCTACCAGTTTTAGGTATTTCTATCCAATTCGTCAGTCTTAGGTAATTGTTCAACATTTTTTTCACATTTTGAAGAATTTTTATTTCACCCCCACCTTGAGCAATTTTACAAATTACACAGGGCGACAAAAAAATTTTTTGCTCTGTGTCTGGGTTCTCATGCCGAAATTCTGTTTCTAGACATCAAAATACATCACCTTGCTCAATCCTGGCTTCCAAAGTTTGCTTTGGGGGTGGGGGGCCAAAAAACTGATTTTTTGAGGTCAATAAGCCTGAGCATTACAATAAAAATTAAAAAAAAAAATTGGACCAATCTTGTAGAAAATTTCACGGCAAATCCAATGCCGCAAACCGCAGCCGTCTCTTATTTAAAAAAAGTTACAGCTCATTCTTTCCAAAATTTTGTGAAAAAATCGCATTTTTTTGTTTTTTTTCGCAAAGAAGTGAAATTTGAGAGAAAAGTAAGGGTTTTAAGGCCATAATGACCATGATGAGAGTTGTAGAAAATTTCACGACAAATCGAATGCCGCAAACCGCGGACCTCAGACTCTTATTGAAAAAAAGTTACAGCTCATTCTTTACAAAATTCTGTAAAAAAATCACATTTTTGTGCCTTTTTCGCGAAAAAGTGAAATTTGAGAGAAAACTAAGGGTTTTAAGGATGAGTTGTAACTTTTTTTCAAAAAGAGATAGAGGTCCGCGGTTTGCGGCATTCGATTCGCCGTGAAATTTCCTACAACTGTTACCACGGTCATTATGGCCTTAAAACCCTTACTTTTCTCTCAAATTTCACTTCTTTGCGAAAAAAAAACTAAAAAATGCGATTTTTTCACAAAATTTTGGAAAAAATGAGCTGTAACTTTTTTTAAAAAAGAGACGGAGGTCTGCGGTTTGCGGCATTGGATTCGCCGTGAAATTTCCTACAAGATTAGTTCAAAAAAAGAAAATTCAATTTTTTTTGTAATGCTCAGGCTTATTGACCTCGAAAAATCAGTTTTTTGCCCCCCCCACCCACCAAAGCAAACTTTGGTCAAAAAAAATATTTTTTCCTTTATTAGTTACATAAAAGCAACCCAAATTTGGCAATGAGAACTTAAAAACAAAATTCGTATCGCCCTGTGTTATTCTCAAGCATTAAAAAATAGAAATCCAGGTATCTAATAGATCTAAAAAATGAAAATTCTTCCTATTTTCTGGATTTTTTAGCCATTTTCGTAACATTTGTCTGGCTTAAATTTATCCAAAAAAGAACCCCCTGTTTTATCCTTCCATTTAAAAATTAGAGGAAGAGCGAAATGCTGGAAATTCTTGCTTTTCACAGTCAAATATTATTAAAATTCTTGCCTTTTCTGGGTTTCTTTCCACAAAAGTAAAATTCTAGCTAATTTTTGCCAAAAAACACTTTGGAGAATGGAATTTGGTAATATTCAAACATATCAGATTTGATTTAAAATGAATTGCCTGCATATTGAATTGCAGGAGAAATCTAGAGGTATCCGAACTGCAAAACCTTTGTTATAGATAATCAAATAATAACTGCAGGTGGTTCAAATTCAGATTTTTCAACATCAACGATTATTTTCTTCTTGAATTTATTTTTCATCGACTTTCGAGTTACCTATTTTCAACCTGTTTGGCGGAGATTCGATCATTTCCAAAATAAACGACAACATTACGTTGAATTCCAACTACATCCCCCTCAAATTCATTCCACAATCACCAATGTTAAAATTCACCGAGCCAGATTTCACACGGCGCCGTTTCAAAACCGTATTTCCATATTACTTCGAGGGGCTCGGAGAAATAATTTCACAACTGGATTACCCCGCTTATTCGCAATTTAAAGGAATAACAAAACATTACCGTATCGAATTTTGCGTTAAATTACACGTCGTCATATTGCACGGTACCAAGGGAGGGGGGGAACCGAACAACCATGCTACGAAAGTACATATTTTCATTGAAGAAGGCAAAAAAAACATCCGAAGCGTAATTTTGGCTCGTGTAAAATTTACAGCTATTTTCATTCTTTAAACATGCTATTCTTCCTATAAAACGTGAATATGTTACTTTCGCTTTCACATGTTTGGAAATTCATCGCATTTTGTATTACCTTTACGCTGCTATAGTCTGCAATATACGTAAAATTTCCAGTAATTTTAATTTTCCTTTGTGAAGGAAGAGTCTTCAAGAGCATACAACAGTTTTTCATGTTTTGTTTCATACTCGAGTGTAGATTAGGTATAGAACTTGACAAAGCAACTCGTGTGTGGTTTTTTTTTTCAAAGCTTACGAGAGACTTTTTTCCGATTGGATACGACAGACATTTCTAATTAAAGTTTTATTGATCGACTACTTTCGATATTTTATGCGCTCGACGTTCTTTTGAAACTTGTTAAAAATGCAACACGTGGTAATTATAGGATCCGAACTCTACGGTATTTTTATGTCAACATTGTATAGGTACGGCGAAAGTTCATCGAGAATTTTTTATTGTCGTATTTTATGGAGGCGTTTGTTATTGTGGAGTGAAATTTCATCATTTTTAGAGCCCCGGTTCGATTTATCAGTAATTTTATAGAGGGTTTTAGATGACCGGTCGTAAGAAAAGCTGGACCGGTATATCACATGTGTTCGACGTAGTTGTGATAAAAGCTCGAAATTACTCGTTTGAGGAAAAAGGCAGATAGGCCGAAAGGAATAATGGGATTTTTCTCTAGACTGCCAGCCTGGGAAACTCGAATTTTGAAGGTTCATTTGAATGTGTTTGGGCAACTTTTCACCATCACTTTCTCGGGTAATTTTTCTTCTCGTGTGAATTTCGCTGATTTTGAAAATAATTTTTTACTATCGTTGAATTAGTACAAAAAGTAGAGTTTTAAAAATAATGAATATAAAATATCTAAAAATTGGGTAAAATGTTAAAATGTTCCAAAGGGTATGGCCGGATAAGGGGAGAATTTGGCCCCAGTTGCGTTTGGACTCCTAAACATCTCAAGTGATGTATATTGGCTGGAAAAAAATTTTCACGAAATTTTGACCCCTACCCCCTCCCTATCGGAGCTATGGCCATTTTATTGCATTATTTTCAAGAATTTTTAATTTCAACGGAAGTGAAGAAAATTTTTTGTTCTTTGGCACAAAGTTACATCTCGTAGAGGTGTGTTTATGATAATTTTTTCAACAATTTTGGTGCACTCTTTCACGTTTTTTCGGTTATTTGAAGTTTTCAATCGTAAAAAACACCACATAAGCGAAGAGCGACCAACCTGGAAAAATTACGAAAATATACGTTTTTTTATGTAGAATTTTGCTGTGAACTTGGTTTTAGCCATTTCTTTGAATTAAGGGCCGACAATTGCGAAAAACCATACAAAAATTTTGTCATTTTAGCAGATTTTTCAAATTTTGAGCTTTTTATGCGGAAAGAAATGACTAAATGAAAAAAACAATCCCATATTCGTGTTCAGTAGATCAGAATACCCCGATACACTTTTCGCGATAGTTTTGCTTGAAGTTTCAAAATTCACTTTTTTCACCGATTTTTCTTGGCGAAAAAAGTGAATTTCGAGGCTTCAAGTAAAACGATCGCGAAAAGGGTGTTTATCGAAGTATTTTAACTTGCTGAAAACGAATATGGGATTGGTTTTTTCATTTGTTAATTTTTTCCCGGAAAATTCACCATTTTCAATTTCTTCCAAGAGTCAACGTTTTCGAAATTTCTTGAATAAACAAATTACTTTCTAATTTTTAATTTTTTTCATTTTTCGCAAATTCTTTGGTAAAAATCTTAAAACCTCAAATCTGTATAATATATTATGTAGGTAGGTATTATTTGTCTACAAAAAATACCTTGTACATTTCAGCGACACTGAAATAACAGGTTAGGTACTTGATTTTTTCACTGAATTTTGATCCTCTCCTCCCTTTTCTTGATTTTTCAACCGTACACAATTTCTGGGTGCGCTAATGCTGGCAAGGTCTTGCAAAAAAAAAGAAAGAATTTTGTGATTTTCACTTCATTTTACAATTTTAGATGCCCTGGAATGTTATTGGTGCAGTTGTGAGGTAAAGCATTAAACCATTTAAACCTCTTTCCCAAATGATCGCACGAAACATTTTTTCCGGGCAAAAATTGTAGGAAATTAAACGTAGAATAAAAAAAGTACTGAACAACTTCTTTGGTAAAATTAAACCCTGGAGATATATTGGGAAAATCCGTTTTTGAAGGAGGAGGGGGGAAGGGGTGCCCTCATGAAAAAATCAGCACGAGGGCGTGGTAAATCCTAGAAGTTAGTCACCTTCCACAATTTTTCGCTGTAAAACTTTTGACAGAGAAAAATTGCTTCATTTCTCTTTTTTTCTCAATTGCCTCAACTAACGTTCAATTTTACTCGAGAATATCTCAAAAACTAAGTACGCCTCCCGAAAAATCTGAATGCATTTAGCCGATAGGAAATTTAATTCTCTACAACTTTTGTCATGGTCATTATGGTCGTAGAACGCTTAGATTTCTCAGAAATCTCACTTTTCCGCGAGCAAGGCGAAAAAAATTCGATTTTTTCACATAATTTAGGAAAGTTTTAACCGTAACTGTTTTCCTAAAAGAGATAGAGGTCTGCGGTTTGCGGCATTCAATTCAGCGTGAAATTTTCTATAAAATTGGACAATTTTTTTTTTTTTCAAATTAGTGTAATATTGTTTTTGAAAAATCACATTTTTGACTCCTCCCCCCCCCAGCAAACTTTGGACAAAAAAATTATTTTTCCCTTCATTAGATACATAAAAGCAACCCAAATTTCGCAATCGGAACCCAAACACAAAAATCGTGTCGACTTGTGTTACTTATTCATATTTTAATGGACAAAGCTCCCCGTGATTCAACTGACCCCTTTCCTCAGTCTGAGGTGATCAATGCGGAATTGAATAATTAAAAAAAATACAGGTAGGGAGTCGGATCAAAAAGTAAGTCGATATTCGAATTATACGTCCTTAAATTAGTTAGAATTGATATGTCACACGATATTTTCGTTTCTCAACATAGTTTTCCCCAAAATTGGGGGGCTAAACGGACATTAAAGGGTCAAATCCAAAAAATAAACAAATTTTCGAACTAAGCGCCCTCAAAAACCTAACAAACGACAGGTCACACGTTATTTTTCATTTTTTTGAATTTTGACCCTATCAAGGAGGCTAATAGGGGAGGGGGTTAGAGGGGTCAAATACAAAAAATGAGTACATACTCGAAATCGGCGCCTTCGAATTAGTAGTAATCGATGTGTTACTTCACTTTTTCGATTTTATTGAATTTTGGTCAAAATTGAGGATCCCTGTAACCCCCAGGGGTCTAGAGATCCCATTTTGAAAATGTGTAGGTTGAAAAAACAGTATAGAGAGCTACTCACTGTAATTTTTTCAGATTTTTAAATGGTAGCTTTCATCTTTTGTTCTTATCATAAAAGTTGAGCTTTCATCACTCAACTTCAACTTTGAGCTTTTCAAAATAAGATTACCGTTTTTGAATCTCCTATTAATTATCTTTCAGACCCCGCAAACAGTTTTCCCCCAAGTACAACCTATCTCCAAATATAAGCCTTCAAAGTAGGGTAATTTAGCTAAAAATCGCAATTGCATAATAATTTCGAAGCCCGCCCCCCGCCCCCTTTAGGGTTAGAAAAAAAATGATCGTGGTTTTGTGAATAGACCACCAAGGGGGGGGGGACTTGTAAAAAAAATTGAGTAAAATCGGAAGACCCGATTTTATTTTTGATCTATTTTAGTATGGAATAGCCCTCCTTTTGCGCAGTATTGAAACTCAAAAATAAAAATTTTAGATTTTTGAAACACCCCAACTGTGTGAGACCCTTTTTGCTCTTCAAGTTTTCCCCCGGACGGGATTTTCTCTGCATGCCCCTGACCTATTCCATGCATACCAACTTGAACTAAAAATAAAGTCGGGTCTTCCGATTTCGCTCAATTTATTTACGAGTTTCCCTCTATGGTCTTATTCACATAACCTGGATAAGTCAGGGAAAATCATCTCTGAAATATTGTGGACACTCTATAAAATTATTGGTTTTTTAGGGGGGGGGGGGGGGGAATCAAACTACTAAATCTATCAAATTAGTTTTTCCGAATATCTTAGGTTTATTCATTGGCTATTTTCGTCAAACCAGTAAAAAAAAATTCGTCGTAAAAATTAATTTTCCCATTGGTAAAAATAGCCTGCGAATCGCTTCGCCTCGAATGTTAATTCGTTCGACATCAATAAATTTTTACATCGATTATACCGTTTTGAAACCTCGAATAGCGCGAATTCGCGTGTTACGAATAAAACAGGTATCAAAAAATAGGAAAAAAAAAGCCATCGCGCGAAAAAAAATTAGATTTAAATAGGGACAAAAGTGAAAAAATACCAAACCCCATGCAAACCGAACTAGATATTTTTACTGCAAAAAAAAAAAAAAAATAGATCGAGAAAGAAAGAACGACACCATACTACACAAATTATAGGTAGGGTAAATATTATAAAACGATGGTGCCGAAACACCTGGTGGCAAATAGTTTTTACAGCATTTTGATGAGATTAAAAATTTACGCATCGTATCAACAATGGTGGAAACAACGGTAACGTAACTTAACATTTCGTCCACGCGGCCATTCGAGTCGAGCTTTTAACAAAAGGAAACAGAAAGTTTATAATTTTCGTAACTGCTGTCAATTAATGAACGATGAGTTATTATGGAAATCGTTTCGGGAAACCGTTCAACAAGAAAATATCCCCATAAACAATACCCCGAAACGGTTTGAATTATTGATACTGTTGAATTTGACCCGTACCCGGTACAAAAGGCCTTCCAACGTTTTCATAATTTCACCACGAAAATTATTTAGATTTACAACCTACGCCAATTAAATTCGTAATTGTTTTCTAAATGTTTGGCCAATTTCATGGTCAATGGGATCGAACAAAGGATAGGTACGTACAATATGGGCCAACTTTTCGGCATCGTGAATAATTCAACCGAAGCTGAGATGGAATAATTCCCGGGTTATTTAAAATTTTACGTAGATTTTTTCCTCGTTTTTATGTACTATACGATCGTTGTTCGATTTAGTAAGTTTTTTTTCTTTTATTTTTCTAAAGCAGAAAAAATACGAGAAACGTGAAAAGTTAACGAATTATTTTTTTCGATATTACTTTTACGTTTTGTTTTTGAGAGAAAAAAACTGCTAACTTTTAAATTAGTGAAAAAGTCGCGAGGCATTTGTACAGAATGATACTTTAAAGTGAACAAAAAAGTTACTCGGAGTCGAATCTGAACTTAGAACGAAAAAAATAAAATTATCTTACATTAAAATGTAAAATTCGACGTAAAAAGTTCAAAGACAAAACTAAAGAGAGAAAAAAATGAATTACTTCCAATCTAGTAGGTACTTATTTCAGTTTAAAAATAAAGAGAAAAGGGTACGGGAGGATAAAATAGGCAAATTTACCCCAGAGCTGAAATTCGAAACTAACCCATGGAATTTGGTTCTCATGGTCTGAAAATCTCGTGGTAAAAATTGCGGCTCCCTACCCCTTTCTAAGCCCTTCTTATGGGACAAAACCGTTACTTTTTTCAGCCTTACCATTGAGAATTTTTATTTTCGCGATTTTTCAACCAAATTTTTTTCAACTTGCGTGGGTAGTACACTATACTGAATTACTGAGGGTATTAGTGGGTGATTTGAAAAAATTTTCAAAAAAAAAATAACGTGTGACATGTCGTTTGTTAGGTTTTTTGGGGCAATGAGTTCGAATATTTGATTATTTTTTGGATTCGACCCTTTAGTGCCCGCTAACCCTCCCAATTTTGAGAAACCCTTGCAAGAAAATGAAAATATCGTTCGGCATAACGATTTCTACTAATTTGACGGTACTGAGCTCGATTATCAACTTACTTTTCCGATCTGTCTTCCCCAATGCCATACAATGAACCTTAATTCATCAAAAGACAAGAAATTATGATATTTTTTAATACAGATAAGTTTTGAACAACAAAATGTAGGAAGAATTAGGGGTCATTATAGGGCATGGGGGAGGCAGATCGGAAAAATAAGTTGATAATCGAGCTCAGCACCGTCAAATTAGTAGAAATCGTTATGCCGAACGATATTTTCATTTTTTTTGCAAGCGTTTCTCAAAATTGGGAGGGTTAGGGAGCACTAAGGGGTCGAATCCAAAAAATAAGCAAATATTCGAACTCAGTGCCCTCAAAAACCTAACAATCGACATATCACACGTTATTTTTCATTTTTTTTAAATTTTGACCTCATCAAGAGGGTTGATGGGGGGGGGGTTCAATTGAGTCGAATGAAAAAACTGAGCAAATATTCGAACTCAGCGCCTTCGAATTAGTAGAAATCGATGTGCTACATCATTTTTGTAATTTTTTTGAATTTTGACCAAAATTGAGGTCCACTATGCCTCCTTTTTTTTTCTTAGTTCTTCAATTCCCACGAGGGGATGGAGCAATTTTTTTATGTTATCCTAATACAATACCCAGTTCTTCTCACCTGAAGGTTTATCAACAAAGGGAAAGCGTGGGGGAGACTAACATTTACAATATATCGATATGTTATAACGATACGTATAGAACAGAGTTGACGTAAGTCCTTGAAAATTGAGACTCCGAGTCGAGAGACGCGAGTCCTTAGAAATTGTAGCTCCAAGTTGACACTCCGCGAGTCTTTCACAAAAAGACTCGGAAAAAGACTTGGAGTCTTTAGCGAGTCTCGAGTCCCATTCCGAGTCTTTTTTTCCGAGTTGTTTTTTTCTGCTATCAATATCTGTAATTCTGTCTAAAAATTTTCTATCTGTAAAATTTTTAAATTTAAATTATCGTGTTCAATAAAAACAAGAATTGACCAAATTATACATCTCAAGATGAAAATTTTTTAATATGGCGAAAATTTTTTGTCTTTACTGAGAATATAATTTGGTCAATAGATTAGTTTTCTCATTTTTATTGAATGTACTTTTTTTTGACATTCACAATTAATCGCTGATACAATCATTAAAAAAATTGTGACTCGCAAATAGACTCGCAAAAAAGACTCGCTCGCATAGTTTGAGTCATTCAAAAGGGAGACTCCGAGTCTTCGAAGAGCAAGTCTCTAAGAATAAAGACTCAGAGTCTTAGAGTCTTCTGCGAGTCCTTTTTCAGAGCAGACTCGCGACAATCCTGGTATAGAATGACATATGGAACAATGTGGTTACAATTACATACAAAAATAGAAAATGTGTTAGAAAGAATGTAAAATAACAATAAAAGAATGCATAATAACAATAGAAGAATAAGAAATAATGACAAAGATGGGGGGGGGGCAAATTTGAATACCACAACAGCACTCATTATTAGTATGCATGCGACTTATCGTTCGAATTCTCATTACTGATGGGTTTGGGAGGAAAGGGTAAGAGGGGTAATTAAGGAAATTGATAGTTAACATATTGGTTACCCATAATAAACTCGCAATACTTTTGAAATTCTTTCGTGTAGAAGTAGTCTTCAAGGTTTTTGATATTGGGGTCAAAATTTGGTACAATTTCATCTTAAATTTTGTGTAAGTGGGGGCAAAAGAATAGCGAATAAAAGGAATTTTGTTCGACGTGACCACAAGTACAGTATTTATCAGGGGCTTTGTCAATTTTAAGTACCTAAGTCATTCTGAAAGTTATCGTGATTTGAAAAAATTTGTGTTATTTTATAATTTAGAGTACAATCCAAATAATAAAAGTTTTTCAATTTTGGGATCCTAGGAGTGTTGAGTAAAATGGGCCAAAAACCCAAAAATTTTGATTTTTGAAAAATTACCCCCACAAAAGTTGTTGGCTGGATAGACTAGAGAAATGAAAAAATATATTCAAAATCTATTGATATCTTCCGATCGCGCAAGAGCCTTCAATTCTTCAAAAATTGCCAAAAATGCAAAGGCTCTGATGCAATAAGGGGGTCATTTGGCCTCAAGTGGAACTTTGTAAAAATTCTTATGCCATTCGATTTGGATTGGTAAAAGATGATTTTAGAGCGCATGAGCGAATTTTTATTTCACCCCTGGGGGGCTGGGGGCCCAAAGTACGCGATTTTCAAGCTACAACCTTCTAAAAATTCTATCTCCGCGAGTTTTCAACAGATTTTTTTCAAACTTGGCACATAGGTAGAGGTACTAGAGGGGAGTGCTCTGAAATTTTTTCAGATTTTTCCGACCACTTTAATGACCTTGAATTTGACTTTGAAAATTTCAAATCGCCCTGGGGAGCACAGCCTTGGTGCTGTCTCAAAAATTTTTTCAAATTAAAATTTCCTAATGTATTTTACACTCCTGAGAATTTTTTCAGATTTTTTCAGGTGGTGGAAATTGGTCAAACATTCAAAAAACTGGTGTAATTCATCATTTTTGTTGCTTAAAATCATTGTTTTTCATCAATTTTTCATTTTTTATAGTTTCCTGCTAAAAATATTATTATTTACTCGCCGTGTCCCATTTCGACCTTTATTCATTAATTTCTTACAACTATGATGTTTTGAGCGAATTTAATGCTTACACCATTGCAGTAGTCCAATGTAGTCCCTGCGGTTAGCTCAGGCATACTGCACTTTTTGAACTCGAGTTGAAACGTGGTTTTTATATTAGTGTGTGACCCATAAGGAAATTTTTAAGAAGTAAAGTCATTAAAAATTTCTCTTACGGAGTGAGCGTGGGGGAGTTTTAGGAGAGGGTTACCCCGATTTTTCCACAAACAAGGAAACAAGGGTCGGGGTAAGCTTGGTGTCATTTTCAT
Organism: Pseudococcus viburni; assembly: GCA_033439095.1. Taxonomy (NCBI): domain Eukaryota; kingdom Metazoa; phylum Arthropoda; class Insecta; order Hemiptera; family Pseudococcidae; genus Pseudococcus; species Pseudococcus viburni. The sequence goes on from JAVBJF010000018.1 coordinate 242,095, forward strand.
ATATTTCGACCCTCTTGAACTTTAATCCAAACCTTCCGAATTCGAATTTGTTATTGGTTTCCAGATAGAAAATGAAATACCTTCTTGATGGTAGATTTTTGGTGGCGAAAAACAGCAGATTTTCGTTAAAGCCGACTCGAATTCGCAATTTCTCATTTTCTCAACCAAATATGTACCTGAAACTAATCCTTTTTTCAGAACTACACGAAATTGCGATTTTCAATAGAATCCAAACCTTCTGAAATCGAATTTGTTATTGGTTTCCAGATAGAAAGTGAAATACCTTCTTGATTGTCGATTTTTAGTGGCGAGAAACAGCAGATTTTCGCTAAAATCGACTCGAATTCGCAATTTCTCATTTTCTCAACCAAATATGTAGGTACCTGGAACTAATCCTTTTTTCAGAACTACACGAAATTGCCATTTTCAATTTTCTCAAACCGATCCCAGGCTTCTCATGCCGCTTTCGTGGAAATTGCGGCATTCACGAGCCAATGTTTAGGTATAGGTACCAAAAAAATGCTCCAATCTCGTTTAAACTCAAGAAAGTAGTAATTGAAGAATTGAAGAATTGAAAATGCTCTAAAAAAATTTTTAGTCACATACTGCGCCAAGGAGTTGAGTTAATTTTTTCTTGAATAACTACTTACTGTAAGAAGCCTTGGCAGTGGCGTCGTCAGAATCGAAAATTGGGGGGGGCACAAAAGGGGCCGTGTGTTGGACAACTTTTTTTTGCTTTTTCGAAATGGAAAAGAGGGAGGGTGGGGGGGGAGTGGAGACTGACTTTTTTCACCTGCTAAAAATGAGGAGGGGGTAAAAAGGGAGCCTTTTCTGCCCTTTCTTCTCAAATAGATGATAGAATTGTGATTTTGTTCATGCCCGAGTGAAGCGAGGGCGAAGCTTTGAAAAAATTGGATTTTTAATCCCCCAAAAAGACGTTTTTTCATGTTTTAATGCTTTGAAAATCCTATCTGATGTAAGTGTAATGTAAATTTATAAATACAACATAAGTTTCGGGGGAGCCAAGCGGGGGCCAGAATTTTTTCGAGGGGGGGCTGACCACCCCCACGACGCCTTTGAGTCTTGGATCGGTTTGAGAAAATTGAAAATGGCAATTTCGTGTAGTTCTGAAAAAAGGATTAGTTCCAGGTACCTACATATTTGGTTGAGAAAATGAGAAATTGCGAATTCGAGTCGGTTTTAGCGAAAATCTGCTGTTTTTCCCCACCAAAAATCGACAAACAAGAAGGTATTTCACTTTCTATCTGGAAACCAATAACAAATTCGAATTCAGAAGGTTTGGATTCTATTACAAACTGGTTTAAAATTCTAATGAAAACAATCACAATTTTACCTTTTTTTTTTTTCTAAAAATCGGCCACTTTTCGCGACACAAATTGTACGATTAAGCGAGTTCTACACTTTTGGTCGGAAAACTAATCGCAGATTAAAGTTCAAGAGGGTCGAATTATATGAAAATGACACCAAGCTTACCCCGACCCTTGTTTCCTTGTTTGTGGAAAAATCGGGGTTAACCCTCTCCTAAAACTCCCCCACGCTCACTCCGTAAGAGAAATTTTTAATGACTTTACTTCTTAAAAATTTCCTTATGGGTCACACACTAATATAAAAACCACGTTTCAACTCGAGTTCAAAAAGTGCAGTATGCCTGAGCTAACCGCAGGGACTACATTGGACTACTGCAATGGTGTAAGCATTAAATTCGCTCAAAACATCATAGTTGTAAGAAATTAATGAATAAAGGTCGAAATGGGACACGGCGAGTAAATAATAATATTTTTAGCAGGAAACTATAAAAAATGAAAAATTGATGAAAAACAATGATTTTAAGCAACAAAAATGATGAATTACACCAGTTTTTTGAATGTTTGACCAATTTCCACCACCTGAAAAAATCTGAAAAAATTCTCAGGAGTGTAAAATACATTAGGAAATTTTAATTTGAAAAAATTTTTGAGACAGCACCAAGGCTGTGCTCCCCAGGGCGATTTGAAATTTTCAAAGTCAAATTCAAGGTCATTAAAGTGGTCGGAAAAATCTGAAAAAATTTCAGAGCACTCCCCTCTAGTACCTCTACCTATGTGCCAAGTTTGAAAAAAATCTGTTGAAAACTCGCGGAGATAGAATTTTTAGAAGGTTGTAGCTTGAAAATCGCGTACTTTGGGCCCCCAGCCCCCCAGGGGTGAGATAAAAATTCGCTCATGCGCTCTAAAATCATTTTTTACCAATCCAAATCGAATGGCATAAGAATTTTTACAAAGTTCCACTTGAGGCCAAATGACCCCCTTATTGCACCAGAGCCTTTTCAAAAATTTCGAAAAAAATTAAAATTGTCTAAAATTAATTTTAGAGCTTCTGTAGTAACTATCTAGACCAAAAAGCACATTTTTTTGAAAAATTCAATGTTTTATAACTTTTAAAAAAAATTTTCAGAGGTGAAGAAATATGAAAAATGTAAAAAAACTATAAAACATAGATTTTTCAAAAAAGTTGTGCTTTTCGCTTTAAATAGGCCCTAAATAAGCTCTAAAATTGATTTTGATAAATTTTTAATTTCTTTTTAAATTTCTGAAAAATGTTGAATTTTTGACAATTTTTGAAGAATTGAAGGATCTTGCGCGATCGAAAGATATGAATAGATTTTGAAATTTTTTATTTCATTTTTCCAGTCTATCCAGCCAACAACTTTTGTGGGGGTAACTTTTCAAAAATCAAAATTTTTGGTTTTTCGGCCTACCCTAGTGTTGAGATCCCATCTTGAAAAGTCGTTAGTTGAAAAATACATAAAAAGTTTTCCTCGCAGTAATTTTTTCACATATTTAAATGATAGCCCTTAGCTTTTGTAATTATCATGAAAGTTGAGCTTTCATCACAAAAGCTCAGTTTTGAACTTTTCAAAATGTGATTACCAATTTTGAATCTCCTTTCGATTCTCTACAAAACTGCACCATCAGATTCATTTTTGACTAAACCAATCTCGAGATATGGGCCTGCAAAGTTGAGCCATTTTTCAAAAAATCCCAATCGTGTAAAAATCGAACCGAAATCGTGAAACAAAAACAAAAACAGAAACGAAAACCGAAAAATTCCCCGTTTTTGAAATCCTGGAAAAAGCAACGTTTTGCCCCATAACAAGGTTTAGGGGAGGGTTAGGAGGCCAAAATTTTTACCACGAGATTTTCAGACCATAAGAACCATATTCCATCGGTTAGTTTCGAAATTCAGCTCGGGGACAGATTCGCCTATCTTATTCGCCGGTATCCTTTTCGGTAAATCGAATTTTAAAAAAATACTCAACTAATTCGGAGACCTCCGCAGGTAATTTTTATCATCGATCTTACGTCCACACATATACGAGATATTAAAAAAAAAAAAGATAAAAATGAGCAACTACGTAAAAAAAAAATACTGTGAAATTACATCAGCAAACGTTAATTTCGGCTCGTCCCATTCATTTGACGTTATTTATCAAAGTTACTCGGGTTAAATTAATTTAACGCCGTTGGTCTGTTCGCCGGCATGAATCAATAGGTCGAAAAACACCATCCGCAGTGTAAAAATTAACTACATCCGGCAAGGTTTTTTTCTCTTTTTTTTTTGTCTCTATATTTTTGCCATTATTGTAACAAATGCGCGCCGGATAAATAAGGCCACGTTTTGCCATCTAATTGGGTAGGTTTTTACTGGCGGATAATCCACACCGTTTATATGGACTTATTTGGTGGCCAGGGAGACCGTCCGAGTCCGTCGAAAGGGAATATTCTTTCGAACGAGTCGGGTTACTTCCTCAGTTCAGTTCTTGTTACCTTACCAGCCCTGGACGTGTATGTAATATAGATAAATGCTGACGCAACAGATTACTCGCCGAATTTATCTGTGTACCTACGTAGATTACATATCCTATACGTATACAGTTGGTAATCTTCTGTTTACAATTGTCGATTCTCTCAGGTCTGGCAAAATCTACGTATTTGGTTACGTTAACCGTGAAATTGATTGCAGTATTTTATTGTATGTTGGTGTTCTTCGAATCGATACGATTGTGTATGAAAAGAGCACGAATTGTATCGGTGATAATCTGTCGTACAATAGGCCTCTAAGAACCCAGTGGCGGATCTAGCTAAATTTTTTGAAAGGGTACAGAAGGTCCGAGCAGGGTCAATTTACCAAGGATAAAAATATTTTTTGAATGAATGTGGAGGCTGGTGGGAGGGAAATGGCGGTATCCCAACTCAAAGTAAAAATTTGAGCTGAAACAGAAATAAATTGAAAGTGCATCATAAAAAAACTCCATATTATACAAAAACATTGAAAATTCTACAATTAATTTCTATAAGTGAGCCTATAATAGAAACCACAATAGGACTCCAAATCCAAATTTTCACGTGCTGAAGTCCATTTCTCGATTTTTGGCGAATTTTTGAAATTATTTCAAAATTAAGTATCTTACGCCTGCAAAATATGAAAATTTGATCTAATCAACGAAAAAATCTGAAATTTGGTATATACCCTAATTTTGACCTCCCAAATCGTCTGGAAGTGGTCTCGAGACGTTTCGGAGCCTCCAGAAAATTTTGGAATTTTTCAGTGCTGGAGAAAGACTCATTATCTGAAAAAAATGTTTAAATTGGAAGAAATTTTATGAAATATGAAGTTGAAAAAAAATTGAGAAATCAATGCTGGAAGAATGTTGAGAAAATTTTGAAGGACATTTTCTGATAAAGGTTAAAAATGGCCCTTGACCCAAGACCCAAATTCGGTTAAAAGTGACCCAAATTTTTACGTTCAGTATAAGACCATCCAAAAAAATTTGACCCCCCCCACGACCACCACTTCCGAAATTAACGCACCTCCAATACCTCCATGTCGAAAATTCAACATTGGATATCTCAGGAAAGAGTGAATAAAATGTTTTGAATTTTTCACTTCTCATACGTACGTCTTTCGGATAAGCAAATATGTATGTGTGAGAATTTTTTTTAATTTTTGGTTTACATTATTCCATTTTTTTATGTTTAAATTTTTAAAAAAATTTGAGGGTGGAGGAGTGCCTCCGGACAGAAATTTTTTTATTAATTTTTTCAAGTGGTCAGATATCATATACATATATTTTTTCCGGATTCCGAAATTTGGTGTAATGTACTCAAAAAAAAATCACATTTTTCAATATTTTTTCATAATTTTAGGATTTTTAAAGTTCTCAAACAAAAACAAATATTTGTAAATATTATTCAATAATGACCCACAGGCAAATTTTTTGTCACTGAAATTCGGTTACTCCCTCTCCGCTTCGATTCACATTCACATCCTTAGCTAAAATTCACCACCATTTGCCAAAAAAAATCTCATAAGGGAGGTATCTCAACTCAAAGTATAATTTTGAGCTAAAACAAAAATAAATCGAAAGTACATCATAAAAAAACTCCATATCCAAAATTTCAAGTGCTAAAGTTCGTTTCTCGAATTTTGGCGAATTTTTGGGATTTCAAAATTACCTCATCGCCCTTCAAAATATGAAAATTTGATCTAATAAACGAAAAAAGCGAAAATTAGTTATATACCCTATTTTTGAATTCTCGAATTGATTGGAAGCGATTTCGAGACGTTTAGAAGCATCCAGAAAATTTTGGAATTTTCCAACACTGAGAAAATCCCATAAAAATGGTCCATATGAACTTTAGCACCTATAATCGCTGATTACCCATATTGATGACTTATTTAATCTATTACTTAAAGCACAATTTTTCGAAATTCGTAACCTTGAGTTAAAACTCTTATTTTTTGGCAGAAAATTTTCCCTGGAAGAAGTATGGATTTCAACTCAAAATTACAAAATTAGGAAAACTGTGCTTTAATCGATTAAATTGGTATAAAGTTGGAAAAAATTTGAAAAATCAAAGTTAGAAAAATTTAGGAAAATTTAAACTTGAAAAAATTTGTCGTTGGAGAAATTTTAAAATTGGATGCAATTTCGAAAAAAAAAATATAATTAAAGAAATTGAAAACACTTAGGGTTGAAAAAATTCCAACTTAGAATAAATTTACAGCAGAATATAAAAGTTTCGCTTCAGAATGGAAGATTACAAGAAATATGACAACTCCTTTCGAATAGGTATGCATATTTTGAATTAAAAATCCAACTAGAATCAAAATTTGGCTGATCTAATGCAAAAAAGTTATAATTGATCTTTTCTTTCTTAAAAAAAAAAAAAACGAAAATCGTTTAAAAATAACTGATCGAGCCAAGTTTTTTTTTAAATAAATCCAGCCCACACTGGCCCGCCCTTGTCTCTGCAGCTGGCATAACCGATACCTATGATTTGGAATAGGAAAGTAAATCACTCGTAAATTTTCAATTTGTCTGACATCTTCAAACTAGGATATTTGATCGAAATTTCATCAGGCTGAGATTGGTAATAAAATAAACGGAATATGTCGATATAGTTTTGGTTTGCAATTATTTACATTACTTATACACTTTGATTACTAGTGCGTAACTACGTAACATATATTGTGGGTAATTATTTCAGAGTTGACAAAAGCTTCATGTATGTACGTGAATGCCACAGGTGGGTATTGATTGTAGAATGTAGAAGCAAGTTGCATTCGTAAAAAAGAAAAAAAAACTTGTTATAAAATAAAATATTATTTTTTAGTACCTATTTTTTTTTTTTTTAATCAGACGATTCAAATCAGAAACGAAGATACGAAATATTTTCAATTTTTAAGCACCCCCCCCCCACATCTTTTTTCAGAAACTCTTTATGAGAAAGAAAATGTGTAACTCTGTCCCCAGAGATGGAAAACTGAAAAAAACTAAAACTGAAAGTGCAAAACTGGAATTGGAACTGGAACTGAAACTGAAGTTTTGAAGTCAACACCAAAAATTTTTGCAAAACGCTAAAATTTTTACAAAAAAATATAAATTCCTTGCAATTTTTTAAAAATTTGACTTTAAAAAGTCAAAATTTACTGAACCACATTCATTGAAAATTTTCATCAAAAAATCCCAAATCCTAAAAAAATTTTAAAATTAATAATTTACATCTAAAATCAAATTTTTCAACACTTTCATGTCTCTTATGAACTTGAATCATGAACCTAGTTGCTCACTTTAGGACGTTTCTAGCTTCGTTTTCTGAATATGACGATGTTGGAAAAATTCTCCGTCATAATAGATCAAAATTTTAAAAACATTCATTTAAAATAGATCAAAAATTCTAAAAAACGTATAAGATTGAAAACTCCTAATGAAAACTCTCGTAAAACTTAATTTTTTGGTGAAAAATGTAGGATTGAGCCGAAAATTTTTCGAAACTGATGACTTGATGATCATTTTTTCTAGGATATTTTTGGTATAAAAGTTTGAAGTAGGGAAAAATTGTGCTTCGAATCAAAAAGGCAAAACGAATAAGTTCAATTTTGGATTTTTTTGTCCCTCAAAATTTAAAAAACTGAAAACTGGAATTAAAACTGAAACTAAAAAATTTTGAATTGTTGACATTATGTCCATTTCACCTTTCGATATTTTTTTTCAACAATTTCAAAAAGCACGAAAAACACTGAAAATGATATATTTTGAGTATCCCTAAAAAGAGGGGAGAAAGAAGTAAAAATAAACGCTGCGAATGATTTTTTGCTCTCCAAATAATGAACGTATGTATGTATTATAAATTTTTAACCTTTTGGATAAAAATTTCGGCGAGAATAACTTTTCTTTAAAATACAGGGTGTTCCATGAATCGTCTGCCAAACATATTTTTTTGGATATAACCGGGTACCACTAAAAAAAAACTTTATATGAACATATTGCCTATCTTAAGAATTTAAGGGGCAAATGCTGCTTCTAAAAAATCACTTCAAAAAATTTTTTGACCATGGGAATGGATAGTATTTTGAAAACTGAACAAATTTTCACTATATGACTTTTTGCCTAACTCAAAAATTGAAGGGGCTACCAAAATTTTTTTCAAAAACAATTTTTAAAAAATCAACTAATTAAGGGAATGGATAGTATGTTGAAAACTGAAGAAATTTTGTTCTGTGCACTTTATGCCTAACGTCGAAAATGAAGGGGCTACGGCTCGCGCAAAATACGTGGGCTTCAAAAATTTTTCGAATTTTCCCAATTTTGAATCGCTCTTGGCCCCTTCATTTTTGATGTTAGGCAAAAAGTGTACAGAACAATTTTTTTTTGTTTTCAACGCATTATCCATTCCCTTAATTAGTTTATCAGAAAAAAAATTGAAAAAAATTTTTTGTAGTCCCTTCATTTTTCAAGTTAGACAACAAGTCATATAGTGAAAATTTGTTCAGTTTTTAAAGTACTATCCATTCCCATGGTTAAAAAAAATTTTTGACGTAATTGTTTTAGAAGTAGCATTTGCCCCTTAAATCCTCAAGTTAAGCAACATGTTCATATAAAGTTTTTTTTTAGTGGTACCCGGTTATATCCAAAAAAATATGTTTGGCAGACGATTCATGGAACACCCTGCGCTTTTAAAAAATGAAAAACACAAAAAAATTACCTAACGTACTTCTTCCTTTAGTGTAAAAAATTTAGATCGTGGATATGTTCAAATAAAATACTTTAGAATTCGAATTTTGCTCTAAATTTGACCTAACTCGAATTGTGAATTTTTTCAATTTTCTTTCAATCGAGCACTGGCAAAAGATAATAATTTTCCAACTTTTTAAAATTTTCTTAATTTGAATTTTTTTTAAATGAACCTCGTCAAATTCAAATTTACAAGACCTCTCCACCAAGCAAATCCTTCCAATTCCTAAACAAGCTGCAGCTTTACTATAAAAGGTCATTTTTCAAGTATGTAAATACTTAAATTGGTATTTTCGATAATTTTCACTCTATATATAGATTTACAAAGAAGCCATTTGAGGTGCCAGCCTCCGATTGAAATAGGACTGTGATTTTTGGAAAATGAATGCGCTGAAACCTCGTAGCAAAAATTTCTGCTGTCTAAAAAGATATTTTGATTTTCGACGAATTTTTAAACCCCTGAAAATTAGGAGTTTTTATTAAAAATGGGTCGCTGTAGACTTCTCGCAAGCTCAAAATTTACCATTAATTTGAGCTATTCCGAAGCCTCCGACAAAATTTCGATTTTCTTTCTTGGAAAGTATTTCCGAATTTCTTTTTAACGCCCAAATTAACTTGGCTGATTAAAAAATCGAATTCTCGCTCAAATATTCGGATCCAACTCCCAAAGCTCTAAAAAAAATTGCAACCCTTTTAAACCACCTCTCTCGCATAAAATCGCAGAAATTATCAAACCAACTCATTTCGCCCACATCCAATCTTACAAGTACTTTATAACATCACCCTAGCCCGAGAATCCGTCTCTCATCAAGACGTACTTACATTAAACAAATTTCCTACCCGACGAAACGGAAAACCGTCTTGATTGCACATTTAATGAAATACAAATAGAGTTAGCGAGGCCGGAAATGAAATATACGTGGAAGATGTTCGTTTACGTTTCGATACCGGGAGGTGTATAAAATGAGTATATTATTATATGGATCATATAAATAACGGTGAAAGCGAGCGACGTCTGCCACACTGGCGAGTGAAAGTAACGCCGCGCTGAAAGAAGACTACGAAATTAATCATTTATACCGTACGTAAGCGGTATCTGATTGTGTGCTCTGTAGTCGGTACCTAGACTTGGGAGGACGTATTTTTTAAAACGTATGTCGCAAATAGGTTAAGATTAAGTATGTTGGTGACGTTGTGACGAAGTTTGAAAATTTTCTTGCAGCGGGTTCGCGAACTTGCAATATTTCGGCGGTGTGGTGATTTTTTCAAGTCGTGGAGATTGAATTTCAACCCGAATTGAAAGTGTAAGTTGAGTGGATGTGTCTGTGTCGTGTTTTTTTCGGATGTAATTTTTCCCGAGTTGATGGGCGAATTGAATAGGTATGTTTCAATTTATTCGATCTTTCTTGGATTTTAGAATGGGAACTGGAATTTTAAAAATTTTAAAATCATCTGACATGGATTAATATACACAGATTTTGTAAAATATTGATCGAAATTGGATCCTCCCCGACTCCGAAACTGCCATCACTTTTCTCAGATTGATTTTCAAAACCGATTCAGGGATTCCTAAAAATGAAAATTTTGAAATTTTTCTGCAGCTGAATAATTTTTTATCAAATTGTAGTAGAGCACTCGACCGTGGCCTTGAAAGTGAAAATTATGTTTTTTTTTAAAATCAGCAGTGCGATTTCAAAGTGATTTTAAGGCGTTCGGTTCGTTGAATCTGAAAAATTGTTCAGGTGGAAAAAAATTGTTTAATGAGTTTTTCAAAGGTATAAAAACTTTTGTCATTACTTTATTTGAAAATCGAGGACTTGAGCATTGAACGAAAGCAAATGATTCCGTTGAAAATTCAACAAAGAAAAATTTTCAAAATTTGACAAAAAAATTCAAAACGCCGAGAAAAATGGATGGATATTCAACAATTTTTTTTGAAAAATCCATTAAAAATTTTTTTTGAAATTTTTAGGATTTTTTTCGAAGGTACATAGAACGAAAATTTTTTTAAAAACTAACAAAAAATTGGATTAATTCAAAATTCAAGTCCAAAAAATTGAAAAAACGTTAAATTTTCTTTGAAAAAGAACAAATATTCTGAAACATTCATACAGAAAAATGTTGAAACTTTTTGTTAAAAATTCAACCAAGAAAATTTTTAAGAACACGACAATTCTTTGAAATTTAACAAAGAAAAGTTTTTAAAAGGGTCTTTTCGCATAAGATGGTAAAAACAGCCCAACCTCGGCCATGCCCCAACCTAAATTTGGTCAAAAGTAGTCCTAAATGTTATCCTCGATGTAAAAATTCCCCACCCCGCCTCTTCCATGAGAAATTCCTTCCTATATGGCAAAAATTCAATTCGACTTTTCTCTGGATGGTGCGAATGAAAAATTTTGAAATTTTCACACATAATAGGCCTTATGTAGGTACGGTACATTTTTGGAAAAATTTTCAAATTTTTCGATTCAATTTTTTTTTAGGTTTTTTGAGCTTTGAAATTAAAAAAAATAATTTAAAAACATTTTGATGGGTACATGGCAGAATTTTTTTTCGTAATTTGGTAGCACTTCACAAAGAAAATTTTAAAACATAAATGAAGAAACGTTTTCAAAAATGTGACGCAATTTTTTATTGAAAAGTTGACAAAGAAAATATTTCAAATTAAAAATTTCGAATTAAAAAATAATGTCGATTTCTGACTAACATTAAGTGATGAAAAAACGAATCTTCCACCGATTATTGTCACTCGTGAATTTCTTGTTTGTGGCAATCGATTCATAAAACGACAAATTTTCATAGACAAAATGACCAATTGGAAAAGCTAATCTCGAATTCTTGTTCAATATGCCAAACCACCCACTCTTATGTACACACTTAATACGATTATTATTTTGCCTAAATTCTCAAAATTTATTTTTTTTGCATGTGAAATAAAATTTTAGCATTTTACAAAAAAAAAAAATGGATAAATGAAAAAACTAATTCTAGATTCGGGTCCAGCGAATCAAAATATCTCGATTAACATTCTTACTCTCTCATTCTGAACCAGTGAAAAATCACTGATAAATAGCCAGAATTGCAACACAGGAAAAATCAGCGAAAATTCACTGATTTTCAGCGAATTTTCGCTGATTTTTCAAAAATTTCCACTCATTTTTCAGTAAATTTTATAAATTTTACTGACTTTTCAGTGAATTTTCACTAATTTTGCAGTGATTTTTCTCACAGATTTGAAAATTTTTCACTGATTTTATCCTGTGCTACAATAATTCTGACTGTTCCTCAGTGATTTTCGATAATTTTCACTGATTTATAATTGAGAGAGTACTCAATTATTTCTGTAAAGTACTCTCTCATTTCTAATCGGTGAAAAATCACTGATGAACAGTCAGAATTGCAGCACAGGAAAAATCAGTGAAATTCACTGATTTTCAGTGATTTTTCACTGATTATTCAAAGAATTTCACAGATTTTTCAGTGAATTTCATAAATATCACTGAGTTTTCAGTGAATTTTCACTGATATTCAGTGATTTTTCTTTCACTGATTTGTGTTCAGTGAAAAAAATTTCACTGATTTTCTCCTGTGCTGCAATTCTGACTGTTTCTCAGTGATTTTCGGTAATTTTCACTGATTTATAATTGAGAGAGTACCTATTCAAAAAGCATAGAAAAGTAAAATACTTATTTTTTCTAAATCAGATCAAATAAAAATGTCTTAAAAATCAAAGAAAAAAGAAAAACTGAAAAAATATTTTCTAAAATGGTCCAAAACCCATCTTTGGTTTATCAAATCACAATTGCCATTTTATTTTTAAGGGACCAGAAAAATTCAATCATGAAAATTTTTCCAAGAAATAACTCAAAGTAGCCCCCTGTTTTCAATAATAAATTTTGAAACCCAAGGCCTTTGCAGTTTTTTTTCGCTTCTTTTAGAAGAAGTCCACTGGATAAAAAAAATGAAAAGTTTTGCTATTTTCCGGATTTTTCTTGTCATTTTTCTTGCTTTAGAATTTCCCAAAAAAGAATCCCCCTTTTTATTCATCAATTGAAAAGTTCAAGGGAAGAGGAAAATGTTGAGAATTCTCGCTCTTTGCAGTAAAATCATTAAAATTCTTGCGTTTTTATGGTTTTATTACTACTAAGGTGCTGGTTTTTCTTGATTTTCTTTTCAGTAGGCACCGTGATGTTTCAATCAAATATGTTCACATTTTTTCAAAAGGTATTTTTTGTTTAAAATTTTAGAAAATCGCTATTTTTGTCAGAGCGTCGAAAATTTTTTCATTTTTTGTCAACTCGAATTGCTTTTAATCCAAAGGCTTCCAAAACGACAACGAAAAAGAAATTTATTTATGAAAGAAAAATGATGAAGTTGCATAAATATCATGACTATTACCTACAAAAACGCAAAAATTTTCCAAACTGACTTTCTCTCCCTCTCTATTAAAAAAAAAAAACAACATAAAAATTAAGAAAATCCAATAGAATATTTTCCAAAAATCACTTTATCCATTTTTGACCCTTCTTAGGCCCTATTCTCCATTCTAAGATGAAAAAACATTCCTCAGGGGTCCAATCATATTCCTGAAAAATTTCTTTAAAAACACCCCCTCCCCAACAACGAATTCCACCCTCAAAATTTGCACATCAGACATTAATATGGGCACTACATCCTTCAACGCACCGATAAATGAACATAATCACGGCATTGAACTTTATTTCACCCCCCCCCTCCCCAAAAAATAATTACAAGGTTCATCACCGATAAAAACTTCGTTAATTACGAAGTGACTCAACTGACGTAATCTCGAGATACTCTCTGTGTACTTATATGAGCATTACGATACGATACGATACAATGTTTATGCCTTACTTGAAAATACCTCTTTCTCCTCCATACAGACAAAACTTTGACCTGGAAAGTGATACAGCATCGTGTTTCGTGTATCTCGAATGACAATCGCGTTAAAAATACACACCGGAGAGTATTTGCGTAATATTATGGAAACCAGTTTTCGTACAAATGTCTAGAAACGCGTTTGGAATCGATTGCGGGTTGGTATACGGTTACGATTTGATGATTTTATTGCATAATGATTCGTGGAAGTCGCGATGACAAATATTTTAATTCGAAATGGGAATTTTGATTTTGGAAAAGTGTATGGCCGGAGAAGGGGTGAATTTGGCCTCAGGCGCTTTTGGGCTCCTAAACACCTCAAGTCGTGTATATTGACTAGAAATAATTTTTCACAAAATTTTGGACCCCTACCCCTCTCTTTCGGAGCTATGGCCATTTTATTGTATCATTTTCAAGAATTTTTAATTTTAACGGAAGTGAAGGAAATTTTCTGTTTTTTGGCATAAAGTTACATCTCGTAGAGGTGTATTTATTATAATTTTTTCAACAATTTTGGTGCACTCCTTCACGTTTTTTAGGTCATTTGAAGTTTTCAATCGTGAAAAATACCATATAAGCGAAGAGCAACTACCCTGGACAATTTTTTTTTTAATACGTTTTTTTATGTAGAATTTTGCTGTGTATTTGGTTTTGGCGATTTCTTTGAACTAAGGGTCGAAAATTGCGAAAAACCGCACAGAAATGTTGTTATTTTAGCAGATTTTTCAAATTTTCAGCGTTTTATACCGAAAAAAATGACCAAATAAGGAAACCAATTCCATATTCGTGTTCAGCAGGTCGAAATACCCCGATAAACACCCTTTTCGCAATAGTTTTGATTAAAATTTCAAAATTCACCTTTTTTACTGATTTTTCATGGGAAAAAAAGTGAATTTCGAGACTTCAAATAAAACGATCGCGAAAAAAGTGTTTATCGGGGTATTTTGACCTGCTGAACACGAATATATTTTTCATTTCGTCATTTTCTCATATGTACTACCTCTTCCTTCACCCCCAAGCCCCCATTCACATCATTTTCCTCTAATATAAAATATATTTCAACGGCTTCACCAAAATCATCTGTTACATAAGATGTAGTAGAGTTGAGAGTTTTTCAGATTAATTGATAGTGAAGTTATTGGTCTTAAGTATTGTTTTATTTTCAAAAAAAGGTGTTATTGTGTTTCTGACCTCCAATGCTTCCCTCCCCCTCCCTCAGTTAGAAAATCTATAATAAATGACAATTTGGGAATTTGAAAAAATGTCAAGTATCTTCGATGCCTCGCTCTTGTTTTCGTGAAGCTTTTTTCAATCTCGAATTGCTACGTTGATTCTTGTGAAAAAATTTCAAAAAATTATTGTTCGAGATCTGGTGGCGCAATATTGTAACTCATTGGCACGATTTAATATTAATGGCATGGAGGATACGTGGAAAAAAAAATCAGCATACTCCTCTTGCGCGGTTTCTGTAGCTGAAATGTAACTCAAAAGATTTGAAATGGAAATATTTCGATTTCTGACTAATTTTGGGTCGCAAAACACGAATATGGCATTAATTGTTGGGTATTGCAATTTTCTTACTCGAGAGACTAGATTCAAACTTGAAAATGGGGACTTTTAGGGAATAAATGACGAAATGAAAAAACCAAATCCATATTCGTGTTCAGCAGGTCAAAATACCCCGATAAAAACTTTTTTCGCGATCGTTTTATTTGAAGTCTCGAAATTCACTTTTTTTTTCATAAAAAATCAGTGAAAAAGGTGAATTTTGAAATTTTAATCAAAACTATTGCGAAAAGAGTGTTTATCGGGGTATTTTGACCTCCTGAACACGAATATCAAATTGGTTTCCTTATTTGGTCATTTCTTTCGGTATAAAACGCTGAAAATTTGAAAAATCTGCTAAAATAACAACATTTCTGTGCGGTTTTTTGCAATTTTCGGCCCTTAGTTCAAAGAAATCGCCAAAACCAAATACACAGCAAAATTCTACATAAAAAACCGTATTTTTAAAAAAATTGTCCAGGGTGGTCGCTCTTCGCTTATATGGTATTTTTTTACGATTGAAAACTTCAAATGGCCGAAAAACCTTGAAGGAGTGCACCAAAATTGTTGAAAACATTATCATAAATACACCTCTACGAGATGTAACTTTGTGCCAAAGAACAGAAAATTTCCTTCACTTCCGTTGATATTAAAAATTCTTGAAAATGATACAATAAAATGACCATAGCTCCTAAAGAGAGAGGATAGAGGTCCAAAATTTTGTGGAAAATTATTTCTAGTCAATATACACGACTTGAGGTGTTAAGGAGCCCAAAAGCGCCTGTGGCCAAATTCACCCCGTATCCGGCCATACCCTTTTACGATTTTTTACTCGTCTGTTTTTGAAAAAAATATTTTTTTATAAAACTGAGAATATTTTAAATTCAACCGACTCTCGATATCATTAAATTATATTTCCCGTTTTTATTTTCACATTTTTACAAGCTATTCGCCGATCTATCGATTTATCTACTTGAATTAAGTAGATGGAAATAAACCTTTGGGAAAAGAGGCTAAGTAATTCGGCTTTGGAAAAAATTCTTCAAAAGCTTCGACCAGAATTATTTTGAGAAAATACCCAAATCAATGGAATCACGCCGAATTCCACGCGGCGAAGAAGAGAATAAAAAGAGAGAAATTTTCCGTCGATTCGAACAAACTAAAGAGAATAATGGTAGGGTATTTTGAAAAGCAATAAGGAAATAAAAACTCACGGTATAGGACTTCCTTTTACTAAAAGTAGACTGGATTAAAAACTTCAAAATCCGATGTTCATTTGCATGATTGAATTCTTTTTTCAAGGCCATGCCATACCCTATACCGTAAGTATACTTTAATATTCAAACGAGATAGTATTAGGTAGTTGGTACTTGTGTACCATTTTCCAACCGAAGGTGGCTGTCCCCTTTCCCCAAATCCAGTCGAGTTAAGAAATTAATTTTATTTTCGTAGTATTTTTATTTTTTTTATAGAAAAAGATGGGTAATTGATTGTGTATTGCTATTTGCATAGTTTAATAAGTTTAACCACTATAAGGTTACTTAATCGCGGTTATTGTGGCTTTTATGATAGTCTGGGTTTAAAAGGAGATATCTTAGGGTTTCTATCTCGCGTCTATATTTCATACCTATAACGATGATGCAAAAACATGAATTTTACCAGAATGTCTAATTAAATATGCTGTAGGTGCACCTTTTATGGCACCTTTGACAGCTCGGTGGGTCTAAAATGAGGAAAAATTGACCACAATTTTGACAAATTATATGCAGATTAGGGTGGGCCGAAAAACCAAAAATTTTGATATTTGAAAAGTTACCCCTGCAAAAGTTGTTGGCTGGATAGACTAGAAAAATAAAATAAAAAATTTCAAAATCGATTCATATCTCCCGATCGCGCAAGAGCTTTTAATTCTTCAAAAATTTATGCCAACTTTGAATTGATTACTTTTTTGCTAGAAAATATTATGAATTTTTTTCACTCACTAGAAGTAAATTTCGGAAAATTTTCGGAAAATTTTCGGAAAATTTTGTATATCAGTGTAGCCAGTTACAAATTCTACACTATGAAATTTACGTTAATTTCGAATTAATTTTTTTATTGTTTGAAAAATTCACAATAATTTTGTTTTCAGTCATCAGAAATGAAAATTATTTTTTGAAAATTTTTACGTCAGTGCAGCGAGTAGCTAATTGCGATATTCTAATTATTACGAACTCGAATGCATTTTTTTTTTCATCAAGTAATTGGATCAATTTTTTCTCCCAATCGAAAAAAGTATGTTTTGAATTAGCTACTGGCTGCACTGACGTAAAAATTTTCAAAAAATAATTTTCAAATTTTCATTTCTGATGACTGAAAACAAAATTATTGTGAATTTTTCAAACAATAAAAAAATTAATTCGAAATTAACGTAAATTTCATAGTGTAGAATTTGTAACTGGCTACACTGATATACAAAATTTTCCGAAAAATTTCCGAAATTTACTTCTAGTGAGTGAAAAAAATTCATAATATTTTCTAGCGAAAAAGTACCATAATCAATAATTCAAAGTTGGCATAAATTCTGTATTTTGGAATTTTACGATTCGCTGTTTGCTGCACTGGTACATGAAATTTTCATAATTTTTTTTCAAAATTTACTTTCAGTGATCGAAAAAATTTTTTTTTCTCAATTACTTGATGAAAAAAATCATTCCAGCTTAGTGAAAAATTCATATTATTGAAATATTGCAATCTGAAACTTTTTAACCCCCTGGTAGCAGTCTGAATTTTGATCGGAGGAGGACGGCGATGGTTCAGGGAGTTGTAGAAACTCAAATCGCAACTTTTGAGTGCTGTGACGGCTTCTCGCACGATTTTGATTTTCTAAAAAACACAAAAAACTGTGTTTTTTTCAAAAGGAGGTGCACTTTGAGCACCCCCCTGCTCCCCTCCCCTTGCACCTGGGGGGGCTCAAATTTTTTTGGGTAGTCTCCCACTCAAAGTAAACCACCCCACCAAATTTGGTCGAAATCCAAGATATGTTTTTTTTTCACTCCACCCTAATATATTATACATAAAAATTTGATCTGATCAATCAAAAAAGCTGAAATTTGGTAAATACTCTATTTTTGATCTCCCGAATCGATTAGAATCAATTTCAAGACGTTTTGAGGCCATCAGAAAATTTTGGAATTATTCAGTGCTGGAAAAAAAAACGATAAAAATGGCCCATATGAACTTCAGCACCCTTAATCGCGGATTACCCACATTTGTGACCTAATTGATCGATTAAAGCACGATTTTCCAAAATTCGTAACTTTGAGTCCAAATTCACATTTTTGAGCGGGAAATTTCAAAGTTGAAGACTACCACAATTTTCTGGAAGCTCCGGAAAGTCTCGAAACTGCTTCCAATCGATTTAACAGGTCGAAAATAAGGTATATACCAAATTTACGATTTCTTGTTTGATTAGATCAAATTTTCATATTTTTCAGGACGAAGAAAATTGATTTGAAATATCAAAAATTTGCCAAAATTCGAGAAATGAACTTCAGCACCTGAAATTTTGGATATGGAGTAGTTTTTCGATCTATTTTCGATTTTTATTTTTGTTTGGGCTCAAAATTTTAATTAAAGTTGGAATATCTCCCCTGTAAGTAAGTAGATACATTTATGCCATTTTTAGTGAAAATGTTTCAATTTTTTTCAGTTTTAAAAAAAGTTTTGAACAAAGTTAGATTTCAAAGGCAATTGAACTTGTCACAGCAAAAAAGACATATAGAAAAAATGGCGTTTTTGGGAAATCGTGATTGAAGTTTGAGTATACTTTTTTTAATTCTAAATTAAGGATTTGAGCTGGGGAAAAAATTTTACCTTAAAATTTCATCCTTTTGCTACAAGAAAACAGTTCGCCCATCGCTTGATATCGTTTCTATTTTTTTCTATATTGAAAACAAAAGGTTGAGTTATACGTCCTTTTTGCTGTGACAAAATTTCATTTCGACCCTTCTGCATTTGATGACGTATAATTTTTCCGGAAGTGAAAATTAAAAAAAAATCTTCATACAAAAGTTGAAGAGAATGAAAAAAGGAACATTTTCGTGAAAAAAATTCAAATTATCTCTTCAGGGAGCGGATATATCGCACTTTGAAAAATGATAACTTTTTTTTCATTTTTTTGGAAACAAAAAAATGCTAAAAATCCATTTTGGACGAATTTTATTATTTTTTCAAATTTATGACGAAAAATTAACTAAAAAAACACTTCATTAAAATTTTACGATTTTACAATCATCTGCACAGTGAAAAAATTAAACATTACGCAAATTCTCTAAAATCAAACACGTAACCTTAATGTAGGAAGGTGGGAGGGGGCTCATAGGATAGAGAAAACTTCATAGAATACGAATCGCTTGTCGCATCAAAAAGGACATATGCTGAGTTATGTCCCTTTTGTTGTGACACGTTCAATTAAGAAGTGCAAAAAATTTAAGAGTCGAGAGATGAAATTTTTTCAGATCTTTTCAAAGTGTAATCTCACTTTGTCCTCTCGCTCTTTCACGAATTCGAGGTTCAAAAAAATGGAAAAAAATTCCACCCTAGTCTGAGTACATTACAAACGAATTTCCATTATACGAAATTATTTCAATCTCGTAAAGAAGGAGGAAATATAACTCTCAATTCTGACTTAAAAGCGCGAGAGAACATCTCGAATCGTACGACTCTATAAACTACACAAAGACAGATTTTCATCGCTTCGATCGATACTTGGTATAATTTAAATAATTACGAATCCTTTTTCACGCGACGAGTACCGTTTGAAAATCGGATAAAGATTTCATTCCCTTCAAAGAACACCTAAACCATAAGATTGAATTTTATTTCTCCGGCTATCATTACACGCAATCGAGGCCCGAACAAGGCTACCACCGCGGGTACAATTTGAAATTCTAATACTCGACTGCTATCCGAACGTCGGTGCAGATTACCATAGGCGAGATTTTCATATCGGAATATCTGATTAAGAAATATTTCCAATAAAAGATATCGGCGAGATAATATAAAAGAGTTTAGGAGGAAATGCGTACTTGCCAGAGTCGCAATACTCCAATATCATCTACTAGTACTTAAAGTCTCGTATTGAAGCCAAAGTCGCAGATTTGCACTGTTTGATAAATCCTCACTCGTAAAGTTTCATTGTGTATTTTCCACCGTGTTCGTAACATAGGCCAAAAGTATTACATTATATCAATGCTTTCGAAAAAGTTTCCTTTTTTTTTCATCATTTTTTTTTCAACAGTACGAAACGAGGAGGCATTACACTTGTTAAATGAAAGAGAGAGAAAAAAAGGCGAATTTGTAAATATTCGCCCCTTGCTGCTTTACGTTTCATATACACGCCATACCTGCCTTTGTAAGAGCATAGTCGTTTTAGCTAGGCAGACTCGTCCTAAAAATAAACATACGAATAGCTTCTCCGAGTGCCGAATTTATTCTCTTGAGGATTAATTTTCTCCTCTCGTAATGTTTACTCGTGACTGTTGGGGTAGTTTTTCGTAAAAAAGAAAAATTCTCTCTGCGGGTATTAAATATTAATACAGAATTTGAAATTTTCGCTGAAGCATGCCAGGGGTTTTGTTGCCGAACGAGAATTGGGTAAGGGAACTTGGGGAAGCATGCACCAACCTAGGTCAAATCGTTTACCAAATCTATTCGTATTGGGCGAATCGTCTGATTATTGCAACAAATTGAAGTTTGAACATTTACCTTTCATCTCGCTGAAGAAATCTATTTTGGTGCATACCTCTATCCTACAGAATTTTTTGAAATTTTTTCACATTTTTTTGCATCCTGCCCCATGGGTGGTGCAAGATGCAAATTGTAAGGAAATGAGGCTCATTCCATGCCAATTCGAGCAGGTTTTGAACTTGGGTCTTCCGATTGGGCTCAAAATTTTTTTACAGGTTTTCTTCGATGGTATAATGAAGGAATCATCGTCATTTCGATCCTAATCTTTCAGAGGGGGGAAGGGGAGAGGGGTGGCCCTCGTAATTTTCGTACAATTGGGATTTTTTTGCAAAATAGCTCAACTTTGAAGGCTCATATCTCAAGATTGGTTTAGTCAAAAATGAATCTGTTGGTCTGGTTCTGTAGAGATTTGAAACGAGATTCGAAATTGGTAATCACATTTTGAAAAGTTCAAAGCAGAGCTTTTGTGATGAAAGCTTAACTTTCACGATAATTACAAAAGCTGAGGACTACCTTGAAAAAATTACTGTAAAGATAACTTTTTATGTTTTTTTTTTTCAGCCAATTACTTTTCAAGATGGGATCTCAACAGCCCTAGGGGGCATAGAGGTCCTCAATTTTGGTCAAAAAATTCAAAAAATTGCAAAAATGAAGTAGCACATTGATTTTTACTAATTCGAAGGCGTTGAGTTCGAATATGTGCTCAGTTTTTTCATCCGACCACACTGAACCCCCTATCATCCCCCTTGATAAGGTCAAAATTCAAAAAAATGAAAAATAACGTGTGACATGTCGTTTGTTAGGGTTTTGGGGGCACTTAGTTCGAATATTTGCTTATTTTTTGGATTCGGACCCTTAGTGCCTTCTTAACCCTCCCAATTTTGAGAAACTCTTGCAAAAAAATGAAAATATCGTGCGGCATATCGATTTCTACTAATTTGAGGGTGCTGAGCTCGATTATCAACTTACTTTTCCGATCTGCCTCCCCCATGCCCAACAATGACCCCCAATTCATCCTACTCTTTGTGGTTGAATCATCGTTATTTTTAAAAAATGCCCCCATTTTCAGTCTTTTGATGAATTAGGGGTCATTGTAGGGCATGGGGGGAGGCAGATCGGAAAAGTAAGTTGATAATCGAGTTCAGCACCCTCAAATTAGTAGAAATCGATATGCCGCACGATATTTTCATTTTTTAGCAAGGGTTTCTCAAAATTTGGAGGGTTAAGAGGGCACTAAGGGGTCGAATCCAAAAAATAAGCAAATATTCGAACTAAGTGCCCTCCAAAACCCAACAAACGACATGTCACCCGTTATTTTTCATTTTTTTGAATTTTGACCTTATCAAGGGAGATGATTGGGGGGGGGGTCAGTGAGGTCGAATGAAAAAACTGAGCTCATATTCGAATTCAACGCCTTCGAATTAGTAAAAATCGATGTTCTACTTCATTTTTGCAATTTTTTTGAATTTTGACCAAAATTGAGGACCCTTGTGCCCCCTAGGGGTGTTGAGATACCATCTTGAAAAGTGATTAGTTGAAAAATAAATAAAAAGTGATCCACTACACAACATACTAAAATGGACACCCCATAACTCTCCGGTACCCCCGGGGGAGGGGTAAATGTCTGCTGAAAACCGGGTTTTCGTGAATATCTCCTCAAGTAAGCCTCAAAATTGAAAAATAGTTATGAACAATCTTGTTCTACGTGTAATTTCCTATCAGAAGAGTGTTGGGTTTTTTCAAAAACACTTACTTTCTTGACCAAAAATTAAGGGTAAAAAACACCTATTTTTCAACAATTTACAGCATTTTTTGAAAAAATCGAAACTTTGAGGGGTCGGCTATACATTTTTCTTGTTCTACATAGTAATGGGATATACTATGCAGAAAAACCGCTTCCAAAAGTCGATTAACCCGATTTTTGATAATTATTTCTGTTAATAGGGAATTTTCAAAATTGAATTTTTAAATTGGCCTTAAAATACTTGAGAAAAAAATCAGAGTTGAAAATAATTTTTAAAAAATAGGAGTCGAAATTTGAAAAAAATTCATTGGGAAAATTGTTGAGCCAAAAATGGGGAAAAGCTGTAAATAACAAAATTATTTGTTTTTTAATTCTCTACAATTTTTGTTTCAACTTTTTTTTCGTAAATGAGTAATTTCGAAAGTTATGGCTGAAAAACAAAAATTTGAACCCCCTCACCCCCAAAAAGGGCTCAAAATATTCACCAATTTTAGGGAAGTTCGGGAATATTGAAATACATGTCTTACTAAGCACGAAACTTCCCCTTTCTGCTAATTTTTTTTGGGTCAAAACCTAAAAAGCCCGTATTACTATTGCAAAAAGAAAAAAAAGGGCGTTCGAAAATTTTGCATCAACTCGATAAATTACGCATGTGTAATAATTGTGTAAGCCTGGTGCATATAAAATCTAGCGAATAACCAATAATCGAACAAATGGAGTTCTGGGGTTTTCGTGGGTGCTGAACTCGATTTTTATAAAAATTTTACCCCTGGACCCAAATGTGGCCCCAAAAAGGGGATTCAAAATTCGAATTTTCGAACTTTTTTTTGATATTTCTCACCCCCATAACCACCTGGAAAACATGTGAAAAAAACAAAATGTTGGCCTTCTAATGCTCTATAACGTTTGTTTAAACCTATTTTTCGAATTTTTCACTGTAGCTGAGCTACTCTCAGGGGAAAATTTGACTTTTACTACAGAGGGTCCATCCCCCCTCCCACTTTGAGATGAGAATTCCGTTATACATTTTTCTTATTCTACGCATTAATAAGATGTACCTATTATGCAAAAAAACCGCTCCTAAAAGTTGATTAACCCAATTTTTGGTAATTATTTGTATTTTAACGGAAAAATTTCAAAATTGACTTTTTCTAAAAGCCTTGGCTCCTCCCCATGACGTTCTAGGGAAAAATTGTAAATAACAAAATTGTTTGTTTTTCTATGCTCTACAATTTTTGTTTCAACTATTTTTTCATATGTAGGTAATTTTGAAAGTTATAGTCGAAAAAACATACTTTTAACCCCCTCGTCCCTCAAAAAGGGGCCAAAATATTCGCCGATTTTAGGGAAGTTCGGGTATATTGAAATACATATTCTACTGAGCTTATATACGAAAGTTCCCCTTTCTGCTAATTTTTTGGTGTCAAAACCTAAATTTACTATTAAAATTGACCAATATTTTGTCATCATCTTTTCAACGAAACGATGTCAAGGGTACGATACAGTATTTGTGAAAATAAATTCGATTTTCTAGGTCTCCGATACCTTTATTCTAATTAAATGTCTTTCATTACACGTAACGTAGGCGATCTCGTGTAGTATATTGATGGATATTTTTCATCTAATATAAAATGACAAGTTTAATTTGTATTGAGCCTTTTTTTGTGGATGTTGCTCGAAAAGGTACATGTTCGATGTTTTATTATGTCTAGTTCATCAAGGTAAAACGTGTATTGATGTGGTTTTGGCGAATTAGAAACAAAACAGTCAAAAGGATTTTAACTTTTGTTGTATTTTTGTTTTGAGGTTTAGGTATACGTGCGGATGAGGAATGGCCAAAGAATCTATTCATTAAAAATAAGAAGCAAAGTGTAGCTAAAAATCACTCTTTCTATCTTATTTACCATTAAAGTGAAAAGTTTATCTTTGAAAATCGTCCTTTTTGCGACCTCGGGCCCTCTCTATATCCTGAGAAAATTATCCAATCCAATGTGGTGAACTATACAACGTATCTAATGTGTTTTTCTTTCGTATTTTACAGAGCATATCTTCTAGATGTCTTTGGAAATCACGACGAGCTAAAAAGTTGATCGCATTTACGATGATTTTGAATAATATGGGTGTACTTGAAGCTTTGATCTCGATACCGTGAAATATGAAGCATTTAGAACATACACCAATACTGGTAAGTAAAACAAGGCGAAATGCTTTTCAATATTCAACAGAACACGTACCTATAGAATAACCGCAAGCGAATAAGTTCCAAGTTTGTTCGGGCTTGGGTAAATTTTAATTTGGAAATTTACCATTTCTATGCGGCTTAAAGAATTTCAGTGGTGTGGTTCGAAGAAGTGACGATAAATCGATTTCCAGTTTAAAATGAAAATAATTACAAAAAGGGCCATCTTTTCAGCTCGAAACTAATTTTTGCAACTGAAACTGCAATTTAGTCATCGTGGAGGGAGGAAACAAGCTGTCTCCTATGCTCCACTTCGATCCAGTCTTACGAGATGTCGCTAAATTTGTTCTAATATTATTAAACTTTTGGTGACAAGGAAAACTGCAACGGATAAAACTGAAAAATTTTCGTAAATAATGCCACTTTGGAAAAGTGACCAAAATGATTTCAACACCCAAAAAATTGAAATCTCGCATAGGAATATTGAATGAAATATTTATGTGAAACGATGGGTGAATTTATTCCTATTTTTTTCCGGGATATGTACGCGACACACGTTGATTAGTACTCTTTCTCAAAAATTTCTTTCAACTCTAAATTTTTGGCTCAACAATTTTCCCAATGAATTTTTTTCAAATTTCGACTCCAATTTTTTAAAAATTATTTTCAACTCTTAATTTTTTCTCAAGTATTTCAAGGCAATTTTTTTTTTAATTGAAAACTTTCTCCAATTTTTTCACGTGTACACTATTTTGAATATTTTCCCAAAATTGTTTTCATTCTTGAATTTTTTTCCAATTTCAAAATTTTTTCTCCAATTTTTTTCTAATTTAAATTTTTTGTGTTTTTTTTAACTCCCGACGTTATTTCCAATTTTTTTCAGCTTCGAAATTATTTTCATGGAATTCAAAAAATGATTTTTAGAATTCAAAGTTGATACCTAAAGATTTTGAAAATTTTTTCAATTGGATAAAAACATTGTTTTCAAAAAAAAGAAAAAACATGAAATTGAAAAAAAAAACAAGAATGTTTTAGTTTGGAAGAAATTTTGGTGTTGAAATTGCAAAATGTTTTGAGGGGAAAAAATTGAAATTGAAACAAATTTTTATTTTTTGAGAAACAATTTTAAACCTAAAACAAATAATTTTAAAAAAAATTAAAGGTTAAACAATTCTGGAAAAATTTCAGGTAGAAAAATTTTTTTGAAAAAAATATAAGGGATTGAAAAAAGTTGGAAAAAATTTGATAAAAAATCTTGGGATTAAGTACAAAAAATTTGTAGTTGAAAAAAAAAATTGGAAATACCTCCTCGTAGTATCTCCAGGGTAACGCTGATAGCCTGAAAAAGGTTCGGAATCAACTCGTACTACATAGGTAGTTAGGTACCCCCAAAAAATGGGAATCAATTCACACATTTCTGAATTCAGGGAATCAACTCACCAGTTCTCAGAATATTATTAGATATAGGAAATAAAGTCAAATTGAAATAGCTTACTTTCAATTTCCAGTACGAGTCTTCAAAACACCAACATCCTCCCGCAATCTTAAATGATCAACACGAAATTGAACATTTCAAAAAATTACAGGGAGGGCTCGGATCAAAAAGTAAGTCGATATTCCAATTCTACGTCCTCAAATTAGTCAGAATCGATATGCCACACAATTTTTTCGTTTTTTCGTTTCTCAACATACTTTTTACCAAAATTGGGGGGCTAGAGGGGCACTGAAGGGTGAAATTCAAAAAATATGCAAATATTCGAACTCAATGCCCTCAAAAACCTAACAAACGACAGGTCACTCGTTATTTTTCACTTTTTCGGATTTTTGTCCTATCAAGGAGGCTGATAGAGGGGTTCAGAGGGGTCAAATGAAAAAACTAAGTTCATATTCGAACTCAGCGCCTTCGGTAATCGATGTGTTACTTTACTTTTTCGATTTTTTTGAATTTTGGTCAAAATTGTGGACCCCTGTACTCCCCCAGGGGTGTAGAAATCCCATTTTGAAAATTTGTTGTCTGAAAAAAGACTAGAAAGGGCAACTCACTGTAATTTTTTCAAATTTTTAAATGGTAGCTTTCATCTTTTGATCTTACAATGAAAGTTTACCTCTCACCACCAAAGTTCAACTTTGAGCTTTTCACAATGTGATCATCGTTTTTGAATCTTCCATCAATTCTCTTTCAGACCCCGCAAATAGTTTTCCCCCAAGTACAACCTATCTCGAGATATCAGCCTTCAAAGTTGAGTAATTTGACTAAAAATCGCAATTGCATATAAACATTTCGAGGCCCGCTTCCAGCTTCCTTGAGGGTTAGAATGAAAATGATCGTTTTTATGTGAATAGACCATCAAGGAGGATTCGTAAAAAAAAAATTGAGCGAAATCGGAAGACCCGACTTTATTTTGTGTTCGAGTTGGTATGGAATAGCCCAGAGCCGGCGGATAATTTTTTTTCTCCGTATGTGCTCACACTCTGGTGGGAGGAGCCCGGGGTGGGGGCAAGGATATTTTTCAAATATAAAAATTTTTCCCCACTATATTTTTCAATTAAAACAATTTTTTTTAATTCTGAAATTTTTCTCCCTCCAATTTTTTCTCAGGTCAAAATATTTTTCAACCCTGGGATTTTTTTCAACGTTAAATATTTTCCCGAAACTTGTTCAACTGTCGAAATTTTTTCTCAAAATTTTAATTTTTGCAGCTCTTGAAAATTTTTCTCAAAATTCTAATTTTTTTAGCTCTTGAATTTTTTTTCAAAATTCAAATTTTTCAGCTCAGAATTTTTTTTTTAATTTTTATTTTATAAAAATTTGGGTTGGAAAAAATTTTAAGAAAATCAAGATGAAATAATTCTAGAGAATGTCAGGTTTTTAAAAATTTTCAAATCAAAGAATGGAATTTTATACATTCGATAGTTGATATAAATATCAGTAAATGAAAAAATGTTAGTGAACAAAAATTGAAAAAAAAATCTTGGGACCTAAAAACAATTTTTGAAGAAAAAATTTCAAGAGTGGGAAAAATTTTTGGAGTCGAATAAACTGAAATTTTGAGAAAAAATTTTGAAACCTGAAAAAATTGAAATTTTGAGAAAATAGCATAGACATGAACGATGATTTTTCATCATTGTGCTGTCAAGGTGCTGTAAATCAGAAGTTCTAAGGTGAAAGTCCAAAGTTTTAAGCCGAAAGTCTGTTCATACATAGCTAAAAGCTGAAACGAAACTTGAAAGCTAGTCAAAAGCTAGCTGTATGAATCAAAAAGCTAAAAGCGAAATCCAAAAGTTTTATTTTTGAAATTTTCAGCCGAAAGACAAAAGCAGCAGTTTTATTTTACGGTTTTTCCTTCCTGGATTTCAGTTTGTTGTGAAATTTTTCAGTTTTTTCTAGAAAATTTGGTACCGTTGTGATTGAGTTTCAAAATTGTTAGTGGATTTTGGGACTTTTCAACAGCAACTGTTGAAAAATCCCTGTAGGTGCTCGAGCCCGCCAGAACCTCCAGTAACGCCGGCCATGGAATAGCCCATCGATAGTTTGGGAATTTTTCAATGAAAATTTTTTTACGTAAAAACTCGATAAATATTTTCATAAAAACACCTCTACAAAACTCATGAAGAGAATAACTCAGACACACGTATACCTAGTAATTAAACCCAAGGTATATAATTATCATAAGTACCTACATAATTAGAGCCAGAAAGGACAACACTGTACAAAATCCACATATTCGTAAATTTTACCAAACTTGAACATATACGAAAGAAATTTCGACCTCGGTATCATCACAGAGAAAAAAAGAGCAAAAACACCAGCGTTTCAAAAATTGTGGAATTTTCCACTATCGTCACGCAACCATAGACGAAACATCGAGAGGCAACAAAATAGTAAAAATTGTCGTAAAATATAATTATAAAAATACCATCGTCGAGTGGAGTACGTCGGTAAAGAAAATAAAAAAATAAGAACCGAAACAAATAAAAACTTTTTACCCAGACACGAATTCGATACGTAGGAAAAATATTTACCTAGGCGAAGTCTCTAAACTGTAAGGGCTGGAAATTTTCGTATCGATAAATTTGAAAAGTTTATAAAACGAAAAGATTATTCGGAAGGTATTTTAAGAGTGAAACGCGTCGACGTAGAAATTAGATATTAAATTCGTGTTATTTGGCACGATAACAATAGCGAGAGTAAAAAAGTTTAAAGTCATTGTCGCTGGCGCGAGAGAAAGTTGACGAAAAAGCAAAAGGAACCGTGGAAGGGAAAAAATTGGCCTTTTAGACAAAATAAAATTAAATGAAACGGAATCGTCGGGCGTTTTCGAAAAACGCCAGCAAATTGACCGTTTAGAGAATAACTCGAAGGCTGGAGAGGGATTCCGGTTACCCCGCCGACCGTCGATAATACAATTTAATATTTCTTTCGATTTCCTTTCATTATGGCAAATCAAGCCTCGGGATATTTATCTGAAACGATGAAAGCGTTCGGAGCGATAAACTGTATCAAATTTCGGTGTAGGTTTCCTCTTGATAAAAATATTTATCGATGATGGGTCCCAGGGTTGGGGGAAGGAATTGGGCTTTTAAATTGAATATTATGCTAACATCGAGTATTTTTCTCGATACGAGTCGATGGACTCTTCGTAGCGTACGATGGACTGGAGGCCTGCGCCGCCGAAAAAAGACGGATTTTTTGTAGTCACCGCCGCCGATAAATGCATCGCCTTCAAGCCGATTTTTTTACCCTAAAATTGCAATTTGAAGTTGAGGACAATGCAACAAATCATGCACTACCCTCTAAATCGTTCTGACGCAAATGGCAGCATGGATAATTTTTTTGTTAGATATCAGTCGGGCCCCTCTACCAGTTTTTTCCTTCACGGACAGTAGGGTGGGCCGAAAAACCAAAAATTTTGATTTTTGAAAAGTTACCCCCCACAAAAGTTGTTGGCTGGTAAGACTAGGAAAAATAAAGTAAAAAATCTCAAAATCGATTCATATCTTCCGATCGCGCAAGAGCCTTCAATGCTTCAAAAATTGCCAAAAATTCAAAATTTCAAAAATTTCGAAAAAATTTAAAATCGTCAAAAATTAATTTTAGAGCTTCAGTAGTGACTATCTAGACCAAAAATCACATTTTTTTGAAAAAAATCAGTGTTTTATAACTTTTTTCAATTTTTTTCAGAGGTGAGAAATATGAGAAATTTTAAAAAAACTATAAAACATGGATTTTTTCAAAAAAGTTGTGCTTTTTGCTTTAAATAGGCCCTAAATGAGCTCTAAAATTGATTTTAATGAATTTTGATTTTTTTTTTATTATTAAAAATTGTTGTAAATGTTGAATTTTTGACAATTTTTGAAGAATTGAAGGCTCTTGAGATTGGAAGATATGAATCGATTTTGAATTTTTTTATTTCATTTATCTAGTCTATCCAGCCAACAACTTTTGGGGGGGGGGGGGTAACTTTTCAAAAATCAAAATTTTTGGGTTTTCGGCCCACCCTAATGGACAGGTTTTACACCGAAATATTTTTAGCCTGAGCGATGAAAGGGGGCCCGTGCCTCTCGCTCCTTCCTGAATTTTAAAATTTCAAAAAAAATCGCACAATTCACAAAATAATTTTTTTTGTAAGGGGAGGAACCCAACAAAAAAATTCTCCATGGTATCTAAATGTGAACAACCTTAAGTATTGGTGTCTTACTGAAAAAAAATTCGTTGACTCAAAACTGAATTTTCAAAATTTGAGTGTTTTGATCGTACAAATGGAGTTCTTTTTCGTATGACAATTTCGTACCTATGCAAAGAAAGTGAGATTTTCAATGTTGCCTCGTGCTGTACTTACTTATTTGACCTTGAAATTACAAAATTTGCGAAAAAATATGAAATAAATTGAAAATTGGTCAAGTGATATATAAATACGTATTTTGGGATATAATTACGAGAAACAATTTTTTCGGTCAAAAATGACCATTTTTATGGGTGAAAAACATTGTGAAAAAATTGTTTTTCGCATTTTTCAAGATGTTTCACCACCTAAAAAATTTTGAAAAAATATCATGTTGTACATAGGGACTAGGTATATAAGATATATTTTTTTCAGAATTGCACCTCTGAAACATCATACAGAAAACTCAATTTGAACTTTTCAAACGCAATTTTTGACAAGAAAAAATCATCAATTTTTTTTTTCAAACTACCCACTAACACCCCTCAGCATACTGTACAACTCACGAAAATTTGGAAAAATTTGGCTGAAAACTCGTGGAAATAAAAATTGTTAATGGAAAGGCTGAAAAAAGTAACGGTTCGCCCCATAACTAGGGCTAGGAGAGGGGTAGGGGGCCAAAATTTTCACCCCGTGGTTTTCAGACGTAAATTCCGTCAGTTAGTTTCGAATTTCAGCTCGGGGGCAGATTCGCCTATCTTGACCGCCGGTACCCTTTATTCCAAGTTCAAAGTTCAAAGTTCAACTTTCTCTAAATTTGACAGATTTTGGTTTTTTAAATTTTTTTTAAATTTTATATTTTTAAAATTTTCTTTCAATTATTGAGTTAAAAGAAATTTTGAAGAACATGAAGTTGAAAACTTTTTTAAAAATTCAATTTTGAAAAAAAATAGAGGAAAGAGTACTCACAGTAGAAAAAGGGGTGAATTTGGCCCCACTCCGATTTCTAATTTCTCCCGCCCCAATTGTGTCCCTCGATGCAAAAAATTCTGGAAACTATTTTACCCCCCCCCCCCCCCACCATCTTTTTTTCTCTACGAGATGGAGCTTTGTGCCAAAGAACAGAAAATTTCTTTCACTTCCGTTGAAATTAAAAACTCTTGAGAATAGTGCAATAAAATGGCCAGTGGCGCAACCAGAAATTATATTTGGGGGGGCTGAAAAGTTGATGGAAAATGGGAAGGCAGTCAAAATTTAGTGAAAAAAGTGAGCTTGCATAGTTGAGAAATTTTTTTAGGCAATTGATTCATAAAACAGATTTGAGCAAAAAAAAATGAAAAATGGTCGGATTTTTGGGACTAACGATCAATATAAATGTAGTAAAATTCCAACTTTTTGAATCACTGAAATAAATTTAGCTGAAAATCAGTGATTTTTTACTGATATTTTAGTCAAAATCACTGTATCTTTTGACAAATTGGAAATTGATTGAAAAATCAGTGAGTTTTTGACTAAAGTATCAGTAAAAATTACTAATTTTCGATGAAAGTTATTTCACTAATCCGAAAAAGGGAAATCTCATTAAATTTAACACTGATTTAAACTTGAAAAGCGATAGTATATTCAAGAAATAGAAAGATTAAAATCTACCGAGCGAAGCGAGGGCGAATTTTTTCGGAAAAATCGTGCATGAAAAGCAAGAAAAGCACTTTTCTGACATTTAAAAACTTTCGAAACACTTTTGGGGGCTTTAGCCCGGTAGACCCCCCTTCGTTGCGCCACTGAAAATGGCCATAGCTTCGAAATAGAAGGGTTGGAGGGGGGGTCCACATTTTTTCTAGAATTTTTTTCACCTAGGAACATCATTGGGGGAGGGGAGTAGATTGAAAATCAAAGCGAGGACCAAATTCACTGCTAATGTTGGATATACACTACTCATTTGAAATTATTGGAAACAATTTTGAGTCGCGAGAAATTTTATAAAGTAAGGAATTGAGAAAAACTTTTAAAAAATCAAAGTTGGAAAAATGTCAAGAAATGTAAATTATAAAAATCTATAGTAGGAAAATTTTTCAAAATTTCAAAAATTCTAGTACTTATTACCTATGATATTGGAAATTTTTCCAACTTCATTTCTTCATTTTTTCAACTGTTTTTTTCAATTCCAAAATTAATTCGAATAATTTTAAACATTTTACCAACTTCGAATTTTTGAAGAAATTTTCGACTTCGTGTTTTTCAATTTTTCCCCCAATTCAACAAGTACCTAATTAGAGAAAATTCCAAGAAGTAATAAAAATATGAAGTCAAAAAAAAATGTTTTAAATCAAAGTTGGATTTTTGATAAAATTTAAATCAAAAAAATTTACTAATGGAAAATTTTTAAATTTGGATATATCTAGCTTTTAAAAAAAACTAGAGAAATTGAAAAAATTTAAAAGCTTGAAATATAGTCAAATTAGCCTAAATTAATAAGGCTTGTTCCTCCGATTATAATACAAAAATATTTGGGGCCTATACCAAAAAAAGTGCTGTTTTAGCCGGCGTGAGCCACTTTGGCCGCCGCCGAAGGAGCTGTCATCGGCGCAGGCCTCTACGATGGACATGGTTAATATTTCGTTATATCGTAGAATGACCTTTATGAGCATTTCCAAGTACAAGAGGTAATAAATCTGGCCTGTAATGACCCACTTAACGAGTCAGATTCCCACTTAATGCGTTAGCCGAATTACGATGGAAAAAAAAGGTGAACGACGGCGCAATGCAGTTGTTTTTTTACACGACGCTATTTAGAGCGCGTTCAATTTTACTTATTATGCTTTAAGAAGTGAAATTTTTTCACGTTTTCGGTCCGGTGACGCGGTATAATCTCGGAATTACCAACTTGAGTGGCTGACGAGATGTAATTATTTTTACAGAAAAGTGTTGCCGCAAATTTCTCGCTATAAAGTGCAAAATAAGCAGTCGAAAGGGGCTCGGGCCAAGTGGATAAAAATTCGCTGCGATTCGGTCAACAGGTGAGTCAATACACACTCGACTAGCCATATTGAAAAGCTCGCTCGAAACGACGGCAGATGTCGATGAAGCAACGTAGTCGGACGAAATGAAAGGAACGTTGCCGAAGATGATTTTAAATAGCTGGCGTCTTATTCGCGTGAAACGGGTGCTGACGTATACGGAATTTGACGCGAGTCTGTTTTGTCTTATGGTGAGCCTACGTGTGGGCAGAATTCGCGTAATCGATATTCCTCGTGATGGAGTTGTTTGGCAGATGACAGCTAGTTTGCAAAGGGGGTCCTGCTCGAATATGGCTCGATGAATTTGGAATTTTTTTTACCACCCCGGTGTCTTCCTTGTTCCAGTATTCGTCTTGGTGAAATATACCTGCGTATTTTACATCCAGATCCGAAGACGAGGGAGTTTATGAGGGGGTTTCAATTTTATCGGCAATGCGAGGCGAGGCGAACTTTATTACGTCAGAGGTGCTTTTGTGCATTATTTTTCCAATGCGTTGGGGTTTGAAAAAGTACGTAGGTATTTTGAGAATGAGAGGGGAGTCATTTTCTGCATGAAATTTTCTTACGAAAAAGGCACAATAACCCGTCAAAATTGCACGAAAAATACGAAATTAGCACGAAATTTCGATTTTTAGCCAATTTACTCAACTTTGAAGGCTCATAGACAGGTTGTACTTGGAGGAAAGCTGTTTGCGGGGTCTGAAAGAGAATTGATAGAAGATTCAAAAAAATTAATAATATTTTGAAAAGCTCAAAGTTGAACTTTGGTGGTGAAAGCTAAACTTTCATGATAAGAACAAAAGATAAAAGCTATACCATTTAAAAATCTGAAAAAATTACAGTGAGTAGCCCTTTTTACCCTTTTTTCAACCAATAAATTTTCGAGATGAGATCTAAAATTTTAAAAAGTCGAAAAAGTAAAGTAATACATCGATTACTAC
This sequence comes from Pseudococcus viburni, assembly GCA_033439095.1. Taxonomy (NCBI): domain Eukaryota; kingdom Metazoa; phylum Arthropoda; class Insecta; order Hemiptera; family Pseudococcidae; genus Pseudococcus; species Pseudococcus viburni. Next base: position 276,391 of record JAVBJF010000018.1, read on the forward strand.
TAATTCGAAGGCGCAGAGTTCGAATATGAACTCAGTTTTTTTCATCCGACCCTTCTGAATCACCCGTGTGGCCCCCTTGATAGGCCAAAATTCGAAAAAATGAAAAAAACCGTGTGACCTGTCGTTTGTTAGGTTTTTGAGGGCCTTAAGTTCGAATATTTGTTTATTTTTTGAATTTGACACTTCAGTGCCCCTTTAGTCCCCTCCCCCCATATTTGGAAAACGTATGTTGAGAAAATAAAATATAATATGTGATGTGTTGAAATGTAGGTTTTCGATACCCAGAAATTCGATTTTAACATAGGTATCACAACAGTTTTATGGCCATTTTCCAAAATTTCAATTTGGTACCACCCCCCCCCCCCCTTGACTCCCCGGGGGTCGATGTGTAAATTTGACCTGAAATTCGGATTCCTGACTATCGAAAACCTATATATTGACATATCACAACAGTTTTATGGCTGTTTTCCAAAATTTCAATTTGGTACCCCCCCCCCGACTCCCCGGGGGCCGAGGTGTAAATTTGACCTGAAATTCGGATTCCTGGATATCGAAAACCTATATTTTGACATATCACAACAGTTTTATGACCATTCTCAAAAATTTTAATTTGGTACCACCCCTTCAGGGGGTTGGGGGACTAAACTGATGTCAAAATTGAATTCTACGTTGAAAATTACATAAGGATCACTTTTTTTTTTTTCATAGGCAGTGACTTTTTTCATTATGGTCCACTGTGGGGCGTAGAATTCAAATATCGAGTTACTTTTTGATCCCCCCTTCCCGTGCTTCTAATGACCCCTTCTCTCATGTGATCATTACGGAATTGAATATTTCAAAAAATTACAAGGAGGGGACGGAACAAAAAGTTAGTCGATATTCCAATTCTACGCCTTCAAATTAGTCTGAATCCCCAGCTGGCAAAATTTCGTAGCGCTACCGTAGCGTAGGGTAGCGTGCGCTACCCTACTAACACAATTCCCAATTTCATGTGTTAATTCACGAATGCGTTTCATTGTGCTGGTAAAGAAACTAGGAGCACTATCATAGCGAACAGTAGCGTACGCTACTACTCGCTACTAATGATGCGCTACAGTAGCACTACAGTAGCGCTATAGTAGCGCTACTATCTGCGCTTCTGTTCACATTGAAAGTAGCACCACTGGTAGCGTTGATGGTAGCGCTTCTGTAGCGCTACCAGAAGCGCTACCAAAGCAGAAATAAGTTCATGTTGACATTAGCACTACTAGTAGCGCTATTGTAGCGCTACCATTCACGCTACTTGGAAGCAGAAATAGAGTAAAGTGGGAGGGGACATGAAAAAGTTGATTCGACCTGTAATTTAGTTGATCAATTATAATTTTTTTTAATTACACACGCAAAATCTATTTTTTTAAATACCTCCTCCTTTTAACTAAAAGTTGGATCAATTATATTCAAATTGAGTTACATTAGGTACTTCAAATTTTTTCTGCTTGCATAGGTCAAATCAATGTTTTTAAATGTCCCTATCCGTTAATTGAAAATTCGATCAAAATTAATGAGTTTTTCAAATTACATAGGTCAAAATCTTTTTCAAAAATACCCCAGGTGGAATCTCATTTTTTTGGATACCTCCTCTCATTAATCAACAATTTGATACAAAATTACTTAGGTCCAAGTTGGAAAATTTCGAAAATATTTTCCTCAGTTATTTTTTTAATTGTGAAAATTGACAAACATTTCAAATTTTTTTAACCTGCATAACCAATCAACTTTTTCAAATGAATAATACATATAGGTATCAAATCAATTTTTTTTGAATGGTCTTCCATTAATTAAAATTCGATCCTTGTCAAATTACAGAAGTCGACTTTTTTTTCTAATTTGCATACAATTTGAACCTGAAGTCAAAATATTATTTTTTTGAGTGCCTCCTGCCATTAATTAACGATTCGATCAATTAATAATTTTGTTTTAATTAAAAAGGTCGAATCAATTTTTTTAAATTGAGTACCCAAATTTTTAAAAATTATTAATTGATCGAATCTTTAATATTAATGTATGGGGAATTCAAAAAACAATAATTCGACTTGGGGTTCAAATTTAATAAGATGTTTGTATTTTTAATGAATGGGAGGGTTGTTCAAAAATAATTGAATCCACCATGGATATTTTTGAAAAAAATTAATCTGCCCTGTAACTTAGCACAATTTTTAAAAATTATGAATTGATCTAATTTTTTAAGAATGGATGGGATATTCAGAAAATAATAATCGATTCAACCTGAAGCAACCTGTGTGTTGAACCACCAATAATTTTTAAAAAGGCTCTCATTCCGTATTGTAATGTGGTAACAGGTTGCAGGTTCTCAGGTGATACAGTGTGAAGAAGTTAAGCAACGTCGGGCCCGGTTTTAGGTTGGATGGGTGACCGCTCAGGACTGTGTAGTGTAACAAAAAAAAATCTGGTTATTGCAGATTTTAAAAAAGGGAAAACCACCCTAGAGGTACAGGATAGACCCAGAGCTAACATTTTTTTTCTTTTTCAATAAAACTGGTGTATACAGTAGCGTTGTGGTAGCGTTTTGGTAGCGCTCTAGGTAGCGTTTTGGTAGCGTTTTGGTAGCATGCATAGTAGCGTAGAGGGTAGCGCTACTGTAAAAGCAGTTCACGCGCTACCATCTGCGCTACAGTAGCATAGATGGTAGCGTTCCCTTAAAAGTGGTAGCGCTTTGCCAGCTGGGTCGATATCCCAACATACTTTTTCCCCAAATTGGGAGGCTAGAGGGGCACTAAAGGATTAAATCCAAAAAATAAGCAAATTTTCGAACTCAGCGCCCTTAAAAACCTAACAAACGACAGGTCACACGTTATTTTTTATTTTTTTGAATTTTGACCCTATCAAGGAGGCTAATAGGATGGTTCAAGGGGGTCGAATAAAAAAACTGAATACATATTCGAAATCAGTGCCTTCGAATTAGTAGTAATCGATGTGTTACTTTACTTTTTCGATTTTTTTAATTTTTGGTCAAAATTGTGGGCCCCTCTACCCCCCAGGGGTCTAGAGATCCCATTTTGAACATTTTTTGGTGAAAAAAGGTTCAGAGGGCTACTTACTGTAATTTTTTCAGATTTTTAAATGGTAGCTTTTATCTTTTGTTCTTTTCATGAAAGTTTAGCTTTCAATACCAAAGTTCAACTTTGAGCTTTTCAAAATGTTATTATCATTTTTGAATCTCCTATCAATTCTCTTTCAAACCCTGCCTACAGTTTTGCCCCAAGTACAACCGATCTCGAGATATGAGCCTTCAAAGTTGAGTACCTAATTTGACAAAAAATCGCAATGGCGTAAAAATTACGAGGCCCACTCCAGGCCCCCTTGAGAGTTAGAAAGGAAATGATCGCGGTTATGTGAATAGACCACCAAGGGAATCTTGTAAAAAAAATTTGAGCGAAATCGGAAGACCGACTTCATTTTTTGTTTGTTTTATTATGGAATTGCCCCACTTTATGCCCTTTACCAAGTTTAAATCGCTTATTCAACCGCCTCAAAAACGAGCCAAAAAAGTTTTTAAACACCTGAAATAATTTTTGATGGAATTTTTGAAAAAATTCCCATTGCAGGGTTGCTAACAACATTTTTATTTACATATTTTTTTATATAATTTCGGTAGAGAGCACCGTTAAAAAAATTTCAAAGAAATTTATAAAATGTTATGGCTCATTTTTCAAATTACCGAATAAACAACTTGAATTTTACAAAAATTGCGCAAATCAAAATGCAGTTGGTATCCCTTCAATGAAAATTTTTCAAAAAATTTCAACAAAATTATTTTAAAAGTCCAAAAAAAATTTTGGCTCAAAATTGGCATAAAAAATCTCACCCTTCCTAAAATTGTTGCCTGGGTCACGCCTAGAACAGTAATGGATCTTTGAAAATTATCGAACAATAATAAAGCCAATTCATCATTATTCATTAGAATTGTATTATTGAAATTTTCATAATCGGTAAAAATTTAATGGAAATTTTTAGGTAAATACCTATTGAAAATTGGAGAATATCCTCATAAAAATTCTGCAAAAAAACTTACTAGAGTTGGAAATAGGAAGCAGAAATGAAAGGAAAAGGAAAATGGGGAAATCCTTGAAGTCAAACAGCTAATCAATATGTACCTTTTTAAATAGATATTCATAATTAAAAGTTTCAAACAACTCAAAATGTAGCAAAATTGATAATGTCTCAATCATTCAAATTTCAAATTTTTCAGTTTATTTCACAAAATTTATTTCGATATTTTGGTTTTCATCAAGTCACGAGCTTTCAAAATTTGAATATCTGTTGACCTCAGACAGAAATTCAGAAATTGAAATCCTTTACTTTTTATTGTGAAAATATTGGAAGAGGAGGAGGAGAGGAGAAGCGATGAACATTTTAAGCTCCAAAACCGCAAAATATTTGTTTTTTTCAAATGATTTTTTCAAACCCCTCCTCCATCTTCATTTTTTCTTCCCTTAAAAGGAAAATAATAATACCAAGGACCAAAAAGTTTGTAAAAGCAAATTTTTTAAATGTTTTCTGAAATTTAATTCAATATTTAAAAAAATTTTTGGACAACCATCAATTGAGCTTTAGCCCAAATTGGAAAAAACTTTATTACCAATAGGAAACTTTTTTAAATAAAAAAAATAAATTATATTCTTCAAAAGTAATACATTGCATTACGATATCTGTAGAAAAATTTATTGAAACCCCCATTCAAAAAATTGCAAAACTTCATTTTTAAAGTGAAGTATTGAGAAAAAAATTGTAAGTAATAGAATCCATAAAAGCATTGAAAATTCTACAATTAATTTCTATAAGTGAGCCTATAATAGAAACCACAATAGGACTCCAAATCCAAATTGTCACGTGCTGAAGTCCATTTCTCGATTTTTGGCGAATTTTTGAAATTATTTCAAAATTAAGTATCTTACGCCTGCAAAATATCAAAATTTGATCTATTCAACGAAAAAAGCTCAAATTTGGTATGTACCCTATTTTCGACCTCCCGAATCGATTGGAAACGGTTTCGAGGCGTTTCAAAGCCAATAGGAAATTTTGGAATTTTTCAGAGCTGGAGGAAAGCCCATAAAAATGGTCCATATGTACTTCAGCACCTTTAATCGCGGATTACTCATATTGATGACCTATTTGATCGATTAAAGCACAATTTTTCAAAATTTCTAACTTTGAGTTCAAATTTGCATTTTTGAGCAGGAAGTTTTTCTGGAAAAAAATTTAAAAACACGCCCACTGCGCACGCATTGGGGTAGAAATCTGAAACTCGGTAAATACCCTATTTTCGACCTGCCGAATCGATTAGAAGCGGTTTCGAGACGTTTCGAAGCCTCCAGAAAATTTTGAAAATTTCTAGCACTTCCCAGGAAAATTTTCTCCCAAAAATATGAATTTGAACTCAAAGTTACGAATTTTGGAAAATTGTGCTTTAATCGATCTAATAGGTCAGCAATATGGGTAATCCGCGATTATAGGTGCTGAAGTACGTAAGGACCAGTTTTATGGGCTTTCCTCCAGTGCTAGAAAATTCCAAAATTTTCTATTGGCATCGAAACGTCTCGAACTCGCTTCCAATCGATTCGGGGGGTCGAAAATAGGGTATATACCGAATTTCGGCTTTTTTCGTTGATTATATCAAATTTTCATACTTTGCAGGACGATGAGGTAATTTTGAAACTTCAAAAATTCGCCAAAATTCGAGAAATGAACTTCATCACCTGAAATTTTGGATGTGGGATCCTATTATGATGTACTTTCGATTTTTTTTGTTTGGGCTCAAAATTTTACTTTGAGTTGAGATACCTTCCTTGTTAGGTATCAAAAATTGGTTTTTGAGTTGAGGTTCCCCCTGATTCTACTCCTTCTGAAAAGCCCAAAATCAGTGCCAACCCGAGAACAAATTTTTGACACCCATAGTTAGTTTCTATATCCTGGCTCACAAATGTATAAATAGTAAAAATTCCTAAATTTTTCAAAAAATTGGAAAATTTTTCTCCACAATTTTTCACCGGATTTTACAAAAATCCCTCGTAATTTCAGAAAAAATATTCGGACTCGTAATTCGACATGAAAAAAACACAAAAGCTCAAAAAAAAATCCGGTATTTTCGTCATCTCGCATGGCTGCTTGTATTTCTCGCCTAATTCATCCCTCGAGATGAACGCATCAACATTGCCAGACTTTCATTTCCAGCATATTTAAATAATAAAAAAAGAAGTTTACAAACATTAAACATTACGATTATTAATTAACCAAGGCCGAGTCTTCCAGTATAATATCAGTACAGAAACGATGACGCATTAGGTAACATGCAACGAAATATTTTCCGATACCTATGTATCTAATCGCGATGTAATTTGTATTAAAAATAAACACGTACCAGTTGTCAACAAAATTAGAGTATTATTCACCTTGGCGACAGATATACGCCGAGGTGTGGTAAGTTTATATACCGGCGAAATATCGACTCGACGCGATAGTATAAACGCGTTAAGCATGATTCTCAGCAGACTATAGAATTACACCGACGAAGTTTTCGCCAAAAGCTTTTCGCCAAACGAAGAGACCAGAGAGAGAAAAAATCCATTTCGAAAAATAGCGTTAATATGCGTAATATCGAGTCATTTTTAACCCGTATAAAACATGTCACAATTTTCTATAACTAATTTAGCCGGTCGAAAAGCAGCAAATTCGTCGTTCGTACGATGGTCACGACCGCCACCCCTGTCACTCCCTGCATTCGACAAACCTTGTAGAGGGCGAGGAGCGAATATTTCATTTTCGTTCCGAACGTAAAAAAACAAATTCGATTAAATTATTATTTTTTAAATCGTATTTATTAATTTAATTAACCCGATAGTAGGATGAGAAAAATTCTCCCTCGTATTTATCTGTACGGTTTGGGTTTCCCATGCCCAGCAAGCACGAACCGTTGAGCCTTTGCTAGAAAAACGAGACAACCTACAGCAGCGCGTTAAATCGGATATTCAATCGAGATTATAACAGATCGACGTTTATATAGGTACAGGGGATTTAATCAATGAATTTTTCCTCGTCAAGTTTCCATTTTCCCTTGCACCCTCGACCACGACCGAATTCCATTCTTCACCATCTGCATCCAATTCGCATAATCTCTTCGGCTCTTTGGCAGTATTTTGTTCCAATGGATACCGATTGTCGAATTCGTGCTTTGTCAGAAGTCGATTACGCCCAAGTTTTGACATACGTCAACGACCTCGAACTTATTTACGGACTGTGGACTATTTTTTTTTTTTTTTTGGAAAAACCGCCCGTTGAACAAATGATTAGTTTTTTTTTCAACTTGGGATTTTTTTTGCCAATGTTAAAATACCGTCGAATTTATTTTCGATGTGTCATTTTGTGAAAATAAAATGTAAGTAGTAATAATTTCTTGAGGGGAAAAGTTTTTTATTAAAACTTTACGTTTGAGCGAGTACCTACGTATAATGGATTTTTTTCGTAAAGTTGGTTTTGACTAGTAATTACCGTAATTTTTGGTAATTACTGTCGAATGTTGACATTAGACTCAATTTTTAATGTTACAGAAGTAATATTATCAAAATTATCTTCAAGAGTTACAGCTTTTGGTGAATTTATAAAAATTACAGTACATAATTATATCTTCAAAAATGCATTTTTTTTTTTTAAATATTACAGGAATTTTCGGTGATTACGGAAATTTTAAAAAATATGATGAAATTTGGTGATTGGGTAATATTGTTGGTGAGTAATTACGGTAATTTTTTGAAATTACGCTACTTCTTTGGTAATTCTTGGTAATAACAGCAATATTCTGAAATATCGGTAATTTTTAAAAATTGGTGATTTTCCACAATGACAGTAATTTTTGGTGGTTCCTAAACTTTTTAAAATTAGAATTAATTTTTGAAATTATGGTAAATTTTGGTAATTATTTGTAATTACGTGGGTAATTTTGCGGAATTGCAGTATTTTCTGGCAATTACAGTAATATTTCATTACAGTCATTTTTAAATAACAACAGCTAGAATAGGTTTCGGTAATTACCGTGATTTTTGATGAGGTAATTTTTTTTAAAATTACGGTCATTTTCTCAAATTAAGCTAAATTTTGAATTTTGATAACTTTTGTTAAATGGATCTTCCTGAACCGAACCGAACGAAACCGAAATAATTTTGTTCTTATTCTTATAACACTGGATTATAGCACATAATTTTTTTAAATTACGATGATTTTTCAAAATTGTCAAAAAATTTTAAAATCATAGTCATTTTTTTTAAATTGTGGTAAATTTTGGTGATTTTATGGCAATTTTTGGTTGTTTGAATAAATTATGGTGATTACAATGATTTTCTGCAAATTGGAGTAATTTTTGGTAACTACAGTCATTTTTGGTAATCACCGCAATTTTCGGTAATCACGGTAATTTTTGGTAAGCATAGTAATTTTTGGTAAGCATAATAATCTTGGTTATTACAATGATTTTTGATAACTGCAGTAATTTTTGGTAATTACAGAAATGTTTAACGATGACAAGAATGTTTTGCAATCACAGTAATTTTTGGCAATTACCGTAATTTTTGATGATTACCGTAATTTTTGGTAATTACCGTGTTTGTTGGTAATTACTGTAAGTTTTGGTAATTACAACAGACATTTTTGGTAATTACAGTAGATAATTGTTGGTAATTACAGACATTTTTGGTAACTACAATAAGTTTTGGTAATTACAGTAATTTTTGGTGATAACGAGAATGTTTTGTAATCACAGTAATTTTTAGTGAGATGGTTTTAAATATTGCCAAAAATTACCATTATTACCAAAAGTTACTGCAATTATCAAACTTTGACATGAATTTAGACAATTACAGTAATTACAAAACATTCTCGCAATCACCAAAATTTAATGAGATAGCCAAAAAATACTGTAAGTACCAAAAATTACTATGAGTACCAAAAATTACGGTAATTACAAAACATTCTCGTCATCGCTAAAAATTACTGTAATTACCAAAAATTACTATAATTAACAAAAATTACTGTAATCGCCAAAAATTACAGTGATTACTAAAAATGACTATGATGACAAAACATTCTTGTCATCGCTAACAATTACTGTAATCACCAAAAATTACTGTAATCACCAAAAATTACTGTAATTACCAAAAATTACTGTAATTACAAAAAATTACTGCGATTACTAAAAATTACTGCGATTACTAAAAATTACTGTAATTACCAAAAAGTACAATAATTACCAAAAAGTACTGTAATCGTCAAAAATTACTGTAATTACCAAAAAGTACTATAATTAATTACCAAAAAGTACTGTAATCGCCAAAAATTACTGTGGTTACAAAACATTTTCGTCATCGTTAAAAATTACCGTAATTACCAAAAATTCCCGGAATTACCAAAAATTCCCGGAATTACCAAAAATTACCGTGATTACCAAAAATTACTGTGATTACCAAAAATTACTGTAATCGCCAAAAATTACTGTAATTGCCAAAAATTACTATGATGATAAAACATTCTTGTCGTCGCTAAAAATTACTGTAATGACTGAAATTACCAAAAATGACTGTAATTACCAATAATTACTGTAATTACCAATAATTACTGTAATTACCAAAAATTACTGTAATTACCAAAAATTACCGTAATTACTAAAAATTACTGTAATTATCAAAAATTACCGTAATTACCAAAAATTACCAAAAATTACCGTAATTACCAAAAATTACCAAAAATTACCGTAATTACCAAAAATTACTGTGATTAATAAAAATTACTGTAATTACCAAAAAGTACTATAATTACCAAAAAGTACTGTAATCACCAAAAAGTACTGTAATCGCCAAAAATTACTTTAATTACCAAAAATTACTGTAATTACCAAAAATTACTGTAATCACCCATAATAACTGTGTTTATCAAAAATTACAGTGATTATGAAAAATTATCGTAGTTACTAAGATGATCGTAATTACAGTGATTTTTGTAATTCATGCGATTTTTGGTAATTAACACAATTTTCTTAGCAGTTATGATTTTTAATAATCACCGTACAATGTCAGGGGTAATTATTATTTTAAGAAAAAAATTCCGCAATTTACGGTGATAACTGTGAATTTGGTAATTACTTATTGTAATTGTAACGTAATGCATTTTTTGGTACGTAGGTATTTCTGAAATACCTAAATAAATAAACTGATGTAATTTTTTTCAATAACCTTAACTTTTTGAAATTATCATAATTTGTTTGATAACTTTGATTATTAGTATTGATTATTTTTTTTGTCTAATCATCACAGTTTTCGGTAATAATTCAATTTTCCCAGAATAATTTAAATTTTCGGTAATGGTCTCGAATTCCAAATGGTAATTATGACACGACACACTGAAAAAAAATTAATAACCTCAAAATTAACGTTAAATTTTTTTTTATTAATAATGTCACAATTTGTCAGTAATTTATCATACGGCTATCAACTGGTAATTCTCAAAATTGGTTAATTTTTTAGATCTCGACGAAAAATAAAATTACACTCAATTTCATTATAATATTCAACACATGGAAAAATTGACCGCAACTTCGGGCCAATAAATTCGCCAGTACAATGCGAATACATCACACGACGCAATCCCATCATCCGTGCGGAAAATCGCGTACTCTACAATCGGTAATGAAAATCGATTCAGCCAAAAATGTACAAGAACGAAAAGAATTCTTCAATATACTCGAAACACCAGGTTCTTTGGCTCATCATTAGGAAAAAAATTTTCGCTCGCAATTTCACCGCAGCTGCCGTTGAATTAAGAAAAAAAAAAGGCAAAAGGGAAAGAAGCAGGAAAGCTCTGCCGATAAATCTCGTTATTGAAAGTCTTTCTCAATTTGTATTTGCACCAACTACAGGCAATATTCTTTGTTAAGCTCACGTCGAAATGTTACACGTCTTATGTATAAAAGTACAAAACAAACCCACTCATCACAAGTGGGTACACCTCACAAACGGCGCAAACGTTTCCAAAAAAGAAAAGAAGGCGAGAAGAAAAAAAGACGGCGAGGAGGCAACGCAACAACGGTGAAACAAAACGAAAACATCGAGCTTTTATAAAGATACGATGCCGCAGATAAGTCGCGAAAGAAAATACGAGCAAGTCGAATTGGCAGAATACGAGGATTAAAAACCAGACGTTTCCGACGTTTAGTCAATGAATTTATTTGACGAGCGACGCCAAAAGCCAACTTAATCGTGTGGGTCAGGTTTTTTCGAGTAGGTGAGCTGGAACGATGGGTGTAATTATAGGAAATCGTCCGGTTATCGTTCGATTTGTAAGTCAACGATCCAGGGAGGTTTGTTTTTTCCCCGAAAGAATGTGTACCTAATATTGAATTTTACAACGACATTTGAATCGGTACCCATGAAAAAAGAGTTAAAGTTGTAATTTTCCATCATTTGTTCGAATTTATCGCAGATTAAACGAGGGTTATGTACGGAAATATGCAGACTATGTCGATTTTCTGGAGCTAGAGAAATGATTATTTTGAAAATAATTTTCCATAACGTAAAACGAAGGAAAAGTTTTAATTAAATTTTTCAACAGTTGAATGCCATTTTTTATATTAAACTTCGACACCTCGTCGATTAAAAATACATTTCGACTTGTTTTATCTCGACGTTGAATTACCTATGTTGGGGTATCCCAGGAAAAATCAAAGTTGAAATTTCGGGACGCATACCCTCTAAATTTTTTACTTTTACCCCTAAAACATATTTAAGCTTGGTTACTACCCGATTGAACCACGTTTACCCGTGCCGCCATGGCCTCAAAGTTATGTCATAAGTCACAGATTTTAGGAAATTTTCAAAGTGCCGTAACTCTTTCAATTTTCAATTTAGGTGAAAAATATATAGAACCTTTCTTATTGTACGTAAAAAGATCTACAAAAAAGGTTATATACAATTTTTGCCTAAGTCGAAAAATAGAGGCGCTACAATACTTTGAAATTTGGAAAAAATTATTAAAATTTGGAAATTTTCTAAGTGCCGGAACTCTTTCAATTTTTAGTTTGGACAAATTGTGTATAGAACCTTTCTTGCTTCTCATAAAAAAATTACGAAAAATGTTATATACAATTTTTGCCTAGGTCGAAAATTGAAGGTGCTACGATGCATGAAAATTGAAAAAAGAACGCTATAATTGGGAAAATTTTCGAGTAAATTAAAAAAAATTCCACTTTCAGACTTTCATTTTTTCAAAATTAAATGGAAGCTTTACTTCAGAAAAAAGTCGTCTGCTTTATCCATTTTTCGATTTCAACTTAATTTTTCCGGCTATAATAATACAACCCTGTCATCATTAGAATGGCAGCTCCAAAAGTTTGAGAATTTTCAACTTGGATGAGAATTTTTATGATTTTTTCAAGTTTGAATGGAAACTAAATTTTGAAGCTGTTGCCTTCAAGAATCGCTCGTAATGGCCAGAAATTTCCAATTTTCGTTTATTTTCAAATCAAAAAAACATACAACGATGACGTTGGTATTTGGTGTGCGAAAGGCGAGAAAAGGACTGTGGAAAGCTGATATGCTTATTGGCTGAATTTCACGTGCAGAATGTTTTCCAAAAGGAAATATATATTTTCATTGCTTTGAAATTATGAAAAGAAAAAAAAGTAGATTTTAAGCATCTCCAAAAAAAAAAACTTATAGTTAATCAATTCACAGGGCCATCGATTTTTAACTCTCTGATTTACGTATTTTTATAAATCTAAATAATAGCAGTTTTTTTCATTTTTCATGCATCGTAGCACCTTCAATTTTCGACCTAGGCAAAATTGTATATAACATTTTTCGTAGAATTTTTTATGAATAACAAGAAAGGTTCTATTTACAATTCGTCCAAACTAAAAATTGAAAGAGTTCCGGCACTTCGAAAATTTCCAAATTTTAACAATTTTTTCCAAATTTCAAAGTATTGTAGCGCCTCCATTTTTCGACTTGGTCAAAATTTTTATATGACCTTTTTTGTAGATCTTTTTACGTACAATAAGAAAAGTTCTATATATTTTTCACCTAAATTGAAAATTGAAAGAGTTACGACACTTTGAAAATTTCCTAAAATCTGTGACTTATGACATGACTTTGAGGCCATGGCGGCACGGGTAAACGTGCTTCAATCGGGTCGTAACCAAGCTTAAATATGTTTCAGGTGTAAAAGTAAAAAATTTAGAGGGTATGCGCCTCGAAATTTTAACTTTGATTTATCCTGGGACACCCTACAGTGCTTGCATCTTACCCCACCCTTGAGACAAGACGCAAAAAAATGGAAAAATTTAAAAAAAAAGGTTGCAGGGTTAAGGTATGCACCCATAAGGAATTTTTTTCAGCAAAATGGAAGGAAAATTTTTGAACTCCAATTTGTCGCAGAAATCGGACGATTTGGCCAATTCGAAAAAAATTGGTAGACCGTTTATGCCACAGGTTCCCTAAATCACATTTTTTCTCGTACAAAAGTCCAAAATAAATGGAGAACTTTTATAATCCCGAAAAATTAGAAATAAAAAAAGAACCCTAACGTGCAATTTCATATCAAGTTGAAATGCAAATCCAATATTTAAAAAATTACAATGTGTGAAGGAAACTGAACTCGATAATAATTAACTCTTTCCCTTCAAAAATTTCAAAGTAAGGAAATTACATGTGCAGGTGACAGTTTAAGTACATAGTACATTGGTAATTTAAGTTGCTGTATCGTCCAATATAAGGAATTAGCTGCAATTGACGCCGTGTATGAAAAATTTCCAACTTTACGTTCATAGGTGACCTGACGAAAACATGTGATTCTATTTCGCTGCTAAATATGTTGTCTCGGTACCTCCCCCAATCCTCTTTCAATTTCAAAGTATTAAAAGTCAATTAGGTATATCGCGAATTCATCAATTTTGTTTGACAACTTATAGCATTAGTTGATAAAGAGAAATATTCGTGATACTTATATCGATAGAAAAAAGTTATAGAAATTTATAGGTGACCTGATGAAAACATCTTGTGATTCTATCGCTATACTGAATTTCAGGGGCGCCCAACGACGTGTGGAGGTGTGGCGGCTGATCCACCCCTAGGGGCTCTTTTGTATTTGGGGCCCCAATTTTTACTTTTGAATACGTAAGAATATAAACAAAATATCCATACAAAATAATAAATAGGTATACCTATGTATAGCTGCAAGTTACATTTCAATTCCAATGGAGTTCGAAGAGAAAATGAGAATTGAGGAGAGATCATAACTTGATCGTGTAGGTACAGATCGTGCTAGATATAAAATTTATTATTTGTCAATATTATACTGTAGAGAGTACAGTACACTTTAGAATTCGCGAAATGTGAGAGCAATGAACGTGCATGAAGGGCCATGCCAAAAGGGGGTGGTAAGGGGCAACTTGCTTCATAATATCTGAAAATTTTCATGTTTTATTAGAAAAATTCCTGATTGAGTTGGAAAATTTTGCTGTACTTAGTCCCAAAAGTTACAATTAATTGTTGAAATTCACTTTCCAAAAAAATTCCAAAATGCATTTCATGAAAAAATTCTAAAACCAACTTTTCATAAAAATTTTTAATTGATGTTTTGAAAATTTTCTCAAATTTTTTCAACAAATCTTCATAAGGTCACTTTTTCAATAAAAATTATTTCAAAATTGATTTTTCTGATGTCTAAAAATTATTTTTCAAAAAACTTCCAAAATTTATTAGAAAACTTTTAATGAAACTATTATTTTTTTAAAAAAACTGTAAAATCAATATTTTGTGAAAATTAATTTTTTTTAAAAACTTCTGAAATTATTTTTTTATTCAAAAATTTTTTAAAATTATCTCTTCGAAAAAATAAAACTAATCATTTTAGAAATTGATTTTTCAAAAAATTGTAAAACCAATTTTTTGGGAAACTCCTGCAATAATTTTTTCAAAAAAAATTAAAAATCGATTCATTTTTCAAAAATTTTTAAAGGTTTTCAATCTCTCAAAATTTTCAAAATTCATTTCCCAAGAATTTTTAAAATCTATTTATCGAAAAATTATTTCATTTTTCTAATGAAAAAAATTGTCACCCCGTTCCCTCCTCATATTCAGATTTTGGTTCATCCCAGTTAAGTGCTCGGTTGTACACAAATTTTCGAAATCAACAAAACAAAAAATGAAATCTTGTTTCCTCCGAAAAAATTTCCAGAAATTTCTTCTTAGCTACAACAATTAGGCGCTCATTTGCTAAGCGGAGATAAACGTATTAATATGGTATGCAGGGACGTACCGATGGGAGGGGGGTTGGGAGGTAATTTACCCCCCCCCCTTGGGATTTTTCAGCATCCAGTTCGAAAAATTTACTATTTTTATCCTTAAGTTGAGAAAATTTACAATCTCTACTTACTCAAATTTTTTCAACTTGAGAAAATATGAGTACAAACTGGTGAAATTTTCCATCTTGACGAAATATGTTTTTACAAATTGATAAAATTTCATGTTTTCCCAAGTTGAGAAAATTTACCATTTGTATACTAGGCTGGGCCGAAAAACCAAAAATTTTGATTTTTGAAAAGTTACCGCCCACAAAAGTTTTTGGTTGGATAGACTAGAAAAATAAAATGAAAAATTTCAAAATCGATTTATATCTTCCGATCGCGCAAGAGCCTTCAATTCTTCGGAAATTGTCAAAAATTCAACATTTACAACAATTTTTTAAAATTAAAAAAAAATCAAAATTCATCAAAATCAATTTTAGAGCTTATTTAAGGCCTATTTAAAGCAAAAAGCACAACTTTTTTGAAAAAATACATGTTTTATAGTTTTTTTTAAATTTCTCATATTTCTTCACCTCTGAAAAAAATTGAAAAAAGTTATAAAACACTGATTTTTTCAAAAAAATGTGCTTTTTGGTCTAGATAGTCACTACAGAAGCTCTAAAATTAATTTTAGTCAATTTTAAATTTTTTCGAAATTTTTAAAATTTTGAATTTTTGGCAATTTTTGAAGAATTGAAGGCTCTTGCGCGATCGTAAGATATGAATCGATTTTGAAATTTTGAACTTTATTTTTCTAGTCCATCCAGCCAACAACTTTTGTGGGTGGTAACTTTTAAAAAATCGGAATTTTTGGTTTTTCAGCCACCCTATTGTACACTTATTATAGGTAAGTATTCTAAATTAGGAAAGTTGAACATTTGTACTTTCATAGTTTTTTTTTAAATCAGAAAGCAGAATTAAACGATCATTTTTTAGGAGAAAATTTATCATTTATATCCATATTTTCCCAATTGGAAAAATTGAACAGTTTTGTAGTTTTATGCTTTTGTTTTTTTTGTTTTTTTTTGATACAAAAAACAAACTTATGGATATTTTTCTTTCTATAGTTTTAAAATACCTAACAAAAGTGATTTTTTTCGGATTTTTCCTCGACATTTTTTCAAAAAATTTATTATATTTTCTCTTTTTATAACTCATTTTCGATGTTTGATCTCTTTTAAATAGGTAGGTAATAATTTCAAAGTAAAAGTAGTTGGTTTTTTATTGAAGTATATTAATCCAAAACACTGTTTATGGCACCTTCAATTCAAAGTTTTCTCAAAATTTTCGCCCTCGCTTCGCTCGGGCCTAATTTTTCTCCCTCATGTTCATGATGAAACTACAAAATTTTATTCATAAATTTGTAATTTTGTTGAACTTTTTCGCCCTTGTTTCGCTCGAGACAATTGGACAATTTGGTAAATGTTTACAATATTAAAAAAATGAGGAATATGTTTCAAAAAAACAAGTCCTAAAAAATTGATTACACTCGTAGAAATTTGTAAGACATTTTTTGAAGAAAAAAATGTTTGGGGGCCCCTTTGACCAAAATTTGGGAGCCCTTTATAACTTTTGCCACACCATTTTTCCAACACCTGGGCGCGCCTGCTGAATTTGTTGTCTCGGTACCTCCCTCGCAATCCTCTTTCAATTTCAAGCTTTCAAAAGTCAATTAGATCGCGAATTCATAAATTCTGTTTGACAACTTATAGCATTAGTTGACAAAGAAAAATAATCGGGATACTCGTATCGATAAAAAAACGTTATAGAAATTGCAAACTCATACCTTACGAATAAATTCTCATTTAATTACGTTCCGATATGAAAATAGAATTCGCTACATTTTCCAAAGATTATTTATTAATTTATTTTGAAAAATTGCGAATAAAAAGTACGCGAAATCTATTTTCGTTTATAAACCGATATTTTGCAAAAGCTCGGTAATATTCAATTTAGATTTTAATGAATGTTGTAATACCTACGAACGTGAAAAGGTATGTAATAAAGTACCTATTAAAATTTTGATAGGTACGATTTCTTGTAAAGCGCTTATTAAAAGAGGATTTACAAAGGTTGTGCGATAATTTTCGGTAAAATAGATGTACGGGTCCGATATTTATTCAATTCCGCCCCGAAGTACAGGATCGTTTGCGAAAAGAAAAATCATCCAGTAAATTAAAAAAATGTATCATCGATGGGAACTAAGCGCGTAATAAATGCAATAAGGGCTTTTACATTATACAAAAGCCGAAGCTTGAGAGGGAAAAAGAAATACAAGATAGTCGACAATATGGGGAATAAAATTGCCATAAAAACGAATTTATTTTGTACGCGAAGCTATCATTTTCTCTAGTGTATGAAAAATGGAATTTGAAAGATTTTTATTTCGCCTAAGCTCCTTTCCATCTAAAACGCTTTTCACCGTGAAAAACGGATTCGTTTTTGAATATAATATTTGCACTTGTTGTTTCGCTTACTTCGGATGGATAAAATAATAAAAAGTGTAATTTTTTTCCTGCTTTTTTTTGTTTCCAGCATGGAAGATAATTGCAGCGGGGAATTTGAAAACATCGTTACGTCGGTGTACACGATAACCAACGATCCGAGATTTTGCAGTCTCGGGTTTAAACCGCAGTGCCTTACAAAGGTTTTAAAGAAAACCACTAATGAGCAAAATGGTTTCGCTATTTTTGCCCGCAGATTTCTCAATATACCTATGGATGCTGCGCTACATTTTATAGTAGTTACTTTGCTAGTTTTCATTGTGATCAATTTAACGTGTAAATTACTGCTGTACGTTTTCATGTGACGGTTCAGCCTCATCTAGGTAGATGGATTCGTGAAAGGTAGGTAATATTTTATCCACAGGGTTTCGCGGTATTGGGGAGGGAATTTCGATTTTCGAATGCGAACGAAGAAACTGGCTTGTAAATGATTTTAAAGCGAGTGGAATTTCATCGATCTAGGTTCAAATTTATTTCTAGTTCAAATTTTATCAACTTTGAATTTTTTCAATTTTTTCAGTTCCTGTTTCCAATTTTAAAATTTTTTCCTCGGTAACATTTTTTTTAAATTTAAATTTTCTCAAAAAAATTTCACTGTATTTTTTTTTAAATTTCGATTTTATTTTTTTATTACTTCTAAAAATTTTTTCTGGTTATGATTGAGTTGGAAGAAATGTTGAAAAACATAAAATTGAAAATTTCTTTTAAAAATTGAACGTGTCACAGCAAAAAGGACATAAAAAAATGGCGTTTTTGGGAAATCACGATTGAAGTTTGAGTATACTTTTTTTAATACTAAATTAAAAAATTGAGCTGGGGAAAAAATTTTACCCTTAAAATTTCATCTTTTTGATACAAAAAAAAACAGCTCGCCCATCACTTGATATCTTTTCTATTTTTTTCTATATTGAAAACAAAAGGTTGAGTTATATGTCCTTTTTGTTGTGACAAAATTTCATTTCGACCCTTCTACGTTTGATGACGTATAATTTTTCTGGAAGTGAAAATTTTAAAATAATCTTCATACAAAAGTTGAAGAGAATGAAAAAAGGAACATTTTCGTGAAAAAAATTCAAATTATCTTGTCAGGGAGCGGATATATCGCACTTTGAAAAATGACAACTTTTTTTTTCATTTTCTTGGTTACAAAAAAATTCTAAAAATACATTTTGGACGAATTTTATTATTTTTTCAAACTTTTTTAGGAAAAGGGACCACTTGGTCACAAAGTTGATTTCGAGAAAAACGCAAAAATGTGAATTAGGGTCGAAAATATAGATTTTTTGTTTTTGATGGATTTGTCTTCTATGGTCCTTCTACTTTCACGTAGAACTCGTGATACACGTTTTAAACAGTATAAACACGCCGTTAAGGAGTTTTAAAAAATGAAATTTTGAAACCAAAAAATTGTATTTTTTTCAATTTTTATTGAGTTTTTAACGGTTGGGGCTATTTTGGGAACACTTGAAAGCCTGATACAGCCGGATTCTACAACAAATTTCTCATAAGATTAAAAAAAAATCGAATTTTTGCCCCATGAATTCGTTTTTTATTGAACATTTTTACTCAAAAACTTTGAATGCCTTTTTCTCAAAAATAAGTTTTTCCAACATTACATTTCAAAGCCTTGTAAAACTGTCAATTTTTCATTAAAAAAAGGTCACTAATAGCTCATTTGAAAGGTAATTTTATGTAGATTCAGGAAATGCTAATACATATCTCGAAAATGACTTTTGTGACCAAGTGGTCCCATTTCTCAAAAAATGCCATAAATGTTATTTGAAGTTTAATGGGTGATTTTTATCGTATTTTTCACGCTGATCACGAAAAAAGCAGTAAAAAAATTCCATCGTTCAAGGATTTTTCACAATGAATTTAAATTTTTTGTAGAACATTTTTTCTACTTTTTTTAATAACTTTGACATTTAAAGTCAATTTTCTGAGAAAAAGAAGGGTTCTATGAAAAAAATGAATTAAACATAAATTGTAGAGCGTAAAATTTCCTTTCTGCGGAGTCCAATTAGTTGTTTTTTAGGTGGCTTAGCTTTCGAGATATTTTAGTTCAAAGTTCGAAGTACAACTTTTTAAAAAAAATTGAAATATCTCAAAAAATAAGCCTCTTGAGAAAAAACTACCTAATTGGACTATACAGATAGGAAATTTTTCGCTTTACAATTTATTTTCTATCAATATTTCTTTTTGGAGGCTCGATTTTCCCAAAAAATCGATTTTTTGTAATGAACCGCATTTTCAACATTTCTCATATCAATTTTTTCAACGATTTTCACTGATTTTCCAGCAAATTTTAAAAATTTCACTCAGTGAATTTTCACTGATTTTCCAGGGATTTTTCTCGCCAATTTTCTCCTGTGCTGCAATTCTGACTGTTTCTCAGTGATTTTCGATAATTTTCACTGATTTATAATTGAAAGAGTAGTGATTCTGACCTATTTTTTAGTCCTGAGTTCGAATAATATGATTTCAGTTTTACTCCATCCCGTCAGGATTTTTTATAATTGGAATTTTTTGTTGAAAATTCGTTTTACATTTTTTCATGTAAATGTTGACCCTTGAAGTTGATTTTATGGTGAAAAAAAGGGGTTCACAAAAAAAAATGTAACATAAATAATTGTAGAACGTAAAATTTCCTACCTGAAATGTTCAATTAGTTTTTTCTTGAAAAGCTTAGTTTTTGAGATAAGTTCAATTTTTGAAAAAAGTTGAACTTTGAACTTTGAGATAATATATCGCGAAAGCTAAGCCTCCTAAGAAAAATCAAATCGAACTCTACAGATAGGAAATTTTACGCTCTACGATTTATGTTTCATTCATTTTTTTCGTAGAACCCGTCTTTTTCTCAGAAAATCGACTTTATGTGTCAAAAGTTATCACAAAAAGTAGAAAAACTGTTCAACAAAAAATTCAAATTGTGAAAAATCCTCGGATGATGGAATTTTCCCACTATTTTTCTCGTGATCAGCGCGAAAAATACTATAAAAATCACCCATCAAACTTCAAACAGCATTTTCGACGTCGACCTACGTTTTTAATAAATTTTTAATTGGGAAAAATATGAACTTGAAAAGAAATTTGAAGAAATCAAGTTGGAAAAATTTTTTACGTTACGATTTTTTCCTACTGTAAAGATCCTGTCCGGGTTTAATCGTGAAATTCATTCTTTCACCAATTGGGCTGAAACACATCCAAAATGTTAGTCTTGATGTAAAACCTTCCCAAAAAATGTTTTGGCCCCCAACCCGAATAAAATGGCCGTATATGTTCAAAATTGAAAAATTCATGTCTTCGGAGGGGGTGCTTCAAAAATTTTGAAATTTTCACAGAAAATAGTTAGTAGATAGGTGTATACGTGACAATTTTTTCAATTTTTTTTACGCATATTTGGGGGGAGGGGGGTCAGGGGGTTGAAAATTTTAAAAATTCGTTGAAAAAAATCGGGGGGACCCATGGCAGGAATTTTTTTTTAAAAGTTGGTCTTACACTTAAGTATAACATAAATTTTTTCAGATCCCGTGGAGGGGGGGGTGAAACATGGTCAAAAAAATGAAAACTACAAAAAAACGTGTTTTTTGACGTTTTTTTTTGCAATTTTATTCCTTTTAAAGTCAATATTTTGAAACAAAAAGCATTTGGGGAAATACACGTTGCAATATACCAGAATTATTGTTTTTGATTGATAATGATTGCATCACAGCGCTCTTGAATTTTGAGATTTGGTATTTACACATTTTGAATCGAGATGAAATTATCACGATTTGTCAAGTAGGTTTCAATAGTGATAATTTTGATGAAAAAAAAATCGCTCAAGTACTGAAATATTATGAAATGATTTTTTTCTAAACTGGGGGTAAAAAATCTGCTGACTGTTTGAAACTTCCCTACTCCTTGCCCTTTGCCCAATCAATCTCAAAAAATAAGTAATCAGAAGAAAAATGTCGAATTTTTACCATCTAGTGTCATCTAATCTCTAATAGTTTTGAGACACTCTTTAGATAAATTAACACGGAAATTTTTAAAATATTTCAAAAATTGCCAAAATATCACGAAAGGAATCGAATAATTTCAAAAATTCATCGCCATTTCTTCAAAATCGTCCAAAAAAATAAAAATCACTAAAACATTAAAATTAAACAAAAATTAATTCACGATAAGGTATAATAAAAAAATCTTAATTTTTTCAGTTTTCATTTAAAGATGGAAGGAAAATTTGACAAATGAGGTCAAGAGGAAGAAGTTACCTCGAAATGTAACCACCACCGAACCAAATCGTGAGATGATATCGTAAAACCGTGAAATAAAATCATATTTCTCGTCTTGGAAAAGAAAAAAAAAACTGGCGGAATATCTATCTAATTTAATTATTATTAGATATACTCGTATTCGCGATGCAAACCCATGTACGAGGAATAACTCGTGTAATGCATGACGATGGTTCAAAGGATGTTGGCAACAGGCCACATTGTTAATTGCATTTTTGAAAGACTCGAAAAGGAAACCAGGCTTTTTATAATTTTATTAAAAATTACAAGACTGGAATGATTCGAAATGAAATTTTATATCTATGTAGAATCACACAATAAATAAAATGAAAAACGCAATATTACATTATTATTGTACCGAGAAATATTTTCAAAAATTCTAAACAAAGCAAGGTAGGTCAAATAAAAAATTTTTCATATCTCTAAATTAAATTTCGAAACCTAATTCCAAATATTTCCACGGTACGATTTTGATTATCCGACATTCGAAGTATGCCAATTTGAACGAGATTGTTGTATAGGATTTTATGCGTTGTATTCACGTATTCGACGTGAAAAAGATGCTAGAAAATATCTTTATTATTCTTAGTTCATTTGTCATCGATATTTTCCAATATGATTTCTATCCGCGATAACATTCCAGGTTGAAATATCACGTCGATGAAGAACGTTGAAATTTCTATTAGTTTTGTGATGCACGAGAATCCGCGTCGGATTATTATTTGTACCTACGTAAAAGGCAATTTTTGCATTCCTTAATATCGAATACGTAGGTTAGATATTATTTCCGCGGAAAATGTGTAGGAAGGAATTTACCAGGAAAAAATATGTGCCGATCAATTATTTCTAAAAATATTCCAAATCTGATATTTTGGTCGTTGAAAAATTCGCGTGGTAGACGTTGAAACGAAAAGGTCGTGCGGTTGACAAGAGATAATCTAATGTGTATATTTTCAGGTACTCCGCAAACAATACGGTTTCTATTATGATGGGTTTTATGGCATAATTGTTTGCCTGAAAATATAAATATATGCAATTTCTCTGACTGGTTTGTCGATGCGACTGAATAATTGCCTATTCACTAGGGGTGGGCCGAAAAACCAAAAATTTTGATTTTTGAAAAGTTACCTCGTGCAAAAGTTGTTGGCTGGATGGACTAGAGAAATAAAATGAAAAATTTCAAAATCGATTCTTATCTTCCGATCGTGCAAGAGCCTTCAAATTTTTTTTTGAAAAAATCAGTGTTTTATAACTTTTTTAAATTTTTTTCAGAGGTGAAGAAAAATGAGAAATTAAAAAAAACTATAAAACCTTGATTTTTTCAAAAAAGTTATGCTTTTTGCTTTAAATAGGTCCTAAATAAGCTCTAAAATTGATTTTAATGAATTTTGATTTATTTTTTATTTTTTAAAAATTTTTGTAAATGTTGAATTTTTGACAATTTTCCAAGAATTGAAGGCTGAAGATATGAATCGATTTTGAAATTTTTTATTTGATTTTTCTAGTCTATCCAGCCAACACCTTTTGTGAGGGTAACTTTTCAAAAATCAAAATTTTTGGTTTTTCGGCCCACCCTAATACCTACGTGACATTTAAGTTTTGATGGAAAAAAAAATGATAAAATAGACGATTAATATGACACTGAAGAACGAAAGTTTGCACCATTTTTGAAAAATTGGCAATTTTTACACCTCGTATGACGTATAAGTGGCCTATTTACTGCCATGATTTATTTGGAAGTTGATTTTCAGGAAAAACATGGGCAACTTATGTCACATCCAAGTAGATATACCGAAGGTTCGTTTTGAAAATGCACAACAAACGTGTTCAATCCTCGGTTGTCTTCTAAAAAGAAACTATTCAAGATTCTACACCTCCCTGAACTATTGACTTCCAATTTTGACCCTGTACAAGGAGGTTGAAAAGTTATCTTTACAAAATTCGAATTACTCGCTTAAAAACTTCGAAATCGAGCCAATACATTGTTTTTGGTCACCTAGAATAATTTTAATGAAAGTTTTCTAGAAATTTTCATAGCAGTGCTGCCAACTGAATTTTGACTTACGCAATTTTTATAAAATTCAAGTTGGCACCACGGTAGTACAAAATTTTTGAAAAAATAATTTGATTTATTTTAACGCCCTAAAAAAGGGTCTAGTCGAATAAGAGGTGAAATCGCACCCATGCTTCGATTTTCATTTTAACTCTTCACTACGGAATTATGGCAATTTTATAGCATTACTTTCGAGAATTTTCAATTTCAATTGAAGTGAAAACACAAAAAGTGAGGTGAAGGAATTGAAAAACCTATTTTAAGGGGACTCTAGCACTTTAATTGATTGAAAAATCGACCTTTTGAATTACCTCAAAGAAAAGCGCAGAGGGCCCTCCTGAACCTAACCCCGGAAGATTATCCTCCAAAACTCAAAACTCTAGTAGGAATTGCTTGAAGGAATTGAAAAGACAGGAAGATGCAATGATAAAAAAGTTTTGACAACTCCTACTAAAAAAATGAATGAAAAACCTCAGTTAAAACGTAAATTGACTAAGTTCAACAAATGGAGAAAGTTACAAGGGTAATCGAAAATATATCCTCTAAAAATCATGAGGCGGAAGAAAATGGTGAAGTGTTTTTGATGGGTAAAAAAAAGAACCTCCATGATCCTACTGAATTTATTGACACAGAATTCATTATCCTGAAAAATGTATTCTTCTAGAAAACGGTTCCAAATTTTGAGGTAAATAAAAAATTCACTCGCAATTGTAGTAGGTATCACAGTTCTGTCATTTACCTATTCTGTTGAGCTACTAAAAAAACACCCCCTTCCAATCCTACTGAATTTATCTGTAAGCAGACTTTCTTACCACTGAAAATATTTTCATCTTGAAAAAATTCTCAAATTTTGAGGTAGAGAAATAAATTCACTCCTAATCTTAGTAGGTATATTCTCAGTAGGAATGTGGGAGGATCAATTTTCTGCCTTTTCTGAGTCTGGGTGCAGTGTAGGTAGACAGTGGTACCTACTAAACCAGTGAGCGAATTTTTTCAAGTATCTCAGTATTTGAAAAATTAGCCAATATGGAGGGAGAAGAAAGGAAAACAATGACTACTTACACATATTTCCAGTAGGAATGTGAGTGGGTAAATTTTTTTACCTAGTCTGAGTCATGGTATAGTCCTTGGAGAGTAGTACCTACCAAACAGACTAAATTTTTATAAATATCTCAAAATTTGAAAACTTGGTCGAAGTGGAAATGCTGGATAGGAAAAGTACAACAACTGATACATATTCTCAGTAGGACTGTGAGTAAACCAATTTCCTGGCTTGTCTAAGTCTGAATACAGTATGTAGGCAGCAGTACCTACTAAACCACAGAGTAATTTTTTTTTAATATTTTGAAATTTGAAAATTTGGTCAATGTGGTGGCAGAAGAAAGGGAAACTACGACTAGGTACGCATATTCTCTGTAGGAATGTGGGTGGATCAATTTTCTGCCTTCTCTGAGTCTGGGTGCAGTGTAGGTAGATGGTAGTACCTACTAAACCCGTGAGTAAATTTTTTCAAGTATCTCGGTATTTGAAAAGTTAGCCGATATGGAGTCATAGTAGAGGAAAACAATGACTATATACGCATATTGCCAGTAGGAATGTGAGTAGGCCAATTTTTCGCCCTGTCTGAGTCTTGGTATAGTACTTAAAGGTTGTACCTACCAAACAATCAACTGAATTTTTTTGAAAATCCTAAAATTTAAAAACTTGGTCAATATGGAGGCAGAAAAGAGGAAAACTCCGACTATGTGCACATATTTTCAGTAGGAATGTTAGTGGATCAATTTTCTGCCCTCTCTGAGTCTGAGTACATTGTTTATGAGATTCTTACCTACTATGAGTATAGCTTTTTCTCAAATTTCTTGAATGTTTTCAATTTATATATTTGTAGTTCGCATTATTGTTAGATAATTACTGTTTCAACTACAGTTTTGTGTTTTTCAACTTTTTTTTGAGCTTCCTGAAAAGTGGTTTTTTTTTTCTTTAGGTACATTTTTCTCAAAAACTACTCGATAGATTTTTGTTTTTTTTAAAGCATTGTGACGGTCAATGTCTCCTCTAAATCCCCTCGAGGGTTTTTTTTTATCAACAATCTAATGTTTCCTATTCACAAGAAAGTGTTCTAAAATTAATCATTCTTTGTGTGAATTCCTACTGGGTCAGTATCTGGTGTGGAATATTTTGATATTACCTCGTGAGAATTTGTGTTTTTTCCTCCTAAACATTTAATTTTCAATTTTGGTAAAATTTGTAAATAACGTTAGTAGGAAAATGTACCTATTTGAGTGTAAAAACTTTCAAAAAATCATGTTCACTCAATTTTTCAAAAATTTCAATTTCCTACTACAATTATCAATTTTTACAACAAATTCATAAAGATTTTGCAATCAAAAGTTGCGCCCAATTTAAAATCAGGGTTATCCATTCAAATCAACGGATCTTTTTTGTTTTTTATATTCAATTCCTAAAAAAATGTGGGGTTTGTGATATGAGAAAGGTCGGGTTTTCCTACTAAAATTTTGCATTTATTCAACTTTTTGGGGTGGTGGGCTACACTAAAGATCAAAATATTCTCAAAAACAAGATCAACAAAAATTGTCCAAAAAGGGCTAGAGTCCCCTTAATTTTAAAATTGTAGAAACAGGGTACCCACAATATTGTAGAAATGATTCGCTCAAACTTTTTCAGGTGCTCAAAATCAATTTTTCGGAGTTTTCCAAACGCTCTTTATGACAGTAAGCAAATGGTCTAGGAGTTGGTAAGAAAATTCATCCCAAAATTCACCCCAGCCTCAAAATCTGGGAAAATCGTGGGATGATTATTGAGATGAAAATTCATTTCAAACATCATCCCAGCTTCCAATGGTCGAAAAAATAGTGGGAAGAGTTTTGGAATGAAATTTCATCACAAAATTCATTCCGACTTTGAAAACTTGGGAAAAGGGTGGAATAAATTGTGAAAATTATTTCCATCCAAAAAACCATCCCAGCCTTAAAAGTTTGGAAAAATCGTGGGATGAGTTTTAGGAAGAAAAATCGTCTCAAATTTCATGCCAGATTCAAAAACTTGGAAAAGGGGTGAGATTAATTGTGAAAATGATTTCCATCCAAAAAAATCATCTCAGCCCCAAAACCTCGAAAAACTCATCCCACTATTTTTTCGACCTTTGGAGGAAAGGATGATTTTTGGGATGAAAATCCATCCCAAAATTCACCCCAGCCTCAAAAGCTGGGAAAATCGTGGGATGATTATTAAGATGAGAATTCATTCCAAAAATCATCCTACACTGAGAAAAAAAATTGTGGCGATATTGACCACAAATTGTGGAAAAACTTATCCAGTCCGAGTTTATGATGCTTTTCACCACAACTGTGGTACTTTTTTCAGTTTTAATCACAACTGTGGTACTTTTTACCACAGCTGTGGCAAAAAAAGTACCACAACTGTGGTAAAAAGCATCATAAACTCGGACTGGATAAGTTTTTCCACAATTTGTAGTCAATTTTACCACACATTTTTCTCAGTGCAGCCTCCAAAGGTCGAAAAGGTAGTGAGATGAGTTTTGGAATGAAATTTCATCCCAAAAAATTCATTCCCACTTTTCAAAAACTTGGAAAAAGGGTGGGATGAATTGTAAAAATGATTTCCATCCCAAAAATCATTCCAGCCACAGAAGTTCCAAAAAATCGTGGGGTAATTTATTTTTCACAAATCACCACTTTTTACGAGATTTTTAAATGTCTATTTTCTGGCCACAAAAACTACGCAAATTCAATTTTGAAAATTTTTAACCCCCCCTTCCCACACGAAAACTCGAGAACTTGAATTTATTACATTACAAAATTCAAATAAAAAGTAAAAACTGTGTTTTATAGAAAAATTGTAAGGTTTTGAAAAATGAAACAAATTATGCCAGGGTATCTAACTAGGGTGGACCGAAAAACCAAAAGTTTTGATTTTTAAAAAGTTACCCCCATAAAAGTTGTTGGCTGGTTAGACTAGAAAAGTAAAATAAAAAATTTCAAAATCGATTCATATCTTCCGACCGCGCAAGAGCCTTCAATTCTTCAAAAATTGCCAAAAATTCAAAATTTCAAAACTTTCGAAAAAATTTAAAATTGACTAAAATTAATTTTGGAGCTACTGTAGTGACTATCTAGACCAAAAAGCACATTTTTTTGAAAAAATCAGTGTTTTAAAACTTTTTTGAATTTTTTTCAGAAGTGAAGAAATATGAATAAAAAAAACTATAAAACATTGATTTTTTCAAAAAAGTTGTGCTTTCTGCTTTAAACAGACCCTAAATAAACTCTAAAATTGATTTTGATGAATTTTGATTTTTTTTAAATTTTTAAATATTTCTGAAAATGTTGAATTTTTGACAATATCCGAAGAATTGAAGGCTCTTGCGCGATCGGAAGATAAATGAATCGATTTTGAAATTTTTTATTTTATTTTTCTAGTCTATCCAGCCAATAACTTTTGTGGGGAGAAGAGGGGGGAGGTAACTGTTCAAAAATCAAAATTTTTGGGT
Organism: Pseudococcus viburni; assembly: GCA_033439095.1. Taxonomy (NCBI): domain Eukaryota; kingdom Metazoa; phylum Arthropoda; class Insecta; order Hemiptera; family Pseudococcidae; genus Pseudococcus; species Pseudococcus viburni. The sequence goes on from JAVBJF010000018.1 coordinate 305,138, forward strand.
TTTCGGCCCACCCTAGTGTCTACCAAATCATGCGAATAAAAATTCGGATTTTCCGAGCGGAAAATTCAGAAATTTCTTCGCGATTCATTGTCCCTCTCCTCCACCACTCTGAAAAAACACGCGCTTCAAATTCATAAATTCCACACGAGCACTACAATTTTTTTGGTCTAATAAAAAAATCGACGAGGGGGTAAAATACCAATCATTTTGTTGAAATATTCCAATGTGTTGAGCCTGAGTGAAGCGAAGGCGATAATTTTTACAAAAAAAGACCTTTAAAATATGAAAATTTATCATTTTTTCCTCATTGAGGTTTTCCAAAACGTGACCAGTAATTTCCAATTCTCTTCCATCCCCTCTCCTCTTTTTTCAAAATCGTAGTTAAGGGCATTATGGCATTTCTTTCTAATCACAGCTTACATATTAAAAAGTACGTTTCCGAAAAAAAAAATCGATTCTAAATGAATCCTGTAGAAAGGAAGAGTGTAAATTGCCCTCAAGCGTACCGAGGGAATTTTTTTCGAAAATTCATAATTTAATAAATCAGTCAAGAGCCGTAACAATTTGGCTCGAGCGGAGCAGGGGTGAAATTTTTTGAAAAATTGATAATGAAGTTAGCAAAGAAACACTTTTTTAAATGATTTATCCTTTCTTTTGGATTTTAAAAAAATTCCAGGGAAAATTCCAAAATTGTCTGACATTTTTCTGACTTTTCCAGGTTTTCCAGAATGTGGACACCTGTTGGAAATTGTCTTCTAAATATTCTAGTCAAATTTCAGGCTGATAAGCATTATCAGTAGGGTATCCCAGGATAAATCAAAGTTAAAATTTCGGGGCTCATACCCTCTAAATTTTTTACTTTTACCCCTGAAACATATTTAAGCTTGGTTACGACCCAATTTTCGACCTAGGCAAAATTGTATATAACATTTTTCGTAGAATTTTTTATAAGCAACAAGAAAGGTTCTATACACAATTCGTCCAAACTAAAAATTAAAAGAGTTCCGGCACTTTGAAAATTTCCCAATTTTGACAATTTTTTCCAAATTTTAAAGTATTGTAGCGCCTCTATTTTTCGACTTAGGCAAAAATTTTATATAACCTTTTTTGTAGATCTTTTCACGTAAAATAAGAAAAGTTCTATATATTTTTCACCTAAATTGAAAATTGAAAGAGTTACGGCACTTTGAAAATTTCCTAAAATCTGTGACTTATGACATGACTTTGAGGCCATGGCGGCACGGGTAAACGTGCTTCAATTGGGTCGTAACCAAGCCTAAATATGTTTTAGGGGTAAAAGTAAAAAATTTAGTGGGTATGCGCCCCGAAATTTCAACTTTGATTTTTCCTGGGACACCCTAATTATCAGGGTGCGAGATCATTTATTTTGAAATTTCAAGATCGAATTTTAGTCCACTTCTGAATAAACTTTCGATAAACCCCCTCTAAGAAACAATCCATCCCGCAGCTGAATTTCGAATCAACCAATTGCGACCTTATCACGTCACAGATGTGAATTTCGAATAACTAAAATTTTCGAAATGCTGTGAAATTTTATTAGGTCGAAACAGTTTTCGAACGTTGCTGGTAATTCTGGTCGGAGATTTCCAATTCTATTGTGACCGCGGAGAAAAAATGATTTCTCGAGCCTTTCCGCCAAATATCCGTTTTCCTGTATAGTCTTTTTATCCCTAAACTCTTCTCGAGTCCGGATGAAATATTACGAAAAACTGTAACCGCTCGATTTTAACAACTGCATTATAATTTAAAATACGTTTACGTCGAGCTTACAGGCCGAGAAAAAAAAAGGAAGAAAGCTCGAGAAGGTTTCGGGGGATATAAAATTTTTATCGAGAGCGATATCGAACGTCATTAAGGTCTATGTGCTGATATCTTTAATGCGATTTCGTCGAGAGCTGCCGATAAGCCGGTCGTCTCTCTTTCGTGTTAACCATATTCGTACTTGAGCCAAATTGAAGAACAAGCCGGAGAATCGATTACGACATTTAAACTATTAAATATAATTGATGGTGACGCTCGTCATTAGGGCGTAAACACGGAAAATGCGACACACTACTACATCAATAAATGTTCCAGCACACTTAATAGGGTACCGAAATTAAACCGTTGGTACGACCACCGTTTCGAAGCATTTTTACGCCAAAAAATTAATTATTAATCATTTTTTGAAAGCTGCATGCGTCGAAAACAGCGCCTCGGCGGGGTCGAATTTTTTAATTTTAAAAAGTCGCTAATGGAGCGTGGGATTTTTTTATTTCTATTCGTACGAAAACTATCGATGGAGGTAGACCTTTCGCTCTCTCGCTCTTATCATTTATTGTAACCATCAATCAGGTAGGACTTGAGGCCGCATAATGAATTCTCTTCCAGCTTTACGAATTACTTTCATTAAATCGGCCTAAGCTGTTCGCGCTTTCGGAACAAAATTCGCGAGATTTGGAAATATTCGCCGAACGTGCGCACCTTCGTACCCGGCGAAAGCTGCAGCGAAGCGAACTAGACAATAATAAATTGTTTCGGTATCTCGTCGTGCACTTCGTCGCTCCGTCGAGGGGAAAAAAATAAACATTAACGGGCCTTGTAAGGCGCGGAAAATTACAAGAAACGTAGCTCCCGAAGTGATTGATGAGTGAACTTGATAAGAGTTAGAAATGTCATATTCGAAGCATCGCTTTTTATACCTAAAATAAGCTAAAATCGTATACCTTTATTTTTTCCCTCCCCTTCTCCCCCGATCTGTATTATCTTCCATGCGGCCCCTAAAACGCTTCGTCGATTTCTCCGCATCCGATACATGCGAATTTATTGGCAACTGTTCAACCGAGAACTTCGCCTAGAATAATTTTTTTTAATGCTAACACGACCCCGAGGACCGAGGACCTTATACAGTTAAAATAATCGATTCGAAGAACGAAATTTTTTCCCCCTTTGCATTCTTTATACGCGACGATAAAAATTCCGTCTTAATGTACGTGATACGTCTTCATTACACGTATAATAAACTCGCCATTTTTACGTGCATCCCCCATCAATCAATTCGTGCCTTCTTTACGTTTACCCCCTCCCCTCCCCCCGAATTGCCCTCGCATCTTCGTTTTTCTCGACGAACCTTTCTTATAAAATACATCGATTTACAAATCAACGCCTTTTTCCTTTTCTAAATTGAGAAATTTTTTTATTAATTTTAATATATTATTTTCGATGTATTTGGCGCGAGTTTTCTTTATTTCGAATCAACTTTTCGCCTCTCTTTTCTGGAAATTTCCAATACAAAGAATTGATCATATTTTAAGCTTGATTTATCGTCGAGTTTCCTTTGTTAAAAAGATTCGCTTTTTTAATGACTTATTTTCGTTTCCGATTCTTAATTAAGTTCGTTAAAAAGCTTCCGACCGATATTCCGACTCGTTTGTAATTATTGCTAATTTCGTTTGCCCATTTTTATTATTTTTCTTCTCGACGCCTTCGGGGAGAAAAGGGTTGAATTTATCGACGCGATGGTGAATTATTTTTAGGAGAGTGCTGGAAATTTCAGTGAAGAGTAAAATAAGAGTAGTGACGGATGTAGGTTGTGGAGAGGCGAATTTCCATCAGAGATGGAAAACTGAAACTGAAAACTGAAAAAAACTGGAACTAACTGAAACTGAAATGAATTTCAGTCAAGTTATAGTTTTTTAAAAAATTTTCTATTTTATTACATAGGTCGATACGATTTTTCTATCTGGGTTCCAATAGCCAAATTTTGGTTGCTTTCAGGGTTGTACCAAATCCCGTTCATTCTGATTCGAATCACGAATCCTTTTCTTAGAAATAATTCGAATCACTTTCCGGAAAATGATTCGTGATTCGTAATTTTCGAATCATTTAATGAAAATCCAAAAATACCAAAATCCAGTTCAATTTTTCTGTAGTACCTGTTGGTCTTGCATATTAAAATATAATTTTAATCGATTTCAAAATGTGTAATTGTGTGACCTATAAATTCAGAACATCTCAATTCCCAAAATCCAACTCTGAATTGTAACTGCAGGCATCATAGCGAAATTCCGAAGAAAAAAAGTGACTTTTAGTGACCTTTTTTGAGAAAAAAGTGACCAAAAAGTGACCAAAAAGTAACCGAAAGTAACCAAAAATTCGATTTTTTCGGGGAATTTTTTTACAGTTAAAAAGAGGGCTGAAAATTCCAGAAAAAATGAGAGGAGGAGGTCAAAATTCATTGAAAAAATTAGGTAATCTAAAAATCTAATTTTTTTTAGTGGGACTTTAGGAGGCAGATATACGTAATTAATTTAATCGAACAGATTTGAGCAAAGAAAAATTGAAAAATGACGAGATTTTTGGAACAAACAATTAATATGACCTATTTCTACTCTCTAAATCTAAATCAGCCAATTTTCGTAAAACTGTGTCTTTTTGAATCAGTGAAATGAATTTATTTGAAAATCTGTGATACCTATTTCAATTGTTTGATTGATTTATTCTGTCAAATGGGGAATTGACTAAAAAATCAATTACTTTACTGATTTAGAAAAACAGAATTTTTACAAATTTAGAAACAGAATTATTGAAATACTGCCCGAGCGAAGCGAGGGCAAATTTTTTTTGAAAAATCATTATCAACTTTTAATTTTTTTTCTTGAAAAATTTTGAAAAATATCAATTTTTACGTGAAAATTTGAATTTTTGCTTGAAAATGCGAAAAAAGGTGACTTTGAGAGGAAAAAAGTGACTTTTAGTGACCTTTGGATGAAAAAAGTGACTTTTAATGACCAAAAAAAGTTACCTGCTATGATGCCTGTACCTAACTATTTTGAAAAAATTTGTGACTTGAGTTAATTTGGAAAAATTTTACTTCACATTACTTCGAAATTTTCCCACCTAGAAATTTTATTACTGATAATTTTGAATCGTGAAATTTATTCTTAATTTTTTTCGTATCTTAATATTTTTTTCAAAACTTTGAAATTTTTACCAAATCTTGATTTTTTGTTCACATTTTTCAACTCTTAAAATTTTTTCTTCTAATTTTTTCCAACTTCGAATTATTTTCTCAAACCTTCTCCTACTTCGCGTTTTTTCTGAGAACTTTCATTGTTTTCACTTGAATTCAAAATTATTTTTCCAACCCAAGACTTTTCTCGATTTTTTTAACTTTGAATTAATTTTTCTCATAATTTTTGAATTTCGTTTCCCACTTTCCTACCTAAAAGAAATCTTCATTATTTTAAAATGAATCAATGAAATGAAATCGATTACTTTTGGGTGGGAAAGTGGGAAACAAAATTCAGAATTCATGAGAAAAATTAATTCAAAGTTGAAAAAAATTAAGAAAAGTCTTAGGTTGGAAAAATTATTTTGAATTCAAGTGAAAACAATGAAAGTTCTCAGAAAAAACGCGAAGTAGGAGAAGGTTTGAGAAAATAATTCGAAGTTGGAAAAAATTAGAAAAAAAAATTTCAAGAGTTGAAAAATGTCAACAAAAAATTTCCTATCTGGTAAAAGCGGTTGGATTTTTCTGGAAGGCATAGTTTTCGAAATATTTTCGAGTAAATTTTTATTGAAAATTTTCACTCCAAAACTTCAACTTGGAACGTGTTTTCCAACAACAATTCAAATTCTTACAATAAAATCGTCAATTTTGCATGAAAAAAACCAAAAAAGGTCGCTAATAGCTCATTTAAAAGATAATTTTATACAGATTCAGAATTCAGTAAATGCTTTTGTGACCTAGTGGTCACTTTTTCTAAAAAAAAAAACACCTCAAATAAATAATAAACTTTCAGCAAAAATGCAAAAAGAAAAAATAATGGAAAACTAAAAGTGAAAACTGAAACTAAAAAATTTTGAAAACTGAAACTGATATTTTGAAAACTGAAAACTGAAACTGATATCATTTCAGTTTCCCATCACTGATTTCTATACAGGGTGTCCGGTTAGTGGTCTACTACATTTAATTTTTGGATAATTATAATCGCCCGGGTACCAGTAAAAAAATCTTTAGATAAACATGTTGCCTATCTTGAAAATTGAAAGGGGTAATGCTGTTTCGAAAAAAAACACGAAATTTTTTTCAGCCATGGAAATGGATTGTGCTTTGAAAACTGAACAAATTTTCATCTCATGACTTTTTGCCCAACTTTAAATTGAAGTGGTTACAAAAAATTTGTTCAGAAAAAATTCTAAAAAAAATAAACTAATCAAGGGAATAGACAATTCTTTGAAAAGTGAACAAATTTTGTTCTGAAGACTTTCTGCCTAACATCAAAAATGAAGAGCTATACGGATCATTCAAAATAAATGGAGTTCAAAAAATGTTCAAATTTTCTCAATTTTGAATGACCTGTAACCCCTTTATTTTTGATATTAGGCAATAATTTCATTTGAACAAATTTTTTGTCGCCCTTCCAATTTTAAAATTACTCTCTCATTTATAATTCAATGAAAATGATCAAAAATCACTGGTAAACAGTCAGAATTGAAGCACAATAGTAATAAATCAGTGAAAAAAATTTCACTGAAAGCAAGCAGTGAAAAAAAATTTTAAATTTAAATGGTAGGTCAGCAAAATCTCTGAAATTCGCTGAAAAATCAGTGAATTTCTTTGAAAAATCAGCAAAAATCCGCTAAAATCCAAAGAATTTTGCTATTTTTTCCTGTGCTGCGCTCTCCTCAAAATATTGCTCATCTTAAAATTCAAGGGGGTAAAATGCCATTTTCAAAAAAATTACATAATTTATATGATTTAAAACTTTTTTCCACCTTCAACATTAAAGAGCCTGTAAAAAAAAATTCAACAAAGAATTTTTAAATACTCAACGAACGAATTTTTCTTTGATGATTTTTTATTGGGGATCAAAATTGAAGCCCATTGAAATTGGGAAACTTGAATAATTTTTTTTTAAAGTCTGGTTTCAATATTTCAAGTTCACCTTAGCCCTTTCAGCTATTCATTCACTTAGGTAATTTTCAAAATACATACTTTTTATTGGTATATTATTTTGATATATTTCTTCTAGTCCCTTTAATTTTAAAGTTCAGCAAAAAATCGAACCCGAGTAGGAATTTTTTTAATTTTTTAAAGAATTCTTATCTTTTGAAAAATCAAATAAATTTTATTTTCATGGCAAAATACACACCCAGCTTTGAAATAAATAGTGAAGAATGGCTTGTCGGTCATGACGCAAAATTCAAATTCGGATTCTGTAAAAATTTAATTTTTGAAAAAAGCGAATTCAAGGCCCGAGGCGAACCGAAATTTTCCGATAGAAATAGATTTTCTCCAATTCGAAGTACGAATTTGCAATTTTTCAAAACTCAAAATGCATTTTCCAAATAAAGGCCATCGCGCTTTTACTCAAATGAAATTTCTCAATCGACTTAAATTTCCGATTCCACGTATGAAATTCAACACCTAAAATTAGAAACGTTAACAACACCCGACTCCGTTTTCCAAACGCCTTCATTGCCAAAGGCGACACATCTAAAATAATCTAATTTCTCGCAATAAAAGAAACACCGAAAAAAGATACTGGCCAATGCGACGCGTATTCCGGCGTGACAACGAAAACCGAAATAATAGGACGAAAAATACGTATAAAATTTCAAAGCTCGTCGCGTCAAAGATACCTCTTTTTTGTTAACGAGCTCGCTTATTCTTTATATTTTGAAGTATCTATGTCAAATTTCGTAGGTACCACAAAGATACACTATATTTCACGGTACGCGAGTTGCTGATAAAGGTATTTTTAAATTACAAACCGCCTCGGTCTCGGAAGAAGTGTACAAATAGAATATTTGAAAAATTCCCATCTACGTATAAGCTGCGTTTGAAAGTTTTTGAAAAATGAAAGCGATACCGAGTTTTGTCACCTAAACCATGTATATTCATTAAGATTAAATAAGTAATCACATTTGCAAAGGTGTAAGATAAATTGTCGAGCAGTTTGGTGTAATTATATCGTGAGAGTAATTTTGCATACTCGGTTCGCCGTATAAAAGCGCCTGTTTGGTGTTTGACATAACGTCGTTTCCTCGAGACTGATTTTAACCGTGGAAGAAAATTCGAATTTTGTTTGATTAATGACTAATTCCATCGGAGTTTTTTTTTCAAATATGGAAATTACAGGTAATATTTTGCAAACTTGTTGGGAACTTGAAGGCGAAAATCATTAGTTTGTTTATTCGATGCAGCGTTGATTTTTCAATTTTCTTATCAAAAAGTAGTGACAGGATTGAATTTGTATTAAGAAATTGTTATTTAACTGTAATTATTTTGCGGAAAATACTAGCTCAACTATAAAATGAAAGGTATGAAGCTGAAATTCTTAAACTTTTTCCATGCAGTTTCATATTTTGAAAGGTTCGAGTAAATTGTTCCAACATTATAAAAAGTTAATCATTTTCCCACGTTCGTCATATATTTTTCGAAGTTCAGTTTGGTGTCTGAGAATAATCTTACCCGTTCGAATGAACTTATGGCAGGAAATTCAGGCGAGGCGATGTAGAGCGAATCGAAAAAACAATCCTGGATTTTGACGGAAATTAGCGAAAAAGTTCACTTCGAGTGGGAAACCACTCAAAAATTTCTTGAGCCACCTAGCTGAGAGGGAGACTGAGCTAGAGGATCTCAAGGTGGAGTCATTTAAAAAAAGAAAACGCGGGTTTTGAAACTTGGGAAACGACTGCCATCGACTGAAAACCTCAATCATCACTTGAAAAATGTGTGATTTGAGTTTCTGCAATTCCCTGAACCATTAATATCCTACATAGGGGACTAAAAAGTTTAGGATCGCGAATTTGAAATTTTTTGATTTTTACGAAATTCTAAACGTTTACTCGACCAATTCAAATCGAAAGAATTTTTTGGCCATTACGAATATCTAATTTTTGATGAAAATTTTCATGGCAGTGTTGCCAACTTTTCATAAAATTCAAGTTGTGCATTTAGTGGCTTGAAAAAGAACTAAATTTTTTGGCTATTAAAATAAATTTAGATTACACAAGTCGGCAAAAAAAATGTTCTGTATTTCAGTTCCCATGGCCAAATTCTGATTCTAGACATCAAAATACACCAATATGCTCATTCGTGGCTTCCAAAGTTTGCTTAGGGGGGGATGTGATTTTTCAAGAACAATACACACGGATTTGAGAAAAATTTGAAAAAAAAAAAATTTGGTCCAATCTTATAGAAAATTTTACGGTGAATCGAATGCCGCAAACCGCGGACCTCTATCTCTTTAAGAAAAAACGTTACGGTTAAAACTTTCCTAAATTATGTGAAAAAAAAACGTATTTTTTTCGCCTTGCCCGCGGAAAAGTGAGATTTCTGAGAAATCTAAGCATTCTACGACCACAATGATCATGACAAAAGTTGTAGAGAATTAAATTTCCTATCGGATAGGTGCATTTAGATTTTTCTGGGAGGCGTAGATTTTGAGATATTCTCGAGTAAAGTTTAACATTAGTTGAGGCAGTTGAGAAAAAAAAGAGAAATGAAGTAATTTTTGGCTGTCAAAAGTTTTACAGCAAAACATTGTGGCAGGTGACTAACCTCTAGGAGCTACCACGCCCTCGTGCTGATTTTTTCATGAGAGCACCCCCCTCCTCTTTCAAAAACGGGGTTTCCCAATATACACATCTCCAGGGTTTGATTTTACCAAAAAAATTGTTCAAGATTTTTTTAATTCTACGTTTAATTTCCTACAATTTTTGCCCGGAAAAAATGTATCGTGCGATCATTTGGAAAGGAGGTTTAATGCTTTACCTCACAACTGCACCAATAACATTACAGCGCGTCTAAAATTGTAAAATGAAGTGAAAATCACAAAATTCTTCTTTTTTTTTTGCAAGACCATGCCAGCATTAGCGCACCCAGAAATTGTGTACGGTTGAGAAATCAAGAAAAGGGAGGAGGGGATCAAAATTCAGTGAAAAAATCAAGTAACCTGTTATTTCAGAGTCGCTGAAATGTGCAAGGTATTTTTTGTAGACAGAAAAAAAGAATTTTGTGATTTTCACTTCATTTTACAATTTTAGACGCGCTGGAATGTTATTGATGCAGTTGTGAAGTAAAGCATTAAAAATCCTTTCCAAATGATCGCACGAAACATTTTTTCCGGGCAAAAATTGTAGGAAATTAAACGTATGTAGAATAAAAAAAGTACTGAACAACTTCTTTGGTAAAATCAAACCCTGGAGATATATTGGGAAAACCAGTTTTTGAAGGAGGAGGGGGAAGGGGGTGCCCTCATGAAAAAATCAGCACGAGGGCGTGGTAACTCCTAAAGGTTAGTCACCTTCCACAATTTTTCGCTGTAAAACTTTTGACAGCCAAAAATTACTTCATTTCTCTTTTTTTCTCAATTGCCTCAACTAATGTTCAACTTTACTCGAGAATATCTCAAAAACTACGCCTCTCGAAAAAATTTAAATGTACCTATCCGATAGGAAATTCAATTCTCTACAACTTTTGTCATGGTCATTATGGTCGTAAAACGCTTAGATTTCTCAGAAATCTCACTTTTCCGCGAGCGAGGAGAAAAAAATGTGATTTTTTCACATAATTTAGGAAAGTTATAACCGTAACTTTTTGTCTAAAAGAGATAGAGGTCTGCGGTTTGCGGCATTCGATTTAGCGTGAAATTTTCTATAGGATTGGACCAAAATAATTTTTTTTTTCAAATTTTTCTCAAATCCGTGTGTATTGTTCTTGAAAAATCACATTTTTGCCCCCCCCCAAGCAAACTTTGGACAAAAAAATTATTTTTCTTTTCATTAGATACATAAAAGTAACTCAAATTTCGCAATCGGAACCGAAACACAAAAATCGTGTCGACTTGTATTATGAAAAATCGAAAGTAGACATTAAAATATGAAGATTGAGAAATAAAAAAATAAAATTGGTCCATTAGAACTCGCGCAATAATTTTTTGAAAGTTGCTTTTTCACGTAGCATTCAAAAACGGAAGCGTGGTTAAAATCTGGTGCTGTGACGTCACACCATGAAATTTTCTTCACAGTATCACGGAAAATATACTTGGCTGGCGGGTAATAATGAAGCATTCTAAACAGCGTATTGGAGTAAAACAAAAATTTTGTAAAATTTTTACTCGCGGGTGCGCGCCACACCGCGAATTATAACACAAAAATTCCATGAGGCGACGCGACGTCACAACACGATTTGAACACGCCTCTGTTTTTGAACACTACGAGAAAACGCAACTTTCAAAAAATCATTGCGCGAGTTCTAATGGACCAATTTTCATTTTTTTCTTTTTTAATCTTCATCTTTTAACGTCTACTTTAGATTTTTCATAATTTTTTTCCAAAAAAAAAATTCGTGCAACTTGTCCATTCCTTTTCAATTGAAACAAATTCAAACTAACGAATTGCTAACTAAAACACTGACGAATTCGCCGTGAAAATCTTTGAGCACCTCCTGCTCCCCCTCCCACGCCCCCCGGGGCTCAAATTTTTTTGTGAAGTCTCCTACTCAGACCTAAACCACCCCACCAAATTTGGTCAAAATCCAAGATATGTTTTTTTTCGATCCACCCTCATGAACATGTTGCCTATCTTGATAATTGAAGGGGCAAATGAATTGAAAATTTTCTGAAGCCCACTTATTTTGAATGATTCGTAGCCCCTTCATTTTTGATGTTAGGCAAAAAGTCTTAAGAACAGAATTTTGTCAATTTTCAACGTACTATCCATTCCCTTCGTTTATTTATTTTTTTTTTAAATTTTCGAAACAATTTTTTTTTGTAGCTCCTTCAATTTTAGAGTTAGGCAAAACCCCATGAGATGAAAATTTGTTCAATTTTCAACGTATTATCCATTACCTTGGTTTTAAAAAAAATTCACGTGATTTTTTTCGGAAACAGCATCCCCTTCAATTATCAAGATGGGCAAAATGTCCATCTAATTTTTTGTTTTAGTGGTGCCCGGTTATATCCGAAAATAAAGTATCGTCCTCCACTCACGTGACACCCTGTAAACATATAAGGATACGTTTCCTCTCCTCGTCTCCCCTCCACAACCTCTGTGACAGGTATACCACCGTTCTAAGCTTATTTCTTTTTCAAGTCAGGTTTTTAGCTACGGATCACGAGGAAAATACTATATAGTTAGTTTTTTTTCTCTCCACCTCCTTCTCTGTCCTTCTTTCTCGTATAATTCTTCATTACCAACGTCGATATTCCACCGGAGTAGAGAATCACGTCATGTTACTGTTGGCTGACTGACAACGAGACAGATTCGTTAAGTTAATTAGTACCCTTAAAAGTGAAATTGATTCTTGGTAAATTATCCCTTTAATGGATTGTTTCTCGTAAAAGAACGAATCTGTGTGCAATCGTAACCAAGATACGCACGTTACCAATTTACTGAAGTACCTAGCTCGATATACCATTCAAGTAAACAAGTTTGTGGGAGTCGACGAGCATAGACGTAGTATAAGATTAAAAGTAAATAGAAAAAATTTCATTGCACGTAGAAAATTGGGTAAAATGGCTGGGTCACCAATAATGTCATATTTGTAGAAGTAGCAAGAAGGAAAGCAAAAGATCACAATGCGATTACGTCGCATCGGTGAAATGAAAATCAACAATCTGTGCACACAAATGCATTGGCATCTGAACGATGATTACTTTTGCAGTTGAGTGGCTATTGCGGTGGATGGAACACAATTTACACATACGAATATTTCCTTCTCTTCTTATAAAGGTTTTATCGTTTATCGAGTCGAACGTGTCAGCGATTAAACGATGTTTGAAAAATACTCAGCGAAACGTCAGGTACTTATTAACATCGAACGGTGTCGCTAAAAATCCAATGACCCGTGGGGATATCGCCTTCGAAATTTAAACCGTTATGCCATTTAAGATTACGTGCAACTTTTATGTACTATTTTGCGAAGTATTTCAACAGGACGGAGTAATAACGCGAAGAAAAGACGAGATTATAGCTATATGGGTTCGCTTTGATGTTTCATAAGTAGCACTTGTACTAGGTGCTTGGAAAACATCACCTGAAAGCTTGTCAGATTTTACCGAAATGTCGCAAAGGTCGAGTCGTCGGGTGAAAGTAAGTATCTGCGATTTGCGAAACTCCTAAGGTGATATTTTACGGTTAAATGTGGTGAAAATTCGAGCAAGGTGATAGATTCGAGGTGTCATTTTAGTTTACGATTAGTTCTCCGTGAGGTCTTTTTGTCGAAGCGGATAAAAATCCGAGTACGTGTACGAGGTGATTGAGAGAAATCTGGTTCCTTTGAAAGATTAAGTAGATAATACGTATTATGTCGAGATGTAGTGATTGCAGGTTTAAGAAATTGAAGGGATGAAATTCGTAGCAGCGAGTTCTTTTTTCGATGGATTTCGCGTCGAATTGAAATGAAATAAGAAATGGGAGATTCGAGGTTGAAAAAAATTACAAGTACGTAATTTTGGAAAAAAAAAAGGGTCTGGGAGATGAACAAGTAAAAGAAGTTTTGAAAAAATTGTCACGTATATTTTCTAAAAATTGTCATTTTCAGGGAATGGTCCTTAAATTCTCGAAATTTCGACCGAAAAATTGTTAGAACGATATAAAATGGTCAAAATGAATCGTAAAAAATGAAAACTTTTCTCAGATTTTTGTACCTATGTATTTTTAGAGATGGATTTGCGATCTCTGAAAATTGGGGAAACCCCACAAGGTGGTCCATTTATAGCATTATCACAATGCTTCCGAAAAAATGAGGGAAACTAATTTTTTTTAAATCATTGGGATAAAAAAATTAGACAAGAACTTGGAGGAGGTCTTTGAAGCTATTTCGACCCCAAACACAAAAGTCACCTTTTATGGGGCAGTACTTAATTGTAAATTTTTGCGATCTTATTAAGTGAAACATCAGAATACCTATACGTATCTCATCTCCCTTCCCCCAAAAAACGTTTTATGTAAGTTCTCCCTCCCCCCCCAAAAAAAATTCAAAAATAGGCATTAAGAGGCAGAAACTAAATTCTAGTAGTAAAAAACAAGTTTTTGACACCACGCTCAATAACGTTGAAAATATCTCAATTTTGATTCACCCCCCCCCCCCCTCTTCTTACCACTCCAAAACTCTACTTGTTTGGGATTTTGGTTTAAAATCGTCCAAAAAATGGATTTAAGAATTCTAAAATATTCATTTTGGCGACAGATTTAGGAATTTGAAAATTCTGAATTGAACCTCGCCTAATTTGACACCTTTTTGATTTTTTGGTAAAGAATGCATCAAAAATAGATTCGGGGATTATAAAATGTCCATTTTGATATCTCGTTCGATAAAACCAAAAAATTTCAAATGTAGGTCCCACCTCTTAGTCTTTACCACAAAGAGTCGAGTTTGGGTATGGGGTCAAAATAACTCTGGAAATTGATTCAAGAACTTTGAAAACCTACTTGGAGCAATTTCCCAATTTTAAATTGAACTTTTTGTTTTATGTGCTTTGGAAAATTTGTAAAAAATATAATGAATCGGCTGACATGAAATTGCTTGGATGAATTAGAAAAAAGGAAAAGAGAAAAAGACACGGATATCTGACATTTTAACAAAAAGCCACGTTTGAATCATATCTATGATTAAAAGTTTATGCTCTAAAGCAAAACTTGACAACTTTTTTTCAGTGACGCTTTACAATTTAAAACTGGCTCGTTGTCCAAGAGCTGTAAATATTTTCGGCCATTTCTTTATCCCAGAGATCTCAGAAGTCTCGGTTCAAGGTGGAGGGGTCAATAAACGGATTTTAGGCGTCAAGCACTTTGATATCTCGTTCAAAAAATTTTCAATTTTGGCCCCTACCCTAACCTCAGTAGCAACTTTTTTTTTGTAAACATGATCCCGAAAATGAACTCGAGGAGTCAAAAACATGGATTTCGATACCTCACTCGATAATTTTTAAAACGGTTCAGTTTTGGTCCTTCCCCCCTCCCCCGACCGGCATGACACATTTTTTTCATTTATATAGAAATGACCCTAAAAATGAATTCGGTAGGTCAAAAAACATGGATTAAGATACCATACTCAATATTGTCAGAAAATTTTCACCTCCACACCTTTCCCCTTCATTCCGTGGACCCAAATCTGAAATACCTACAGATTTGAAAGAAGAAAAATGGAAAAATAACGAGATTTTATAATTTTTTAGTCAAAATTACCTACTGATTTTTTTTTTGATAAATGAGGCATTGACTGAGAAATAAGTAATTTTAGACAGAAAAATCAGTGAAAAATCACTCATTTTTAATGAAAATTATTTCACTGATTTAAAAAAGACAGAATTTCTCCAAATTCAACTGATTCAAATTCAAAGAGTGGTTTATTTAAGAAAAAAACATTACGCATTTTGTGTAAGACAACGTACTTGATGTAAGTATATTAGAGTCGAGGGGAGTTCAACTCTAAAAATTAAGGCCAAATTTATATTGCTTCTTTTCAAGTTATTACTCAAAATTAAAATTTTGGCATAGTACCCAAGTTCAAGTGCTTGGTGGCATAGTGGGCTGGGCGACGGTCTCCTGAACAGAGAGTCATAGGTTCGAGTCTTGCTGTGGACGCAAGCGTATGCATGCATTCAAACAATTTCAAAAGTGTGTGTGTGTAATTGACATCGAATTCATGCTAAGTACCGAGTGCAGCTAGTCAACAACGGAGGTGAATAGATAAGCACACTATCTATCACCGGAATCAAAAAGCTGTAACTGGTTGAGCGACTATTGATAGCAGGGATCAGAAACAGAATGGAACTCTGAACGGTAACTGGTAAAAACTGGTAATTTTAAAGTTTCATAACCGGAATGGGAACGGGAATGGTAATCATGTGACCTGAATGCGACTGGAACGGTTGACAATGGAAATTGGTGTTCCAATTTACCATTCCAAACTTTGAAAAATTTGATGAAATCTGAAGCATTTCGTCATTTTTTTACAAAAACTGAAGCAAAAATGCGGAACGGACCGGTATTTGGAATGGTAACTAGCAAAACCTGATAATTCATGACTGGAACGGGAACTGTACCATTGAAATTTTTAAAACCATGACTGGGACAATAACCGGAACAGTACAAGAATCAAATTTATGACTGGAATGGGAATGGTAAAAAAAATTTTCTGTTCTGGGTCCCTGATTGATAGCGCTCTTCTGAACTCAGGATCGTAAAGATCCGGCTAGCAAAGCAGGCGTTACCTGCAGATAGTGTAGAAAGAAACGAGGAACTACTACGCAAATGCTCAAAAAATAAGCCAAAAATTCCCAAGGATAGTCACAAAGGCATTATATAACACTATGTGTTGGCTTAACCCAGGAAAATGGGTATGTGAGTGCCAACATCCTGTATAGGATTAGGATATGGTACTTCGACGACGACGACCCAAGTTCAGAATTTTGGACCTCAATACCCCCTCATGTTCATAGAGACATCTCGGGAAGTTCAAATCGAAAAACTAAGGCCTTTGAAATCAGTACCCCAAATTACATAGGTTATACCATTTTTCAAGTTATTACTCAAAATTAGAATTTTGGCCTAAAACCCAATTTAAAAATTTTGGATCTCTATGCCTCTTCATATGCATAGTGGCATGGGGGGAGGGGGGTCAAATCGAAAAAACTATAAGTAAGGCCAAATTTGAAATATGCAACCCAGATTACTTAGTATAGATAATGCTATATTTTTCAAGTTATTACTCAAAATTAAAATTTTGGCCCAATACCCAAGTTGAAAATTTTGAACCCCTATGCTCTCCAATGTACATAGGGGAATCTAGGGGGGTTGAAATCGAAGAACTAAGGCCAAATTTGAAATCAGAAACCCAAATTACATGATAGTATGTAATTTTCAAGTAATTGTAGAAATTGAAATTTCGGCCATTCCCTCCCCCACCCCCTCAGGCATCATCATGCCCCTTAAGGACATCTAGGGGATTTAAATCGAAAAATTCGGTAAAACAAATACCAAATTCGAAATCAGCGACCCAAAATATGTCAGATTATGCCCTTTTACCGAATTTTAAATGCCAAAACTCGAAATTTGAGTTTTGGACCTCCCCATTATGTCCTTTGGGGACCGTTTTTTGAGCAAAGGAGGCATCCCGCAAAAAAGTCAATATAGGAAGTTGTAGAGAATGAAATTTGCTTCCGTTAATGTATCATTAGATTTTTTTAAGGAGGCTTAGTTTTCAAGTTATTCACGCTCAAAGTTCAGATAAGAAATTCAAAAAAACTGTTAGGGTTTTTTTGGGAAATTTTAAGGTCAAAATAATTAGTATGTAAGTTGTTTGTTCCATAATTAAGTACATTTTCATCTGTTTTTTTCCTTAAATAAAATTTGAATTTTGTGTTTTTATACTAAGAGGTTTAGTGAAGGAAGGGGGATTGAACTCAAAATTTCTCAAAAATTATGAAATTTCGGACCTCCTACTAGAGAAATTTCTGGCAACGCTACTGCCACCCCTCCTCGAATTATCATCACCTATGGGTTTTTTTTTTGCACCAAAATAATTACCAAATATGCTACACCAATCAGTTTCTTTGGGGAAAAGCTTAAAATAAAATATCCCATCATACACTCTGTTGATACCTTTCAAGAAAACCGTTCAATTCTCAAATAAAACTCTTTTATTTCAAGTAGGTACGTATTACGAAAACTAGTAAAAAAAAAGTAGCTAGCTAGCGAACGAGAAAACAAAAATTGGTACACCGAAGAATTTGAAACCGAAAAATATCTCGTTCTCAAATTATACACATTCGAGGAAGCGAAATAAATCGAGTTTTCTTGTCGTTAAACAGCTCGCCTATAATGAGATTAAAATAAAATTCCTTTAAGCCTTCGGTTTATTCGATTTTGAAAAATAGAGCAAAAAAATAAGCGCTTCCGGACTGATTCCGAAGTCACCGAATATAAATCCGTGGTTCTTGGGCGAGTTATTTTCGTAGGCGAAAAGCACATTTCTGGAAGACGAACCGAAGCATAGAGAAGTAAACCTCGTATATAAAATTAATTTTTCATCCGAAATACATTTCAGCCAAATTTTCCATTTTGGTTCGTATACCGACGGTGATCGCGAGTCGTTGAAAAGAGCTTTTAAATGTTGTAAGAAGCGAGTATACGAAATGAGCGAGAGTAAGGGGGAAAAAAAGCGGAAACAGGCATAGAAGCAAGAGAAAAGAATAAAAACAATTTGTAATTTATCACATTAGATTTAGCGTGCTCCGAGTGAGCGACGGTGCGCCTCGCGATGCTGCCTTTTCCTTGTCTTGGCGAATTTTCGTACCATTTTCTCTCTATTGTTCGAAGGACATTAATTTAATTTATCAGCTGTTTAGCCGCGGAGAATCATACGTTTAATGGCTCCATGACGCAGTAAAATTTTTACGAGTAGAAAGCACTAAATTTTTCGTCTTAACAAGGTGTCGTCGGCGGGTAAATCCGAGCCACAGACATTTCCACGTTATTTTTTACGATTCCGCAGCCGAGTCGTTTTCGGGTTAACCTTGAGTGGGAAATTTTCTTTTAATTTTCTCGCACGTTTAGCATATCTATACGTGTGACAAATTAACACCCCAAAGCGAAATATACCCAGGGTGGAATCCGCCAACGGCGATAATTTATCCGATGACAAGCTCCGCATGATCGATGGAATATCGCGTCGGTAACCCCCTTCGACGTTCTCGATGCCTGCCCCCGAAACGCGGCTGAATAACAGTGAAAACTGATTTCAGAACGTAATTGCTCTCTGGTGGCGTATTCGAATAGTTATACGATGTAAAATTACTACTATAGCTGAGAAACCACCAGAGTAATATTTCTCGCTGATGAGTATCGCGGATGCTTGCGCCTTCGAGATGCGCCGCGTTTATCGAAAAATCATATTTTACTTATTTTCTGCCACGACGCCGTCGTACGTACGGTAAAGTTGGTCTCTTTATTTGTTTTGGAGGCTATTTTTTTTTGCCCGAAAAAGTTTTAAAATTACCGCCAATTTATCATTTAATTTTGCCGATAACTCATATGCCTCCTTATTGTGTACCTTTTGCTAAGCTAAAAGGGTTGGTTCGCGAATACGATTAATTTAACGCTTAATTGAAAACTGATTCGGGTCTGGCGTTGTACGTATTATAAATGCTTATGTAATTATCGAACCTAATTTTGGGTGTGCTAGGAGCACTGCGGTGCCTACTGAATCAAAAGGCTGCAACCAACGATGCGTGAATTTATGTCGAGTTGCATATTTATGGTCTAGAAGGGGTATGGATTTATAGTTGCATTCAGAAATTATGGTTATCTTCTACCGATCTAAAAAGTTCATCGATTTTGCCAATTTTTCCATGTGTAATACAGTTTGAGTTGAAATTTTGCCGAACAAAAAATAGAAATTGGCATCATTCGAATCATTTTTTTTTTAATTCTGAAGATCTTGATTCGAATCATCTTGTGAGATATGACTTTAAATCGTATTTGAATCACTTTGCACATAATTCGAAGTGTTTCGAATCATTTTGTACATAATATGATGTGTTTTGAATCACATTGCACATGATTTAAAGTATTTCGAATCCCTTTGCACATAATTCAAAGTGTTTCGAATCACTTTGCACATAATTCATAGTGTTTCAAATCACTTTGCACATAATTCAAAGTGGTTCAAATCACTTTGCATATGATTTGAAGTATTTCGAATCAATTTGCACAAGATTGAAGGTGTTCAGAATCAATTTACACAAAATTGAAGGAGTTTTGAATCACTTTGCACATGATTCAAAATGGTTTCGAATCACTTTGCACATAATTCGATGTGTTTTGAATCACTTTTGCACATGATTAGAGTTGTTTCGAATCACTTTGCACATGATTCGAAGTGTTTCGAATCACTTTGCACATAATTCAAAGTGTTTCAAATCACTTTGCACATAATTCAAAGTGGTTCAAATCACTTTGCATATGATTTGAAGTATTTCGAATCAATTTGCACAAGATTGAAGGTGTTCAGAATCAATTTACACAAAATTGAAGGAGTTTTGAATCACTTTGCACATGATTCAAAGTGGTTTCGAATCACTTTGCACATAATTCGATGTGTTTTGAATCACTTTTGCACATGATTAGAGGTGTTTTGAATCACTTTGCACATGATTCAAAGTGTTTCAAATCACTTTGCACATAATTCGATGTGTTTTGAATCACTTTTGCACATGATTAGAAGTATGTTGAATCACTTTGCACATAATTCGAAGTGTTTAGAATCAATTTGCACAAGATTGAAGGTGTTTTGAATCACTTTGCGCATGATTCGAAAAGTTTCTAATCAATTTGCACATAATTCGAGGTGTTTTGAATCACTTTGTACATAATATGATGTTTTGATTCACATTGCACATGATTCATGGTGTTTTGAATCACTTTGCACATAATTCAAAGTGTTTCGAATCAATTTGCACAAAATTGAAAGTGTTTTGATTTTGAATCACTCTACACATAATTCGAAGTGGTTCGAATCACTTTGAATATGATTCAAAGTGTTACCAAAAATTTTGAAATTTTTTTTTAATTGCACTTGAAAATTCAAATTTGAATTTAGGTTATTTCAAAATCGATAATCGCATTTTGAACATTTCAAAGTTGAACTTCTGTGATGAAAACTCAACTTTCATAATGAGTGCAAAAAATTAAGGCAGAGGTGTAGCGAAGGGGGGTCTGGAGGGAGAGTCCACCCCCCCCCCCCCTTCCAGATAATTCTAGTAGAAAAAGTTGGCAAATTCGTCTCAGAATGAGAAAAGTTGGCAAATTTGACCAATAACAATAAAATTTTTGAAGTAAACATCGCTTCTTCAGAAATTACAGTCCACAACTCTGAAATTACCTCCCAATTCTAAAATTTTCAAAAACTTCGGCGTCGCTGCGCTCGGCCGTATTGTATGTATGTATTTTATCTACTTCATACAAAAGTGATTTTTTCGTATTTTTCCTCAAAATTATTTCAATATTTACCTAATTTTATTACATTTTTTTTTCCTCAAAATTCATTTTTGATGTTTGAAAATAACATTTTTTGTCAGTCTGTTTCGTGCTTGAATAAATTTATTTTCAAATTTTTTCAAAAATCAAGCCGAAAATTCTGAGATTTTGCCCCCTCAAATCAATATTCAGACGTCGGTACTTCACTGCACACTTTGCCACACCATTCTATAAAACTTAAATTTTACTTCAAATTCATTTCGTCCATAAGGCGCACCCAAGGGGGAGGCACAATGGGCTCGAGCCCCCCCCCCCCGCTCGGAAAGGAGATTTTTTACAAAAATTTAAAAAAGTGCATTTTTTGGTATTCAAACATGATTTTTTGAAAAATTTTCGCCCTCGTTTCGCTCGGGCAATATTTTAATCATATTTTCTTGAATGAATCTGAATCAGTCTTCGATGAAATTCTGCCTTTGAGAATCAGTGAAATGATTATCTTTGGAAATGAATGATTTTTTATTGATTTCTCAATCAATTTCCATTTGTCAGGAAAAATCAATATTAATTTTGACTTGACTGAAAGATCGGTGAAAAATCACTGATTTTCATTTAAAGTCATTCCACTGATTCAAGCAGGTAAATCTTACCAATTCAGATTTCAGGAGTGTATTGATTGTCTGTTGCAAAAAATTCCAATTTTTCATTGCTCAAATCTCTTTATCCCCCTATTTTTATTGGAATTCTCAGCCCTTCCCTAGATTAATTTCTGGGCGCGCTTATGATTTTATCTCAAAAGTTGGCAAATTTCAGTTTCAAAGTTGGAAAAATCGAGAACGTCACCCCCCCCCCCCCCATCAGAAAAAATACTTCGCTACGCCACTGAACGAAGACTACCATTTAAAAGTTTGTAAAAAATTGCAATGAATAGCATTTTTTACCCCTTTTTCAACCAATAAATTTTCAATATGAGATCTCGACACCCCTGGGGGTACAGGGGTCCACAATTTTGACTAAAATTCAAAAAATATGAAAAGATTTACCCCCCTCCCTTGATGATTTACCGTGATGTAAAAAAATGCTGTAAACATTTCTAACCCCCTCCCACCTCCTTCCCTTTTGGAGCTATAGCCATTTTATTGCATTATTTTCAAGAATTTTTCATTTTAACAGAAGTGAAGGAAATTTTCTGTTCTTTGGCACAAAGTTGCATCTCATAGAGATGCAATTACAGTATTTTTTTCATCAATTTTGGTGATTTCTTTCATGAAGTTTTTGCCATTTGAAATTTTCAACTTCGAAAAGAACCTTGAAAGCGAAGTTCGGCCACTTTATGAAAATATCACAAAAACGTGTTTTTCAACGTAAATTCGCCTCACGTATTCACTTTTGGTTATTTCGAGGTCGCAAAAGCCGAAAATCGCAAAAAATAGTATAAAAATATTATTATTTAGCAGATTTTTCAAATTTTGAGCATATTAGACGGAAAGAAATGAGCAAGTGAAGAAACTAACCTCGGATTTATGTTCAAGGAGTCACAATACCCCCGATCAACACCATTTTCGTAATCGTTCTACTTCATTTCTCAAAATCCCCTTTTTTCGCTGATTTTTCATTACACCAAAAATGAATTTCGAGACTTCAAGTAACACGATCGTAAAAAGGGTGTTTATCGGGGTATTTTGACCCCTCCCCCCCCTAAACACGCATTCGATGGCGCACAGTGGTCCAGGAGACCCCTCAGAACGCGCGAAATTCATTATCATAAAAAAGAGCAATAAAAGTGGAGAAAAAAATAGTGTACATATAGCTTTTTTGGTCGTAGATTTCGAATCTGACAAAAAAATTGATTCGGGGCAATGGGGAGGGAGTAGGGGAGGAGCTGAAATCGAAATTCACCTAAAATATCTTGTAATATATCGAAATCTAGGTTTTCGAGGTCATAGATTAAAAATATGACAATAAAAAAAATGTTAGAGGTCATGGGGAGGGGGTGGGGGTTCTCAAATCAAAATTCACCATAATATCGCGTAGCATATCGAAATCTAGGGTTTCGAGGTCGTAGGTTACGAATCCGACAAATTTTTTTTTGTGAAAGTAGTAGGGAAGGGGCGGGGGTGCTGAAATTGGAGTTGACCTAAAATATCGTGTAGTAGATCGAAATCTAAGGTATTTTTGCGATTTTAGTAATATAAATTAGACCAAAAGACTAAATTTTAAGTGCCACGCCTCAGCACGAAAAATGTTATAGGTAAAGTGGTAGTTTCAAGTGCCCTGAACACGATTTTCCAAATAGTTTTTGTGTCCGTCTACGTCCGTGTGCATTATAAGCAAAAATGTGCCTTTTTCAACGATTTTTCCCCATTTTTAGTAATTTTTTTCATGCATTGTCATTATTTACAAGCACTTTACACTCCCGGCATGTAAATAATGACATTGATAGATAAAAAAAACTACTAAAAACGAGTAAAATCATTGAAAAAGTCACATTTTTGCTTATAATGCACACGGACGCAGACGGACGCAAAAACCAATTGGAAAATCGTGTTCAGGGCACTTGAAACTACCACTTTACCTAAAACATTTTTCGTGCTGAGGCGTGGCACTTATACTTTTGGTCTAGTTTATATTACTAAAATCGCAAAAATACCTTAGATTTCGATCTACTACACGATATTTTAGTTTAACTCCAATTTCAGCACCCCCACCCCTTCCCTCCTACTTTCACAAAAAAAATTTGTCGGATTCGTAACCTACGACCTCGAAACCCTAGATTTCGATATGCTACGCGATATTTGATGAATTTTGATTTGAGCACCCCCCCTCCCTCCCCATGACCTCTAAAAAAAATTTTATTGTCATATTCTTAATCTACGACCTCGAAAACCTAGATTTTGATATATTACACGATATTTCAGGTGAATTTCGACTTCAGCTCCTCCCCTACCCCCTCCCCATTGCCCCGAATCAATTTTTTTGTCAGATTCATAATCTGTGACCAAAAAAACTATATGTACACTATTTTTTACCCCCTTTTATAGCTCTTTTTTATGATACTGAATTTCTTTCTGAATAAAAGGTACAAAACTTGAAAAATCTGCTTAATTATATATATTTCAGGCAATCGGAAATAATTTTTTGGTTAAATTTTGAAATGTTTAGAGAAATTTGAATTTGGTAAAGAAATAAGATTTATGGTCAGCAACTTTACAACAGCCTGAGGAGGGCAATAAATGGTACTCAATTTTCTGGTCAATGTGCCAGAACAGAATGGAAATTCAAATGGTACTTTTTCAGAGAGTGGTGAAGTATCAAACCAACGGCATCGCTCAAGAGAGGTAAAAATCGACTTCGATGGCTCCTATCCCCTAGTCCCACTTTCCTTATGGCTACATATTGAGCTCAAATTTTTCCAGGGAGATACCCTTCTCAAAGTAAACCTCATCGATTTTTGTCCAAATCCAATTTTTTTTTACTTCAACCAACTCCCCCCCCCCCCCTCTAAAAAAAAGTAAAGAATCAATTTCAAAAAAAAATTTACTTCAGAAAATCCTACTCCTTCTGCTTTTCATTTAGAAAAAAAAAATGATCACCGATACCTACGCAAAAAAAACACCTCGAAAAAGCTCAATACACTTATCACCGGATGTCACTTTACGTACGATAAAATATCAAACACAGAAAACGTTCGGAGGTACGTAGACGTTAAAAAATTAATATCGTACCTAACCATCCAAACGTCGCGTCGCGCCGTAACAAGTTTATAAGAGGAAGACGAAATAACCCACGTTGTGCTTTTTTTTCATAATTCAAGTTGAAAAAACTTGCCAACTTTTCCTCTTGGAAAAATGTACCAGCGGAAAAAATTTTACATGCTTTTGCGGAATTACTACCTCGTGAATTTTTTCCTTCGCTTAACTCCGAGGCGAATATTTAAAATATTTTACTAAAATTCGATTTCTCGTTCCATAAGGGCATAAAGTACCACTAGGCAAAATTTTTTAAAACATTTACACCGTCCAAGCCTCCAAAGACTTTATCAATATCTATAAATAAGAAAAAAAAAAAAAAAAAGAGCATCGATAAATTATATCAAACATTAAAGAAGGAAAAGTCTCGCTATCCAGAAGAAGCACTTCTCACAATAAATGAGCCCTCAACTCTTTTAAATCACCTCTCACGTAATAAGAAATTTATTACTTTTCCAATTCGACGATTCTAACGTCGAATGAATGTTTTGGGCAATTTAAAAAAAATCATTTCTTCGACGAGTGAAAAGTAAAGAGAAGAAAATGCGGTAGTTTTGCTGCTTTCCCCGCCTCGGTACCGAGGCTCACTTTGTATTGACGAAAGTAAAAGTTCACGTTGAGAACACTCTATTCTAATGCGTGTACATTAGGAGTAATTTTATAAAAGCATGTGTTAAAATATAAACACCGGTATCCGGCGAGGTGCTTTTTAACCTTTTCATGCGAGAAGAAAAATTACACGTCGAATTTAACTCTCTTCATACTTTCTCAAAATACTAAGATGGTTCGATTTTTGAGATTAAGTATTTCTATACAATTCGCTCGAGTGGGTAAAAAAAGGTGAGTAATAGTTATGCACTTGAATTGTATAAATGGGTTCGGTGCTCGACAAGTTTTTCGATTTACCTAAATCAAAATAGAAAATTGATTCGCGAAGAAAATTATCAAGTACTCCAAGGGTGGTATTTATTTTGGAAATTGGGGGAAAGCTAAATAAAATTCGGGAAATAAAATAATTAATGGTAATTCTATCGTATTCATTGATTTTAAAATTCAAAATTTAATTAATATTATATTTTAAGAATAAAAATATATTATTGATATTTTACTAAACACAAAATACGATTGAAAAAATTAATCGATATTTTTCGAAAAATTCATCGTCAATATCATACGATGAACATATTGATAATTTTTTCCCCCTAGAAGCAACAAAGAAATAAATTTACAATTTAATAAAATTATTTCCCTACCTCAATTGTAAAATTTTCACCAAAAATATAAAGAATTGAAAATTTGAAACTTCCATTTTGAAGCAACCCATAAAAAATATTCTGAAATTCAATTTTAATTTTTTTCTCAAACACAAAAAAAGAAAAAAATTACCAATTAATGGATTATTCTCCCACGAAAAAAATTAAAAATTTTTCACAAAAACTAAAAATTGAAAAAATTGAAAACTGGCCTTTAAAATAGTCTATAAAAAATATTCACACGAAAATTGAATTTTTAAAAAAACTTACATCTAACGTGTTGTAATTCAACTCCGAAAAATCTGTAGACATATTTCCTGCTGGCAACAGGTGTAGTGTCGATCAACCCGGCCAAAAAAGTCAATAAAAAATATTTCGTCACATGATAAGCGTTGACTAAGCAAATACTGAGAAAAAATAATAATAAAATAAAAATGCGAAATAAAACGGAGGGAAATAAATTAAAAATACGACCATTTGGCTCGGGATACCACGGTTCGAAAATACAAAACAAAAGGAAAAGCTAGAGCAGACTGTGTTCGCTCAGTGCATACACCGAGTTTATATAATTTTGGCCAGAATGATGTGCGCCGAAACATACCGAACAGGTAGTTTTTCGGGTGGGAATGGGGCGGATTTTACCAATGCGTTGTTTAGCTCTGAGGAGAGAAAATTTATGGCCGGAAAAGTTGAAATGTATTTTTAATTTCTGGATGTACGAAAGGTGTTGGTACAGATACACTCGCGTGGATATGTTCCCCTATTTTTGATCAACTTTGTAAAAATATAGGTAACGGTATTAGCGCGACTGGCGAAAATACCAACCTACGTGTATTTCACACATTTTTATTTTCGTCATTAAAATATCGTCGAAAGGGTTTACATTGTTTTTTCTGGTATGTGTGAAAAATACAATGTGAAATGGGATTTTGCAAAGTGATGGAAAAATTGTGTCGAGTTTGTAGCCTCGAGGCAAATGTTCTTTACGAGTACCTATTCAATCTACAAGTTACCCCTGAATAATTTGGCAAATGTGAGTGAGTTTATGGGTGAAGGTGGATACGGTGCAGTAGAGAGGAGTGCCAAAATAGGTGTTTACAGCGAATAATAATGAATGATTGCGTAAAAATCGGAAATATATAGAGATCGATTCATTTCAGTAGCAATTTGGATATTTCATGTTCGGAAAGAGGGGGTGTACTCTGATGTAGGAACATGTACATTAGGGTGGATCGCTAAAAAAAAACATATCTCAGATTTCAACGAAATTCGCTGGGGTTGTTGGGTCATCATCGGAGACTACCCAAAAAAATTTTGAGCCCCCTAGGTGAAGAGGGAGGGGAGCTAGGGACTCTTAAAGGGCACCTCCTTTTGAAAAAAACGCGGTTTTTTGTGTTTTTTAGCTCGAAAATATGGCGTACGATTCACGAAAGAGCACTAAAAAGGTGCGATTTGAGTTTCTATACCCCCCTGAGCAATTGCCGCCCCTCGAAAATGAAAACCCATTCTGCTACCCGGGGGTCCAAAAGTTGCAGATCGCGAAATTTCAATGTTGTGAAATTGTATTTGGCCTCGAATTGATTACTTTGACACCGGACAATTTTATAATTTTTTTTTCTAATTTTTGAAGAAAATTTTGAAAATTTTTTTCGATCAGTGTGACCAACCGCAAATTGTAATATTCAAATATATGGGATTCGCGTTGATCTGATCATATATTTCTAATAAGGTGGATCGAAAAAAAAAAAACATATCTTGGATTTTGACCAAATTTGATGGGGTGGTTTACTTTGAGTGGGAGACTTCACAAAAAAATTTTGAGCCTCTGAGGGGCAGGGGGAGGGGAGCAGGAGGTGCTCAAAGTGCACCTCTTTTTGAAAAAAACGCCGTTTTTTGCGTTTTTTAGCCAATCAAAATTGTGTGAGAAGCTTTAGTAAGACTTAAAAGATGCGATTCGAGTTTCTACATCTCCCTGAACCATCGCCGTCCTCCTCCGATCAAAATTCTGACTGCTACCAGGGGGTTGAAAAGTTGCAGATTACAATATTTCAATAATATGAAATTATCACTAAGCTGGAATGATTTTTTTTTGTCATCGAGTAAGTCCTCAAATTCGAAACGTATTTCTATTGATTGGGAGAAAAAATTTGTCCAATCACTTGACGAAAAAATAATGGATTCGAGTTCATAATATCAGAATATCACAATTAGCAACTGGTTGCACTGACGTACAAAATGTTCAAAGAAAAATTTTTAATTTTTAATTTCTGATGATTGAAAACAAAATTATTGTGTATTTTTCAAACGATAAAAAAATTAATTTGAGGTCAACGTAAACCCCATAGGTGTGTAGTATGCCACGATTTGCAACTGGTTGCACTGACATACAAAATTTTTGAAAAAAATTTTCGAAATATACTTTCAGTGATTGAAAAAAAATACATAATATTTTCAGGCGAAAAATAATCAATTCAAAGTCGATATAAATTCCGTATTTTGGAATTTTATGATTTGCTGTTGGCTGCACTGGTGTACAAAATTTTCAATTTTTTTTTTCAAAATTCACTTTTAGTGGTTGAAAAAATTTTTTGTTCACTTACTCGATGACAAAAAAAAATCATTCCAGCTTAGTGATAATTTCATATTATTGAAATATTGTAATCTGCAACTTTTCAACCCCCTGGTAGCAGTCAGAATTTTGATCGGAGGAGGACGGCGATGGTTCAGGGAGATGTAGAAACTCGAATCGCATCTTTTAAGTCTTACTAAAGCTTCTCACACAATTTTGATTGGCTAAAAAACGCAAAAAACGGCGTTTTTTTCAAAAAGAGGTGCACTTTGAGCACCTCCTGCTCCCCTCCCCCTGCCCCTCAGAGGCTCAAAATTTATTTGTGAAGTCTCCCACTCAAAGTAAACCATCCCACCAAATTTGGTCAAAATCCAAGATGTTTTTTTTTTCGATCCACCCTATTAGAAATACATGATCAGATCAACGCGAATCCCATATATTTGAATATTACAATTTGCGGTTGGTCACACTGATCGAAAAAAATTTTCAAAATTTTCTTCAAAAATTAGAAAAAAAAATTATAAAATTGTCCGGTGTCAAAGTAATCAATTCGAGGCCAAATACAATTTCACAACATTGAAATTTCGCGATCTGCAACTTTTGGACCCCCGGGTAGCAGAATGGGTTTTCATTTTCGAGGGGCGGCAATTGCTCAGGGGTTTGTAGAAACTCAAATCGCACCTTTTTAGTGCTCTTTCGTGAATCGTACGCCATATTTTCGAGCTAAAAAACACAAAAAACCGCGTTTTTTTCAAAAGGAGGTGCCCTTTAAGAGCCCCTAGCTCCCCTCCCTCTTCACCTAGGGGGCTCAAAATTTTTTTGGGTAGTCTCCGATGATGACCCAACAACCCCAGCGAATTTGGTTGAAATCTGAGATATGTTTTTTTTTAGCGATCCACCCTAATGTACATTGGGATGGATTGAAAAAAAAACATATCTTGGATTTTCACCAAATTTGGTGGGGTGGTTTACTTTGAGTGGGAGACTTCACCAAAAAATTTTGAGCTCCCGAGGGGAGAGAGGAGGGGAGCAGGAGGTGCTCAAAGTGCATCTCCTTTTGAAAAAACGCTGTTTTTTTGTGTTTTTTAGCCAATCAAAATTATGTGAGAAGCCTTCGTAACACTTAAAAGATGCGATTTGAGTTTCTACATCTCCCTAAACCATCGCCATCCTTCTCCGATCAAAACTCTGACAGCTACCAGGAGGTTGAAAAGTTGCAGATTGCAATATTTCAATAATATGAAATTATCACCAAGCTGGAATCATTTTTTTTTTCATCGAGTAAGTGAACAAAAATGTTTTCAACCACTGAAAGTGAATTTTGAAAAAAAATTGGAAATTTTTTGCACCAGTGCAGCCAACAGCAAATCATAAAATTCCAAAATACGGAATTTATATCGACTTTGAATTGATTATTTTTTAACCTGAAATATGTATTATGTATTTTTTTTTCAATCACTACAAGTATACTTCGGAATTTTTTGGGGAAAATTTTGTATGTCAGTGCAGGCAGTTACAAATCGTGATATGTTACCTACACTATGGAATTTACGTTCACCTCAAATTAATTTTTTTATCGTTTAAAAAATTCACAATAATTTTGTTTTTAATCATCAGAAATAAAAAATTTAAAATTTTTCTTTAAAAATTTTGTACGTCAGTGCAGCCAGTTGCTAATTGTGATGTTCCGATGTCTTTAAATTCGAAACGTAATTCTATTGATTGGGAGAAAAAATTGGTCCAATCACTTGACGAAAAAATAATCGATTCGAGTTCATAATATCAGAATATAACAATTAGTAACTGGCTGCACTGACGTACAAAATTTTCAAAGAAAAACTTTTAATTTTTCATTTCTGATTGAAAACAAAATTATTGTGAATTTTTCAAACGATTAAAAAATTAATTCGAGGTCAATGTAAATTACATAGTGTACCATGTCACGATTTGTAACTGGCTGCACTGACATACAAAATTTTCGAAAAAAATTTTCGAAATATACTTTTAGTGATTGAAAAAAAAAATACATAATATTTTCAGACGAAAAAATAATCAATTCAAAATAAATTGTGTATTTTGAAATTTTATGATTTGCTGTTGGCTGCACTGGTGTACAGAATTTTCAAGTTTTTTTCAAAATTCACTTTCAGTGGTTGAAAAAAATTTTTGTTCACTTACTCGATGAAAAAAAAATCAATCCAGCTCAGTGATAATTTCATATTATTGAAATATTGCAATCTGCAACTTTTCAACCCCCTCGTTGTAGTCAGAGTTTTGATCGGAGAAGAATGGCGATGGTTTAGGGAGATGTAGAAACTCAAATCGCATCTTTTAAGTCCTACGAAGGCTTCTCACTCAATTTTGATTGGCTAAACAACGCAAAAAACTGTTTTTTTTTTCAAAAGGAGGTGCACTTTGAGCACCTCCTGCTCCCTTTCCCTTTCCCCTTCGGGGGCTCAAAATTTTTTGGTAAAGTCTCCCACTCAAAGTAAACCACCTCACTAAATTTGGTCAAAACCCAAGATATGTATTTTTTTCGATCCACCCTAATGTACATTTATGACCAAAAATTAATTTTGAAAATTTACTAATGAAAAGTTATCGTCTTCATCATTCAAAAAAAATCCCAAAAAATAGATGAGTAAATACTCGAAATGCAATTAAAAATAAAAATTGTTACTTAATGCTAATCTCTTATTTAAAAATCAGTGAAAATTATCGAAAATCATTGGAAAACAGTCGAAATTGCAGCACAGTAATAGATCAGTAAAAAAACTTTCACTAAAAGCTATCAGTGAAAAAAGCTGCTGGAAAATTAGTAAAAATTCACCGCAGTCAGTAAAATCTCTGAAATTTTTTGAAAAATCAATGAAATTCGTTGAAAAATCAGCGAAAATCCGCTGAAAATCGAAGAATTTTGACAAATTTTCCTGCGCTGCAATTCTGACTATTGATCAATGACTTTTTACTGATTCAAAATGAGAGAGTAATGATGTAAAAAATTACCTATATAATGAAAATTTACGAAAGAAGGAATTGGTTTGACCATTGAGTCGAAATGTAAGACTTTTGTAGGAATTTTTGGCAAAGTAAGCCCACAAAAATTCCCCTTTTCAAAAAAAATTGAAATGATCTTGATATTTTTCAAACGGACTAAAATTCATTTAAAAATGTTATCAATAATATAATAAAAAATAAAAAAAAACAACGAAATAAAAATATAGGTATGGATTTCAGACCAATTAATTCAAGTACAGTAGAACCCGGATTATCCGACCTCGAATTATCCGACATCTCGATTATCCGATCAAAAAATATTAACCGACACTACTGCATTATCCGACACCCAAATGTCGGTTAATAATTTATTATCCGACATGTCCTAAATTTAGCTCCAAATATATAGGAAAATGTGTTGTAAACGTTGTGCAGCATTGAGAATTGACACAAATGAGATAACTCAGTCAGGGGTAGGTACGTAGTGGTTAGTACTCTCTCATTTCGAATCAGTGAAAAATCACTGATAAACAGTCAGAATTGCAGCACAGGAAAAATCAGTGAAATTCACTGATTTTCAGTGATTTTTCACTGATTATTCAAAGAATTTCACAGATTTTTCAGTGAATTTCATAAATATCACTGAATTTTCAGTGAATTTTCACTGATTTCCAGTGATTTTCTTTCACTGATTTGTCTTTAGTGAAAAAAATTTCACTGATTTTCTCCTGTGCTGCAATTCTGACTCTGACTGTTTCTCAGTGATTTTCGGTAATTTTCACTGATTTATAATTGAGAGAGTAAGTACATAGTTCTACCTAAAAGTATGTTTTATTTGCAAATTTCGACGTGATCACTTTTGTTTGCTTTGAACTTGTTAATTTTAGTTTTATACTAGTTTTTTTCCAATATACATATGGGTATCGAATTCTTTTTTTTGATATCAAAAACTCATTTATCCTGTGTTTTGATCGGAAAAACTCTACTTTTCGATTATCCGACATTTCAGGTTATCCGACACCTCCTCCGCCCCGATTATGTCGGATAATCCGGGTTCTACTGTACCTATTTAAAATAATCTAAAAAGGCTGAAGTCAGTAAGTAGGTACAGGGTGACTGAAAATCACTTCCCCAAAAAAATTTAAAATTTCGGTAAAAAATTATTATTGATAGGGTAAATTTTTTTTGGTCATATTCTACTAATATGGATCGTCTTCTAATCTCTGTATAATTTATAACCCGAAAAAATTTAATATTGCGCAATTTTTCCCTTAAACCAGAGCATTAATTCAATAATGCTGAATTAAATCACCTGACTCCAATTTGTGAAGCGCTGAAATGCAATCCTTCTTATTTCAAAATTGAACGCCCTGTTTTCAGATTAACAGGGTTCAATTCAAGATTTTGAGGAACTCGTCACCTATCCACAGAAATTCCTAGATTTTATTCCACTCAATTTTTAAATTTCGTTCGACTAGGTTTAGCTATAGCATTGTAAGCAAAAATCAAATTATTCTTCACAAAAAATTCAAAAATTATTGAGAATTTTTGAAGGGGCCTGTGTTCGAATAGTAATGGACCAAGGATGCTGCCAGAGTTGAAATTTTTTGGATAAGTTAATTAGGGAATTTTTGCTAAGCATTTTTTTGGGGGAACTACTTTTCGGTCACCCTGTACTAGGTACCTACATACTTACATATATTCCAAATAAATTAATAAACTTTGAAGGATGATATTTTTTTGGCTTCAAAATATTCAGGATTTTTGGAGAAAGGGGTTCACATGATTATTTTGAGAATTGAATTTTTTGTTTTCAGACTTTTAAATACTAACATTAAATCACAGCGAACCGAAGGGAAAATTTTTTGTAAAAAAAGGGTTCGAAAGTTTAAAATTTATAATTTTCTTGATATTTCACCTATGTTTTAAAAATTTGTGTTTGCTAAGAAATTTCCATGATTTTAGAGGGGAAATTCTTTCTGAAAAAATGAAAAAGTACTAAATTTTTTCAGAGAAAGACATTCAAAAGTTGAAATTTCATAATTTTTTCAAAGCTAAAATTTCATAAAAAGTTTTCATAAAAAATAATTCATTCTTCAATGGTTTATTTTTTGAAAAAAATTCCAACTTTTACATGTTTTGCAGAAAGTGGCAATCATGTAAGGGAAGGTGGGGCAGGATGCACCAGGGGGCAAGATGCGAATTAGCTTATTGTCGACAGTGATGTGAATGAAAAAAATTTCTGGACAATTGGTGGATGGGTATCCATTCGACACGAAACTTATTATCAATAATGTGATTTTACGTGATTTTCGTAAAATCCTTGAAATTTGATTTTTGTGAAATATCACGTTTTCTAGTTTTGAAAAAAAAACAGGTAATTTTTTTGTAATCTAAATCCAATTACCTATCCAATGATGTATTTGGTTGGCACTTTCCCCTATATTTTTTGCCCAGTACATTGCGTTAAAGAAAAATAGTGCCAGTGGGGCAAGATGCAAATTTAAAATAGGACAGGATGCAAACATTGTTTTTAAATACGAATTTTTCGAAGAAGTCACATATGGTACTAAAGATGGTCCAGTTGATATTTTTTCCAAGATATCACATTTTTGCTTTAATTTTTAGATAGAATATCACAAATATCAAAAGTTTGCCTAAAAAATCAGAAAATCGATTAAGGCAGCATAAATTATGAATCCAAAGGTTTTCGAACTCCTCTTTTCAAAAATTAGGCTTCTATTTAAATCTGTAGTATTCACCTCGAATGTACTAATTGAGTAAATTTTACAAAAAAAATCGCGATTTTTCATTGTGTTTTCACTGTTTGCATCTTGTACCATAGCATATTTTGCATCCTGCTATGGGGCAAGATGCAAAAAGTGAAAAAAAAATTCAAAAAATTCTATAGGGTTGAAGTACCTATGCACCAAAATGGAATTTTTTTCAGCGAAATGAAAGGTAAATTTTTGAACTTTAATTTTTTGCAAGAATCAGACAATTTGACCAATTTGAATAGATTTGGCAGAACATTCGGCCTAGGTTGGTGCATCTTGCCCCACCTTCCCTCATTCCCAATCCCAAAATTGATCGAAATATGATAAAAATTGTTCAATTTTCATTCATTTCTTCATATTAACATGATTAAATTTTTTTAAATTCGTTCAAATCGAGTATAGATTTTATTAAACAATTTGTGCATTGTTTACAGTGACTAATTTTTATGAACATTTATTAAGTTTTTGATGATCTGAGATACGTTAAGTTACCTTTTGTGGAAAATTTTAAAAACATTTTTCATAATATTCCATAAATTTTACAAAAAAAAATTGAGCATTCTGGGGAAATTTTCAACAATGAAAAAACATAATAATAAATTTAATCTAAAAAATAATAACGGCACGCCATCCATTCACAAAATTGGGAAAATTTATCCTACAAATAATAGATAATATTTATTTATCGCAATAATTGGTAAAATTTATTGCATAGAAATAAAATTTATTATATAGATTAATAAATTTTACTGTAATTATAGCATTTTTGTTAAATGGTGACTCGTTTTTATATTTTTTGATAAATTTATGATTTTTTGTAACATTTTTATTGTATCTACGATACTGTAGCAAAAACAATAATTTTTGAAGAACCCTATACATTCTTTGCGACTAGTACTGAGATTTATTTTATAAAAGGGTTTATTATTATACACCAACGTAGTATATGATATAAATATCATTTTTTGCTCATTAAATGAATGAAGAAGTCGTCTACCAAATACCAGTGATTTTTTGTTTTTAAAAAACATGAGACAGATGTTCGAAGATGTACGTCCACGTACCAGGGTTACTATTTATGTACAATTGTACATAAACGTACCTATTTCTTGCTATAATTATAAGGTTTCGTAGCTCAATATAAATAAAATCAGTGTACCAAAGTAAGTATACCCTTTTTCAAAATAGAATGTAATAGAAACTTTCACGAGCTTTCAACTGTAAAAAAACGAACAGATTTTTCACGATATTCGTTACAATTATACAACAAAACAACGTAATTTTTTTCGAAATATATCAATTTATTTCAAATCATACATCAAATGGACTCGCACTTGTTATGTAAATATAACTTGTCTGAAAATTGAAACCTTTTTTATCCTCGGAGCTGGAAAAGAATAAATTACCCGGTTTATTATTTGCTCAACTTTCATGGTTATGCATTTCATTACGAAAAATAAAATCAAATGTACATACTTGCACCCTGATTTTTCCCAAGTTTTTTTTCCGAAACACAAATATTTTTAAAGAATTTTTCAGTGTATTTGAAATAATTTTTCGCCTGGATATAACAAAATTTATTATTGGTACAAAAAACTGCCATCGAGTAAGTAAAAAAAAAAGGAGTTTTACATTTCAATCATTAAAGATTCTACCAGTTTTTGTCTCCGGTAAAGAGCATTTCAATAAATAAAAAAACATCGTTTGTGAAATGAAATTGGAACCTGTAAATGATAATTGCAATTCTATCCTTCAGCTTGTAGGAAAAAAATGATCTTACAGAAAGTAAATCCTCACGGTATTTAATTCGTGGCTGGTATAACTTTGTAAAAGTATAGGAAGGCACATTACTCGAGGTGTTTTTTTCTTTTCGTTCGAAAAAAAAAGCCTTCATTTCTTTAAAAGCGAGAAAAAATTAATACTTGCGCAAGATTTCAACGTTGAATATCAATAAGAAAGAATATCATGTTTTGCTTCTAAAATGTAGAATTTTTTACCTCGTCTTGAGTTTCGTTTTCAGTTTTTTTCTTTTTGCACTCGAATTAACATAATTTCTTTTCATCTGTTTAATATGAATTTCAGTTGTAGGAGAAACATACGCGATGAGATGCTTCCAGCGATGCGAATTGAGGTAATTTCATCAAATTTATATCACGTAAAGCTAGGCAATTCTTGAGGCAATTTTAACATTCATTTTTACTTCTTGAATCAGCATGTTTGGAATTCAAAGTTCAAATTATTTCGGGTAAAGGGTCACTGGGTTATTGCAACTATAATTACGTGAAAATAACAAATCTAGAACATGGTGTCCACTATATTTCAGAAATGATTTTCCCTGACTTTTCCAGGTTTTCCAGACCAATTTTTCGAATGTTTCCAGACCTTTTAAATATGATATTCGTTAACCCGGGGGGGGGGAATTTTCATATGATGTACTTACATCCCGAAATTTCTCATAAGAATGATATAAAATGCATACGGTCAAACGATTTTTTTTTTCAAATTCACTAGATACTTTTACAAGATTTTTAGACGCTCCTCTTCGAGCAAAAAAAATTTTCAAATTCAATTTTGAAAATTTTTGAGCCCACCTAACTCCCCCTCACCACAAATAATTGAAAATTTGAATTGATTACCTATACAGAAAAAATGTCAAATTAAAAAGGAAAACCCAAGTATTCCAACGCAAAATTAAGTTTGAAAAATGAAAAAAATTATGCCAGGATGTCTACCAAATCAAGTGAATGAAAATTCGGATTTTTTCAGGCTAAAAATTCAAAAATTTCTTCACATTTTACCCCCTCCCCCCTCCCCCCCTCATGAAAAACACATGCCTCAAACTCAAATTTATAAATTCACGCAATCCCCTGCCATTTGTTAGTACCGAAGTACCAATAAAAATTATTTTATGGAAACAGAAATGTGTTAAGCCCGAGCGAAGCGAGGGCGAAAATTTTTGTGAAAAAATATCTTCAAAAGATGAAAATTCACCACTTTTCCCTCATTCATATTTTTCAAAAAATGGCCAATAATTTTGAATTCTGTAAGTTCTATTCCCACTCCTTTTGTTTCAACATCGTGGTGAAGGGCATCATGGCATTTCTTTCTCATTACAGCTCAGTAAAAAATAAGTTTCCAAAAAACTTGAGATTTTAAATAAATTTTGCAGAAAGAAAGAGCTTAAAGTACCCCGAGCGTAGCGAGGGGAAATTTTTTTCGAATAAATACATGATGTACATTACGGTCAATAAAAAATTACGAATAAAAAATTAGATAAAAGACGTAATAATCCGGCCCGAGCGGAGCGAGGGCGAAATTTTTTGAAAAATTTATAATAAAATAAGCAAAGAAACACTTTTTTGAATAATTCATATTTTTTTTTTAATTTTCGAAAAATTCCAGAGAAAAATCCAAAATTCCCTGACTTTTCCCTGACTTTTCCAGACCACCAAAATTCCCTGACTTTTCCCGGTTTTCCCGGTTTTCCAGAGAATGGACACCATGTAGAAGACGAATTCAGCTTGGAATGGGAGAGTTCTGTGTAGGTATCTTTTTGTAATAACTTTAGGAAAATTTTCCAACTTTTTTGTTATATTTTTCTCAATGAAATTTCAGGGGTACGAGTCTTTGTCGAAATCAACACACATCGTAAAGATATCCCCCTTCCCAAAAAAGAAAATTAGGGACCAAAAATCACTGATTTTCGAAATCTTTGAGTATATTCATTTCATGTGTAATGAAATCTGTCTTGAAGCAAACTCATCGACTTTGGAAAACACCCCAGTGATTTAGGAAAACATCTCAGTGATTTTGAAAAACACTTCAGCAATATCGGAAAACAGCCAAGCAATTTTGGAGATTACCCCAGCGAATTTGAAAAACGCTCCAGTGATTTTGAAAAACATCCCAGTGATTTTGCAAAACACCTCAGTGAATTTGAAAATAACCCCAGTGATTTTGAAAAACACCCCAATGATTTTTAAAAACAACCCAGCAATTTGGGAAAACACACCAGTGATTTTGGGAAGTACTCCAACATTATCGGAAAACACCCAAGCATTTTGAAAAACATCCCAGTGACTTAGGGAATCACCCCAGATATTTTTGAAAACACCCCAGCGATTTTGAAAAACACCCCAATGAATTTGAAAAACACTCCAATGATTTTGAAAAACAACCCAACATTATCGGAAAACACCCAAGCATTATGAAAAACACCCCAGTGACTTTGAGAATAACCCCAGCGATTTTGGAAAACACTCCAGTGATTTTGAAAATAACCCCAATGATTTTGGAAATAACCACAGTTATTTTGGAAATCACTCTAGTAATTTTGGAAAACACCCAAGCGATTTTGAAAGACTGTGAAAACACCACCAGTAATTTTGAAACCCATCCTAGTGATTTTGAAACAGACCTCAGTGATTTCAGAAAACACCTCAGTGATTTTGGAAAACATTCCAGTGATTTTGAAAAATACTTCAGCATTATCGGAAAACACCTCAGTGAATTTGAAAATAACCCCAGTGATTTTGAAAAACACCCCAATAAATTTGAAAAACAACCCAGCAATTTGGGAAAACACCCCAGCGATTTTGGAAAGTACCCCAGCATTATCGGAAAACACCCAAGCCTTTTGAAAAACACCCCAGTGACTTTGAGAATAACCCCAGCGATTTTGGAAAACACTCCAGTGATTTTGAAAATAACCCCAATGATTTTGGAAATAACCACAGTTATTTTGGAAATCACTCTAGTAATTTTGGAAATCACTCTAGTAATTTTGGAAATCAACCAAGCGATTTTGAAAAACTGTGAAAACGACACCAGTAATTTTGAAACCCATCCTAGTGATTTTGAAACAGACCTCAGTGATTTCAGAAAACACCTCAGTGATTTTGGAAAACATCCCAGTGATTTTGAAAAATACTTCAGCATTATCGGAAAACACCTCAGTGAATTTGAAAATAACCCCAGTGATTTTGAAAAACACCCCAATAAATTTGAAAAACAACCCAGCAATTTGGGAAAACACACCAGTGATTTTGGAAAGTACCCCAACATTATCGGAAAACACCCCAGTGACTTTGAG
Organism: Pseudococcus viburni; assembly: GCA_033439095.1. Classification (NCBI taxonomy): domain Eukaryota; kingdom Metazoa; phylum Arthropoda; class Insecta; order Hemiptera; family Pseudococcidae; genus Pseudococcus; species Pseudococcus viburni. The sequence goes on from JAVBJF010000018.1 coordinate 344,566, forward strand.
AATAACTCTAGAGATTTTTGAAAACACCCCAGCGATTTTGGAAAACACTCCAGTGATTTTGAAAAACATCCCAGTGATTTTGCAAAACACCTCAGTGAATTTGAAAATAACCCCAGGGATTTTGAAAAACACCCCAATAAATTTGAAAAACAACCCAGGAATTTGGGAAAACACACCAGTGATTTTGGAAAGTACCCCAACATTATCGGAAAACACCCAAGCATTTTGAAAAACACCCCAGTGACTTTGAGAATAACCCCGAGATTTTTGAAAACACCTCAGCGATTTTGGAAATATCTGCAGTTATTTTGGAAATCACTCTAGTAATTTTGGAAAACACCCAAGCGATTTTGAAAAACAGTGAAAACACCAACAGTAATTTCGAAAAACACCCTAGTGATTTTGAAACACACCTCAGTGATTTTGAAAAACACTTCAGTAATTTCGGAAAACACATCAGTGTTTTTGGAAAACACCCCAGTGATTTTGAAAAAAAAAAAAAACAGTGATTTTAAGTATAAATCTGTTATTTTATCCCCCCCCCCCCATACATTTTTTTGTATTATTTCGACTCCAAATGCAAAATAACTATAGGCTGGCGTGGAAAGACAAAAAAAAAAAATTCAAATTTTATCAGGTGTGATATTAAAATCCTTTCGTGCACTACTCACAACAAAGTTTTGTAAAAATACTCTGAAATAAAAAAAATATTTTTTATTTTGGTGTTTAATCGAGAAAATTTCATTCGGAAAAATAGATTCTGAAATAACGTTTTTAAGTTTTTCTACTCGGGAATTTGGTTATTCGGAAAACTGTACCTGGGAAAATCGGTGGGAACCGACAATTGGAATCTATATCAGGGTGTCCACAATATTCCAGAAATGACTTTTCCAGACTATTTTTCCAAGTTTTCTAGACCTACTTTTACACATGATATTTATGAAGGGGGAGGGGGGGATTTTACAAAGTTATTTTCGGCCTTGAATAAACGGGAGGAAAATGGAAAAAATCACCAATTTTTGGTCAAAAGTGTGACTTATATGATTTGTATGGTTCAAAATGGTATTTTGAAAAATTCATAATTCAACGAACGAAAACATGCACTCGAGTACAATTTTTTTTTTAATACGGTTAACAAAATACCAAACAAATTTGTATTAGAGAATATTAAGCGAGGGCAAAAATTATGATAGAATGAGCAGAAAAACACTTCACAGATGATTTATCTTTCTTCTGGATCTTTACAAAATTCCAGCGGAAATTTCAAAATTCCCCAACTTTTCCACACTCTTAAACCCTGACTTTTCAAAGTTTTCCAGAAAGTGGACACCCTGTATAAATCATGTTTCCATCATAATAACTTTCAAATTCTTAAAAAAATCATTAAATTTCGAGAAAAAAAATGAAAAAATAATCAACGAAGCATTTACATCAGAATTTATCGAAAAAAATAATTACAATCAACTGCGAAAAATTTTCATACCATTTTCCGAAAACTCGATTTCAAATTACAATTCATCCCACAACCCAACGCAGTAATTCCAGCAAAGCAAAAACATTTATATCCTTCGATTATAAAAACATCCTTACGTTCGACACGAGCTCTCAATATGTTGCCTATTCAAATTCGTAAGGAACTGCAACCTCATTCTAAATTGATAAAAAAAATTCACCTCCTGTAGAAAACGTCGTCGACCCAAAAAACACACCAGCACGATATGTTGCCTATATACGCCCAAACCACACATAGGAACCCCGTGTTCACTCCATATAGGCAACTTATTCAACGTAACATTATGACAAGTTGTCTATTCCAATGTTTAAGGAAACCACCTTTGGTTAGTTGATTCCGACAATGTAACGTGGGACGTCAAAAGCTTGATAATTTTATTGTACAGGTAACGAAATTCTCTGCGAGCTTTCAAAGGATTTATACAAGGACGTTGGGCAGTCTCCGTATATTTTTTTCAACTGTCTGCGGAATTATATTCGAGTTTATTTGTACAGTATCTAATATTACATTGAATCCACTTATTGAATAATATTTAGGTTAAAATTTCATCATCGTGTTTTTTTCTACCATTTTTATTATACAAATTGCTTGATTAATATTTTGTTCAATTTGAAAAGGCTGTCTCGACGAGCCACGAATAAAAGGTCTAATGGCGACCTTATTTCGCGTATATTTCTTATTTATATCATATACAAAGATACATTTTATCAAACACGCACTTAGTGAACTAATTTCTCCAAAAAATTGACGTAATTTAGTCATTTTTAACTTCGGTAACCTAGCTTTATGACGATTGGCCAATCATACAGCTAGATAACCAAAGAAAAAATCGACAGTTTCTGGAGCACGGACGGCGATGACGATGGTGACATGGTGGTCTTTTAATCATCCAGGTATAAAAACTGCGACACGGTGAGCCAGGCGAATTAACCAAAACCCAAGGTCTCGGATCAATAGACCATTGGTTCGGAGTAGAATGAATCATTTTCTTGGAAACCATCACAATGAAATATCTCGAAATATAAATCGACGATGTCATCATAACCTGTTATTATAATTACGATCCGGGAGAAAGATGGGAAAAAAGAAGGGAAAAAACGAGAGAGGGAAAGAAATGCGTTATGGGGGAGCTGCATCATAATACGAGCATCTCGAATCCACAATTGGGTACATTTCGCATAACCTTGTAAGGTGAACGGTGCGAACTCGTTTTCGCCTTTATTATAAACGGATTTTGTATAATTGACGCTTTCTTTTCCTGTCCTCTTCTCGCAACTCGTTCGTTCAAAAGTAGGTATCGATTGACGCAGGAAATATACTAAAATGCCCAGTTCTAAGGGCTCAAATTCGATTAAACTCGATGAAAAACTTCACTGTATTTTTAAAAGTTTCCGAATCCCGAGGAGGGAAAAAAGTATACGTCAAAGAGACTTTTTCAAAATCCAACAGCAAAATCGTATCATCCATTAAGGCAGGCGATAATTGAAGCCTAATTGATTTACATACTGAGACGCTCGAACTAATTAATACGACGATGTCCACAAACGTTGGGCAAAAAAATTTCTTCGCCAGTTGGCCATCGGTGATGCTACATCGCGGTAATTAAATTAAACGAGATTTAAAATTACCTCGAAGTAGCCCTCGCATACATATTTAATGCATTCCAAACCATAGAGAATTTTCTGCGAAGTTGATCTCGCAGCTAAGCCAAAGCGACCAACTTTTCCATCAAGGTAACAGGTAAAAGGCGAACGTAAAACCCGTATTTGTATCTAGTTACTTTGATCGGTAATTGAAAGCTCCATTGGATTTTAAATTAATGCAAATACAAAATTACCTAGTTGCTTGAGCTTTGTGCTGCAGTTTTAACATTGCAACATCAAACGAACGACTTAAAAGCTAAAAGGTCTATATGCCAGCTAATTAATCCTGCTTTTAAGACGTGTTTTGGTCTAAGTGCTTTGTTGTTGAAAGGGTCGGACTTTAAAAAAAATATTTTCCAATAACTTAAAACTCGAAGAAAAAATGTTTCTGTTGTGTAGATTCTACAAAAGGTTCTCTTAATGGAAGTACCTACATGTCGTTGGGAAATTAGATGGGAAATTGAGTGCTTCATCAAAGTTGATCAAGATGGGTTGAAATTTAAATAGCCATTTTATATTTGAATTAAAAACAAAAAAATCTCAAAATAGGTACAAAAATTCTTAAATTAAAGTAATGACTATTTTTTACTTCCAGTGCTGATACAGGGCGAGAAAAAATCATTCAGATAACTAAAACAGGGTGTTTAACAAAATCTCGAAACCAAAAAACATAATTTTTTCTAAATATCAAAGTATACTGAATCCCCCCCTCCCCCGGGGCAGAATTCAAAACCCTGTTAAGAAAACAATTTTCAAAAAATGACATCACAGAAGTAATTACTTACTGACGATTGTGAGAGATTTTTTGATAAATTCATGTTAAAATGACAGGAACACTTTCAGTGATCACAGCGAAATTTTTGAAGAAAGTGACCAAACAGTGACCAAAAAATGACCAAAAAGTAACCAAAAATTCAATTTTTTCAGGGGAAAATTGTTTTACAGTTTTCTGGGGGGGGGGGGATTTTTTGTAGTTTTCTGCAAGCATTTCAAAGATAAATCAACTGAAAAGACGTGAATAATATCATTTAATAAATTCCTTCGTCAAAACAAAAAACAAATTAGCAAAAATCAGTTTTTTATTTTTTTCTTAAAGAATTTTAAAAAATATCAATTTTTACGTGAAAATTTGAATTTTTGACTGAAAGTGCGCAGAAAAAGTGACTTTTAAGGAGAAGAAAGTGACCAAAGTGACCTTTTAGACGTGAAAAGTAACCAAACGTGACTGAAATCGAAAAAAGTGACAAAGACCCTTAAAAAGTGACCCGCTATGATGCCTGCACTTTCCAAATGATTTATTCTTCTGAAATTTTACAAAATCCCTGTGAAAATTTCAAAATTCCCTGACTTTTCCAGATTTTTTAAATTCTTTGACTTGTCCAAGTTTTTCATATTTTCCAGAAAGTGGACACACTGTTAGTAGGTAATTTAGGGTAATTTATTGGCGTTCAAATTCAAAATAATTATTTTCCGCAGTGAAAAGGTTTCAAATTTAAAAAAAAAAACAGGGCTTTGAACTCAAACAGCAGGACTTTTCAGGACCAGAAGGACCTTGAAGCAAAAATCAGAAATATTTAGAACCAGCAAGATCTAGTATTGAAAAAAATTGAACTTTGTTGAAAAAAGAAATAGGTAAAAAATTTTCAGTTTTTATACAAGATTTTAATTCATTGGTTCAAATAAGTACAACTGAAGTTTTAAAAAAAAAAAAAATTCAAAAACGTGTATAAAAGCAAAAATGATTATAATTTTTTTCTAAAAACGTCGAAATTGTCGATCGACTTCAATCCTAAGGTATGTAATTAGACAAAAAAAATGAGATAATTGCCCATTATCGAAATTTTACGAAAAAATCAATATTCTGATAGCAAAACTACAATCAATTTTTACTAAATTTACATCACTTTTTTGTAGCCTTTGTCTGACAACACTGATTCAAAATGATGAAATTAATTTTTCAAAAATTTTCTATTTTGAATTTCTATAGAAAAGAAAAGAATTATTTCAAACTTCGAAATTGTCAACTGTTAGATAAAATATTTCTCTTATCCGTTTTTCTTTCACCTCATTTTTCATTTTAGCCTCCCCCAAGCGAATTTTCATTTCAAAAAACAAACACAAATGTTGGAAATTTTGCAAACAACCAAAGTTATGCAAACATCTATTACCTCCTATTTCTCCCACTCCCATTTATGGTAAAATTTCAGCGCATTTGAAAAAATCAAGTATTGAAATGGAAAAATTTCGTAAGAAAATTTTTTGAGAGGGAAAAATATATTTTAAAAGATAAAAATCTATTACCAGCCGGAAAAATCAATGCTTTGTCCCTCCTCAACAACTCCAAGTCTATAGAATACTCCTTTAGCAACATTGACGAGACAACCAATAACTCTTCTCATTTCGAAATGTTAATGAGGTTGATTTTAAAATTCAAGGGATAAAATTATTTATCAATTATTTATTTTTGAAAACTAGTTGCATTTTAGGATCCTCACAACTTTTTCTTTTACCAAGTTATTCATCAAATTTCACTAAAAAAAATGAAGTTTTTCTTTTTTTAAAAAAAACAACGCAGCAAAAATCGTATAATTATCTTGGAATTTTAAGAGACAATTTTTGAGAAATAATCCGATTTTAAAAAACGAATGAGAAAATTCCAATAAAAAAATAAGGTAACCAAATCCTGCGCTGTGTACACGAAAGAAATTATTACAAAAATTTCAAAGCAAAATTTCTTCGAGAAATAAATGGAAACATTTTTAAAAAGATTTTCCAACGAAAATAAACAATGTGACCAAATTTGACACGCGAAAAAATCAACAATTTCAAATTTGTGAGAAATGAATGGGAAAATCTTACCAAAAAAAGGTTCGCAGAAAAAGGCAAAAGTGCTAAATACTTCAGTCGAAAAAATATTAAACCCTAAAAATGCTGCCATAATTTCGAGAAATGAATAGAATTAGCGACGATTTTCAAATCAAAAAAGCAATGAAATCAAACCTTGCACATGAAAAAAATTGAGAACTTCGTTCACAAAAATTTCAAGAAAAAAATTGATAAATGAATGTGAAAAATCAAAACATTAAAATGAGGCTTTCGAAGGAAACCACAGGCATCATAGCAAAATTTTTGAAGAAAAAAGTAACTTTCAGTAACTTTTTTTGAGCAGAGACCAAAACGTGACCAAAAAATATTTGCCCTCCAAAAAATTGAATTTTTTGGAGGGCAAATATTTTTTTACAGTTTTCGGGGGGGGGGGAGGCAATTATTTTAGTAGTTTTCTACAAACATTTCAAAGATAAATCAACTGAAAAGACGTGAATAATTTCATTTTTATTAAATTCCTTCGTCAAAACAATAAACAAATTAGCAAAAATCAATTTGAAGAATTTTGAAAAATAACAATTTTTAAGTAAAAATTCAAATTTTTGCCTGGAAGTGCAAAGAAAAAGTGACTTTTGAGGGGAGAAAAGTGACCAAAGTAACCTTTTAGACGTGAAAAATAACCAAAAGTGACCGAAGTTGAAAAAAGTGAAACATCCTAAAAAAGTGACCCGCTATGATGCCTGAAACCATAGTACTTTATCGAATCTTACAGACAAAAAATCAGGAATTATTATTTCTTTCTCAAAAATTTAATAATTTTATGGAAGTTATGAGAAAAATCTCAACAAATAGTTTCAAAGTAAAAATCCGATGCTGTCAAATTTTGAACATGGTAAAATTAATTTTCAACCATTTTACGTCATAACTTCGAGAAATGAAAGGAATGTAGGTACTAGGTAAGCAAAAAGAGGTTTTCAAAAAGAAAAAAACCAATGTTAGTAAGTAAATTTTTCACACGAAAAAACTGAGAATTTTACAAAAATTTCACGATAAAATTTTGAAAAACGAATTGAAGATCCTGAAAAATCACTCGACCTTGCAAAAATCTGTCAAATTGAAAGGAACCGAAAATTGTAAAAAATATACGAAAAAATTGTTAAAATTTTTCCAATCAAACCTCAATAATATTTTACTTTGAAATTCATTCAACTTCGCAGCACGTCATCGATTCTGATTTCTCGATAAACATTTTCATCAAAATCACCCATCGCCTCATCAGGATGAAAATAAAACTTGATCGTAAACCTTTCTAAGGGAATCCCACCAGTTAATCACTCTCTGCTGAAAAACACTTCTCAAAACTTAGAAGAAATAAAACACTCGAACAAAACATCATTCAGACTCATCTCAGAGACAAGATCAGTGATCGATGACTGGACGGAAATACCCCTTAGGGAAAACGTAATTGGCTGGACGATGGACTCATTTGACCCAGACCTACGTCACCGGAGCACGGAGCACGATCGCTAATGAACCTGAAATGAGTAACACAATTATAAATACGTGTACGTGTAATTTTTATGCAACGTTGTTACCTGGCCGATGCCGGAGTTGGAGTATGCACGTTAAATAGCGAAGAGAAAACCCACCTCTGGGTTCGATTTCGATGCCAATATGTAAATGATTTCGAATCGAGTACGTTTTCAATTATTACACGTATTTAACCATAATGCTTATAAATTATCAACGCAGCGGATTGTATTTTCCCATAGATAACTTATCGTCGGATTTCTCGGAATAATAATACGATTGGCCACGAAAACGTTATTTTTCTATGTAATGGGCCAAGTTCTCTCGTTCGTTGATCGGTTTACGTAACGTACCGAGCCTGACACCCCACAATAAATCAATCCAACCCCTCTCCGATTATTTTGACTGGATATTTTCAGCAGATTCCGCGGGATAATTAAGAGACTCCGGGAGCTCGTTCCCATCACTCGATCACCTTGCCAGATTACAGCACATTCGGCCATTACAGATACATTTATGCAAATAACTGTGAAAAATTATCGAATCGAGTTTTTAAATAAATTTTCGCCGTTTAATTACCGACAACGACCATGTTACGAACTGGTTTAGAGACGCGCGCCGCGAGTACCAACCGAATACAGCAGCGAAAAAATTTATTCCACTGGTTCGGCCAATTTACCACCACCATCTTATATAATGGTCCACGTCGTCTAGACGGTGCATTATACAATCAGGTTTGGAAAGTAGATCGCGGTGCTAGGCTGCGATGCTAGCACCTCTTAGGTGACGATAGAGTCGAAATAGTCAATATTCGGCATGGTTTACTTCCATATTCGTAAATTGGAGACGAAATCGATGCCCAATGCAAGATCCATCGACAAGATGTAAATTTAATATTTTGCCAACCCTGGGACAACTGGACAAGGTGTCCAACAAAATTTGTTGAGCAAAAAGTTTGACTTAACTTGGCCTTTTTGCATGACAGTTTTGACTTTTTGACACCACCCATTAGAAAAATTAATTTTTACGAAAAACTTCAAATAAATATAATTTGAAAAAAAATCAAAAGGAGCTCCTAAATTTACCAAAAAATTTTACAAAAAAAACTTCAAACAAATATGATTCAAAAAAAATCACAATGAACTCCAAAATTAAAATATTTACGAGCAAATTCAAACAAATATAATTTAATCGACAATGACGTTTTTTTTTGTGCATCGCGATCAGCAAAAAATGATGAATAAAAAAATCAGTGAAGAGATGTAACAATTTGGCCCGAGCGAAGCAAGGGTGAAATTTTTAAAAAAAATTTATGATAGGTACCTAAAAATAGCAGAGAAACATTTTCTATATGATTCACCCCTCTTTTGAATTTTTACGAAATTTCAGAAAAAATTTCAAAATTCCTCCACTTTTCCAGTTTTTTCAGAAAACGAACACCCTGTGAACGGAAATTTTTTCAATTTTTAAAAAAAAAGTCTGAACTTTGAGTCAGGGTGTGTAACAAAATTTGTAGAGCAAAAAGCTTGACTTAGCTTGACCTTTTGGAATAACTTTATGCATGATTTTTTTAAGAGCCACCTCAAGAAACTTAGCCAAAAATCTCAGGAGAAGGGGGGATGAACAATTATTTTTTTCATTTGAAAATATCAATTGTCTGGGCTGGAAAAGAAGAAGGTTCACACCACAATTTTGAAAATAAAATTGTGTAAATTTATTAAGCCCAAGCGAAGCGAGGGCGAAAATTCTTGAAGAAAAGGGCATTTAAAAGTTAAAATTTCTTCACTGTTTTAATCAATGTTTTAGTATCGAAAGAAAGGCGAAATCTTCAACCCTTATCTCTTATACGTAAGTATAAATTTTAAATTTTAGATCTTATATGCCCGAGCAAAGCGAGAGCTAAGATTAGAAAAATTGGCGATTTTCAAAAAAAAAAAATAAGAGCCCTAAAACGAATATTAACTGAAAAATTTGTATTTTTTTCACTTGAAAAAAAAAGGTTTTTTTTTTATTTTTGAAAAAAACCTTAACCTTTTGAGTAAATTAGGGTAAATTGGTCAAAAAGCTTGACTTTTCAATGCCGCATTATTTTTTTGAAAAAATCTTGACTTATCAGGACTGCAGGCATCACAGCGAAATTCCGAAGAAAAAAGGGACTTTTAGTGACCTTTTTTGAGAAAAAGTGCCCAAAAATTCAATTTTTTTGCGGGGGGGGCAATTTTACAATTTTTGGGGGGATTTTTTTAATCACAAGCATCATAGCGAAATTTCGAAGAAAAAAGTGACCAAAAAAATGACCAAAAAGTAACCAAAAGTAACCAAAAATTCGATTTTTTCGGGGAAATTTTTTCACAGTTAAAAGAGGGCTGAGAATTCAAGAAAAAATGAGGGGAGGGGGTGAAAATTCAATGAAAAAATTAGGTAATCTAAAAATTTAATTTTTTTTAGAGGCCTTTTAGGAGGCAGATATACATAATTAATTTAATTATACAGATTTGAGCAAAAAAAATTGAAAAATGACGAAATTTTTGGAACAAACAATTATTATCTAAATCTAAATCAGTCAATTTTCGTAAAACATGTGCCTTTTTGAATCAGGGAAATGAATTTATTTGAAAATCTGTGATATTTCAATTGTTGATATTGATTCATTTTAGTCAAAATTATTGATTTATTCTGGCAAATGGGGAATTCATTAAAAAATCAATTACTCTACTGATTTAGAAAAACAGAATTTTTTCAAATTTAGAAATAGAAGTATTGAAATACTGTCCGAGCGAAGCGAGGGCAAATTTTTTTGAAAAATCATTATCAACTTTCAATTTTTTTCTTGAAGAATTTTGAAAAATAGCAATTTTTACGTGAAAATTTGAATTTTTGCTTGAAAATGCGAAAAAAAGTGATTTTGGGAGGGAAAAAGTGACTTAGTGATCTTTGGATGAAAAAAGTGACTTTTAGTAACTAAAGCCGAAAAAAGTGACAAACACCCTAAAAAAGTGGCCTGCTATGATGCCTGAGACTGTTAGACACCCTGTGAGTCAAATGAGTCAAAAAGCTTGACTTTGCATCTCTAACTTAACTTTTCAGGATCGTTGAAACACCCTGTGAGAGGACTAGGTCAATTTTTGTGATACGTACGAATAACCCAGATCAAAAAACACACCAAATCGTTCAACAGGTAGGCCTCAGCAACACCCTTCGTCGAAGGAATCTCCCCGCCCACCAGTCCCCTCGTGATGGCAAATTCTCCTCGTGAATAACTTCGAAACACGATATATAATTACGAAAACGTGTCAAAAATTCACACCCTCGTTCCGTTCTCAGATCGACGACGAATTCGCAATTCGCCATCTTTTCGCGACAAAGTTTCCAAAAATTTACTCTTTAACAAAGCATCATTAAAACCCGATTCAAGTACTTCGCCACATCGTAGCTATGCCACCACGTTACCGCCGAGAACGACCGATGTTTTCACGAAAACAGGAAGATTTCAAAAGGGTGGAGTGGAATAAAGACGTAGTCCTTGATACCGCACATTTAGGTAACCTTTCAATTAAACTTGAGAGAAATTACCGTTAAGGACATCGTGTCGGGTACAAAATATGAATTTTTAACCACCTATTGAGTAGGTGTTTCGACAAATACGCGAGATAGAAGGTATTGCGAGAAACGCGATTACATCTTGGATTACGCGCATTTACGATAAATGAATGGAAAAAAACGGTCGTCGATTTTCGAGCCAGATAATGGCGATTTTCACACGGTTTGAAAGCGACGACATGGTTGTTTTCAAAGAAAACCCAGGTAATGTGAGAGAAAAAATCCATATCGTCGTGTGCACGTTGGCGTACTGCTGTTTTGTTGACGCAGCGCATTTTTCCGGATCGTTTGTCTCGACATAATGGAATCTTCGAGCAAAAGAGCAGAATTTGCGAAAATGATTGTTCGAATAGGTGCTAATATTGCGAGCTGGGTGCGGAGAATAATACAAACAAAGCAGCTCCCAAGGAGATGGCAATGACTTTTGTAGGAGTGTAATATTCATAGCGAGGGTTTCATTTTCAATCAAAATTAGTAATATTTTGAGCTTCCAGAGACAATGAAATTCATCATGTTTCATACTCAGGGTGTCAAACAAAATTTATTGAGCAAAAAGATTGACTTAGATGGACTTTTTATTTTTTATGCCCCCCCCCCCAGATTTTTTCAAAAAACTTCAAACAAATATAATTCAAAAAAAATCGCAAATGAGCTCCTAAATTTAAATTTTTACGAACAAATTCAAAGAAATGTGATTTAAAAAATCGCAATGAGCTCTTTTATTTAAATTATTTATTAAGGGTGAATGAAAAATTGGGAATGTTTTCAATTTTTGAAAAAATGTTAATCTCTGAGTCAAAAATCTTGACTTAGCTCGATCGTTAAACACCCTGATACTAGAAAAATAAAAAATTATTTGAATATTTTGTTCCAGATCAATATTTTACTCAAGAAACAACAAATTTAAATTTCACAATTCTCTCAATATTGCACATGGACAAAGTATTCGAGAGTTTTTTCAATTAAAACGAGTTTTGGGTCGCGTTTCAAATTCGATGTATTTTAACAACACATTTTCAAAATTGAAGGATTTTTTTGGCTCCCTGGGCTAAATTTTTTTAAAGTTGTTCAATTTAAAGGTTACTCGCTTTAAAAAAAAAAAGGGCGTAAGATTATTCTTTCTGAATCCATTATTGAAAAGTGCAATCTGATTTTCGAGCACAATAACCCCTTCAATACTGTGCTACGGCAATAATATATTCATCGTGTTTTTCAAGACTTTAACGAGTCGATTACACTCATTCTTGAAAACTAATCAGAAAAGAAGGATTAAAATGTCGAATCAAAAAGTTGGCTGGAATAATTTTCATATTCGATTCATGGTACTTGAAGTTCTTAAATGAGTCCCAATTTGAGATCAATTTTTCAAAAACATACATAAAATGAAAATTGAATGATGATTTCGTGTTTTAAACATCTTGATAGCAACAATTTGTCCTTGTCAGGGTGGATTGCAAAAAAAATTCCGAATTTTGACGAAAATTGGTAAAGTAAAAATTATGAGCGTTGCAGCTTAAAAACAGACTGAGCTAGAGAACCTCAAGGTGGGATCGTTTTCGAAAAAATGTGATTTCTTGCCACTTTCGGACAGCATCATCAATTGGGAACCTCGATCATCCACCTCCCACACTTGAAAAGCACGATTCGAGCATCTACTTTAAAAAATGAAAATTCTTGCTATTTTTCGATTTTTCAGGCAATTTTTATACTATTTCTTTTGCTTTAAATTTCCGCTAAAAAGAGCCCCCTTTTATATTCTTTGATTAAAAAATTTAAGGAAGGAGGAAGAAGTAAAAAATATTTTTGCTTTTTGCAGTAAAATTATTAAAATGTTTGACATTTTCAGGTTTTTCTTGTTGTTCTAGCCAAAAGACACCAAATTTGAAGATTTTTTAATTTTTACCAAATTAAAAGTCCACTTCAAGCCAAAGAATGCTTTCTTCATTAAAATATATTCAATTTTTTTGGAATTTTTTGTAATAATGCTGCCAGCTGTGATTTCATGTGTAAATCAAAATGCAATTAGCAGCTTTGCCAAGAAATTTTTTTAAATAAAAAAAAATATTCTCAACGACCAAAAACAAATTGGCCCAATTTTGAGGTGTTCGAGTGAACACTTTAAATCTTCTAAAAATCAAAAAATCTTCAAATTCGATATCTGTAGGTTTTCAGTTTCTTTGTAGATTCAATTTCGAGATCAATGGTTCAGGGAGGTACAAAAACTTGAACCGTAGGTACCTTTTTGGAGGCGAGTTCTCCAGAAAGTAGCAAAATGGCAAAAAAACGCGTTTTACGAAAATGGCTCAAATCTGAGGTTCCCTAGCTCCGTCAAATTTAGGCTGAGGAGTTCAAAAAATTTCCGGAATGACTCCAACTTAAAGTAACTTCCTCACCAATTTGGGTGACCCAAAATCCAGGATGTGTTATTTTTGACCTACCTACTGTCAATTCAAGTAATTTGGTCAAATTTGAGACCAATGCATAAAAAGCAACAGTAGATAAATTTTTAGACGACTTTGACTGGAGTAAGTTATTCAATTTTTTTCAGAATGTCTAACAAATTTTTTTGAAGCAAATTCGTGAGCTTTTCAGGAAATATATTTTTACAGTTTCTATACTTTTATACATAATTACGACCCCTTCCCCCTCCCCTCAAAAAAAATCAATCACCTACTGAAATAAATTTAGATAATTAAAAAAATTTCAATATTCAGAAAAATTCATTATTTTTTGACGATAATTCTTGACATCTAATTATTTATGGTTTTACAAAAAAAAAATAATAAAGAAAAACGAAAAATTGTCAATTTTTGAATCGATTTTTCGAACTTTAATTTATGCACGCTCATTTCATGCTGAATTTACGACTTCTTCACGACTTTCATGACCTATTGAATACCTTGTTTTTTGGAATAATTGTGAAATGAGATCTCTGACTTGATCCCCTATCAACTATTAAAAAATAGTGAAAAAATTTCACTTTTTTCATCATTTTTCATAAGTTTTTAGTTGATCGTTGAAAATAATCGGATTTTAATTCTGTATTAATTATCAAATTGTTCGAAAAAATTCATTTTTCCCTTTCATTTAAAATTTCCAACTTAGAACTTCTTCATTCAGATGGATGATGAGATGAGGGTTTCAGTAAGAGACTGAAAAATTTTCATCCGCCAGATTTTTTTCAGCATCATTCACAACTTATTTTCAACCCCCATCTGCAAGTTTCTAAGAAAAAAAAAGAAGCAAAATACGACCCACTTTAATGTTTTATCAAACCTTGAACCCCGAGTAAGTACTTCGCAGAAAAAATGAAAAACAGTCAGGGGTCCTCAAAGTAGAATTACGTTTTAAAATACTTCCTATCTTTACCCCTCCCCTCACCTGTCCTTTTTAGGCCAAAATCAGAGACATCCTTGGTAAGTACGATTTTTTATTATAGAAACTCTAAAATCCGGCATAGGCTTTAAAAACCGAAAAAAATCAACGATTCTGTACCATAATTTCCATCGTGACGACCTGGAAAAACGTATAAAACCTTTCGACGAACCGTGCGTTTCAATTTCGATTCAATTGCGAGTAAAAATACCTACGTTCGGGCTGCTCCGGTCGAGTTGACGTGTACGCCGAAGAAAAAACCCTCGTAACCCTACGTAATAAAAATTTTACAATAAAAATAAATATGGCGGTATTGCGATGATGATAGACACCTCCATAAACTTTTCGCATTATCGCAGTCGCGTATCTTCAACTACGACATTTAAATGCAAACAGCGACTCGAAACGAGGAAACCTTGGGAAAAGCCGCGTTCACGCCGGGGCCAAACCGTATTTAAAATTATTTCAACCGAGCCCCGCTTCGGAACCCCCGAACGGAGTAAAAAAGGCGAAAAAAATTACGAAAAAGATAAAATTGGAACTTCGTTAACGTCAAAGACGAGTTTCATTAAATTACGCCGCCAAAGTGAAATTTACCGGTGAAACGATTCTCATCGCGTTCGCGTTTGAATTCCACATTTTAAACTTGTTGAAAATGAGAAATAAAATTATGCAAACTCCACCAGACAGGCTTTTCGAGTAATAGAAAGATTTCGAGATTGTCGTTTCGTGTAGCACTCCCTGCCACCACCGACGTGTTTTTTTCCTATTCGCTCCGTTCGATGTATTTTTGCGAAGAATTCTTTCGTTTAACGAATTCCACTTCGTTGTAAAATAAACGCCGAAAAGGGGGTTGAAATCAAAGTGCGAATAAATGTAAATATTTTTTCCCTCCTGTCAGCGGTGTAATTAATTTATACGTCGAACGACTAAGGCAGTTCTGGTTTGATAATTTCAACAGGTGAGAGTTTAATTGACGAAGACGTATGTGGATGCGAATGTGAGTTCGAATATTCCGAAGTAAGGATCAAGTCGTCGATAATTTATCGTACCGTTGATGGTAAACTTATTCGTCAAATTTCGAACGTTTGAGATTTCTGAGGTTTAGTTTGGAGATTGGATAAGGCCAGGATGAGAAATTGAGGGTGAAATGACGTAAGTCACGTATCAACGTATTACAGAGAAGTGGAATTTTTGAAAAAGTTTCAAGCCAAGTTTTTTAAAACTTCTCACACCCATTTTTGAGAAATTTCTCACGTAAATTTTTTAGAAATTTCTCGCGTCAATTTTTCAAAAATTTATCACGTCAATTTTTCAAAAATTTATCACGTCAATTTTTAGCGGACTTCCCGCTCTAGCGGGAATCCGCTATTGCGTTCATAAGGGTTTTTTAGCGGACTTCCCGCTCTAGCGGGAATCCGCTATTGCGATCATAAGGGTTTTTTTTTTGTTTTATTTGTTGAAGCCTTTTTGGTTCTGACTCGATTTCTCTCGCTAAACTGAACAGATCGGGCTGAAATTTTTACAGTAGGTGTAGTTCATGCAGGAGAAGAGCTGATTAGTTTTTGGTGCAATTCTGTGCACAGAAAGCTGAGCTTTTCAACTTTAAAGCTCATTTTTGGGACATTTCTTTCTGACGCGATAACTCACGTTAGAGTTGACCAATCGACTTGAAATTTTTACAGTGGTTAGAACGTGTACAGGAGAAGAGCTGATTAAATTTTGAAGTCGATCTGTACATTGAAAGTCGAGCTTTTGAAGCTCAAAGTGTATTCAGTTTTTCGAAAATATCTCGCGAACGGCACATCGTAGAGGAAAACGGAGGCCAAAAGGATAGTCAGGAATTTCACGCTCTACAACTTTGGTTCTGAGGACTTTTTCTTGAAAGCTCAACATTTACGAGAAAATTGAGCTCAAAGTTTGGAGGCTTGTGATTGGTCAACTTTTTTGATGCGATTTAATCATATTTCTCAACAATGGGTCGGCAGATAAAATATTTTCTTTGAACCCTTGCAATACCACCTGCTGGGTCGGCATTTTTAGACCAACACAAAGACTGATTTTATGGCCCCTTTGAGGAAGTGGTCGGCAGATAAAATCTTCATCAAAAATTCCTTAAAAGGCTTGAGCTCAAAGTTGGAAGGCCTGTGATTGGTCAATTTTTCCACCTCAATTTCTCTCGTTTAACTGAACCAATCGTTTCGAAATTACTGTAGTAGGTGTAGATCGTGCAAGAGAGAAAATGATCATTTTTTGGTTCAATTCAGTGCATAGAAAGCTGAGCTTGAAGCTTTCAAGTTCATTTTTGTGATCCTATAATTCAAGTTAGAGTTGACCAATCGACTTGAAATTTTTACAGTGGTTAGAACGTGTACAGGAGAAAAGCTGCTTAAATTTTGAAGTCGATCCTTGCAATGAAAGTCGAGCTTTTAAAGCTCAAAGTTTATTTAGTTTTCAAAAATATCTCGAAAATGGTGCATCTTAGAGAAAAATGGTGACCAAACGGATGGTTAGGAATGTTAAGCTCTACAACTTTGATTCTCGTGAATTTTTCTTAAAAGCTCACCATTTCCGAGAAAGTTGGAAGGGTTGTGATTGGTCAATATTTCTGACTCAATTTCTCTCGTTCAACTGAACCAATCGTTTTGAAATTTTTACAGTAAGTTTACATCGTACAGGAGAAAAACCGATTATGTTTTGGTGTAACTCTGTGCATAGAAAGCTGAGCTTTGAAACTGTAAAGCTCATTTTTTATGAAACTTCCCTCTGACAAGATAAATAAAATCGACCGATCGATTTGAAATTTTTATGGTGATAAGAATGTGTTTAGGAGAAAATCTGATTGAATTTGGAAGGCGATCTGTGCATAGAAAGCTGAGCTTTTGAAGCTCCAAATTTATTCAGTTATTCAAAAATATCTCGGAAACGGTGCATTGTAGAGAAAAATGGAGGTCAAAAAAATGGTTAGGAATTTCAAGCTCTATTTCTCATGAATTTTTCTTAAAATCTCACGTTTTCGAGAAAAATGAGCTCAAAGTTCAAAAGCTTGTAATAGATAAATTTTTCCGACTTGATTTCTCTCGTTTAACTGAACCGATCGTTTTGAAATTTTTACAGTACGTGTAGATCGTGCAGGAGAAGACCTAATTTTTTAGGTTAAATTTTGAGCAAGGAAAGCTGAACTTTGAAGTTTTAAAGTTCTTTTTTGTGACACCATAACTCAAGTCAGAGTTGATCGATCAACTTGAAATTTCCGGAGTAATTAGAGTGTGTATAGAGGAAGAGATGATTAAATTTCGAAGTTGATACGTGCATTGAAAGTTGAGCTTCACAAGTTCAATTCTAGTTTGTATATAATAGGAAGTCCGCTCTTTTGACACAGTGTGTCTAGTTTATTTATTTATTTATTTGTTTGTTTGTTTGTTTGTTGAAGCCTTTTTTTTCTGACGCGATTTCTCTCGCTAAACTGAACAGATCGGGCTGAAATTTTTACAGTAGGTGTAGTTCATGCTGGAGAAGAGCTGATTAGATTTTGGTGCAATTCTGTGCACAGAAAGCTGAGCTTTTTAACATTAAAGCTCATTTTTGAAACTTTTTTTCTGACGCGATAACTCACGTTAGAGTTGACCAATCGACTTGAAATTTTTACAGTTGTTAGAACGTGCATGGGAGAAGAGCTGATTAAATTTTGAAGTCGATCCGTGCTTTGAAAGTTGAGCTTTTCGAGTTCAAAGTTTATCCAGTTTTTCGAAAATATCTCGCGAACGGCACATCGTAGAGGAAAACGGAGGCCAAAAGGATAGTCAGGAATTTCACGCTCTACAACTTTGGTTCTGAGGACTTTTTCTTAAAAGCTCACCATTTACGAGAAAATTGAGCTCAAAGTTTGGAGGCTTGTGATTGGTCAACTTTTCTGATGCGATTTAATCATATTTCTCAACAATGGGTCGGCAGATAAAATATTTTCTTTGAACCCTTGCAATACCACCTGCTGGGTCGGCATTTTTAGACCAACACAAAGACTTGATTTTATGGCCCCTTTGAGGCAGTGGTCGGCAGATAAAATCTTCATCAAAAATTCTTTATAAGGCTTGAGCTCAAAGTTGAAAGGCCTGTGATTGGTCAATTTTTCCACCTCAATTTCTCTCGTTTAACTGAACCAATCGTTTCGAAATTTCTGTAGTAGGTGTAGATCGTGCAAGAGAGAAAATGATTATTTTTTGGTTCAATTCAGTGTATAGAAAGCTGAGCTTGGAGCTTTCAAGTTCATTTTTGTGATCCTATAATTCAAGTTAGAGTTGACCAATTGATTTGAAATTTTTACAGTGGTTAGAACGTGTACAGGAGAAAAGCTGATTAAATTTTGAAGTCGATCCGTGCAATGAAAGTTGAGCTTTATTCTCTTGAATTTTTCTGAAAAGCTCACCATTTTCGAGAAAGTTGGAAAGGTTGTGATTGGTCAATATTTCTGACTCAATTTCTCTCGTTCAACTGAACCAATCGTTTTGAAATTTTTACAGTAAGTTTACATCATACAGGAGAAAAACTGATTATGTTTTGGTGTAACTCTGTGCATAGAAAGCTGAGCTTTGAAACTCCAAAGCTCATTTTTCTGAAACCTCCCTCTGACAAGATAAATAAAATCGACCGATCGATTTGCAATTTTTATGGTGATAAGAATGTGTTTAGGAGAAAATCTGATTGAATTTGGAAGGCGATCTAGCATAGAAAGCTGAGCTTTTGAAGCTCAAATTCATTCAGTTATTCAAAAATATCTCGGAAACGCTGCATTGTAGAGAAAAATGGAGGTCAAAAAAATGGTTAGGAATGTCAAGCTCTATTTCTCACGAATTTTTCTTAAAATCTCATGTTTTCGAGAAAAATGAGCTCAAAGTTCAAAAGCTTGTAATAGGTCAATTTTTCCGACTTGATTTCTCTCGTTTAACTGAACCGATCGTTTTGAAATTTTTACAGTACGTGTAGATCATGCAGGAGAAGACCTAATTTTTTACGTTAAATTTTGAGCAAGGAAAGCTGAGCTTTGAAGTCTTAAAGTTCTTTTTTGTGACATCACTACTCAAGTTAAAGTTGATCGATCGACTTGAAATTTCCGTAGTAATTAGAATGTGTATAGAGGAAGAGATGATTAAATTTCGAAGTTGATACGTGCATTAAAAGTTGAGCTTCACAAGTTCAATTCTAGTTTGTATATAATAGGAAGTCCGCTCTTTTGACACAGTGTGTCTAGTTTTGAAATTTATTAATTAAATTTTTAAACCATATTTTACTACAGATTGCTTTAGCTCTCCATCACGTGTTTAAAATGGAGCTGAAAAATTAAAATTCTCGTCATTTTCTGGTTTTTTTGCCATTTTTATACAATTTTTCTTGCTCTAGACTTTCCCAAAAAGACCCCCTCGCGTATATTCGTTTTAAAGGAAGTTTCAAGCACCACCATCCCCCCCCAATACTCGTTTTATAGAGAAATTCGAGCACTTTTTTGGAAATTTAATTCTGGTAAGATATTACTTATTAGATAAAAAAATGATACAAATTTACTAACAAAATAAAAACAAACAAGGTGTCTAACAACTTCTCGAAATCAACAGGCAATATCTTTGCAGGACCTTTCAAACGGTGGAAAAACATATCCTCCCCCCTTACTTTCCAATATTCTTCCAACCGATAAATTTCAATCGTTTTCTAATTGCCTCCTCTTCCTCCTCTCCTCCTCAAAAGGTTATATTTCAATTCGTCCATGATTTTGGCTCCAGCGAAACCAGGACAAAAATTTTAGAAAAAAAATTCAAATTATCAAAAAAACACTCTTGAAACGAATTTCATGAATTTTTTTATCAATATTAAATTTTAGGGAAAAAATTATTCAACGTGAATGAAGATAAAGTGACATTTTCAAAAAACAAATTTAGACATTTAGGGCAAATTTCATAACATTTTTATTCATACAAGTTCATAAAAATTCCAAACGTCAAAAGGAAAAATAATTTGGCTCGAGCGAAGTCAGAGCAAAAGTGTTTGAAAATCGAAATATAAAATACACACAAGAAAAGAGCTGAGCATGAATATTTTATTTCTCGAAAATAATCTGGAAAAGTTTTAGGTAAACACAAAATTCATCAATTTTTAACAAAGTTGAAGAATTTGACCTCGCCCAACCATGACGTGTCTACAGGTGAAGTTTTGCTGGCAAAGGCTAGTCAAGATTATCAAAAGAAGGGAACCAAACATGAAAACATGAAGGCTTCCACAGTGGTAATTTCTGACGGAAAAATCAAAATTGTGAGACTTTGAATGAAGAAGTCGAATACTGATATTTTAATGAAAAAAAGAATGAAAGTTCTGACCGAGTGAAGCCAGAGAGAAAATTTTTATAAAAAATTACATTATTCAAAGGCAATCCTTTGATTGAAAAATTCACGTGGGAAATGTGAAAATTCTCGCTTTCCTAAATTATTAAAATGCTTGCTATTTTCTAGTTTGTCTTGCCAGTAGACATCCCGATTCTGATTCATTAATTCGAGGAATTTTTCAAAAATATGAAATTAAAAAAAGATCGAAACTGGATACAATTTCAAAAAAATATAGGATTAAAGAAATTAAAAAAAATTAGAGTTGAAAAAATTTTACTGATAAAAAATTTTTAAATTATAGTTACAACTTTGATTAAAAAAAATAGAATTAAATTTCCCCCACCATGTGGAATGGGGACCACAAAAATAAAATAAAATAAAATAAATTGGAAAAATTTAAGGCAGGCATCATAGCGAAATTTCGAAGAAAAAAATGACTTTTAGTGACTTTTTTTGAGCAAAAGTGACCAAAAAATGACCAAAAAGTAACCAAAAGTAACCAAAAATTCGGTTTTTCAGGAGAATTTTTTTTACAGTAAAAAGAGGGCTGAGAATTCAAGAAAAAATGAGGGGAGGGGGTGAAAATGCAATGAAAAAATTAGGTAATCTAAAAATCTAATTTTTTTTAGTGGCACTTGAGGAGGCAGATATACATAATTAATTTAATTATACAGATTTGAGCAAAGAAAAATTGAAAAATGACGAGATTCTTGGAACCAACAATTAATATATGACCTATATCTACTCTCTAAATCTAAATCAGTCAATTTTCGTAAAACTGTGCCTTTTTGAATCAGTGAAATGAATTTATTTGAAAATCGGTGATATTTCAATTGTTTGATTGATTTATTTTAGTCAAAATTATTGATTTATTAATCTGTCAAATGGAGAATTGATTAAAAAATCAATACTTTACTGATTTAAAAAAACAGAATTTTTTCAAATTTAGAAATAGAATTATTGAAATACTGCCCGAGCGAAACGAGGGCAAATTTTTTTTGAAAAATCATTATCAACTTTTAATTTTTTTTTTGAAGAATTTTGAAAAATAGCAATTTTTACGTGAAAATTTGAATTTTTGCTTGAAAATGCGAAAAAAAGTGACTGAGTGACGTTTGGATGAAAAAAGTGACTTTTACTGACCAAAGTCGAAAAAAGTGACCAACACCCTAGAAAAGTGACCTGCTATGATGCGAAGGTTAAAAAGAGTAATCAAAGTTGAAAACGAATTCAAAGGCATTCCTTCGATTGAAAAATTCAAAACCAAAATGTTGAAAATTTTCGCTTTTCGTAGTAAAATTATCAAAATTCTCGCTATTTCCTGATCTTGCCATCAAAATACCGCCTATTTACTGGAAAAATTTCAAAGAAAAAAAAATCTCAAATCATAAAAAAAATTTCAAAAAAGACCTAAAAATTGTCTAATTGCAATATCGAAGGAGCTGAAGAAAAAAATCGATTCTCTGGTAAAAATACGAAAATCACACGACTCTCGTTCTACGTCGAATTTTTAATAAAATTATTTCAAATATAAAAAAATATGCCGAAAAAACACCTCATCGACGAAATACCTAAAATACGAACAGGAAACGGTGACTAGGCTAGTTACAGCAATTGGGGAGAGGAGGGTACCAGTAAATTAATTCAGGTAACCTTGAAGTAGCCCGCATTCTTGATACCTGTAACTTCCTATAATGATAATCAAACGGTCGGATTTTAATATTCGTCTTCGAATGTGAGAAGAAATTTTCTACGAATACCGGAGAGACCCTGCGATTAATCCAGACCTCGATGCCCGTTCTAATTATACTCCACGAGAGACTTTAGCACACAGAGGTGTCCATAATATGGGGATAATGAGGGGCAGCAAGGGAAGAATATCGGTTCATCGACTTGTAATCTGTCGCACCTACACAAAGACTATCTAATTGTAATCGAGTGTAAAATCGCCATCTATGACTAACGCAGACTAGAATAAAAACCAGTATCGGTATAAATGAATGACCATTGACCAGCGAAGATGAGCAGGGTGCACGAAAACGTTAAACGTCGAGCAAACATAGACAAATTCAAGTTCATTACTATAGGTATACGAAGCTGGATATTTTCTCAGCTTCTTGTACCGATGCGATGGCGTTAATTTCTTCTAAGGCTCTAATTTTTACGTAATTGGGAGCATCTTAATCGATTAGAGAATCGTGCATCGTTTGGAAATACGTGAAAGTTGCTCCCATCGAGAAAGAAAAAACTAGTTTTCCTCTTCATCTTGTACAGTAGAAAATTGAAAAATATTTCGAAGTGTGCTCGAACGAGCTGCTAAATTTATACCTAGATGAGATTTTCGCACACGAGTTTATCGAATCGAAGTATACAAATAGATTATGCGGATATTCGTTCATACGATTAAATTCGAATCGGTGTTAGGCATTAGGTGTACACATATAGCTTAATTATACGTATCTTGGGCACCGCTTCGAGCACAATTCGCAGACTAGTACGAATCGTGGTTAGACACTCAGACAGTATACCCAAATCATTTTGTTGTCAGTTAACACGGCGCTGCGTGGACTTTAAACGTTCGATGTCAGATTGAAATTTGCAAATTCGCCGAATTACCAGGTACACAAAGGCAGAGGGTGCGGGGGTGAGCGGAGGGCCAGGTTAGGTTAGGCTAAACGGTTAAATAAATTGGTCCTATGGCATTAATCTCTCTCGTCTGCGGTGTGTAACATTATTACGTGAAATCGCACCTTGTACATCGTCAATTATTCTGCAGTCCGTTTTACCCGGTATCGTATGCCATCTGTGTAAAATGATGTGCTTTTATGTATCGAACGTGGTCCTGTGTGATGGTTAAGGTTTCTAAATTTGGCTTATATCCCTTCACGTATACGTATGATTGCGAATTTTACGAAAAAATGACGATTTTTTTCGGTGCCCCTCCCACAATTGGGTTATTTTCTAGAAATACAGTCTTTGTAAATTTTCAAAACGAAACGTTTTTGGATTGGTATAAATGGCAATATTGCAGAAAATCAAGAAAAATTGACGAATGAAAAACAAATTGGAAAAAATTCCAAAAAACTATAAAAATGTTCACGTAGCTTTTTTTAAAAAAAATCACGAAATACCAAATAAATTTTTTTAAAAAATTTATAAAATTTGATAATTTTTTTCGAAAAGTATTCCCAAATTGATAAAAAATGCGAAAAAAATTCCTAGCTTGAATAATAAAATATGATTTTTATTTGGGGGCAACGAAACATTGACAAAGATCTCAATTTTTAAAAAAAATAAGAGTCAGTTGATGTACAATTTAGGCTGGGCTGAAAAACCAAAAATTTTGATTTTTAAAAAGTTACCCCCACAAAAGTTGTTGGCTGGATAGACTAGAAAAATAAAATGAGAAATTTCAAAATCGATTCATATCTTCCGATCGCGCATGAGCCTTCAATTCTTCAAAAATTGTCAAAAATTCAACATTTCTGAAATTTTTAAAAATTTGTAAAAAAATCAAAATTTATCAAAATTAATTTTAGAGCTTATTTAGGGCCTATTTAAAGCAAAAAGCACAACTTTTTAAAAAAAATCCATGTTTTATAGTTTTTTTAAATTTCTCATGTTTCTTTACCTCTGAAGAAAATTGAAAAAAGTTATAACACTGATTTTTTCGAAAAAAATTGCTTTTTGGTCTAGATAGTTACTAAATAAGCTCTAAAATTAATTTTAATCAATTTTAAATTTTTTTCGAAATTTTTGAAGAATTGAAGGCTCTTGCGCGATCGGAAGATATTGAATCGATTTAAAATTTTTGAATTTTATTTTTCTAGTCCATCCTGCCAACAACTTTTGTGGGGGTAACTTTTTAAAAATCAAAATTTGTGGTTTTTCGGCCCAGCCTAAATTGTACATACTTCGCAACCACTAAAATATGGCCTTCGATTCAAAAAAAATTATTTTTTTCTTTATTTGCATTTTTTTGAAAAAAATTTCATCGATAAACATAATTTGGAAAACCATAAAATCCAAAAAAAAAACATTAGTTTTATTTAAGAATTTGTTCAAGTAAACTTGTCAAGTGATTAAGTTGAAAAATAATAAGGTGCAACCAAAAATGATAATTTTGTAAACTTAAAAAAAATTATTAACAAGAATTGATTGTCTTTTGTATTATTTTTGATTGAAAAATTAAGAGGATTTAAAAAGTTGTGAAATAACATCGAAAAAACGTGGTAGGTAATTTTTAACGAAATAAAATTTTCATTTTGATAGAATTTTTATCATTATTCTGAAAACTGTTCTCAACTGAAATTATTTTATTCACTTGATTTTAATTTTAAATCACCTTGTGGCATTTACGCATTTAAAAAATGTAAAATTTCGACAGAAAACGCGCGCAAGTGAGACGAATTACAATATTTTAGGTTCATCACTCGGACTTCAATAACCCAAATTATGATACTTACAAAAATTTTCAAAAAAAAAAACAAAAAAATTTCAATTTTCTGCCATAAATGGCCCTCGAAGATGGGGGATGATGGGGAGGGCTGAAAAAATATTGGAAAACGTCAAAAGAACTCGATAAAAATTTTCGGTCATTTCAATCAGAACTTGATTACCCAAATTGGATTCTGAATTTTGAAATTTCCAAAAAATAAAAATGAAAACCAATGTTTTTTGCTTTGAACGATCTTGACATAATTTCTTTTTCGTAGAAATTCTCAAATTTTTTGGAAAAGCGTCGAATAAGATTAAATTACAATCCGACGTTCCTTCACGCAAATATGAGAATCCCTGAAAAAAAAAGAGAAAATGTTCTTGAGGATTACTTTATGTGCATCTAGAATGAAAATCGAGCCTGTGGTATTGATCATTGACTAAATCGTAGTGATTTTGGGACACGAACAAAAATCATGCAAACTCTTCTGAAAAAACGTCGAAAATTGCCATAATTCTTTCAATTTCAATTTTTTGGCCTGCGAATTTCATAAAAAAATTGACTAAATCAATATAGGTACATTTAGAAAATAACCGTAATCAAAAAAATCAGTAATTTTACTTGTGCGGTGATCAATTTAAGAAATAATGAAATTTGCAACCAAAAATCCCTCTTTTTTTAAATCAAAAAGTACTAATAAAATCGATCGTCTTTCATTTTTGTTCAAAAAGTTATGGATTGAAAAAAACATTGATAATAACATCAAAAGAGCATGATAGAAATTTTAGGATTCACACTTGACCAAAATCATCAAAGTTAAATAAAAATTTTCCAATTTTCAAAAAATCTCAAAAAAATAATTGCGTTTTTTAAAACAAGAATGGCTTTAAAATTGAATTAAACAAGTCAATTTGAGACCCCCTCCCCCCCCCAATAAAAAAGAAAATATAAAAATCGTGAACCTCGTATTATTTTATCAATGGTAAAGTTTTTGGCCACAAACAAAAATAATGCAAACAATTTTTTTTAAATTGAAAAAACCTGTGAAGTTTTTCAGTAATTGGATCGAAAAAAATTCCAAAATTTTCAATCTATAAATAGATAAGCATGGACGATGGAGTTTCGAGTGAGATCAAAAATTTTCATCCTTCTATTTACTACATAGCACAGTTTCTCTTCCACCTCCCTCTCACCCCTTTTCCCACCGATTAATCAAAAAATCAAAATACGAGGCCCATTCCATTGTAAATTCTTCAAAATTTCTGATTAGAAATGATAAAAATTGTGAAAAAAATGATAATAATTTTCAAAAAAACCAAGTTGGCGTTGGGAAAATTCATTATTTCAACCACACCAAAAAATTTTGGACTGAGGTTTTCCAAAATTGAATATTTTTAAAATATTAATGAAACACTCAAAAATACTAAAGTAAGTTTGCCAATTGGATTAAAACGTACTAAATTATTCAATTCTTCGATACTTAATTACAAAAATTTTCATATTAACAACGCTGCATTAGTTTATCAAATTGGCAAACACATGAAACGAAGAATTTTTCGTTTGAAAAAAATGATGAAAATAACAATGAAAAATCACAAAATACCAAGAATATTGAATTTTAATTTTAAAAAATATCGTCGAAGAACTTCGCACGTGACAGTGACACACTGAAATCGATCACTCGAAACGAAACTGATACAAATTCATCGCCTGGAATTACTTATCATTTCGAACAATCCCTTAATAATTTTCCATCAATAGATAACTTCAACTTCACAGTAATTAAAATTAACCCAAAAATCTCAAAACTATTCAAATCCAGCGAAAATTTCCACACTAAGACTAAAAATTGAAAAAAAAACACGTGTTTATCAATCGATCTTCCTCCTCACCGCAAATTTCCAATCTGCTCTCTATTTCCACGCAATCTAAACACTCGATGGCGAATTCACCACAACTTACTCTTTTCTTCGCCTTTACTCGTGCCTTATCTCGAAACGGCGAAAAAATCCGGCTCGTTGGTTCGAAAATCGCCGCATTTCGGTCGTAAAATTTGTGAATTGGCAGCAGCCACGCAGTTCACCACGAATACGCGTATCATCGATTTACGAATACGAGGATGAAAACACGAAAATAAAATGTCGAAGTAGATTCGTATATAGTCGTACTAATTTCAAAACACCATTAAGGACAATAGAAACGCGTGTAATTGTTTTCACGAACAATATTCCAATATTGATAGTGGCACATAACACAATACAAATACGAGAATGTAATAACAAGCAGTCAAGCACTACTCTAGGCATATTCTGATTCAAGGCATCATTTATATGCGTCTTACATATGTACAATCGATTTAATCGACCTTATATAATTCGATATAATTTCGACAGTTGGGATAATAAAATACCGAAGCTCGTCTCGCCGCGAAAAAATTTCTTTAAGGCTTCGACGTACCGAGAATAGGATATGAATCATCGAAAAATAATTAGGTGGATTGTAATTGAATAAAATGAAGCTTTTATATCCCCTTCGGCTCCTTGAGGCTGCAATTATTGAATTTTTAGACAGTTTTAAACCAATGTTTCGAGAAACCCCTCCCCTTCCGCCCCCCACCACAAGGTAAATTTTTCAAAAATTCTGACACGTGAACCACTTATACTTAGAATAAATTCCATGCTGGAATATTTTTACAAAATTACCAAATTAAATGTCCTATTGAAACATTTTCTACACAATTACAAAATAAAATGAAAAATTTTGAATTCCGATGCACAATGAAATAGATGAACACGTGGTTGGTCATTTTTATCCCCTTTACATTTTTTTGAAAATTTTATTTCTCAAAAATTGAAGGCCCAAATTTTTTACGTTAAAAAGACAAATGCATTAAGAATATTTTTTAGAAATTTGAGATTAAGCTGATATTTGAGAAGTAGTTAACAGGCATCAAACACAGATTTTGGGAAAAAATTGTGACTATAGTGACTTTTTTTGAGGCAAAAAGTGACCTATTTTTAAATTTTTTCCTCATAAATAAATCCCCCCCCCCCATTTTTTCCATAACTCAAACTGTGTTTCTCTCTGCGATAGTGCTGAAAAAACTTTTTTTTTGAAAAATTTTTTTATTAATAAATCTTTGTGAAAGTATCAATCAACAAGGCAGGTGAACTATAATAAGTAGGTAAAAGAAGATTTGATAGGACTTTTTTTTTTAGAAATATCAGTATTTTTTTAAATTTTATGCAAGAGCGGTAGGCCGTTTGAACGAAAAAAGTGACTTCGGAATGAAAAAAGTGACTTCAGAATGAAAAAATTGACTTCAGAATGAAAAAAGTGACCAATAATGACTTTTTGGCGAAAAAAGTGACCAATAATGACCTTTGGCAAAAAAATGTGACCAATAATGACCTTTTGGCAAATAAGTGACCAATAATGACATTTTGGCAAAAAAGTGACCAATAATGACATTTTGGAAAAAAGTGACCAATAATGACCTTTCGGCAAAAAAAAAGACTTTTAGTAACCAACCTTGAAAATAGGGGACAAGTCACTAAAAAATATGACTCTGTTTAATGCCTGAGTTAAAAGAATATTCGTCCTTTCCCATTCACATTTCCTGTCATGAATTTTTTGCATGATTTTTTTCAACACAGAGCACCTCAAGTCATTTACACTTAAAAAAATAAGTTCGATCGAGTATTATTTCATTTCAAAAACACACGACGAACATAAAATCAACTTGAAAACGCATGCAGATCTCCCTCTCTCCAACTAAAAAAATCAAAAACTTCAAATTTTTACCTCAAAATATAGGTAAGTCGATTTGAATGATTTCTATTTTTACGTAATAGATAGAAAAAAATCATTAAAACGTATATTAAATCTTTTAAAAAATGATAAAAATCTACGTATAAAAATTAAAAATAAATACTTGATCTTCCTTGCCTCTCTCGCTCTCAATCAAGCATCAAATACCCAAAATATTCACCTAGGTAAATTAATAGGCCTTGTAATCCTTGAAAGAAATTATCAACCCTCTCAACCTCATTTTTTGAAAAATTACGCCAATTTTTTCTCCAAAACCAATCACTTTTATAAACCAATAAACTCTATAAACCTAGAATTTTTCCGAAATAGATGTATACTTGACGAGAAAATTATGCATTGATTTCCCAGCCAACCTCCCTCAGCGTTAGCTTTTTTTGGAAAGTTATTACAATTCTTTTGTTAATCTTTGCACTATCGTAACAAAAATCGAAACTAATTGAACTACCTATATTCTCATAAATAAGGTATTCCTCATGAGAAAAACACATGCCCAAAGGTGTGGATTTTCCACAATAATCAAAATAGGTACATTTTTACACATGGCAAAACGTACACGAGGTAATCAAACATGAAAAATTAACTGATTTTTCATATTTTTCAAATATCATTTTCGTTGCTTTGGGAATTATCCACCGCTGACCGAAACAATTTAATTTGAAAACGTACGAACACGAAGCGATAAATTCAAAATAAGGCTTATTTTAATTCTACAACTCAAGATCACATTTCACGCTCACAAATCACATTTGCAACGAAAAAAAGATAATGTGCTTGAAAAATATGAAAAAACCGTGCAACTCCAATCCAGCAACGAAAAAATCATGAATATTTCATTGTAAGAAATAAAAATTTGAAAAACTCACCTCGACATTATTCCAAGCGAACAAATCAACGAAATCGATCAAATAACGAAAAGTTTCAAAAATTATTGAAAAAATACTCGAATAGGGGTTTCATTTAGAGAAAAATAACCACCGAAGACCGCGGACGAAACACTGACTAAGGACGACGATATCTCACGAAGCTCGCATCTGAAACTGGTCCTGAAGACTGGTTGGACGCAGAGCGGTTTTAATTTGTTGGCCCGTAACTGCAGCAATGGGCAATAGCAATCGAATGATTGTTAACATCCCCTCCAATCATACGGTTGGAAATAGGTTTCATTATTAGGTTTAGTAGGGTTGCTATACGATTCGGAAATGGTTATTTATTGTTCGTTCTATGGCAATCCTCAGCAGGTAAAAACTTCTCGAAATTCTCGGTTCATTATTTATTTTGTACAAAAGAATATAGGCGTTTTTAGTTGTTCGCCAAACTGGTCTAAGGTATAGGATACTATACCTTTTGAAATACGAATCTCTTCTTTTTTTTGCGATATGCCAAAGAACCTTGGAAAGTTTATGTGAAAATGTCAAAACTGACAACGTCGATTGTAATTTCGGCGACGAATTTCTTGCTGTCCATGCCCAGGAAGGCTCCTCTATTTAACTAATTGCTAATTGCTGATCTTACTCGTAGTGACGGATGTAGCCAAATTTTTTGAAAAAATACGAAAGGCCGAACATATTGTGAGGAGGGGGTTAATTTACGAGGGATAAAAATAGGTTCAGGCAATATTTTAGGTAAGTAAATATAAACACACAACTGAATAAAAAATGTGATTGAGGAGGAAAATGAAAATACAATATAATCTGACAAGGGAGGTATCCCAACTCAAAATAAAATTTTGAGCTCAAAAAAAAAAAAAATTGAAAGTACCTACATCATAAAAGAACCCCATATCCAAAATTTCAGATGCTGAAGTTCATTTCTCGAATTTTGGCGAATTTTTGAAATTTCAAAATTACGTCATTGCCCTGCAAAATATAAAAAGGGTATAGCCGGGTTTTTTGGTGAAATCGGCCCCCTCTCCGATTTTCGATCTAACCCCCTCAGGTGGTGTACCTTGATGTAAAAAAAAACAGAAAAATTTTTGACCCCCCCACCCCCTCCCTTTCGGAGTTATGGCCATTTTATTGCATTATTTTCAAGAATTTTTAATTTCAATGGAAGTGAAGGAAATTTTCTGTTGTTTGGCACAAAGTTGCATCTCGTAGAGGTGTATTTACGATAATTTTTTCAAAAATTTTGGTGCACTCCTTCACGTTGTTTCGCCTATTTGAATTTTTCAATCGTAAAAAACGCCATATAAACGAAGAGCGACCACTTTTTAAAAATATCCCAAAAACGTGTTTTTTAACGTAGATTCACGTCACGTATTCACTTTTGGCGACTTCGATGCACCAAGGGCCAAAAATTGCGAAAAACCGTACAAAAATGTTATTTTTTTAGCATATTTTTCAAATTTTGAGCGTTTTGTAAGGAGAGAAATGGCTGAACGAAGAAACTAACGTCGGATTCGTATTTATCGGGTCAATATACCCTGATCAACACCCTTTTCGCGGTCGTTTTATTTGAAGACTCGAAATTCGCTATTTTTGTCATGAAAAATCAGTGAAAAAGGTGAATTTTGAGACTTTACGCAAAACGATCGCGAAAAGGGTGTTTATCGGGGCATTTTGACCCGCTAAACACGAATCCGACGTTAGTTTCTTTATTTGAAGGTTTTTTCCGTATAAAGCACTCAAAAGTTGAAAAATCTGCTAAAACAACAACATTTCTGCATGGGTTTTCGCGATTTTTGGACCTATAAGTTCAAAGAAACAGCCAAAACAAAATAATCAGGAAAAATTTTCATTAAAAAATATGAAAATGTGCAATACATTACTAAAGCAAGAAACGCAACATTACCCTCCAACCTTTACCTAGTGCCCACTTTGTCAACCGAAACGAAAGCTGCGTATTTGAAAGAAATCATACTCGTACCATTTGGTTTTGGATCGGCGAATCCCGAAAAACTCCGAAGTTCGGTAATTTATGATTTCCGCTCTCTATATGAGCTTAGGGGCGTCTAGAGGGCCTAAATAAAAAAACTAAGGCCAAATTTAAAATCAGAAATCAAAATTTCATTTTATAATACCACTTCAAGTTGTTATACGAGTAGTTTGCTACCCGAAATTGAAATATTGGCCTAGTATTAGGTATCCAAGTTCAAAATTTACAGTTTTCGGGATTCGCCGATCCGAAACCAAATGGTTCGAGTATGATTTCTTTCAAATACGCAGCTTTCGTTTCGGTTGACAAAGTGGGCACTAGGTAAAGGTTGGAGGGTAATGTTGCGTTTCTTGCTTTAGTAATGTATTGCACATTTTCATATTTTTTAATGAAGATTTTCCCTGAGTATTTTGTTTTGGCTGTTTCTTTGAACTTATAGGTCCAAAAATCGCGAAAACCCGTGCAGAAATGTTGTTGTTTTAGCAGATTTTTCAACTTTTGAGTGCTTTATACGGAAAAAACCTTCAAATAAAGAAACTAACGTCGGATTCGTGTTTAGCGGGTCAAAATGCCCCGATAAACACCCTTTTCGCGATCGTTTTGCGTAAAGTCTCAAAATTCACCTTTTTCACTGATTTTTCATGACAAAAATAGCGAATTTCGAGTCTTCAAATAAAACGACCGCGAAAAGGGTGTTGATCAGGGTATATTGACCCGATAAATACGAATCCGACGTTAGTTTCTTCGTTCAGCCATTTCTCTCCTTACAAAACGCTCAAAATTTGAAAAATATGCTAAAAAAATAACATTTTTGTACGGTTTTTCGCGATTTTTGGCCCTTGGTGCATCGAAGTCGCCAAAAGTGAATACGTGACGTCAGTGGCGTAACCAGAAATTTCTCAAGGAGGGGGTCCGAAATTTCATGATTTTTGAGAAATTGTAAGTTCACCTCCCCCCCCCCCCCATCAAATTTCCTTTTACTATAAAAACACAAAATTCAAACTTTATTAAATTTTCATGCGATTTGCATAGCACATTTAAGGAAAAAAACTGATGATAATGTAATCTTGGAACAAACAACTTACGTAGGTACTAATTATTTTGGCCTTAAAAGCCAATACAAATACCTAATAAATCCAAGAATTGGCGTCAGAAGCTTTTTTGGGGAGGGTGCAAAGTGGGTATGGAAACTTGGAATATTAAAAGGGAACTATTTTTTGCATTGTTGATTCAAATAGTTTATAGAATTAGTAATTTCTTTCATGCCCGAGCGAAGCGAGGGCGAAATTTTGAGAAAATTTGATTTTTAATGCTTCAAAAAGGCATTTTTTACATAAATTCCTGACTATAATTATACATAATTATCAAATGTGATTTCTTTCATGCCCGAGCGAAGCGAGGGCGAAGCTTTGAGAAAATTAGATTTTTCATGCTCCAAAAAGGCACTTTTTCACGTAAGTTTCTGACGCCAAGGGGGGGTCCAGACCCCCTGGACCCCCCCCCCTGAGTACGCCACTGCGTGACGTGAATCTACGTTAAAAAACACGTTTTTGGGATATTTTTAAAAAGTGGTCGCTCTTCGTTTATATGGCGTTTTTTACGATTGAAAAATTCAAATAGGCGAAACAACGTGAAGGAGTGCACCAAAATTTTTGAAAAAATTATCGTAAATACACCTCTACGAGATGCAACTTTGTGCCAAAGAACAGAAAATTTCCTTCACTTCCATTGAAATTAAAAATTCTTGAAAATAATGCAATAAAATGGCCATAACTCCGAAAGGGAGGGGGTTGGGGGGTCAAAAATTTTTCTGAATTTTTTTTACATCAAGGTACACCACCTGAGGGGGTTAGATCGAAAATCGGAGAGGGGGCCGATTTCACCAAAAACCCGGCTATACCCTTTGATCAAATCAGCGAAAAAAGCTGAAATATAGTAAACACCCTATTTTCAACCTCTCAAATCGATTGAAAGCAATTTCAAGACGTTTTGAAGCCTCCAGAAAATTTTGGAATTTCCAGCGCTGGAGAAAATCCAATAAAAATGGTCCATACAAACTTTAGCACCTATAATCACGGATAACCAGTAATGGCGATCTATTTGATCGATTAAAGCAGAATTTTCTGAAATTCGCAACTTTAAGTTCAAATTTATAATTTTTGGCAGAAAATTAATTTTTTCCAGGAAAATTATCAGTCAAAAAATATAAATTTGAACTCAAAGTTGCGAATTTCGGAAAATTCTGCTTTAATAAATGAAATAGGTCACCAATAAATATTGGTAATCCGCGATTATAGGTGCTGAAGTTTATATGAACCATTTTTATAAACTTTTTCCAAAGCTAGAAAATTCCAAAATTTTCTGGCGGCTCCTAAACGTCTTGAAACCGCTTCCAATCGATTCGTGAGGTCAAAAATAGGGTATATACCAAATTTCAGCTTTTTTTGTTGTTTGGATCAAATTTGTATATTTTTTAGAGCGATGATGAGGTAATTTTGAAATTTCAAAAATTCTCCAAAATTCGAGAAATGAATTTCAGCACCTAAAATTTTGGATTTGGGGTTATTTTATGATGTACTTTTGATTTGTTTTTGTTTGGGCTCAAAATTTTACTTTTAATTGGGATACTTCTTTTGTGAGATTTACAATACAAGGAGCATCTCATAAGTAAGTTTCCCCCTTCAGCGTTTCTATACTTATGGATGGAATTTTTTGAAACTTGGAGGGATGTTTTTCCTTGAGTTTTTACACAACTTGTAAAAATTTCAAGATGACCGGTTCCATAGAAACGGAGGTATTCGGTCGCAAACTGGAGGTACCCGAAAAAGTGCGACGTTACCCTAAATGAGCATTTCAAAACGTCAAATCGGCGCCATTGGTTCGGAAATTCGAAAAAAATGGTGGGGTTTTGTGTTTTCATCAAAATTTGATCCCAAGTGAACATTTCAGACCCTCGAAACAACGCCGTTCATTCAAGAATTTGAAAAAACTCGAAGAATTTCGTTTTTTTGGTTGAAATTTGATGAATTTTGATTCAATTTCAACAAAAAAACAAAATTCTTCGAGTTTTTTCAAATTTTCGAATGAACAGCGTTGTTTCGAGGGTCTAAAATGTTCACTTGAGATCAGATTTTGATAAAAACACAAAACCCTACCATTCACTACTTGGTCCAATTTTAAGCTTTTGGCCAAATTTTTTTCCAATCTAAAATGAACCTAAATCGCTCAACGATCATAAATCGTCGAATTTCTTAAATAATTTTTAAGAAATCTCAGGGAAACATGAGATGGAAAATTTCATTTTAATTTAAAGGTGAAAAAAAATCGAGAATAATTGGAAAAAAATTTCGAGTTGGAAGAGATGTTTGAAAATATTCGTATGAGGTATGAAATAAGTATTTGAAAAAATCAAAATCAGAAAAATTTTAAGATAAAAAGTTTTTCCAGCTTTGAATTTTTCAAATCTTTTCCACTTCATATTTTTGAAAATTTCTTCCAACTAGAAACTTGCTCAATAAATTAAAAAATTTTCCTGAAATTTTCTTCTTTAAAATTTTTTCAACTAAAAATTTCTTGAAATTCTTTTCAACTTCAAATTTTTCAAAAAAATCATCTTCTAGTTCTTTTAAATTTCTTCCAACTTAATGAATAATTAGAAAAAATTTTAAAAAAATTAATAAAACTATGAAATTAAAAAAAATTGAAAAAATCAGAGTTGGAAAAAATTTGGAAAAATTTAAACTTGAAGAAATTTTACTGTTGGCGGAATTTCAAAATTGGATATAATTTTGAAAAAAATAGGATTAAAGAAATTGAAAAAATTTGAACTTGGAATATATTTAAAGCGGAATATAAAAAATGCACTTTAAAATCATTTTTTGACTGCACATCAAATTTTGAAAGAACTTCTATTCGTACTATAAAATCTTCAAATGTTTCGAAATTTTTCGAAACATGTTTTTCAGGTTCTTCAATTTCGATATCATTTTCTTCAAGTACACCAGCTTCGTTATGCATCGTACTCCAAATTTTCCAAAAAAAAAAAGTGACTATAGTGACTTTTGGAAGTGAAAAAAGGGACCAAAAAGTGACTTAATGGTGAAAATAGTGACCAAAAAGTGACCTGAATTTCGAAATTTTCCAGACTTTCACACATGATATTCATGAAGCACCGGGGAGGAGAGTATTTTTTCGTGTGAAGTACTTACAACCCGAAATTGTGTAGAAGCATGATTTAAAATTTGTGATATTTAACCTTTTTTTTTTATTTTTAAAAAATTCCAGAGAAAATTTCCAAATTTCCTGACTTTTCCAAACTATCAAAATTTATTGACTTTTCCAGGTTTTTCAGAAACTGGACACCCTGAGTACTCTACTAATCTTTTCTGCTCTGCGAGATTCCTCCATACAACAGGTTACATCCCTGAGATTGCATAATACTAAAATGCCAGGAAGTAGGTGCATTTGATTTTTTTTTTTCAAGGAAAAAATATCAACTTTTGTGATTTTTTCAATTAAAAAAAATCCAAAAAGTGACTTTTGATGGAAAAAGTGACCAAAAGTGACTTTTGATGGAATAAGTGACCAAAAGTGACTTTTGATGGAAAACGCGACCAAAAGTGACTTTTGATGGAAAACGTGACCAAAAGTGACTTTTGATGGAAAACGTGA
This sequence comes from Pseudococcus viburni, assembly GCA_033439095.1. NCBI lineage: Eukaryota > Metazoa > Arthropoda > Insecta > Hemiptera > Pseudococcidae > Pseudococcus > Pseudococcus viburni. The sequence continues at coordinate 381,238 of JAVBJF010000018.1, forward strand.
CCAAAAGTGACTTTTGATGGAAAACGTGACCAAAAGTGACTTTTGATGGAAAACGTGACCAAAAGTGACTTTTGATGGAAAACGTGACCAAAAGTGACTTTTGATGGGAAAAGTGACAAAATATGATGCTTCTTAATGCAAAATTTGTCATTTTTCTGGTAATCCTAAACATTTTGAACTAATAGATTCAGCAAAAATCAGAATTTGACTGATCTGTACAAAAAAGTTTTGATTTACCTATTTTAACCCTTCGTAGACCACCGAAAAAAAACCACCTGGTGCCAAAAACGGCACTACAATGCATTTTCCAAAAAAAAACCACCTGGTGCCAAAAACGGCACTACAATGTCAATGCTAATGGGATTTTTCGAAAATGCATTGTAGTGCCGTTTTTGGCACCAGGTGGTTTTTTTTTTGAAAAATGCATTGTAGTACCGTTTTTGGCACCGGTGGTCTACATAGGGTTAAAATTATTTTTTTTTTAGAAAGAAATCAAAAATTATTTGAAAATAACCGGTGGGCCCGGTCAACCCTGCCCTTGTCTCCGCCACTGCCTACTCGCGAACCCAAAATCAACCATTCAGCACGTGATGGATTTAAATAATATTATTAAAATTAATACAATTCGACTTCTTTACATTACACCGATTTGATTCATATCGGAGCTCGATTGACCGAATTATCGAAATACGACACTTCGCCCAGCGCCTAACTCAATTTCGTTGCAGTATCGAGGACAACGACGACATTTTCAACACATCCGGATCAAAAAGAATAATATTAATTTGCATTTCGCCAGCGCCCAAACTACGAATGATCAAAATACTCGGCACAGTGCGATTTCGAAATCTACATCGTTGAGCTGCAGACTTTACCAAAACGATTTATTATTTGCGACAAGCGGAGCGAGAAGAAAGTAATCGTAACGAAACTTGGAGGCTAAAAAGTGTACGACACATTAAAATCTCTCAACACATTTGCAAGGATTAAAAGCGTATTTAGAACATTGACGTGGAATAATGTCGTATTTAATCTGCCATAAGGATAGACTAGAATGTGCTGCTTTTAAAACTTAAGCTAATCCGGACGACTATTTTTAGCGAGGGGGGGGGGGTACAGGGGGATTGTGGTGTCGAGTTGATACGTCTATGGCAAATGGAAACCATTAAGGTAATTCCAAAGTGGCGATATTTTTTGCTATCGAATGCCAATGAACGTTTCTTTGGTAATTGGACAAGCGGACGTTTGATGGCCACTTTTTCTACACAGCGAGTTATCTTTTAAGGGATTTCGCAGGTATTCGAAAGGATAAATTTTTCGCGTATTTAACAAGTGCTCGAGTACGAATGAAGGTATGCGCCGCGAATGAGCTAAATTGACGTGCAAACGTACCGACCGAGTGACAGATACAATATTCACAGACAGGTGTCGTCGACGATGGATTAGATTATTATTTAGAAAGAACACATCTGCGCGAGAGAATTCGTGTAATTTTCGTATAAAGGCGGAAATTTCATAAATGCGCGACATAGATGCGAAATAGCTGGATTGATACGTGGAAATATTTTTCAAAATTATAGTTTCCTCATCCTCATTGCTTAAAATGAATTCGCGAATATGATTGTGAAATGAAAAAAAATCAGTTTGATTCGAATTTTATCCGAAGAAATTTTCAAGTTTTGAAAATCGAAATGATTTAAATGAGGAGAGGAGAGGAGACGGAGGGTGAAAATTAATCGCTAAAAATAATCGAGAGAAATTAGTAGGCTGGGCCGAAAAACCAAACATTTTGATTTTTAAAAAGTTACCCCGGCAAAAGTTGTAGGTTGGATAGACTAGAAAAATGAAATGAAAAATTTCAAAATCGATTCATATCTTCCGATCGCGCATGAGCCTTCAATTCTTCGGAAATTGCCAAAAATTCAATATTTTCAGAAATTAAAAAAAAAAAATTAAAAAATCAAAATTCATTCAAATCAATTTTAGAGCTTATTTAGGGACTATTTAAAGCAAAAAGCACAACTTTTTTGAAAAAATGCATGTTCTATAGTTTTTTTTAAATTTCTCATATTTCTTCACCTCTGAAGAAAAATTGAAAAATTTATAACACCCTGATTTTTTCAAAAAAATATGCTTTTTGGTCTAGATAGTCACTAATAAAGCTCTAAAATTAATTTTAATCAATTTTAAATTTTTCCAATTTTTTTTAATTTTCAATTTTTGGCAATTTTTGAAGAATTGAAAGCATCTTGCGCGATCGGAAGATATGAATCGATTTTGAAATTTATTATTTTATTTTTCTAGCCTACCCGGCCAACAACTTTTGCAGGGGTAACTTTTCAAATATCAAAATTTTTGGTTTTTCGGCCCACCCTAATGATTAGCTGGCAGTTCCAGAATTCAAACAGAGTCCCCTCCACCACCACATTTATTCACTTTTCAACCTCAATTAAAAATATGGGGATTGAAAAAATGACTAATGACGAAATTCGTTTCATTTAATTCAACTTTAACGAGAAGTCATAATTTAAGGGTTGCTATTCAACCGAATTTTTATTTTTTTAAAAAATCCACTAAAATTTCATCCCTGTGTTTTTGCCTCTGGCATTTACAAAATATTTTTGGGGGCTTCTTCTTACCCTTCTACAAAATTTTAATCAAATCTTGAATCCTCCTCTTAGGCTATTTTCCCCTTAAAAATCGTACCTGGTACCATTTTTCAAAAATGAGTTTTCCGGACTTTTTCAACTTTTTGCAAACCAATTCTTATAGTTATTTTCCAACGTTCTTTTCGAGAAGTATCACGTAATCGAGATTAAGCTCCTGGAAAATAAGAGAGAAATTAGATTTTCCACGCAAAACTTTCTGAGTGGAAACAGGACGGAAGAGTTGGAGTTATGTTACCTATTTGAGAATCTAATTTTTTATTCAGAGTCCGAAAAAATTTTTGCAGAAAAAGACGATGAAAACGAAAATTTTATAATTATATTTTCTACATTTCAGTCCTGAAAAAGAGACGAAATAATTTGATTATTTTCAACTATAAAATAATGCATTTTTCAACAGGTACCTACTACCTACCTAGTTGTTCAAAAATCAAATTCATGACTTTGTAACAGGGTTGGTAAGTCAGCCTTGAGCTTTAAGCTTTAAGCCGTTAAGCCGATGATTTTTTCAGAAATAATCCAAAGCTTTATTTTGAAAATTTTAAGTTTAAGTTATATTTTTTTTGAGCTTAAAACTTGAAATTTTTTGTTCCATCATTTCATTTTCATTCAATTTTTCCATTTTTTTTGAATTATCTACTTTTTTGATCTCTTCCTAACCTTAAAATTTTATCAAATTGAAATTATTCATCAATTGTTCTTAAAAAAAATTTCTCAATTTCTTTCCAACATAAAATTATTTCAAATTTTAGAATTTTTCCCCATTTTTTCTCACCTGGAAATAAAACATATTTTCAAATTCAAATTATTTTCAGCCCTGAAATTTTTCTTGAAACATTTTTCTACATTCTTGAAATTTTTTCAATCTGAAATTTCCTTAGATATTTTATCAACTTGTTTTCCAATCGCTTTTCAACTCAAATTTTTTCCAGTTTACAAATTTGTTGGTATTTTTTATAAATCTGATTTTTTTTACATACCTATTTATCATTACTTCATTCTCAAAAAAATGTCAATAAATGAGAAACAATAAATTTCATGATGTGACTAGGGTAGGTGTGCAACAGGAGACATTATTTTATATAAAACATACTTTTGAATTCCAGAATTCAGAGTATGAAAAAATATTAGGATTGGATACAAAAATTGAATAAAAAATGTTGAAAAAAAGTTTAAAACGTTGAAGTTTTGGATTGAAAAAATGTTGAGAAAAAAATCGGAGTTGAAAACATTTTAAGATAAGAAATCGAGTTTGAAAAAGTTTCAAAAAGCAATTATGGATTTTAAAATATTTTAGGGGAAAATTTGGCTTGAAAACATTTCGAGAAGAAAATTTAGCAGCTTGAAAACATTTAGAGAAAAAAACTTGAAATTCTTTTTTTTCTTCGTTTTTAATTCAAATACAATCAATTTTCTGATCACAGAAAAAAGTAAAAAATCGATCTCGTTTCGAACTTCCCTCACCCCCCCCCCAAAAAAAAAATTATAAAATATGGATTTATGCTTTAAGCTTTAAGTTGTAAGCCAATGATTTTGGCCGTTCAGTTTAAAATTTAGCGTTAAGCGTAAGTTTAAGTTTTATTTAAAAAAAAATCATTTTAAGTTTTAAGCTGAAGTTTAAGTTTTATTGATTGGCTTACCAGCCCTGCTTTGGAATGAAAATTTCAACACTCCGCGTATTTTTCATGACTTTTCTAGATTCATACGTATAAAATTCCCTGAATTTTCCAAATTTATCAGAAATTAATCAAGTTTCCCAATTTACATGAAATTCTCTGTTTTTCTCGAATTTTCATTAATTACAAGCGATCGCTGAAATTTCGTCAATTTCACAACATTTCATGATCTTTTTTCATTAGAAAAAAAACAAAATTGTCAATTTTAGGAGAGTTTCGCAACCTTTTTTGAAAATTGAGAACTTGAACTTGAAGTTGCATTTTCCATATAACGAGAGTAAGATTTTACTGCGTCACGTTTAGATAACGTTTTCCGAGGGGAAAAAATACAATTAGGTATCATATTTTTAATATTAGGTAAATGATCTTCGCGAAACATCAATACCTACCCTTAGGAAACAAGCTGACCTATATATTTGCAATTTACCCTTGTGTAAATCTATTCGGATGGTACGTACTGCGTACATAGATATAGGTAATTACTTGGTCGATTATAAATGGAGAACTTTCATCTGTTTGTGATCGTGACAGGATAGAATTACAAACTGTTTCGAGTTTCGATATTATCTTGGTGGAATCTACATGATGCAGTGGTAATGTAGACGAAATGTGGCGAACTTGAGTACACGAATGCGTTTAAAATCGTCTAATTAACTGAACTTGATAGGTATATTATGGTAGATTTAATTGAGTGGCTACTTTACAAAATACGTGTAATCGAGATGAATGAAAATGGTGTGTATGGCACATACCCATTTCATCTTGTTACCAGCAAATGAGATTTCGACGATCCAGGTCCAAATTTATTCCAAGTTCAACTTTTTTCAACTCTAAACTTTTTCAATCTTTTTAATCCTATTTTTTTCCTCAAAGGTGAACCCAATTTTAAAATTTTTTCATCGGTAAAATTGTTTTAAATTGAAATTTTTTCAAAATTTTCCCAACTTTTATTATTATTTTTTTAATTTCAGATTTACATAACCTATACTTTTTTAAATTTTTTCTAATTATTTATCGAGTTGGAAGAAACTTTGAAAAACATGAAGTTGACATTTTTTTGAAAAATTCAAAGATGAAAAAAATTTGAGAAATTTAATTTCAATTGGAAAGATTTTAAAGTTGGAAATTTTAAAAATTATTGGAAACAATTCTCGAGTTGGAAGAAACTTTAGAAAATTGGTAGTATAAAGTTGAAAAAAATTTGAAGAAAGCAAAGTTGGAAAAATTATTGATCGTATTCTTACTCTACACTAAATTTTTTTCCAACTGTTAAATTTGTTTAAATTCATATTTTCTCAAAATTTTCCCAACTCTGATTTTCAACGATTTTTTTAAATTTCAGATTTTAAAATTATTTTTTTAAATTTCTTTAATTCTAAAACTTTTTTCATTGAATAAATTTTCAACCTCATGTTTTTAAAAATTTTATTTACAGGGTGTCCACTGGATCTGAAAAATGAAACTATTTTCTGGGTTTTCTTATCATTTTTATATAATTTTTCTTGTTCCAAATTTGCCTAAGAATAATACGGGCTTTTTAGGTTTTGACCAGAAAAAAATTAGCAGAAAGAGGAAGTTTCGGATATAAGCTCAGTAAGGCATGTATTTCAATATTCCCAAACTTCCCTAAAATTGGTAAATATTTTGACCCCTTTTTGGGGGATGAGGGGGTTCAAATTTTGGTTTTTCACCCATAACTTCCGAAATTACGCATTTACGAAAAAAAAGTTGAAACAAAAATTGTAGAGAATTAAAAAACAAATAATTTTATTTTTTACAGTTTTTTCGTAGGACGTCATGGAAGGGAGCTGGGGCCTTTCGAAAAAAATCAATTTTGAAAATTCCCCATTAACAGAAATAATTACCAAAAATCGGGTTAATCGACTTTTGGGAGCGGTTTTTTTGCATAGTACATCCCATTACTATGTAGAACAAGAAAAATGTATAGCCGACCCCTCATCTCAAAGTAGGGGGGTGGACCATCTGTAGAAAAAGTCATGTTTTACCCCAAGCATAGCTTAGCTACAGTGAAAAATTCGAAAAATTGGTTCAAATAAACGTTGTAGAGCGTTGAAAGACGAACATTTTACTTTTTTTACTTTTTTTCTATGTGGTCGCGGAGGCGAGTTATCGCAAAAAGAAAAAAAATCGGCGCAGCGTTCAAAATTTTTTTACGAATTTTGAACCTTGCCTTTTGAGCCCTAATTTGGGTCCAAGGGTAAAATGACTATAAAAGTCGAGTTCAGTGATCACAAAAATCCCAGAACTTCGCTTTTTGGGCTATCGGTTCGCTAAATTTTATACTAGATCTACACATGCATAATTTTTTGAGTTGATGAAAAATTTTTGAATGCCGCGCCGCGCCACTTTTTTTCTTCTTGCAATAACTCGCTTCCAAGACCACGCAGAAAAAAAGTAAAAAAAGTAAAATGTTCGTCTTTCAACGCTCTACAACGTTTGTTTGAACCAATTTTTCGAATTTTTCACTGTAGCTGAGCTATGCTTGGGGGAAAACACGACTTTCTCTACGGAGGGTCCACCCCCCTACTTTGAGATGAGGGGTCGGCTATACATTTTTCTTGTTCTACATAGTAATGGGAAGTACTATGCAAAAAAACCGCTCCCAGAAGTCGATTAACCCGATTTTTGGTAATTATTTCTGTTAATAGGGAATTTTTCAAAATTGATTTTTTTCAAAAGGTCCCAGCTCCCTTCCATGACGTCATAGGGAAAAACTGTAAAAAACAAAATTATTTGTTTTTTAATTCTCTACAATTTTTTTCAAATTTTTTTTTCGCAAATGCGTAATTTCGAAAGTTATGGGCGAAAACCCAAAATTTGAACCCCCTCACCCCCAAAAAGGGGTCAAAATATTTACCAATTTTAGGGAAGTTCGGGAATATTGAAATACATGCCTTACTGAGCTTATATCCGAAACTTCCCCTTTCTGCCAATTTATTTTGGGTTTGGGCTTTATTTTAGCTAAAAAGTCCGTATTAGAAGACCCCCTCGTGTATAATACTCGTATCAAAGGAAATTTCAAACACTTTTTTTGGGCAATTTAATTTTGATGAGATTTTACTTAATAGGTAAAAAATAAAACAAATTGACGAGCAAAATAAAATTCTCAGACTCTCTCTCTGCTCTACTCTCAATTCAACAATACCCCTCCAAAAAACAACATCCTATTGCTCAAGAAATCCTACAAATCCTTACCACCACACCCAAAAAAATTGTCTTGTGTTGGATACCCTCACATCGAAATATTTCTGGCAATGATATGGCTGACACTTATACTAAACATGCTCTTCAGCTATCCCCCATTCAAAATATTCCAATACCCTTAACTGATCTAAAGAACACTATCAAATCAAATACTCTTTCCTCTTTCCAACAATTTTGGAACCAAATTCCCTCTACTAACAAACTCAAAACCATCAAAGATGACACACTCCCCAGAAATTCCTTCAATAACATTTCTCGAAGAGCTGACATCATCTTCACTAGACTACGTACAGGGCACACTCTCCTAACTCACGCATACCTTCTTAAAAAAGACCCACCTCCCATTTGTAATTTATGCAATACTCAAATCACCACTCTTCACATTCTCACTCAATGTCCCAAATTTCAAAAAGAAAGGCTCACACTAACAAATTCTAATACCCTCACAGAAATTTTGAAAGACACCTCCCAACATATTCAAAAAATTTTAACATTCCTCTCCAATACAAATCTAAAATCCCTACTCTGACGTAACCCCCTTTCCCACACGCCTCTAGCCTTAGTTGCTGTATATGGCGTTATATATAAAAAAAAAAAAAAAAAAAAAAAACATTTAAGGTGTGTCACAAATTCTCGAAATCAACAGACAGAATTTTAGCAGGACTATTTGAACGAATTTTGTAGAACTTTTCCGTGAGCTTTCAAAAAACATATCCTCCTCCCAACTCTTTAATATTTTTTTAACCGATTAATTTATGTAGTAGTTTTCTAATTGCTTTCTCCTCCTCTCCTTCTCAAAAGATTGTATTCTAATTCGGTTGTGAATTTGGCACCAGCGAAATCAAGACAAAAATTTTAGAAAATAGAAATTTTAAATACCAAAAAAACACACTTGGAACGAATTTTATGGATTTTTTTACCATATTAAATTTTAGGGGGAAAATTATTCAACACGAATGAAGAGAATGTGCAGTTTTCAAAAAATATAAATTTTATACACAAAATACATACATTTTTGCCCACTTTTTGCTCGGGCAGTATTTTAATGACTATTTCTCGAATAAACATCCTACTCTCTAAATTTGAATCAGTTGAATTTGCAGAAATTCTGTTTTTTTTTTATTCTGTGAAATAATTTTTATTGAAAATGAGTGATTTTTCAGTCAAAAATTACTGATTTCTCAGTCAATGCTCCATTTATAAGAAAAAATCAGTAATTTTGACTAAAAAAATCAGAAAATCTCGTCATTTTTCAATTTTTTCTCGCTCAAATCTGCAGGTATGTATTATCTGCCTACTGAAAATACCCTAACTACTCCAGTCGCTCTGAAATAACAGATTACTTCACTTCTTCATTGAAGTTTCATCTCCCCCTCATTTTCTCTCGAATTCTCAGCCCCTCCCAACACAGTTTTCTGGGTGCGTTTATGGTAATTCCAGACCGAAAAATCTAAATTACGAGATTTTGACCGAAAAAGTCGAATAATGATATTTCACAGAAAAAGGAGACCGAATTCCTGTCCGATCGTTCAAGCGAGGGCGGAAATTTTCACGAAAAATTAAAGTTGAAAAATAATTTAAAGATAATCCTTTGATTGAAAAATTCAAGTTGAAAATGTTTAAAATTCTTGCTATTTTCTGGGGTTTTTGGTTTTTCTTGTCAATAGACACCCTAATTCTGACTCAATAATTGGAATAAATGTTTAAAAATATAAAACTGAAAAAAAATTGAAAAAATCAAAATTCCATAAATTTTGAAAAAAAATAGAATTGAAAAAATTGAAAAAATTTCACAATCAATTCGAGAAAATTTATAATTAAAAAATTTTTATTGATGGAAAATTTTTAATTTGGATCCAACTTGAAAAAAAAATATAGAATTAAAGCAATTGAAAAAATTTAAAGCTGAAAAGAGTTAAACTTGGAATAAGTTCGTACTTGGATCGACGAAATCCAATCTGCTTCAAAATTATTTAGGAGCAAGTCATCTTGTTTGGTGCTACCTGCTACTTTGCTAAGACTTCGGCCTGTCTGCCGAATGCACTCGTATTTGCATCATTTGGCAACATTACCTCTTAGAATAACAATACAGAGAACGTCATGTTCTCAGTCCAGCAAAAAACAAAAACTAGTTTCATATTTTACAAGAAGCTGTCGCGTTTCTCGACTAATCCATTTCGGTTACTTCTGCATCTTTAGAAGCACGATGGGTAAAAAAATTGAACAAGGGTATTACGTAACCAACTACAGATCATTCGGAATCGGTAAAATAAGTTGAGTAATTAAAATGGGCGGATTTTGCGAAACATCATCAATGGTAATCGAAGCTAGGTCAAAAAATCGTCACTTGGGCGATGGCGCGAACACGATCGAGATTCGTAGCAAATTCTAAATTAAACAACGAACAACTTTCAAAACTATTTCGATCATTTACACAGCACCCTTTTCGAAACTAGTTCGAGAAAGACGATACCGCTATACCTAGAAACTTCTTGGAAATTACATAATAGGTCCATCTCGTCGCAGGTATCGAACGAAAGCAGTTTTTTTCTGAACGAAGATGAGGACCAACGAATCGAGAATACAATAAAAAGCTGTGAAAAACTTTGATCTCGGATCGAGCTGATCGGTTCAAGTTGAAGGGAATTGGCGTTATTGAGAGAGGTAATCGACGTCTGAGATTTTTAACTATTAGTTCATATCCGGCTGGTTAAATTTTCTTCTCGGTTTAGGCAATTTGTACTCGTAAAGAGCTCGTAGACCGAAGTTATAGAGGTAAAGAGTAATGCCAAGTTAGGCCAACACACCGTGGCCACGGCTGCGATCACCTAATAGTCTAATATCTATTAATATTTACTGTACATGGACGAAGTTGATAACCTTGGAATAACCTAGACTATGCCGAAGTTGTTGGCTAGGCCATCGCGACTTCGCGAGCAGCCCGCGAATCGACCAACGGGGGCCTTCAGACAAACGAGCAGGTAATTTATACCCATCTTCGAGCAGATTTTCGCTCGTGTAAAATCTTCCTGCCCGAGTGTTTTTTTCCTCGCTCAAATGTCGCCTTACATGTCATTTTTTTCCACCATTCGTCGTCCGTGGTCCAGTAGATTACCAAAAAATGCTGCGAAGAGACCGTCGTTGTCGCCATTTACCTGCTTGCCTGCGTATTGTGTTTTTTTTTTTCGCTTCTCTATCTCTGTCTATCGTCTTTTTGTATTCATATTCGTTTGTATTGCACTGTTTGTTCTTTTGTACGAGGGTTCCTTTTTTTTGGGGCTCGATTCTTTCAAATCTTTTGAAATGATCTTTCCCTTTTCTCTCGCTTTTTAGGCACCTTATTCAAATTCACCAAGTTAACGGCCTTTGGTGCCTATTCACGCGGGTAATTAAGCCGCGTTCTTGGAAAAGGCCACAAATCGATGATAGATTTACAACGGACGGTGTGCGTTCGAGATACAAATGACTGTATCCTATTTTCTTTTTCGCTCGGGTACGATTTATCAAAAGTATTGGTGATCTGGAGTAGACGTACTAGAATCATGGGTCCGTTATACGCAGACGTAAGGTATTCTAGGTGGTAATGGAAAAGTCGCCACTTGCAAATGATTATTGTTTGTAGGAGTTTTAGAACATTTAAGGCTTTTGTTGTAAAATGAGACAAAAACTGTCATTTGGATGCGAATGAATTAATAGAAAAATAAATCGTTTGGATTGGGAGACTTGGAAATGGCAGATCGAACCAGAGGGGCCCGAGTTATAACTGAAGTTGAATTTGGAATATTTCAAAAGTAGGGTGAATAGAAAAATTGAATGAACATTGCCTGATCTTGATATTTCGAATTAAAATGAATACAAAACAACGAATAATTGTAGAATTTTGCTCCCAAATTAATGAGTATCTTTATAGAAGAATTTTTATCAAAAGAAGACCAAGTACATTAGCTAAGGACGAATTTCTCCTCTTTTCTCCCTACGTTCAAGCTCCAAAAAAGTGATAAAAATCAGTCATTTGAAAAAAAGCTAGACCAATTACGTAACACGGATCCAGAAAAAAGGAAGGAACTGAATAGGAAATTAAATAAAAGTACGATAGAGAGAAAAAACGAACCATTTTAAAAACCATAGAAAATGATTATTCATGGATTCCGTTTTCAAATTTAATAAATTAATCCGAAAATCTGAGTCAAATTTCAGACTAAAGCCAAGCTATTGCAAATTTTCAAGGGTGGGGGTAGAAAGAGGATGATGGACGAGCTTCCAGTATCGAACCGAAGAGAAAAGAAGCTTCCATTTTTCTCTACTTATGACAAAATTGAATTCAAATTCGAGAAAATAAGGCTTGAGTAAAAAAAACTGGATAAAATAATGACTTTTCTAAAGAAAAATTGAGGTTTGAGATTGTTATTCCGATAAAAACGAATATTTTTTCATTATACCTACTTTCGTTATTGATTTAGATTCGATTTTTTTTTTTAGGTGAAGAAATTGTGTTTTTGTCCAATATTTTTACTAACAAGGGAGGAATCCCAACTCAAAGTAAAATTTTGAGCCAAAAGAAAAAAAATTGAAAGTACATCATAACATTACCCCATATCCAAAATTTCGAATGCTGAAGTTCATTTCTCGATTTTTGGCGAATTTTTGAAATTCCGAAATTACCTCCGCCGACCTACCGAATCGATTGGAAGCGATTTCAAGACGTTTCGGAGCAACCAAAAAATTTTAGAATTTTCCAGGGCTGAAGAAAAGCCCATAAAAATGGTCCATATGCACTTCCGCACCTATAATCGCGGATTATCCATATTGGTGGCCTATTTGATCGATTGAAACACAATTTTCCAAAATTCGTAACTTTGAGTTCAAATTTGCATTTTTGGGTAAGAAATTTTCCTGGAAAAAATTTAAAAATTCGCCTAATGCGCATACATTGAGGTAAAAAGTTGAAAATTGGTAGATACCCTATTTTCGACCTCCCGAATCGAATGGAAGCAAATAGAGTATCTATCCACCAATTTTCAACTTTTTATCTCAATGTATGCGAATTATAGTCGGTACAACGAAAGAAGGCACTTTTCCCCTACTCGAATCGTAACGCGGAAACCAACGACGCGCGTTGATTTCAAATTTCGTCCAATCACAACTCAAAGTTTTCAAATTTTGTGGTGGGAGAACGTAGGGGAAAAGTGCCTTCTTTCGTTGTACGGACTATAGGCGAATTTTAAAATTTTTCCCACGAAAATTTCTCGCCCAAAAATGCGAAGTTGAACAAACTTAAAGTTACGAATTTTGGAAAATTGTGTTTCAATCGATCAAATAGGTCACCATTATGGACAACCCGCAATTGTAGGTGCTGAAGTGCATATGGACCATTTTTATGGGCTTTTCTTCAGCGCTGGAAAATTCCAAAATTTTCTGGTGGCTCCGAAACGTCTCGAAACCGTTTCCAATCGATTCGGGAGGTCAAAAATAGGGTATATACCAACTTTCGGCTTTTTTCGTTGATTAGATCAAATTCTCATACTTCACAGGGCGGAGGTAATTTTGAAATTTCAAAAATTCGCCAAAAATCGAGAAATGAGCTTCAGCACGTGAAATTTTGGATATGGGGTCCTGTTATGATGTACTTTCGATTTTTTTTTGTTTGGGCTCAACTCCCTTGTAAGATTTCTCAATGTTGATATAATTTTTGAAAAATTTCGACTCAAACTGAATTTTTTGTTTTGAAAGGCGTAATTTTTTTTGATTTTAGCCTAATTGTCTTGACTGAAAATTCAATTTTATGATAATTGGAGGAAAATGGCATGGCAGCTTCTCTTCTCTCCTCTCCAATTCGATCCAGTACTCGGACATGGTGTCTACGGGATCTGAAAAATTAAAATTCTTGCTATTTTTTGTTTTTTTGCCATATTCCTTGCTTTAAATTAGCCAAAAAAATAATCTTCTTTTTATCCTTTGATTAAAAAATTCAAAGGAAGAGGAAAATGTTGAAAATTTTTGTTGTTTGCAGTAAAATGATTAAAATTCTTTCTATTTTTTGGTTTATTTTGATTTTCTCGCCAGTAGACAACATTTCGGGGATTTCGTCCCACTACCTCCGTTCCCATCATTGAAAAATTGCTACTGTTTTGCTTTCGTTTAAAATTTGTTTCGGATTTTTGATTTAATTGAGCAAATTTAGAATCTAAATCAATCGGTAATTAAATTAATCTCAATGGTGTCCAAAATGCATCGATTTTCCTAAAAATGAATAGAAGTTCTCAATTAAGTAAGTTAATATAGAATTAATTACTCAAATTCCCCTACAAAGCTTAAAAATGAACCCAGAAAATTTTTATATCCCCCCCCCACTTCCCCCAGAAAATGAAAAAACAAATTGCAAAATTTAAAATCTATTGACGAGAAACAAATAATTGCGTTCAGATTTTGCAATTTTCATTCAAATTGAAAATTGAAGTACTTAACAAAATTTACGATAAGAGTTACGTCACAATTTCATGTCAAATGTTCGAAAAATTATCTGTATTTAAAGACTTGAAATGACGATTGTGCCTTCGACACTCGAGATAAGCAAAATTAGGGCAAAATTTCTTACTACTTAAAAATGAATCGAAAAATTGATAAATCTTACTTTGCGCTTCCATAATTTGTTTCATAGGATTTCAGAAAGATGAAAAAATTATTATTGAGAAGAATATCAGCCAAACGTGAAATGCCTCCCTCTTCCTTTTCCCCCTTTCAAGCTCCAAAAAGGTGCATGCGATGAAAAAGAACTAACCATTTACAATTCCAGAAAAAAGAAGAGGAAAAAAACTGAATTGAAAATCAAACGAAAACAAGAGACATAGGGAAAAAACGAAGCATTTTGAGAATCACTGAAAATTATTCAATCCTCGATAAAGTTTCCAAATTTAATAAATTAGTCAAAAATCTGAAAAAAATATCGAACTAAAGCAAAGCAGTTGTAAATTTTTTAGGGCGGGGAGAGGGGACGAGTCGAGCTCGCAATTAATGAGCATTAAAAATGTTAATTCTTCGATGGTTATTATTCTCAATATTGAATAGAGCAATTTTTCTAAACGTTTTCCAACCAGAACTACAATTTTCCTTTGAAAAATGAATCATTATTTTCCAAAATTTCTTGATTTGAGACCACTTTTTTCAATTAGACATCTAATTTTGCGATTATGAGGAGGAAAATACAATTTCCCCCTCTGCCCCCAACGTTTCATCCAGGCCTGGGCTCCTGAGAAGGGGTTCATTATTATAAAAAATTATTTATTTATTTCTAAAGTACGAAATTCTTTTAAAATTTTGAAAAAATTACAATAGTAAGGTACCTAACTACTAAATAACTCAAAATTTTACTCCAAAATTCAAAATATGTTCATCCCTCTCACCCTCTCTCCAAAAAAATTAAAAATTCAAAATCTACCTCTATGGTTTTGATTTTACTTAAATTGAAAATACCTGGTCTTGAAATATTTTCTAAACCCAAAAGCTCTTTCGATACACGAGTTAAGTAGATACTTTCATTTTGTACGTGACTTTTTCGAAGTATTTAACAAAATTTTCAAATTGAGTTACGTAAAAATTTATCCCAAATCAAATATTTGGAAACATCGATCTTTAAAGACGTCGAATAATGATTGCACCTTCAATATTCAAAATAGGCAAAATCTGTACATAATTTTTTTTTGAAGAGGTAATGAATAAAATCTGCAAATTAAGTCATGAGAAAATTTTTCCAAAGTCGTATATTTGAAGAGCCGTTGACCTCTAAAGAAATCGTGCCGCATTCAGCTGAAATTTATACAATTTCTGTTCGAACGAACTTTTTAAACTTTGAACCAGAGCGAAAGAGCGAATACAATTTTTTCTTTAAAAATTGCATTTTTGTAGAAAAAATTACATTAGAGTCGAAAAATTTACGAAAGTGATGACTCCTTTTTTAAAAAATTGGAGAATTTTTGCATTTCAAACTCTTTCCATTTTTTTGACTCAGGCGTTCAGATACAAAATAATCATAACTTGATGTTTTTTTTTCAAATTTAGGTTTCAAGATGTCAAAATTGTATAAGATTCGTCTAGCTTCCTACAACGTAAATATTGATTAAATCACGTATTCGATGAGTCACGATAAGAAAATGTAGTGTACTCTCCAGGGGCGCACCCGGGGGGGGGGGGGGTTAAGAGGCTCGACCCCCCCCCCCCCTCTTAAGCTCGGCAAGGAGATTTTTTATCATAAATATCATAAAAATATCAAAAAAGAGTATGGTTTTTTTTAAATTCCGCCCTCGCTTCGCTCGGGCAGTAAATTAAAAATTTCCACTGATTTTTCGATCAAAAATTACTAATTTCTCAGTCAATGCCCCATTTATCAGAAAAAAATCAGTAATTTTGATTTTTAAAAAAATCATTAAATTCCCCCATTTTTCAATTTTTTTTCGCTAAAATCTGAATGGATATATTATTTGCCTTCTGAAAACACCCCAACTACTCCAACCCCACTGAATTAACGTTACTTCATTTTTTCATTAAATTTCGACCCTCCCCCATTTTTTTCAAAATTTGAGCCCCCTACACAATTTCTGGGTGCGCCTATAGTACTCTCCCTCCTCAGCTCCCTCCCACCTCACCCGCCATTCAAAAATTCATAAATTCATCACTATAGGCATAGCAATGAAATAAGAGAATACGATTTTCATTCTGAGCTTGGATATTTTTCAGGGGGAGCAGGGCGTTTCATTTCACCCAAATTCATCATTGAACTTTTCTTCTACATCACTCGATCAACTCGAAAAAAATTCATTCACATATCAAAAAACCCACCACAATTCCGAGTTAAATTTAGCATTAATTCGACGTTATTCGAAAGATCGATTAAAATGAGATGGAGGGAAGAGGCCGGTATAATTATTATTCAATGTCGTCCCGCCACGTACTACGATTCTCATGACTGAAATTTTTATAGATTAGCGTGAAATTTCAGTGCCAAAAACCAGCGCCGTCTGAAACCTAAAACAACATCCGTGAGTATTTGCTAATTACAAATTCCTAGGTACCTACGAATTTACCAATAAACGTTCCATTGAGAAAGTGTCAAGAATTTTTTTTCACCATAGTTCAGCTCCAGACTCGATCATTTTGATAATGAAGTATTTTTATTTCACGTTACACGCCCACCTCTTAACAGACTTCTACAACAGTGCTATAATTAAATTGAAACCGGATCGGCGCGTATGTGTTTATCAAATTATCGTGACTCGGAGTCTATGCACGTAGGGAAAAAAATGGAATAAGAAAAATTTACCGCGGCAGCAAATTTCCTCTCTATTCATTGTTAAGAATTGGCGGGACATGGTCGTTGCTCGATGAATGGCCGCGTAATTATAAAATTTATACCACTCTAAGCTATTTTTCTTGTATCCAGTTCGAGATCTATATGAATAATTCCCACGAGGGGATTCCGAGAAGCTTTAGAATGCTGTTTTAGCATTTCTTCGATGTCGTTGGATCGAGATCGATGTGCTCGTTGGCAAAACGGTTTTTGAAAAAATTGCTAGGTTGATTTTTATCAATGAGCAGTGAACACGTTGTACGATGAATCGATTATCCTATCGGTATTGTGACTATTATGGGTCCCCTCGCCATCTCATTAGCTGGTCTGGGTCTCCAACAGCGATCTTGGCGAAAAATATTTCCGGCGCTTAGAAAATTCGTCTCGTCGTCTATACTTTAGTTTACATATTCAAACTGTCTCGAACTCTGCGTAGTCGAATAAGACGACAAGTATTGTTCGTTTGTAATTAATTATTGTGAACGTATTTTACCGTTTTGCCAGGCAGACGCGATCATCATTTTTTATACTAATTGAGGTTGAGACGGGAGTTTGCTAGAAAGTTGGAAAGAAAGGAGTGTTTTACCCTGAGCCATAGTTCTCTGTTTTCGAAAATTATTCTGATGATGTTCGTATACCAATTGTTAGTTCGTAATGTAGTATTCCTTTTAATTTTCTATGAATTTGTGGGTATTTGTTTCAATTTTTTCAACCCCTTTTCGGAACCGTTTTTCTGTATCGTCCTATATTTCCAGGGGCGGCGCGATGAGGGGGAATGGAGGGGAGTAATTCCCCCGTAGGCAAAATTTCGGAAAGGGTATAGCCGGATAAGGGGTGGTTTTGGCCCCGATTTTTGATCTAATGCCTCCAGATTGTGTACCTTGATGAAAAAAAATTCTGGAAAAAATTTTGGCCCCCCAACCCCTCCCTTTCGGAGCTATGGCCATTTTTATTGCATCATTTTCAAGAATTTTTAATTCCAATGGAGGTGAATGAAATTTTCTGTTCTTTGGCACAAAATTACATCTCGTAGAGGTCTACCTATTTACGAAAATTTTCTCAACAATTTTAGTGCACTCCTTCATGAGATTTTGGCCACTTGAAATTTTCAACTGTAAAAAAGACCTTAACAGCAAAGTTCGACTTATTTTTGAAAATATCCTAAAAATGTATTTTTTGACGCAGATTCACGTCACGTACTCAGTTTTGGCGATTGAGGTGGCGCAAGGGTCGAAAATTGCGAAAAACCGTAAAAAATGTTATTATTTTGGCAAATTTTTTCAAATTTTGAGCATTTTATACGGAAAGAAATGATCAAATGAAAAAACCAATCCCGTATTCGTGTTCAGCAGGTCAAAATATCTCGATAAACACCCTTTTCGCGATCATTTTACTTGAAAGCTCGAAATTCGTTATTTTTGTAAAAATCAATGAAAAAAGTGAATTTCAACATTTAAAGTAAAATGATCGCAAAAAATGTGTTTGTCGGGATATTTTGACCTGCATAACACGAATCCGACGTTAGTTTCTTCATTTGGCCATTTTTTCCGTATAAAATGCTCAAGTAGAAGGGATTTTGGGCTCTTCATTAGAAGAAAGACCGAAAATTACAAAAACCCCTTATAGAAAAGTTGTTATTTTGGCTGATTTTTCAAATCTTGAGCATTTTATACGGAAAGAAATGGCCAAATGAAGAAACTAACGTCGGATTCGTGTTAAGCAGGTCAAAATACCCCGACAAACACCCTTTTTGCGATCATTTTACTTTAAATGTCGAAATTCACTTTTTTCATTGATTTTTCACGGCAAAAATAACGAATTTCGAGCTTTCAAGTAAAATGATCGCGAAAAGGGTGTTTATCGAGGTATTTTGACCTGCTCAACACGAATACGGGATTGGTTTTTTCATTTTAGTCGAACTTCGCTGTTAAGGTCTTTCTTACAGTTGAAAATTTCAAGTGGCCAAAACCTCATGAAGGAGTGCACTAAAATTGTTGAGAAAATTTTCGAAAATAGACCTCCACGAGATGTAACTTTGTGCCAAAGAACAGAAAATTTCATTCACCTCCATTGGAATTGAAAATTGTTGAAAATTATGCAATAAAATGGCCATAGCTGCGAAAGGGAGGGGGTTGGGGGGGGGCAAAATTTTTTCCAGAATTTTTTTCATCAAGGTACACAATCTGGAGGCATTAGATCAAAAATCGGGGCTGGGGCCAAAACCACCCCTTATCCGGCTACATATACCCTTTCAGGTAAGTAATTCGGCAAAATTTTGAAAATTTCGGCAAATTCAAAAATTTGTTGGAAATTTTATAGCATTGGTACCTAATGAAAAATAACTCAATTTTATTTTTTGATAAAAATGAAAAAGAATATGAATTTATTATGAACGGAACGGAAATTGTGGTCTTTCGGTAATTTTTAATGTATTTACTTATTCCTCAAATCAAAATTTTTCAAAAACTTCGGCCTTGCTGTGCTCGGCCATATTGAATTTTTCTTTCCATGATTTTAAAATAAACCAATTCCTACAAAAGTGATTTTTTTCGTATTTTTCCTCAAAATTGTTTCAACTAATTTTATTAAATTTTTTCTCCTTAAAACTCATTTTCGATTTCGAGGTTTGTAAATCAATTTTTTTTAAAGCTTCGGCCTCGTTGCGCTCGGCCCGATCGTATTTATCCCTTAATAATTTTAAAGTAAAAGTTGACCGATTTTTTATTCAAGTTTATTAGGTAATTTAAAACATTGTTTTATTGCACCCTGAATTTGGTCTTCTAAAATTTTCGCTCGGGCTAATTTGTGTTCGAACCGCCTCTGAATTTTCGACTCTGTAATCTCTCAAAAATAGTTACATATGTAAAACAATAAAACCAACAACGTGAGAAACATTACATTAATTTTTGAAATTTTAGTGAGAGGAAATTTGAAAATTAAAAATTAAGATTTCTTGATCGTTTAACCAAAGGCTCTAATTTAATAATTTTTTAATAAAAACACAATTAATTAATAACAGGTCGGCATGGAAAATGCTGTTTGAAGTTTAACGGGTGATTTTTGTAGCATTTTTCGTGCTGATCACGAGAAAAATATTGAAAAAATTCCATCACCCAAGGATTTTTCACTTTTGTTGAACAGTTTTTCTACTTCTTTTGATAACTTTTGACACTTAAAGTCGATTTTCTGAAACAAGAAAAGGTTCTACGAAAAAAATGAATGGAACGTAAATTGTAGAGCGTAAAATTTCCTTTTTGTAGAGTTCAATTAGTTTTTCTTAGAAGGCTTAGCTTCCGAAATATTTTAGAAGAAAGTTGAAAATTCAACTTTTTTTTTGAATTGAAAATATCTCAAAAACTTGGCCAGCTTAGAAAAAACTAATTGGACTATACTGTAAGGAAATTTTACTCTCTACAATTTATGTTCTATTAATTTTTTTCGTATGACTCTTTCTTTTGGCATAAAATCGACTTTAATGGTCAAAATTTACATAAAAAAATATAAAACGAATTTTCAACAAAAAATTTCAATTATGAAAAATCCTGATGCGATGGGGTAAAACTGAAATCATATTCGAACTCTGCACTAAAAAGTAAGTCAGAAACACCATCCAGAATCAATTACGTAGAAAGAAAATTGTCGATTTGCCGCCCTTCGATATTCCCATTTGTTGCAAATGGGAAATGTTGAAAATGCGGTTCATTACGAAAAATCGATTTTCTGCCGAAAGAAAGGGTACTACGAAAAAAATGAAAAAAATATGAATTGTGGAGCGTGAAATTTCCTTTCAGTAAAGTCTAATTAGTTTTTTCTTAGGTGGCTTAGTTTTTGAGATATTTTCAATTTTTTTAAAAAAGTTGAACTTTCAACTTTCAACTAAAATATCTCGAAAACGAAGCTTTCTAAGAAAAAACTAATCGGACTTTACAGAAAGGAAATTTTACGCTCTACAATATTTATGTTCCATTCATTTTTTTCGTAGGACCTTTTCTTTTTTTAAAAGTCAAAAGTTATCAAAAAAAGTAGAAAAACTGTTCAACAATAGTGAAAAATCCTTGGGTTGGGTGATGGAATTTTTTCACTTCTTTTTTCGTGATCAGCGTGAAAAATACTATAAAAATAACAGCATTTCAAAAGTTCAAAAATGTCAATGTGTGTACTAAGGTCATTTGACCTCTGGTGGGACTTTGTCAAAATTTTTATGTCATTCGATTTGTCGAGGTAGAAGATGATTTTACAACACATGAGCGAATTTTTATCTCACCCCTGAGAGGCTGATTTCCAAGCAAAAAATTCTATCTCCGCGATTTTTCAACCGATTTTTCTCAAACTTAGCCCGAAGGTAGAGGTACTAGAGGGGAGTGCCCTGAAAGCAACTTAACACCCCTCTATTCACTCAGAGTAGACGTAGAATTCGAAAATCGTGATAAAAATTCGGTTAAACGGTCGGCAGGTTGTGCAAAGTTGAAGAAATGTAATTTTTAGGCAGTTTTGAGGGAAAATACGAAAACACGAGTTAAGGAATCCCAAATTTGAGGGACTTCTCTCCCTCGGATTTTGAAGGTAATGTCATTTTTGAACTCAGTAGGATTCAATCTTATGGAAATGATACAAAAAAAAGGCCGATATCTTAATTTCAAAAAATGGAGGGCTGTACCCTCCTTCAGATCTCAGAGGTGTGAAATATATTGAGAAATGTTTAAAAAATAATAAAATTTCAGTCAGAAGCAAAATTGTACACCCCAGGGCAATTTGAAATTTTCAAGATTGAATTTATGATCATTATAGTGGTCGGAAAAACCTGAATTTTTTTTAGGGTATTCTCCTCTAGTACCTCTATCTTCGTGCCACATTTGAAAAAAATCAGTAGAAAACTCGCCAAGATAGAATTTTAGCGTGGAAATCAAGTATTTTGGGGCCCCAGCACCCCGGGGGTGAGATAAAAATTTGCTCGTGCTTTCTAAAATAATCTTATACCAAGACAAATCGAATGACTAAAAATTTTGTCAAAGTCCCACCAGAGCCCAAATCACCTATCACACCAGAACCTTTAAAACACTCATTCAAACACCTGAAAAATCGAGTCAAATTTTTTTTTAGTAGCCATTAATGGAGTTATCCCAACCAGCAGTAAACTTTTGAGCCGAAACAAAAATTAATTAGAAGTAGGTTCATCATAAAAGAGCCACATATCCGAAATTTCAGGTGCTCGAGTTCATTTCTACAATTTTGGCGAATTTTTGAAATTTCAAAATTACCTCATCGTCCTACAAAAAAGGAAATTTTGATCTAATCAACAAAAAAAACTGAAATTTGGTATACATATTATATTACATACACCTTATTTTCGACCTCCTGAATCAATTAGAAGGGGTTTCGAGACGTTTCGGAGGCTCTAGAAAATTTCGGAATTTTCCAGGTCGGGAAAAAACCTCATAAAAATGGTTCACTTAAACTTTAGCATCTATATTCTCGAATTACCCATAGTGGCGATCTATTTGATCGATTACAGCACAATTTTCAATCCGCGATCATAGGAGCTGAAGTTCCTATGGATCATTTTAATGAGCTTTTCTTCAAGGCTGGAAAATTCCAAAATTTTCTGGAAGCTCTGAGACGTCTTCAAATTAATTCGGGGGGGGGGTATTACCAAATTTCAGGTATTTTCGTTGATTAGATTAAATTTTCATATTTTGCAGGGCGATGAAGTAATTTTGAAATTTCAGAAATCCGCCAAAATTAAAAACACGAACTTTAGCAACTAAAATTTTGGAAATGGGATTCATTCATGATAATATAGAATATACTTTCGATTTATTTTTGATTCGGCTCAAAATTTTACCGGCGATCTGGATATCTCCCTTGTACCTACGAATAAATTTTGATGAAATTTTTAAAAAATTCTCAAATACTTAAATAATTAAAACTTATTTTCAAAACCAAAAAATTTTTCGGCTTAATTTTAAGGCCATCGAATGAACAATAAAGTTGATCGAAAAAAAAAAACATAATTCTGAATATTGACAAAAATTTGTGAGGTAGTTTACTTTGAGAGGAAGACCTTCCATAAATATTTTGAGCTTACAGCCCAATGAGAGACAAAGTATAGGGACATTTTCGAGAAAAAAAAACGTTGTTTTTGCCACTTTTGGGTAGTGCCACCTGCTGGAAACTTCGTCCACTCGTTCACCCTCCCCCCCACTTCTCTCTCACTTAAACACCTTTAAATCAAGCAAAAAATTATTATAATTTTTAATGAAATTTTTCAAAAAATGCTCATGACATTGCAGCCAACTGCATTTTAGTTCACGCAATTCTCATAAAATTTCAATTAGCAACATTGCTATACCAAAATTGATCGCTGGAATAGTTAAATATGCAATCCCATCGATAACGAAATTTTTTTCACAGCAAACGATCTCTAGCTCCGCCTCTCTCGATCTTTCACTCGCAGTAAACCTACTCACCTATTTTCGTCTGAATTCATATATTTTTCAATCTACCCTAATAAACAATCTCAATTTTATAAAAATCAAGTACCGATCTGTTCATAATGTAGTTGGCAGCATTGCCATGAAATTTGTTTGGAAAATATCAACAAAATTAATTTTTATATGACAAAAAGTGTTTTAGATTGATTTTAAAGTGACAGAGTGAGCAATTTTAACGTGGTAAAAATTAGGAAATATCTCTTTGAGAACTTCTAGCTCCACATTTTATGGCTTGTAGGCTAAAAATTTATCCAAAACCTTTCTCCACTCAAAGTAAACTACTTCATAAATTTTCTTCAAAATTTCTCAATTCTTTCAAAACACAAATCGCATACAGGTAATATTTCAAACCTCTCTTTCGAGGGAGAAAAAAGGGTTGAAAATACGTTTTGGAGGGAAAGAAATAGGTTATTCTTCGAACAGCAGCACATTAAAAAAATGACATTTTTTTCCAAATACCTACGCCGGCCGTACCAAATTATTAATATTTTTCACCATTTCTCTCCATCGCTGTTAAACTTATCAATATTCATGGAAATAAAAAATTACACTTTTTTCCTTTTCGAAAAAATATTCGCAATTACACGAAACACTTTAGGACGGAAAAAAAATAGGAATTAATTTTTTAACCCGCGTATTTATGAATATTCAAACACCATAAGCGGTAAAAATTATCTTAGAGTTTGCAGAAGGTATGAAAAATAGATAATTATCGATCGTATCGCTATGTACGAGTGGGAAAAAAATTGCAACAATTTTACAACTTCGAGACTGGGAAGGGGCTTAGAGAGACTTTGGAAGTTTATACAGTATGAGAAAACTCGACGGTGTAATTTTTTGCCTAAAAAGCTGTACTAAAATTACCATAACAATTAAAGCTTCGGGTAATATTTACGCGATGAAGAATAGTGCAGTTCGCTCTTCCTACCAGGATGGGATTTCTTTGCTAATGAAACGTCATCAACACGGTGGTATACGTTTTACGATTTTAAATAAAGCTTGGAGCTGTCACATTG
This sequence comes from Pseudococcus viburni, assembly GCA_033439095.1. Taxonomy (NCBI): domain Eukaryota; kingdom Metazoa; phylum Arthropoda; class Insecta; order Hemiptera; family Pseudococcidae; genus Pseudococcus; species Pseudococcus viburni. The sequence goes on from JAVBJF010000018.1 coordinate 405,652, forward strand.
GCGTACTGGTGTTTTATTTTATTTGGTGGTTTGCTCGACAATGTTCTTAGCAGCGATTAAAATTTGATTAATGAAATGTTATTTGTGAGTAGATTTTCAATCTAAGTATCGAATAGATCGACAATTGCGAAAGTAATTTCAATAATGCAGATGAGATGACAATGCAGGGCGGTTATTCTTGAAATTCGTAATCCACGTTATTTGGGTTATTGATGTTATTATACATTTGTTTGTTTATAAAATAACGTGAATAGTACAAATAACTCGGATAACGAATTTCAAGAATAACCGCCCAGAGCGCAAAAAGCTGGATTATTTCTCATTATAATTTTCCAATATCTGTCCAAACGTCTCGTCAAGGTTAATGCAAAATGCAATTCGATAGTTTTCCAATTACCTGCTTGTTTTTGAGAAAAACCAATACGAATGTCGGGTTGAATGTGTACAAAATTAGAAAACTCGAAATTGATATTTTTTAATTTCCAATGATTGGTTTTTGATTTCGATATCCAAACCTTTGCTCGTCTATTTCGTTATACGTATTTCCAGGGTACTCTAGTATTTCATGACGTAAAAGACACGACGAAATCCGCGTAATCATTTTCCAAATTGATTAGATTTTTCGATATCCAATCCTTTGCTCGTCTAATTCGTTATACATATTTCCACGGTACTCTAGTATTTCATGACGTAAAAGACACGACGAAATCCGCAAAAAAAAAAAGATACCTCATAATTTCCTTAAGTACAATTTTGCAGATTTCCCAGATCATTTTTTTCAAATTATCCACAAAAAGCAACATATAAATTTTTTTGGAAAATTTTCGACTTTTTTAAACCCAAGTTTACTAACGTTTCGTATTTTTTTTTTGTACCAATAAATTTCTCAACTTTTGACTAATTTTTGAGCAAAATTCTTGATTGATTAGTTTTTTGCAGTCTACTTCAAAAATCTCGAATTTTTCTTGATTTAGCGAACAACTCGTCACATGAGAGAGATTATGGAGTAAAAATGAGAAAAATACGAGAAAACAGAACGGCTCATTCTATGTCAACTCGAATAGGTTTTGACCTTGGGTTTTGCGATTTCGCTCAAATTTTTTTTACAAGTTCTCCTCGATGGTCTAATGAAAGAATCACAGTCATTCCGATCCTAATCCTTCAGGGAGGCGGGGGGTGGCCCTTGTAATTTTCGTATAATTGGGATTTTTTGCAAAATTGCTTAACTTTGAAGGAGCATATCTCGAGATTGGTTAGGTCTAAGATAAATCTGTTCATGCTGTTTTGTAGAGAATTGAAAGGAAATTTAAAATTGATAATCACTTTTTGAAAAGTTCAAAGTTGAGCTTTTGTGATGGAAGCTCAACTTTCATGATAAGTACAAAAAATGAAGGGCCCCATTAAAAAATCTGAAAAAATTACTGCGAAGAGAACTTTTAATGTATTTTTCAACTAATTACTTTTCAAGATGGAATCTCAATACCCTTGGGGGACACAAGGGTCCTAAATTTTAGTCAACATTCAAAGAAAATGGAAAAAGTGAAGTAATATATCGATTTCTACTAATTCGAAGGCGCTGAGTTCGAATATGTGCTTAGTTTTTTCATTCGACCCCTCTGAACCCCCTTATCAACCCCCTAATGAGGTCAAAATTCAAAAAAATGAAAAATTACGTATCACGTGTCGTTTGTAGGGTTCTTGAGGGTGCTGAGTTCGAATATTTGCTTATTTTTGGGATTCGACCCTTTAGTGCCCCCCTAGCCCACAATTTTGAAAAAACACATCGATTTTTTAAATGATTTAGTATTTTTGGAGTCAGTGTGGAGAACGAAAGAGGCGGATCGAGAAAGTAAGTTGATAATCGAGCTCAGCAACCTCGAATTAGTAGAAATCGATATGACACATGCTATTTCCATTTTTTTGCATGTGTTTTTTCAAAATTGGATGGTAGGGGGACACTAAAAGGTTGAATCCCAAAAATAAGCAAATATTCGAACTCAGCGCCCTCAAAAACCCTACAAACGACGCGTGATACGTAATTTTTCATTTTTTTGAATTTTGACCTCATTAGGGGGTTGAAAAGGGGGTTCAGAGGGGTCGAATGAAAAAACTAAGCACATATTCGAACTCAGCGCCTTCGAATTAGTAGAAATCGATATATTACTTCACTTTTTCCATTTTTTTTGAATTTTAACCAAAATTTAGGACCCCTGTGTCCCCAAGGGTATTGAGATCCCATCTTGAAAAGTAATAAGTTGAAAAATACATTAAAAGTTCTCTTCGCAGTAATTTTTTCAGATTTTTTAATGGGGCCCTTCATCTTTTGTACTTATCATGAAAGTTGAGCTTCCATCACAAAAGCTCAACTTTGAACTTTTCAAAAAGTGATTATCAATTTTAAATTTCCTTTCAATTTTCTACAAAACAGCATGAACAGATTTATGTTAGACCTAACCAATCTCGAGATATGCTCCTTCAAAGTTAAGCAATTTTGCAAAAAATCCCAATTATACGAAAATTACAAGGGCCACCCCCCGCCTCCCTGAAGGATTAGGATCGGAATGACGGTGATTCTTTCATTAGACCATCGAGGAGAACTCGTAAAAAAATTTGAGCGAAATCGGAAAACCCAAGGTCAAAACCTGGTCGAGTTGACATTTGAGCCAGAAACATAATGTAGAGAAAATGGTCGTAATAAAAATTAAAAAAAGGGGGGGGGTAAAATACTCTAAACTGACTTCTGAATTTTGAGAATCCAGCGTAATTTTTCCAATGTGATGGTTGAAAAAAATTATACCCTAATTTTAAAATTATTCGTCAGTAGTGATAGTTTCAGAATGAGAACCAGAGCATATTTTAAGAAATTTAAAATGTTCAGCACATGATAATATTTTGTAAGATTAATTGAAATATCATCGGAAATGTCTCAAAAACTGTGGAAATAGCTATGATATTGTAACATTATTACACCCTATCTATTTTTTAGGGACTTGTTGATTTTAGTATTTTTCTAGTTTTTTCGGTGTGATATAACACAAACTCTAATGCGTGAATTTATTAACCCTCCCCCCCACGCTTCAGTCATCTCACCTAAATTATGAAATTTTCGGTCACCTAAATGCGAAAATATTTCCAGAACCGAAACCTACGATTCAAAAAATATATATTTCGATACATCACATGCTCTACTACGGGAATATAATGACTCTCTCCCACACCTCACCTCCTAAATTTTGACATTTTTGGAAATTTTGAATTTAAGAAGTTATTGATTCTATCGAACATCCCTTAGAATAGATCAATCCAATAAATAACCTTTATGCGAATTGAACTCAAAAATTGAAATTTTTTCATGCTATACTTTGGCACCAATTAGAACCATCATTTTTTTCTGGTGAAAGCCGTGAAAAAATTGTGAACTTTTGAGCCTTTTTTTCAATATGCTTGGTTTGTCACCCCCCCCCCTTCCACAACCTCATCTGAAATTCATTTTTCACTAGTTCATAGAAAGAGCACTTATACCATTATTACAGTGTTGCCATTTCTAGCATATTATGCCAAATTTAGCATAATTTTTGTTGGTGTTTTTGGCTTTCTGGCATAATTTTATGATGCCAGGAAGTCAAAAACAAGAAAAAAATATTTTTAGGTGATTTAGCATAATTTTGGCATAATTACCTATGCTAGAAATGGCAACACTACCATTATAGCATCAACCAAAAACTAGCGAAATAACTTGTAGGTTACGAACGTGCAAATTTGAATTTTCTGCCCCCTCCGTTTTGGGTTTTTTGAAAAACCTTATAGCACTTCCGAATGTAGAATTGGACAAAAGTAACATTTTTAATTCTTAACAATTTTCACGTAGATGCATTTTTAACCAATAATAAGTGTATTTTTAGATTTGAGCAGCCTTAACTGAAGTTAGGGTAGAGTTACTTCAAAAAGTGAAATAAGTATTCATTTGATAGGAAATTCGGTGTAGAATTTTTAATTTTTTTAAAACTTTTTTTTTCGATTGGGGTTTTTCCTGAGGTGAGAGGCGATAGAGAAGAAAAAAGAAAAATCCCTTTTTTTGGTGGGGGGTCAACCACACTTGGGGGAGGACAGAACCTATTGTATGTTGTTACTGACATCACTATACACGTATAAACCAAAATTAAGATTTTCGGAAATTTTTCTAGGTCAGAGCCTATTTGATTGTAGGTTAGGGTGGATCGAAAAAAAACATGTCTTGGATTTTGACCAAATTTGGTGAGGTGGTTTACCCTGAGTGGGAGACTTCACAAAAAAATTTTGAGCCCCCGAGGAGCTGGAATGATTTTTTTATCGAGTAAGTGAACAAAAATTTTTTTCAACCACTGAAAGTGAATTTTGAAAAAAACAATTGAAAATTTTATACTTCAGTGCAGCCAACTGCAAATCGGTGCTATCTTCACCCCCAAAAATATGATTTCAATATAATCAATAATTCAAAGTCCATATAAATTCCGTGTTTTAGAATTTATATGGACTTTGAATTGATTTCTTTTTCGCCTGAAAATATTAAGTATGTATTTTTTTTTCAATCACTGAAAGTGAAGGGTCCAGGGAAAAAAGCAGCCAATTACCAAAATCGTATCTTGAAAAGGGGCCTAGGCGTAAATTTAAAAAATATTACATCCAAGTCCCTTTTCTAATATACAATTTTTGTAATTGGCTGCTTTTTTCCCTGTATTCTTCAAGTATATTTCGAAAAAAAAAATCGAAAATTTCGTACTTATGCCAGTTACAAATTGTGACATGCTACACTATGAAATTTATGTTGACCTCGAATTAATTTTTTTGTCGTTTGAAAAATTCACAATAATTTTGTTTTCAATCATCAGAAATGAAATTTATTAAATTTTTCTTTAAAAATTTTGTACGTCAGTGCAGCCGGTTGCTAATTATGATTATACTGATATTATGAACTCGGATGCATTATTTTTTCGTCGAGTGATTGGACCAATTTTTTCTCCCAATCAATAGAATTATGTTTTGAATTTGAACAGTGGCGTAGACAGGGGTCCAGGGGGTCTGGACCCCCCCCCCTCCTTGGCGTCAGAAACTTACGTGAAAAAGTGCCTTTTTGAAGCATTAAAAATCAAAGTTTCTCAAAGTTTCGCCCTCGCTTCGCTCGGGCACGAAAGAAATCGCAATTATGTAAACTATTTGAATCAACTACATATATAAAAAATAGTTTCCTTTTGATATTCCAAGTCTCCATACCCACTTTGCACCCTCCCAAAAAAAGCTTCCGGCGCCAATTCTTGGATTTGTTAGGTATTTTTATTGATTTTTAAGGCCAAAATAATTCAAAAATTTTTTGTTCAATTACTCGATGAAAAAAAAATTATTCCAGTTAAGTGAAAATTTCATATTATTGGGATATTGAAATCTGCAAATTTTCAACCCCCTAGTAGCGGTCTGAGTTTTGATCGGAGAAGGATGGCGATGGTTTAGGGGGATGTAGAAACTCAAATCATATCTTTTAAGAGCTACAAAGGCTTCTCACACAATTTTAGCGCTTTACAAGAAATCGTATCAAAATTTTAATATAGGTACTTTATTACATAACTTTTCACGTTCGTAGGTATTATTCATTAAAATCTAAATTGAATATTACCGAGCTTTTGCAAAATATCGGCTTATAAACGAAAATAGATTTCGCGTACTTTTCATTCGCGATTTTTCAAAATAAATTAATACGTAATCTTAGGAAAATGTAGCGAATTCTACTTTCATATCGGAGCGTAATTAACTGAGAATTTATTCGTAAGGTATGGTATGCGGTTACAATTTCTATAACGTTTTTCTATCGATACGAATATCACGATTATTTTTCTTTGTCAACTAATGCAATAAGTTGTAAAACAGAATCTATGAATTCGCGATCTAATTGACTTTTAAAAGCTTGAAATTGAAAGAGGTTTGCGAGGGAAGTACCAAGAAAACAAATTCAGCAACGATAGATGTTTTCATCAGGTCACCTATAAATTTCTATAACTTTTTCCTATCGATTTAAGTAACACGAATATTTCTCTTTGTCAACTAATGCTATAAGTTGTCAAAAAGAATTTATGAATTCGCGATGTAATTGACTTTTAGTACTTTGAAATTGAAAGAGGATTGGGGGAGGTACCGAGACAACAGATATGGCAGCGAAATAGAATCACTTTTTCGTCAGGTCACCTATCAACGTAAAGTTGGAAAATTTTCATACAGGTTGTCAGTTGCAATTTAGTTCTTAAACTTTAATTACTTATGTAATTTGCTTGCTTTGAAATTTTTGAAGAGAAAAAGTTAATTATTATCGACTTTAGATTCATTCACATCTTGTAATTTTTAAATATTGGATTGGCATTTCAACTAGATCTAAAATTGGTTTTCAATCATCAGAAATAAAAAATTTATTGGTCTAATCACTTGACAGGGTGTCTACCAATTTAAAAAAATCAAATTTCGCGACTTTTTCGCGACCTTTTTTTAAGGTATCTAGTATCTACCCCTCAATTTGACACCCCCCCCCCTTCAAAAAAAATCAACGAGATCAAATTTATTATAGAAAAAAGTTTATACACGGAAGAAAATACGTCTTTAATTTTGAAAAAAGACAATTTTTCACAAAAATTTTCCAAAAGTGAGTAATTTTATAGTAAAGAAGAGAAGTAGTTACTGCCCGAGCGAAGCGAGGGTGAAAATTTTACGAAAAATCATGTTAGAACGGATAAAATTGTTAAATGATTATTGAGAAATAAATTCATGGAAAGTTTGAAATATTAGCAGATTTTGCCCGAGCGAAGCGAGGGCGCAATTTTTTCGAAGAATTTATTTAAAAAACAGCAAAAAAAGACACATTTCCAAGTGGTTTTCTCCTTTAAAACATCCCTTAGAAAATTCCAAAATTCTCCAATTATTTTAGATTTTCCTGACAATGGACACAATATTACCTTTGAAATTCCCAATCGTGATCGCTACTTAGTCTCCCACAAGAACATATTTTTCCGCTTCAAAATATTCAATTGTCTGAAATAGAAGGGAAGAGGACGAAGAGGTATATAATTTAAGAATGGGTTTTTTAAATTTATGAGCCCGAGCGAAGCGAGGGCGAAAATTTTTAGAAAAAATGTTCAAAAAAGTGAAATTTCTTTACTTTTTCTGTTTTGTAAAAGGCGAAAAAAATGAAAGTAATTTCGAAAAAATTCGCGACTTTTGATGAATTTTGGGTCAATTTCGCGACTTTTTCGCGACTTCAGCGACCTGAATCTAAATTCGCAACTTTTTCGCGACTTTCGCGACCGGTAGACACCCTGCGTTGACGAGAAAATAATGCATTCGAGTTCATAATAGGTATCAGAATATCACAATTAGCAACTAACTGAACAGACGTACAAAATTTTCAAAGAAAAATTAAAAATTTTTATTTTAGTGTAGGCAAATTAGACAAAAAACAACATTTCTGGCCACCAAAGCTTTTATTGCGGAAAACTGTCGTGAGAGGTCCCCCCTTACTAATTTTTTTTACGGGGGTTCCACCCACCTAAAAAATGTGTTTTCGCTTCTACATATCTCCTTTGGATTTGATTTTGCGGTAAACATAGCTCAGTACTTTTTTGTTCTACAGTCAATTTCTAACATTTCATGTGGGGGGAATTTTTTTGTACAACGATGAGCAGATGAGATAAAGAGTCCTGAAGGAAGGGAGTTATGGGAAAAATACCATAATTTAAAAACGCGATAATATGAATAAAATCGTAGTATGTTTTGGTCATGAAAATAGTAGTATTATGTAAAGGTGGTATTAATGCCTGCTGGACCCCTCTCCCTTCCTATGTGCCCACCCCACCATACCCATTTGTTTTTATTTAGCAGTGGAAATATAATTGAAGGATGAGGTGGGATGGACACGTAGGAGGGGGAAAAGGTTCAAAAAGGTATCTTGACCCTCTCCCCCTCCTGCGAGTTCATCCTACCTCACCCCTCAATCATTTACTCAAGGGGAGTTTTCCGCAATAAAAGCTTTGCTGGCCAGAAATGTTACTTTATGTCTACTTTGCCTACACCATTTCTGATGATTGAAAACAACATTAATTGTGAATTTTTCGAACGATAAAAAAATTAATTCTAGGTCAACGTAAATTCCATAGTGTAGCATGTCACTAATTGTAACTGGCTGCACTGACATACAAAATTTTCCAAAAAAATTTCCGAAATATACTTCTATATAGTGATTTAAAAAAAGACTTGATATTTTCAGGCGAAAAAATAATCAATTCAATGTCAAATATAAATTCCGTATTTGGAATCTTATGATTTTCTGTTGGCTGCACTGGTGTATAAAATTTTCAATTGTTTTTTTCAAAATTCACTTTCTGTGGTTGAAAAAAAATGTTTGTTCACTTACTCGATGAAAAAAAAAAATCATTCCAGTTCGGTGAAAATTTCATATTATTGAAATATTGCAATCTGCAACTTTTCAATCCCCTGGTAACAGTCTGAGTTTTGATCGGAGAAGGATGGCGATTGTTTAGGGAGATGTAGAAACTCAAATCCCATCTTTTAAGTGCTACGGCTTCTCACACAATTTTTATTGGCTAAAAAACGTAAAAAAACAGCATTTTTTTCAAAAGGAGGTGCACTTTGAAGCACCTCCTGCTCCCCTCCCCTTACCCCTTGGAGGGTCAATTTTTTTTGTGAAGTCTCCCACTCAAAGTAAACCACCCCATCAAATTTAGTCAAAATCCAAGATATGATTTTTTTTTCGATCCACCTTACTGTAGGTACTACCCATTGTTTTAATAATGTTGAAAAAACGATCAAAATTTTGAAAAAAATTCGAAATGTAAAATTATTTAAAAAGTCGTAGAAAATACAAAAAAATTCGTAAAAATTGTTGAAATCTCTTTAGAAAGGTGCTTAAAATATATTGAAAAACTTTAAAATTACATTAAAATTACTGAAAATTGATCAAAACCCGGTGAAAATATTGAAAAAGTTCCAGTCAAGCGTTGTTTTTATGGTACAGTCATTTTAGGTTTCAACCCAAAAAAAAAGACCCCCTTTTGGGTGACGAAGGGGTTCAAATTATGGTTTTTCGGCTATAACTTTCGAAATTATGCACTTACGAAAAAAAAGTTGAAACAAAAGTTGTAGAACATAAAAAAACAAACAACTTTGTTATTTACAGTATTTCCCTAGGACGTCATGGGAAGGAGCTGGAGCTTTGTGAAAAAAATCAATTTTGAAAATTTTCCAATAATACAAAATAATCACCAAAAATTGGGTCCATTGACTTTTAGGAACGGTTCTTTTACATAGTACATCCCATTACTACGTAGAATAAGTAAACTGTATAACCGACCCCGCATCTCAAAGTAGGGGGGGGGGTGACCCTCCGTAGAAAAAGTCGCATTTTCCCCCGAGCGTAGCTCAGCTACAGTGAGAAATTCGAAAAATTGGTTCAAACAAACGTTGTAGAGCGTCAAAAGACAAACATTTTACTTTTTTTACTTTTTTTCTACGTGATCTTGGGAGTGAGCTATTGCAAAAAGAAAAAAAAGCAGGGTTCGAAAATTTTTCAATAATTCAATACATAAATTACCCCAGGTATAAAATTTAGCGAACCGATAGTCCAACAAGTTGGTTTCTGAGGTTTTCATGGTTGCTGAACTCGATTTCTTTAATAATTCAACCTCTGGACCCAAATTAGACCCCAAAAGAGGGGGTTCAAAATTCGTAAAAAGGTTTTGAACGCTCCCTCGCTTTTTTTTTGTTTTTACACTAGCTCACTCCCAAGACCAGGTAGAAAAAAAGTAAAAAAAGTAAAATACTGTAAATAACAAAGTTGTTTGTTTTTTATGCTCTACAACTTTTGTTTCAACTTTTTTTTTGTAAGTGCATAATTTCGAATGTTATAGCCGAAAAAACAAAATTTGAACCCCCTCGCCCCCCAAAAGTGGGTCTAAATATGCATCAATTTTAGGGAAGTTCGGGAATATGAAGTACATACTTTACTGAGCTTATATACGAAACTTCCCCTTCCTGCTAATTTTTTTGGGGTTAGGGCATTTTTTTTTAGCTAAAATGACTGTACTATTAGACAATTTTCATAAAATTCTAATTCTTTTGCTCAAACTTTCAAGATGGTTTCAAGCCATTTTTGCAAAAATTCGTCATTTTTCATGAATTGTATCAATTTTCAGGAAATTTTTACATAATTTCCATAAAAATGTATCGATTTTTCTCGTATTTTACAACATTATGGCCCGAATTTTAAATCATACCTTAAAAATTAAGGCAACCTTAATGGTTTTAAGGAACCTTTTTGTGCTTTCTGATTGGTTGAAAATGCGATAAGGAATTTTTAAGGCTACCTTAACTTTTAAGGTATGATTTAAAATTCGGGCCTATATCTCATTATTGAAAACTTTTGGAATATTTGAAGATTTTTAGGAAAATTTTAATAAAATTTTGCCATTTTTTAAAAGTTTTCAGCAATGTTTAAAAGATTTTCAAATAGGTAACTTATTGTAAACTTTTCCAGCATTTTGAACAATTTTCGAAAGGATTTAAATTTTCAATTCTCTCTTGCACGATCTACACCTACTACAGAAATTTCGAAACGATTGGTTCAGTTAAACGAGAGAAATTGAGGAGGAAAAATTGACCAATCACAGGCCTTCCAACTTTGAGCTCAAGCCTTATAAGGAATTTTTGATGAAGATTTTATCTGCCGACCACTGCCTCAAAGGGGCCATAAAATCAGTCTTTGTGTTGGTCTAAAAATGCCGACCCAGCAAGTGGTATTGCAAGGGTTCAAAGAAAATATTTTATCTGCGGACCCATTGTTGAGAAATATGATTAAATCGCATCAGAAAAGTTGACCAATCACAAGCCTCCAAACTTTGAGCTCAATTTTCTCGTAAATGGTGAGCTTTTAAGAAAAAGTCCTCAGAACCAAAGTTGTAGAGCGTGAAATTCCTGACTATTCTTTTGGCCTCCGCTTTCCTCTACGATGTGCCGTTCGCGAGATATTTTCGAAAAACTGGATAAACTTTGAACTCGAAAAGCTCAACTTTCAAAGCACGGATCGACTTTGAAATTTAATCAGCTCTTCTCCCATGCACGTTCTAACAACTATAAAAATTTCAAGTCGATTGGTCAACTCTAACGTGAGTTATCGCGTCAGAAAGAAATGTCCCAAAAATGAGCTTTAAAGTTGAAAAGCTCAGTTTTCTGTGCACAGAATTGCACCAAAAACTAATCAGCTCTTCTCCTGCATGAACTACACCTACTGTAAAAATTTCAGCCCGATCTGTTCAGTTTAGCGAGAGAAATCGCGTCAGAAAAAAAGGCTTCAACAAATAAATAAATAAATAACCCCTTATGAACGCTCTAGCGGATTCCCGCTAGAGCGGGAAGTCCGCTAAGTCCGCTAAAAAGGCAACCCGCCCGAAGAAATTTCACACTTCTAAGTATAGAATGCTTCTGCTCTAAGAATGTATCAAGCTCGAGAACACAAAAATGCATTTTTTTTTGCTCGTCCGCTGATGAATTTCGAGACTGCTCGAAATAGTTCGGGCACGAGTAATCATGGAAACCGGTTCCACTACGAATTCTTTTGCAAATCCAAATGAATAGCAATCTAGGTGCCGGTACGATACCTACGTATAGGAAAATTCAATCGATACTGGGCCAGCGATGCCTAAGTTGGTAAATTACCTACATCGAAGAAGTCGAACGAATTTCGAGTCTCTGCAGAGTACCTTGCTGGGGGTTGCGAATCTTTTTCAATAAGCGAGTATTGTCAACCAGCGTAAAAAATTAGCTCTGCATTCATCATCGGTTGACAGGTACCTTTAGCTGGGATTTTTTTCTGGTACATTTATCTCGCAGAGAATACGAAACGAAAACGATGCGACTGCGTAGGTAGGCTTTCACAATATCGAAGAATAGAGAGAATAATGCAGCAGAATGCAGATTTTTAGCAACGCGGGTATTGTTTGCAGCGGGAATATATTTTGGTATTCGCAAACGCAAGCTGGGCTGTGAAAAACTAGTCTCGAGTTGGAACGAGAGAATGGAGCAAAGATGTGAAAAAAATAGAAAGGAATAAAACGATAACCTTGATGAAACACGTGTTACGTTAATTACGAAGGCCGAACATCTCCAGTAGTGACATAAAATTGGTAAAACTTTTTTTTTCGCAACTTGTTTGGTATTTTAACGAAAAAGTAGAACTTATGGATGTCGGATCGAGTGGATTTCGGAGGTTTGCGAAATAATCTGAGGGAATTGGTCGATACACTGGCGGGAGTAAGGTGTAGGCGGAAAATTCAGTACGAATGTCAAGAGAGCATTTGGTACCTAAACGGAGGATTTTTTTGATAACCATCTCATCGGCATCGAACTGGATGCGGTGTAAAGCCGATAGGGACCTGGGAGCACCACACAAGCACACTCGCATATAGAAAGGGCAGCATTACCATACTAACCGGTTTCAGAGAAGTTCCAGATATGTAATGGTTCTTCTCATTGCTGTCTAAACATCTTACGACCGAAAAACCGGTCTTTGTTAGAATTTATAAGATCGAGATCCAACCACAAAAAAAAAAGAAAAAAGATCGATTCCTATATACTTTCTCATCTGTCTCTCTCTTTCTCACTGATGGTATTCGCAAACCTTACACATACTGTGCCGAAAAACCAAACATTTGCTAAAAATCTAAATCCGAACGGTGTGACCCTCGATTTTGGTCCGCCTGTGTGCCTTCTCTCGTAGGTATACAGGTAGGTAATAGGTAGAGTGGAGTAGCCCGGAGTGTTGGCACTTTGGCGCGAATTCGCGTTCAGTTTACAACAAAGCACTGGCCCAACGCAGCCAAATGTGCATCTTATTGACAGCAGCAGGTATACTGTGCGTTCAATGTTTTTACTCAATTACTCAGCTGGCATTTCTTTGTTGGTAGTGATTTTGCATCGATGGTGCCGTCAGCTTCAACCTTGGTAGTTGGTACCTAGTTTGGGTATTCAACGAGGCAAATTTATTGATAATTCGGTGTGTATGGTATCGCCGGTGATCGATAATAAGTAGGCAAGAATACAACGATGTGATGTATGAATTGGAAGTATTAATGGGTTGTGGCAAAATAATAACGAGGAGCGTGTCGTGAAATTTACATTGTAATGGATATCGTGGTTGGATACTGGATAGTCGATCGAAGAATATCGATTAATCGATCACCTCGAATTGTATGTAAAATTGGTGTACCCTCTGTAAGCTGAACGAACGATGCTTTGGTTTAGAAAATCGACGATTTCGTCAGATTTTCAAATGTTCAGGCATGCCACGCAGATTTTGGGGGAAAATAGTGACTTTAGTGACTTTTTACCAGGCAAAAAGTGACCTATTTTTTGAAAAAAGTGACCAATTTTTCATTTTTTTCATAAATAAATACACCCCCCCCCCCCAAAAAAAAATCATAACTCAAACTGTATTTCTCTCTGCAATAGTGCTGAAAATACTTTTTTTCTGAAACATTTTTTCATCGAGGGTAAGGGTGCCATATTTTGACCACTTTTTTTCAAACTTCCACCAATCAAAGACTTATGGAGGTAAAAACGTCAGAAATGGCTTAAAAAAATACATTGATCCTTCCTCCACCACCCCATAAAATTCTGAGCCGATATGATCATTTTTTGTAATTTTTTTTCTGAGGGAATTCAAAAATTGATTATCGAAATTTTAGGTTCCTAATTTCGACCACCAGCCCCCCCCCCCATATTGAGATGAGGGGTCGGTTGTACATTTTTCTTATTCTACTTAGTAATGGGATGTAAAAAAAAACCGCTCCTAAAACTCGATTAACCCGATTATTGGTAATTATTTGAGGTAATGGAAAATTTTTAAATTTGATTTTTTTCTGAAGGCCCTAGCTCCTCCCCACGACATCCTGAGAAAAAAATGATAAATGACAAAATTGTTCGTTTTTTAATGCTCTACAACTTTTGTTTCAACTATTTTTTCATTAGTGCGTAATTTCGAAAGTTATCGACGAAAAAACAAAATTTGAACTCCCTTACTCCTCAAAAGGAGGACTAAATTATGCACCAATTTTAGGGAAGTTCAGGAATCTTAAAATACATATCCTCCTACGAAACTTCCCCTTTCTGCTAATTTTTTTTGGGTCAAAACCTAAAATGACTGTACTACTATGCTATTTCGTCTTTTTCAATTTTCTCCGCTAGTTTTGCCTGTACGGTTGTTATTTTGGTTTCAAATTGTTTATCTGTGAAAAGGAGCATGAAAATTTTTTTACCGGTAGATTGCGTCTATAGCGGCCGAAATCGGCTGGTGGTCAAAATTAGAAAGCGGTCGAGATTAGGACATTTTACCCTTAATAAATCTTTAATTGAAGCCTCCAGTTTAAAAATATGCTTCAAATAACTGAAAAAAAGAATAAACTTGTTTTATAAATAAGTTTTTACTGAAAAAAATCGTAATATTCTGCATCTAAAAATTACGAGTTCTAAAAAATAAACTAAGTATTTTTTAAAATTTTATGCAAGAGCGGAAGGCCGTTTGAATGAAAAAAGTGACTTTAGAGTGAAAAAACGGACTAATAGTGACTTTTGGCCAAAAAAGGGACTTTTAGTGACCAACCCTGAAAATAGGGGATAAGTCACTAAAAAAGGTGACTCCGTGGCATGCCTGAATGTTGGGTTCGATTCGAAGCAGGTTGAATTACTTGATATCCATATTCGACCATTATCAAAATAATCGATAATCATTCATTTTATGGACAGTAGGGTGGAATGAAAAAAAAAAAAAACATATCTTGGATTTTGACCAAAGGGTATGGCTGGATAAGGGGTGAATTTGGCCCCCGGCGCTTTTGGGCTCTTAAACACTTCAAGTCGTGTATATTGACTAGAAATAATTTTTCACAAAATTTTGGACCCCTACCCCCTCTTTTTCGGAACTATGGCCATTTTATTGCATCATTTTTAAGAATTTTTAATTTCAACGGAAGTGAAGGAAATTTTCTGTTCTTTGGCACAAAGTTACATCTCGTAGAGGTGTATTTATGATAATTTTTTCAACAATTTTGGTGCACTCCTTCACGTTTTTTCGGCCATTTGAAGTTTTCAATCGTAAAAAATACTATATAAGCGAAGAGCGACCACACTGGAAAAATTTCTAAAAAATTTGTTTTTTTATGTGCAATTTTGCTGTGCAGTTGGTTTTGGCGATTTCTTTGAACTAAGCGCCGAAAATCGCGAAAACTCGCACAGAAATGTTGTTATTTCAACAGATTTTTCAATTTTTGAGCGTTTTATACCGAAAAAAATGAAAAAATGAAAAAACAAAATCCATATTCGTGTTCAGCAGGTCAAAATATCCCGATAAACACTTTTTTCGCGATCGTTTTACTTCAAGTCTCGAAATTCATTTTTTTTACCTATAAAAAATCAGTAAAAAAGGTGAATTTTGAAACTTCAATCAAAACTATTGCGAAAAGGGTGTTTATCGGGGTATTTTGACCTGCTGAATACGAATATGGAATTGGTTTTCTTATTTGGTCATTTCTTTCGGTATAAAACGCTCAAAAATTGAAAAATCTGTTGAAATAACAACATTTCTGTGCAGTTTTTTGCGATTTTCGGCCCTTAGTTCAAAGAAATCGCCAAAACCAAATGCACAGAAAAATTCTACCAAAAAAACCAAATTTTTTAGAAATTTTTCCAGCGTGGTTGCTCTTCGCTTATATAGTATTTTTTATGATTGAAAACTTCAAATGGCCGAAAAAACGTGAAGGAGTGCACCAAAATTGTTGAAAAAATTATCATAAATACACCTCTACGAGATGTAACTTTGTGCCAAAGAACAGAAAATTTCCTTCACTTCCGTTGAAATTAAAAATTCTTAAAAATGATGCAATAAAATGGCCATAGTTCCGAAAGAGAGGGGTAAGGGTTCAAAATTTTGTGAAAAATTATTTCTAGTCAATATACACGACTTGAGGTGTTTAGGAGCCCAAAAGCGCCGGGGGCCAAATTCACCCTTTATCTAGCCATACTCTTTGGTGCGATGGTTTACTGTGAGTGGACACCTCCCAAAAAAATTTTGAGCCTTCTAGGGGCAAGGAAAGGGGACAGGAAGTGCTCAAAGTGCACCTCCTTTCGAATAAAACGCTGTTTTTGTGTTTTTCAGTCAATCAAAATTGTATGAGAAGCCTTCTTAGCACTTGAAAGATGCAATTTGAGTTTCTACATCTTCCTAAACCATCGATATCTTTCTCCGGACAAAACTCAGACTGCTACCAGGGGGTTGAAAAGTTGCAGATTGCAATATTCCAATACCTAATATGAAATTTTCACTAAGCTGGAATGATTTTTTTCTCTTCAACGAGTAATTAAACAAAAAATTTTATTCAACCACTGAAAGTGAATTTTGAAAAAAAAATTCACTTTCAGTGGTTGGTATCGATGGAGGAGAGGGGGGGGTAACTTATCCCCCCTTTTGAGATTTTCAGCGGTTAGTAGGGAAAATTTACCATTTTTGTACTCATATATTCCCAACTTGAGAAAATATGAGTACAAAATGGTGAATTTTTCCAACTTGACGAAATATGTTTTTCCAAGTTGATGAATTTCCATATTTTCTCAAGTTGGACAAATTTACCATTTGTACACATATTTTTCAAAGATTGAGAAAATTGAACATTTGTACTTTCATAGTTTTTTTTTTAAATAAGAAAGCAGAATTAAATAGTCATTTCTTCGGGGAAAATTTATCATTTATATTCATATTTTCCCACGTTGGGAAAACTGAACATTTTTTTAAATGCAAAAAAGCAATAAAATTTTTCAAAAACTTCGCATGGACTTTATCAAGGACTAAAAATTGAAAATTTACTAATCGGAGAGAATTTTTCTCAGTTCAATACGAAATATTTTCAAAAAATCCTTCTCAAACGCTTCTAGCCTTAATTGCTGCTCTCTCATTTTTAATCAGTTAAAAGTTACTGATAAATAGTCAGAATTGAACCACAGGGAAAATCATCAAAATTTTTTGATTTTCAGAGAATTTTAGCTGATTTTTCAATGAATTTCAGAGATTTTACTTCCCTTTCAGTGATTTTTCACTGTTTGCCTTCAGTAAATTTTTTTACTGATTTATTAGTGTGCTGCAATTCTGACTGTTTTCTAGTAATTTTCGTTAATTTTCACTGATTTATAAATGAGAGAGTGTATAAATATGACGTAAAAAAAGAAAACCAGGCGTCGGAAAAAATTCGAGTAGGTAGTAAGTAGGTTGACTGAATAGAATGGAAAAAATTGAATTTCAGAAGGAAATCGAAAATGGTCAAGTATGATCGATCGATTCAATACCTAATAAATTTGACATTGTGATGAAAAAATTCAAAAAAAAATGACGAAAATCCCGATATTGATTTAAAGAATTGATGAGAGAAAGAGGAGTCAAATTATTGATTTGATGAAGAAAAAATCGATCTTGAATTGTCGAATTGTGGATTTTTTTCGAAGATCAAGTAAAAAGATTCACACGAGTCGAGATTCGAGAGTCATATTTTCCTCCGGTTGAGTATTACATCAGCGAGAGGACTGTAAAGCACCACATTATTGATCGATATTGATTTGTCTAATTGACGAACAAAAAAGTCGATTGACTTATCAAAATTTCAATTAAATAAACTAATTTTTCATACATGATCAATACATTTTTTATCAATTCAATTTCACATTTAAAAAATCGAATCTGTTCTACGACGAAAAAATCAATAATGATTTATCAAACTATTAAGGAAAAAAGTCAAATTATCAATCTTCGAGAAAAATTAAATTCGCAAAAAATCCACAATATGGTGAAAATGGATTGGTCGAATAATGCTGAAACAATCCAAGGAATTGATTTCATTTAATCGAATCAAACGATCAAATTTGATTGATCGATTCAATAAGTGGGGAGTTGACTTACTTAGACACACTGATACAAATTTTTTACTAATTTCAAATCGAACAGGTCAAAATTGAATCCATCGAGACATTAATTTCACGAGAAAGAAATCAATCGAATCAAATACTAAATCTATGACACTTCTTTCCCATTAAAATTTATAAATCGAATTTCTATGCTAAAAATGAATCGATTTTTTCTCGCACAAAAATTTAAAAAAGGTACCAGCTCAACTGAAAAAAATTAACTAAGAAATCACCCTGATAGCCCCTAAAAAACCACATCCATCACATTTCGTTCCAACGCGAATAAATACCTATGCTCATATTTTTACAAACATTCCAAATCACTGGGAAATATCGATCTCTTACTAATTTTCACCCTTCATCACACGTTACGTTGTACCATACACATAGGGAAAAAATACAGACATTTTCAACTTGGTAATGAAATTTTCGAGATTTACATTCGAGCCTGATTCATGAATAAAAAATATAAAGCAGCAAACCGCAATACGTGAAAACGTCGACGATACATTATTACAACAATTTAAAATTCATCGTATGAAAATTTAATTTAGATCAATTTAATTTTTTTTACACATAAACGAATACATTTGTCATGTTTTAGAACTTGGAATACTTTTTTCCTCCAACTTCCAGTAAAAAGTAAATAGGTAGTTTGCTTTCGATCATAAGCGCATCCAGAAATTGTGTAAGGGAGGGGCTCAGAATTAGAGAAAAATGGGAGGGCGTCAAAATTCAATGAAGAAATGAAGTAATCTGTTATTTCAGAGCGGCTGGAGTAGGTATTTTCAGTAGACAGATAATACATAACTACAGATTTGAGCGAGGAAAAATTGAAAAATGACGAGATTTTCCGATTTTTTTTTAGTCAAAATTACTGATTTTTTCTGATAAATGAGACATTGACTGAGAAATTAGTAATTTTTGACCGAAAAATGAGTGGAAAATCACTAATTTTCAATGAAAATTATTTTACTGATTAAAAAAGACAATTTCTGCAAATTCAACTGATTCAAATTCAGAGAGTGGTATGATTATTAGGGTGGGCCGAAAAACCAAAAATTTTGATATTTGAAAAGTTACCCCTGCAAAAGTTGTTGGCTGGGTAGACTAGAAAAATAAAATAAAAAATTTCAAAATCAATTCATATCTTCCGATCGCGTAAGAGCTTTCAATTCTTCAAAAATTGCCAAAAATTAAAAATTAAAAAAATTTGGAAAAAATTTAAAATCTATTAAAATTAATTTTAGAGCTAAATTAGTGACTATCTAGACCAAAAAGCACATTTTTTTTGAAAAATTCAGGGTTTTATAACTTTTTTCAATTTTTCTTCGGAGGTGAAGAAATAAGTATGAGAAATTTTAAATAACTATAAAACATGGATTTTTTCAAAAAAGTAGAGCTTTTTGCTTTAAATAGTCCATAAATAAGCTCTAAAATTGATTTCAATGAATTTTGATTTTTTTTAATTTCTGGAAATAATGAATTTTTGGCAATTTTCGAAGAATTGAAGGCTCTTGCGCGATCGAAAGATATGAATCGATTTTGAAATTTTTTATCTTATTTTTCTACTCTATCCAGCCAACAACTTTTTCCGGGTTGGGGGTAACTTTTCAAAAATCAAAATGTTGGATTTTTCGGAGCCCACCCTAATGATTATTCAAGAAATAGTCACTAAAAATACTGCCCGAGCGAACATTTTCTAAAAAATCATACTCATCTTTGACATTTTTACGATAAAAAAATCATCTCCTTGCCGAGTTGGGGGGGGGGGGGGGGGGGGTAGAGCACCCCCCGGGTGCCCTTATGCTTTCGATAGTACAAAAAATTTTACCTACACACGAATGCAATAAATAAACCGGTATGGTTTTCGCATTCGATGATATTGGTTTTATTTTATAGGTACTTTCAATTGAAATGTTAGTAACCTTTGAATATATGTAAATCGAATGGGTCGTACAAAGTACAGGTTAAACGAGTAACCTTTCCTTTTTATATAAAAGAATCAGGTACGTACGTACTACGTAGATAAATCTCCGTAGATAATCAGATTACCACGTTATTTCAATACTGCATGTTCATATGTATACCTAATTCGTATCACTTCATTCGCGTCCTTATCTATTCGTCGACCAAATATACGTACTATGGAATATATCAATTTTCATTATTTTCTGGTCCAAACTCGAAGAGCGAAAATTACTTGAATCTCAAGTATCAATTTAGAAATATTCAATTGAAGCTTGAAAATTTAAATTTTAAAAAGGGAAATTTTATATCAACTCGTTTGAGATGTTTTTATACTTAGGTAGTTGAAAATATTTCTAAGCAACACAAAAAAATGAGGCACATTCGTAAGCATCTGATTGTGAAAACATGCAAAATAATGATTATTTTTTCACTAACCTTTTTAAAAAATAATCTCCATTCGATAAAAATTATCCTTGAAGGTGATCCCCATTTTGATTTTGAAACGAATCTTTCTGAATGAAAAATTAATCGTACAAAGGAGTTCACTGGCAATCATCTGTAAACCAAAAAAATGAAATAATAAATCAAAATGGGTTTACTTATCCAAAAAATGCAAGCTTTATTTTCATAATATGCCTTAGATTATAAGATAGGCAATTTACATCGCATCTCAGTAAGAATAAGAAAGTGTAATGTTTGGAAGGGAGAATTGAATGATTTTATGTTTATGTGTGAGTTGGAAGTGGAGCGGGTTCAGATTAAAATTTAATTAATCGATGTTTGAAAAATTACTTGATTTGTCTATTTCTCGAAAAATAATATATTTGACTGAAATGGCTTTTTTTTTCGATGTTTTATTCAAATTTTCAAGATATTGATAGAAATTTAGCTTGAAAGACTCAATCTCTCTCATTCTGAATCAGTGAAAAATCACTGATAAATAGTCAGAATTGCAGCTCAGAAAAAAACAGCAAAATTCACTGATTTTTCAAAAAATTTCACAAATTTTTCAGCAAATTTCATAAATTTTACTGACTTTTCAGTGAATTTTCACCGATTTTCCAGTGATTTTTTTCACTGATTTGTTTTCAGTAAAAAAATGTTCACTGATTTTTTCCTGTGCTGCAATTTTGACTGTTCCTCAGTGATTTTCGATAATTTTCACTGATTTATAATTGAGAGAGAGAAGGGTACGATAGGCAAATCGGTCAACTTCACATTTTTCAATTTTTTTCCTCATAATCGATCTCGTTACATAGAATAGTAATTTTTTACCCTAAAATCAAATCCCAGTCCCTATTCCAGGGAGGCGTAACCTTGAAAAATGTGATTTTTTACATTTTAGGTGTCATATTCGAGCGTTTTTCAATCTATCGAAGCAAAATCAAGTGATAGGAGATATTGCATGAGTAAGATCACAATTTTTTTCAGATTTTATGGCTTCAAAATTAACCTTGAAGAGGATTTTTAAAAAGTTCAAAAATTCGTGAAAATGGCGAAATATCTTTGGAAAAAATCTAAAAAAATTCACGTATGCTTGGTTGTATTCTGCAGTCTGCACCCTCCTCTATTTTTCAGTTTTTGGGCCTTTGACCTTCTAAAATTCTCAAAAACGTTTCGTTTTTTACAAAAATTGGAAAGAAAGAAGTGGCACAATACTATTTCAGCAATCATTTTATTCAAAGTCTAAAATTTCACTTTTTTCACAGATTTTCCATGACCGATTGAAAAAATTCAGATAAAAAAATAAATTTTGATAATTTGATCAATATGATGAAGAAAAGTCTTAAACAAGGTATTTTGAAGAACTGAATATGAATCCAGCATTGGTTTTTTCATTCTCTCATTTTTTCTCAAAAACGCTCAAAATTTGAAAAATTGTAGATGAAAATTGAGTTTGAGACATTGAACAAAAAGGTTGCTTAAGTAAATACTAAATAGCAAAAGATAAGGTTGTAAATAATTTTCTTTACTTGATTTTTGGTTTTAATTTTTTTTTTTAATTTTCTTATCGTAATTTTCTTGAATTACTTTATTTTTTCCGAGCTCAATTTTTTTCAAAACTTCAAAAATTGTTCAAACTTGAAATTTTTTATACTTGAATTTTCAAATAATTTTTCCAACATATTATTTATTTCAATTTAATCCAAAATTTTTAAGTTCACGTAGTCATAATTTTCTCAAATTGTTTAATTTTTTTCCAAGTTCAATGTTCGTTAGAAATGTAAAAAAATTTCACTCAACTTCAAAATTTTTTACTTTTAAATTTTTATAACGCAGGACGACATTTTTCAAGCTTTTGAAATGCTGTTTGAAGTTAAATAGGCGATTTTAATAATTTTTCGCGCTGACCACGAAAAAAGTAGTGAAAAAATTTCATTACCCAAGGATTTCTCATAATTTCAATTTTTTATAGAACATTTTTTTATACTTTTTGATAACTTTTGACACTTGAAGTTAATTTTCTGAGCAGAGGACGAGTTCGATGAAAAAAATGAATAGAACTTAAGTTGTGAAGCGTAAAATTTCCTTTCGGTAGAGTCCAATTAGTTTTTTCGTAAGAGGCTTAGCTTTTGAGATATTTTAGTTAAAAGTTCAACATATATCTTTTTTCTTGGAAAAGTTTTATGACCAAATTTGCTCATTTATTAAAAAACAGCACAAAAAAACGAATGAAAAACGATCGACGAATGTAATTTGTCGAAACGTCGATCGTTTTTCATTCGTTTTTTTTGTACTGTTTTTTAATAAGTGAGCAAATTTGGTCATAAGACTTTTTCAATTTATACTACATACTCGTATACCATATGTTTCTTTTTACATCTTTTTTCTTATTGAAAATATCTCTAATGATAAATCTCTTGAGGAAAAACTAAGTGCACTTCACAGAAAGGAAATTTTATGCTCTACAATTTATGTGAACGCTTTCTTTGCTCAGAAAATGTACTCTATATCTCAAAAGATAAGCCTCTTACGAAAAAACTAATTGGACTCTACAGAAAGGAAATTTCACGCTTTACAATTTAAGTTCTATTCATTTTTTTCATTGAACCCTTCCTCTGCTCAGAAAATTGACTTCAAGCGTCAAAAGTCATCAAAAAGGGTAAAAATAATGTTCAACAAAAAATTAAAATTATGAAAAGTCCTTGGGTGAGAGAATTTTTTCACTACTTTTTAGTGATCAGCGTGAAAAATTATTAAAATTACCCATTAAGTAAACTTCAAACAGCATTTTCTACATCGACCTGTATAATTTTTTCTAATTTTTGAAACCTTTTTCCAAGCTTAAATTTGTTCAGTATTGTTTTCAACTCCAAAGTTTTTCACTTTTTCTCAACTCGAGAAGACGTCAACGAAATTGGAAATTGGTTTGAAGTCTGGTCGAGTTAAAAACAATGTTGAGAAAATTTGAACTTGGAAAAAATTGAGAAAAAGACTGAAATTTGATTGAAAATTTTTGGAGTAAAAAAACACAAGAAATTTTGAAAAAAATGAAACTAAAAAACATACAAAGAAAGTTATTTTCCATTTTTCAAACAAAAATCCTCTCTTATTCAAAAATACCTAAGTAAAAGTAAACGATTCTTTCGTTCTCGTCATTTTCGAAGTGCCTGAAGCCTATCTGCATTAATTTACTCGACGGTTAGAAATAATATTTTAATTAACCGAGTCGATTTTTAGAAAAAATTGAAAAAGGGTAGATGGGCCGTGCAACTATCTCACCTTGCCATAGTATTTGAAGAATTTTCAAAGTTGAAAACTGAATTTGACTACTCGACTAATAAATTTTCATCGTCGAGCGAAAATTTACATAAAACTGGAGCCGATTGCAACCCCATACATCGAAATCGGATTCAACTAAACTATAAAATTATCGTGCAACCGAATACGCCGCACCGCACGCTGGGGAACTTTCGACACCAAAGTTTAGAAATTACTACGTTGTATAAACGGATTTTTACTCTTGTCGGTAGTGCGACTCCTTTATACATTGAAAAGCGCCATTACGAATAGAAATAATTCGTTTATAATGAATATACGGTGACATAAGTAACAATAAATTAACGTCATGTATTAGCAACTTTCAAAGGTTCCGTGTTGTTATTTGCGTCGCGAGCTAAATTCAATTTTCTATTCAACGTCAATTAATTTTAAACGTTATTGTACGTTTATAAATTTAAACGCTAGATGGCAAGGTTTTGAATAGAAATCGGTTCGTTGGTCGTAATCCGATTTATACTGCTCAAAATTCGCATCATCGTGTGTGTATTTTTTCTCATCCAATATCCTATCTCGTCGTGTTTTGAAAAGCGAATAAAAATAAATTAAAATAAAATAAGAGCGGAGGTAACTTTGGAGAGAATTTTTCATTAATTTCGTCGATGAATAGCGTCATGTATACTTTGCCGATGAGGCACACCTATCTAATGTGTATCTTTCTATAACCATTTCTTATTACTCGATAGAGGTATACACTTCGCCTCTTTTCATACTCACAATAAATTTCAGGCCCACATTCCAACGTATTGTGAACCGACGTTCGGCTTGTGCAAAATGAAAATATAATATGGCAAAAAATATTCCCGCATGACGATTTTCTTGCTCCATTCGTAGCGTATACGAGCTCAACGACGTACCTATACAAGAAAAGGATGCGTCAATGTAAATAAAGCTTTCTCAGCATCGGAATCAACTATATTTCAAAAAAGTAAATTAAATTCCGAGCTTTAATAATATTTTCATAACCACAAAGCGTTTCCGCTATTTTACCTGCGAAGCTTGTACTCGAATCGTATTTACTGTTGCACGTTTCTCGACGAACCACTCGTGGTATTATTTTTATCGCCGCGCTGTTTTGTCTTTTTGAGTACATGAAGAAAAGCCAGCTTATAATATTCTCGAAGCGAATACAACGGATCTGTTTGAGAAAAAAGCAATATTGAGAGAAAAATTATATCACGAGACGTTGAATAGATTTAAAAACATAGTATTTATAAAAGTACCTTGTTTTAATCTTATTTAAAAACTATGTACATTGCAGTCGAATTGAAGTTATTCAGTTATACGTACTTTACTGTGGTCGTTGAAAGAGGATTATTTTCCCTTTTTAGTCGGAATTTCATTCGAGTTTATTGCGGTGATAAAACAAGAAGATAAATTTGGAATGGAGTAGTTTCTTTGAATACTGAAAAATCGAATTTTCCCAACCAAAACATCCGAGCTGTGCTTTTTTCTGGTAAGTGTATTGATCTGTTGAAATTCAGAAAAACACCGATCGGAATATAATTTATAATCTTGGAAAAAATTTCGATATTGAGTAAACTAAAATTAGAAAATGTCGAATTAACCCTCTTCCATTCTTGAACTGTGTTAATTGAAATTCATGACAACGTCGCGTTATTCTTCAAGACGGACGTACAAAAATAGAAATGAAATAGGTAAACATCAAATTATTATACAATGAAATGAGAAAGTAGATAAGATACCTTTGAATTATTACGAGAAATCATTTCACTCGTCGTCGAACCAAACATCTTTCAACAGTTCTCAAGTTGAACGGATTTTGAATCACTTCGATAGGTTGCTTCGCAGCAGAATAAAATTAATAGGAATATCAAAACGCTGACGTTTTCATTTCTATATTCCTGTAGTAAAAAACGAAGAAAATTGTTCAACTTGATTCAAAAATAGTCGCCTGATAACGAAACAAACACCGGAGTACAAAGTATAGATTTATGCATACCAATCAGCTCGAAAATTGCGAAGATTTTTCGTGAATAAATCTCTGTTCGAACACTGATACGCAGGTGAACGCCGAACATCTAAAACAGTCGATAAAATGATAATGATAAACACGATGAAAGATAAAATAAACGCGAATAACACCAATTAATCTTAATACACTGTGTGGTTCTGCTGCATAAATGTACGATACATTAAAGTGGCATTAGATTAGCACACAGCTTATTAATTAATTCAAACACCACCGGAATCGTGAGTGCTTCTTATCAATATCATAGACGAATTGATTTTGTTTCCATAATGTACGAATTTACCACGTTTTGCAAACATACCGGGGCTAAGAGTAATTTTAGCTCGAAACGTATTAGTTTTTAATCTTATCGAAACGATTACGTAGTAGTTTTTTCAATAGTTGGAATTTTCATATCGTTTTTGGGTATTTTTGCAACGGTTACTTTACCTGATGGGTTCTTGGAACGCTGGCGTGGGTTGATATGAATTCTTGATTTTGATGGTCTGTATGTGAACGAAACAGTGTAATGTTTCAAGTAGATTACAAAATAATGCAATACAAGTCTAAATTGAAGCTGAAAATTTGAATATCGAATACGGTTTTTCATACACATTGCATTACTAGGTTTCCGGTGATCGTATTTCGAACACCTAACAAGATGAATACTGGACAAGTTTACGTAGTATATGATGACCGGAAGTACTTCATGGAGCCGAAGGAAAAAATTTCTATAATCAAAAAGCGAAATTATTCAAGAAATTCATCTAAAAGATAAGATGAAGTCAATCACATACCGGAAAAAAGATGGAGATTTTGTTGGTTGCAGAATTTCTTAGAGGTGTCACGATATTGGAAACTCGAACACAATTGAATAAATTCTGAATGTCATTCATAAATTACACCTGATGATAGATTAATGTTGAATAATTACCAACTTTAAGTACAACTTTCGAACTTTGAAGACGAAAATAACGGGAAAACCGCCAAATACAACAGGTTTGCAAAAATAAACAACGAAATCAGTGTAGGCACGTAATGCGTGCAAAAACAAAAAATTAATCAGGGTTTAAAATTTAAATAAATTGTAATTTAATTAATTAATTAATTAATTAGGTGCTCCCTGCTCTGTTCCTAAAATTTTTCATTTCCGGAGGGAAGGAGGATGAGCTATCTAAATTAAATTGCAAAGTGCACCCCTTCGAGGGTCGATTTTTAAGTTTGAAGTCTAAAAATTTCAAAGATGGATTCAGGATTCAGGTCCATTCAGGAGCTTTTAAAACCTCCTTAAAATAATTTTTAAAAATTGTTCGAATATCATTATAAAATTAACATTAATTTACCTCAAAAAATTACCAAAAAATTACCTCACTGTATCTACACTTCGGCATTGGAATACAAACACCAGCCATTAGGCTGAAGCCCTTGTTACCTCTAGACATTACAAAAAATTTCAAAAAATATACCTATTCGAGGTTCCAAAAAGTTTTTTGAAGCTATTTAATACACCTGCGGTTATTTCGAATTTTCGACCCACACCCAACCCAAAGTTCTTCTTCTCAAACGGAGAGGACAAAACCGAACAAATTCCAGTTTTTGACCTTCTGAATCTATTTTTGAAATTATTTTGAACAAAACCAAAAAATCGACCTTTGAGGTTAGATAACAGACGAAAAGAGAAGTGAATGAAGTGTGTTACGTCTAAAATTGAAGATTATTTAGTAAATCTCTGCATCTGTGTTTTTTAACCTTCCCTATCCATTTCTGTAGTTATTTTGACCTTAACCCAAAAATGAATCATCAAGAGAGAGAGAAAAATAGAAAAATTTGCTGCTCTATCCAGCAAGATATCAAATTCAAAATCCAGGATTTTTTACCTTCCAGATACATAATTGGGATTATTTCGACCTCAAACCAAAAAATCGCTCATCGACACTGGGTGAAGAAAGAATTATGCCTAAAATTGAAGATTTTTCAATTTCACAGTATTCGAATGAAGTAGGTATATAAATCCATGTTTCTTGACACCCCTACCCAGGATTCACTTCTGGTTCTATTTCGAAGGTAAAAGTAAAAATTGAGCCTCGGGGGTGAAAAGTAAGTAATTGGGCCAACCATTGAAGACTATATTCGACGTTGTCGAGTAAGGTATGAAAATCCACAAGTTTTTGACCTTCCCTACTTGTCCCCACATCGGTTTTTATGTCATTGAAAAAAATGACGAAAAAGCTCCCAAGGAAGAAAATGGTCGATTCAAAATTTAGAAAGTTTCCCAGGCTTTTTCATTTTTGAAATTCATTTCATGGATGCAATGGATGATTCTAGAGTCTAGGTCTTGATGAAAGGGAGGTTGAGATCGTGAGATATCAGATTTCAAAAAATCGTTCACTTTCATAATTTGTAAAGGTCAAAAACATACATTTTGCTATCTCACTCGATCACGACAAATAGTTTCAAATTTTGAAGCTCTTTTCTTTTCTCACCAGACACTCAATTTTTGGATTTGGAGTCGAAATAATTGTAAAAATGGATTAGGGATTAAAAAACATGAAATCGATTCCTCACGAATTTTTAATTTCGCCCCCTCCTTCGAGTCAACTTTTGGGTTTGGGGCCAAAATTACCCCAGAAATTCATCCAAGAGCTTGGAAATCCTTCAAAGATAATATTTCTTCGCGCACTGAAATTTTTTTAATCCCGTCCTCCTCCTCCCACGATGGACGATTTTTGAATTTGAAGCCAAAATAATCCCGGAAATTCATTCAGGAGCTTTGAAATTTCACTAAGAGTTATTTTTCGAACCATGGAAAATTTTCCAATTCTGTCTCTCCTCCAAGAATCTATTTTGTGTAAAGTTAAAATAGGTAATCCCAAAAATAGATACAAGAGCTTTAATAACCTCCTCAGAGCAATTTTTCAAATTCGTTCAAAAATCATTTTGCAATTTAAAAATTTATCATATTTTGCCTCCCCTCCGAAGGTTCGCTTTGAGATTTGTGGTGAAAGTTATTCCAGAAATGTCCTACCGACTTGAAATCCTTCTTGGAGCCAATTTTCAGTTTTTAAAAAATATTTCTTTGAGTTCGAAAAAATTTTCAACCAACGCCAATACTACAGATGCCCTCAGAAAATCTACTCAATAAGAAGGAATTCGCAAAATAGACAAAAATTATTAAAGTTGCTAGGTTCATCTTTTCCAAAGAATAATTTTTCTTTTTTTCAAACTCCATCACTTCAGCTATCATTATTCGACAAATCTGACACTGTAAGGTACGGTAACTACATCAGAAGATCATCTTCGAAAAAATGACTTTCGTATTACAAAATAATATATTTCAATTATACATAATCGACAAAACAAAGGAAAAAATGGGTAAATAAAAATTAAAATAATTTTCACAATTTCATAATATACAGTCGAAGTAGCATGGGGGTAGAGGGGATTATAAAATAATACTTCGTAACAATCGATACGTTAAAGAAAAAAAAATTATCAATTTAAAATCACTTACACGAAATGAGGCAACAAAAAAAAGGAGAAAATTATCAACATGGTAATATATTTACACTTACGTTATACATTATCTCAAGAATGTCTCAATCAAGACGAAAACCCCCTTCTATGTACAATGTACATCTTCGATATACATCACATGAAACCAAATCAAAAAAAAATCTTTTGTACACGTCCAATTAACATAACAAAAACAAAATCCCAAAGGCATAAATTTCTGCCACCTGTACTCGTCGTTTCGAGTACAGGAAATCGTATCTATACAAAAAAAGCTCGTTAAAAAAATCAGGAGAAACCCCCTTTTAAAAAAAATTACACGACGTTTTCATTTAATAATAAATATGTAATATTTGATCACAGATTCGAATCAAATGTTCGCTTATTAAAAAAAAAATTACACGCGTCACTAAAAATTTAACACTCGTAAAATAATCGAAAAAAAAACAAAAAAACCGCCATATCAAATCAAAGGTACACTCTGATAACAAAACATCGCTAATTATAATGTATAATCTTGACTAGATATTAGATTTTAGATTATCTTGATTTATCGTATATTTTCCCATTCTCTTATTTGTCTAGTTTTCCAAATCCCCGAACATCTCTACGAAAAGTAAAAAGCTCATTTTTTTACACGATTCGGGGATATAATCAGTACGCAGATTCAACGTCTGGCTATTCAAAACAAAAATTTCGACCCACTTTTCCACAATGCGATATGTAATAATAAAATACGAAGGAAAAAAACCACAAAAAGGCCCATAATTAAAACACAGCCGAAATTTTGCGCAATCCATCTTCCATCCCAAACCCAAGACAAGTCAGAAGTTCATAAGACAATCGGAATAGATATTTTTTTTTAATTTCAAAAAAAAAATAAGACAAAACAAACACCTCATACAATCGACTTATGACTAGAAACATAAAAAATGCTCGCTTCTGTCCGGAAATATAAAAACCCACCTTAATGACGATTAACCACGAGTGTGCGTTGTTAAAAGAGATAGAGAGAGAACGAAAAAAACCCGCACAACCAAAGGCCACGAGGCCCCTTTCGAGCTGCTCGAAGCCCAAATATAACAAATACGGACATGCTATACATAATAATTTACAATCGAATTTTTAAAAAAATCATCGTGGGGAGACTGTATAAAACCAAGAAAAAAAAAACGATAACAAAAAAAGAGAATACACATCGATAATAATAATCCTAAAATGATAACGAAAGAATAGAATTTCTCATCTAACGTAACCGTATTGGTACGATGATTACGTTACGTATTCGACGTAGGCGGTGGTCTTCTATCGTAATCGCGATGGTACTCTGCTCGTTCGTGATTCATCATCTGATGCCAATCGCCATAGGCTGGCAATGGGCCTTGAGAATAACGGCCATCCCGTGGCTGGTACATGAGAGCTTGTTCGGGGAAATAGGGAATTGGGAACTGGCCGTAAGACGGTGTTGTCGGCATTGGGTACCTGCACAGACCAAAAAAATTAGATATCGAATAATCAGATGATAGTGAAAGGTTTGCAGCAGTTTGTACCTTCTTTTATCTTGATGCATTCGAGGATTATAATCACGATAGTGAGGTTCGTGTTCGCGAGGTGGCGGTGGAAATCCACTTTTGCGAGAATAACTATCGTAACGTTTACGTTTCGGATCAGGCCCACCGTACCGGCTGCAAAAATACACGTTATCAATTCGATTTAAATTCCGTCGGATATTTTTCACAAGCTTCAAATCATACCACGATGCTGATACCAACCTTGAACTAGAACTATGCCACCTTTCGCCACCGGGAGCACCCTCGTGACCTCTCTGACTGCTACCGCTGCTACCACCGGAAGCTCTAGGATCGTTGGCGCCATGACGACCGTACGCAGATAAAGAATTATGCCCCAATGGGTCTTTTTTCGAACGTTCTCTGTCGCGATCTCGATCACGGTCCCGATCACGTTCGCGATCTCGATCCCTCTCACGTTCTCGGTCACGATCCCCTCGATCTCGATCACGTTCCCGGTCCCTGTCCGGCCGTTCTTTGACTCGTTCCCGATGCTTGATGAACTCTTTCTCGCTGTCTCGACTGCTGGTATCCATCGTTTCGATTTTAACGCTGGCGTTGGATGACGTTTCGACGGTGGGTATTCGATCGCTTCTGCGCGTAAATAAAACGAATGAATTACTCGAATTTATTCTCACCTCGGACGGTGGTATTTCCGCGAAATCGACAGCTGGATCTCACCGGCGAGTTTCAAAATGCTACTTACTTCTCTGTTTTGATGAATTTGGACGGAGACGCCGCAGCTGTCTGATTCTCGGGCTGTCTCTTTTCGGGCTTTTCTTCGCGTTTTTTCTTCTTCACCGGAGAAGGTGACGTATCAGAGTTCCATATCTTCTCCTTGTCAGCTTCATCTTTGATTTCTTTCACCTTGGACTCTTTGAGGGCACGTTTGTACATTTTGAATAATTTTTTCGGCTCCAATTCGGTGAATTTCGAAACGAAATACCACAGATTCCTAAACCAACGAAAAATATAGAATTATCAGGTGTTTTTGTAATAATTGTGAACAAAATACACGATCTCCGCCACTTACCCTCTCCATTCTTTAATTTTCTCAGGATCTTTGTACTGGGTCAAATGGTGATCGATTTGCTCACCGATTTCGATCAAGCATTTCTTAATGAGAACAGCTCGTTCTTGAGGACTCAACGATTCGTCAGGTCGATCCAACGCGCGAAGAGCTTTTTTCGCAGGTCTCATAATCTCTTTACACTGAATTAAATCAAAGTACCGGATTAGTAATATTTTCTAACGAAATTAGATCTCTGGGCAGCATCGGACTACGGACCTGATTGAAAACAGACGGATCGAGATCGCCTATGACGCCAATGGCGACAGGTTCGTTGTTAGCGGTGATGTGCATAGGACCTTTATTATTGGCTTTCTTTTTAGGCTCTTTTTTGACTATTTCTCTCTTGTTGGGCTTCCTTTTGTCATCCTTCACGGCGCTGGTTACGGTACCGGTGTTGTTTTCTTCGTCTTTGACGGCGGTTTTGACACTGGGACTGTCATCGTCGCCGGAAGTATCGTCGTGTTCGATGGTTTCGCGAGACAGATGCTTCGTTTCTTTGGTATCTTTCGTTTTACGTCCACGTTTCGTTTTCGAGGTCACCTAAAATGGTGAAAAATACACTTAGATAATTTTTTTAAATTCGAGTTAGGATATTACTGCTTCTATTTACGGTTCTGCCACCACATACCGCCGTATCGTCCAAATTCATGCGTTTTTTGAGTATTTTCAACAGGTATTCGGCTCTGGCTTGTAGGTGCTTAGCCTGAGGTTTGCTGCCATTATTCGGTAAAATTTTATCACTGATACCGAGCGACGGATCCATTTTTATCGCCTCCCACGAGCCCATACCGTACTGATAAATGCCTCGAAGTAATTTCGAATCGTCTTCGATATCCCAATCGGTATCGAAATGTGCGTATTTTACTCTGGAAAAAAAATCCAACTCGATTAGAACACGAATACGACGGGAAGACTAAATTTTGGTCAGAAAAGGGATTACCTGGCATCCAAAGTCCATCGAGATCTTTCTTCGCTATTTACAGGTAGAACTTTATCCAAAGGTTCGAGATCTTTTTCGCAGGCCAGTAAGGTTTTAGCGTTCACGGATACGCCTCCGATTTTGAAAGAAGCCCCACGAATCTTTTTTCTACCAGGTCCGGTGGCAGCTGGTTCAAAAACGTTACGAATTAGTCTTCGATTCGTTGTTATTCAATTTCAAACCACATTTGACTCGATTCATTGAATTTTTACCTTCGTCGTTCGGAGTATTTTCGGTGGCATTTTTCACATCGTTCATCACAGCCATACATTGTTCGTGTAGGTAATTACCGAATTTACGTAATTCGGCCAATGGTTTCTCTTGCAGTTCTGCATCGCAGGCTACCGCTTCCAAACGTTTCAACGGTTCGGAAAATTTCTTGTAACTTTTGATAAATCTACGAATCTGAAACCCAGCAAAAAAAATTATTGATATAAAATTCAAAAAGCATTTGCAGCCGAAATGGATTGATGAGTACCTCAGCATCGGTAAATCCTTTGTACGCTTCTCGAGCAGAAGCCCTTGGTCTACCTCGTTTACGTGGTCTATCGTCATCACTTCCTTCATCAGTAGATCCAGCGGTATCTTCTTTCTTCTTTTTCTTCTTTTTATCTCCATCGCCTTGAGAGAATCGAAAATGATAAAATCAATTTATTCTAATACGATCAATCAAGATTTGTGGAAAACTCACCATCGCTATCATATTGATTAATTTGCTGCAGAGTTTTACGACTTCTGGGCGGTAAATAAGAATCAGCGAGTTCTTTGGCTTTCTCTTCTTCTTCCACTTTTGC
Source organism: Pseudococcus viburni (assembly GCA_033439095.1). Classification (NCBI taxonomy): domain Eukaryota; kingdom Metazoa; phylum Arthropoda; class Insecta; order Hemiptera; family Pseudococcidae; genus Pseudococcus; species Pseudococcus viburni. Next base: position 439,325 of record JAVBJF010000018.1, read on the forward strand.
TCGGAAATTTTCCGGTATGATTTCATCCTAATGGATCAAAAATAAAATAATCAGTCGATTGCTGGACGAATTATTTTTACGAATATTTCAATTCATCGACACATCTTCTTACCCATTCTCTGACATTATCTTCGTCACCTTCCGGCTCACTGCGATGCTCTTCATCTTCCTCGATAGCCACAAAATTAGCCATTTTAAAAGCGGATAATAATTCATCGGCTTCGGTGGCCGGAGCTTCGTCTCTGGTTTCTGCTCTTCTGAGGATTTCATCGATATCACACTACGATACAAAGTTGAAGGGTTATTGAAGACGATCATCGAATCACAACGCAGCTCAAACCCTTTATAACACTTACCACTGGTTCTTCGTCGCCATTTTCGTCATCTTTGAACAAATCAGCGGCGCCAAATTTCAAAATAGCCGTCAGTTCTTCTTTATTGAACGGAGCCGATGTGGAAGCACCTCCGCCAGCGGATTTTTTATCGAGTACCGTTCTTCCGGTCGTGTCCATTCTTTGGATGACCAAATGATCGAGGACCATTTTTTTCTTGGCTCTTTCGACGATATCTTCTTCGACCGAGCTTTTTGTAACCAAACGATAAATATTGACCTGTCAAAAAAACAGTGATTAATAAAATGATTTTTCAAATACAATGTCTCAGACTTGCATATCAATCATTTACTTGATTCTTTTGACCGATACGATGAGCTCTGGCTTGAGCTTGGAGATCATTTTGAGGATTCCAGTCGGAATCGAATATAATGACTGTATCAGCGGTAGCCAGGTTAATACCCAGACCGCCAGCTCTGGTCGATAATAAGAAGCAGAAATCTTGCGAACCATCTGCGTTAAAGTGATCCAACGCTTGACGTCGAATTTCACCTTTGATACCGCCGTCCAGACGTTGAAACGGGAAATGCCTCAGTTGCAGATATTCGGCAAGAATATCCAACATTCGTACCATTTGCGAAAAGATCAACACTCTGTGGCCAGTTTCTCGTAAACGAATAAGTAATTTATCGAGCAAGACTAATTTTCCGGAGCCTCGAATCAATTGCTGCGAAAGACATCAATACAGCGAACATTAAAATTGATCAATTGACTGAATCTCGATCGACGAAATTTGTAATTACTTGTAATAGTTCTTCTTGAGAATATCTATAATTATCGTGCTCGTGCGGTTTTATTAATAACGAATGATTGCAGCATTTTTTCAATTCGATAACGATGTTTAAGAAAGTCGACGTCGAACCTTTGGTGCCTTTTCTCAACATGTCGAAATTTTTCGTCAAAATCCAGCGATAAAATTGCTTCTGCGATGTGGTCATCTCAACCCTGAGGATTTGTTCGACCTTAAATCGAAAAATTAGTAAAATTAATCGATCCATAGAGCACCTTGTTGGCTTGAAAACGTTCCGGCAAAATCTTACTTTAGCTGGTAACGATTTTTCTACGTCTTTCTTAACTCTACGTAAAATGAACGGTTCTAGTTGTTTGTGTAGCTTGGCATATCCTTTGCTGGCCGCGTTATCGTGTTCTTTTTCAAATTCATCCCACGATTCGAACCTAATTTTAAAAATTCAAAAAATCCATCAACTCGTAAATTCATTCGAGATTCGTTTTTGCCACAATTCGACTCACTTGACTGGCATAATAAAATGCAACAAGGCCCACAACTCTTTTAAACTGTTCTGCAACGGCGTACCGGTAATCAGCAGCCTGTGATTGGTAACAAAATCGGTCAGAGCTTTGTACAGCAGCGAGTCGTCGTTTTTCAGACGATGAGCTTCGTCTACCATTAACACAGCCCATGTTAAACTGCCCAGGAAAGCTTTATCTTTGAGCAGGATTTCGTATGTGGTCAGAACAGCGTTGAATTTTAGTCTTTTCGAGTTGGCGAAACACCATTCGAATTCGCGTATCTGAAAATTGAAAAAATTAATAATTTGTATGTCTCTGGGACGAAATATACTTCAGAAGGATCCTCTAGGAGTCTCAAACGTACCACATTTCTGGAGACAACGTCGCCTATGTACGTAACAACGTTGATATCCGGAGCCCACATGGAGAATTCTCTTTGCCACGAAGTCATCGTCGATAAAGGTACTACCACTAAAAATGGCCCGTAGACTTGATGCGTATAGAAGAGGTAATATAAAAAGCAAATAGTCTATGGAAAAAATAAATCGTACAAAATTACACAATTGTTTTCATTTTCAACATTTATTGTCTTCCAGGATCGAGTTACTCACTTGGATCGTTTTTCCGAGACCCATTTCGTCGGCCAAAATCACCGAATTTTCTTTACACCAAGCATGAATCATCCAGTTCACACCATGCAATTGGTAATCACGAAGTACATTATCCTGAAGGATGAAAAATACCTCAAATCACTCCATTTTTCGATTCGAGGGTGAAAATGGCACATAATCTACGTACTTGACTATCACCTCCCATATAACTGGGCTGAGACGTGAGCTGCACGAATTTAGGCCTGTACTTCATAGCTTTACATAATTTGGACGGAGTCCTTTTCGAATCCTCTCGTTCTCTGAATTCTCTAATATTCTCCGGCCACTTACGTTCGATCAGAGCTGCATCTTCCCAGGTCGCCTCAGCGTACGGTAATGATTGCCATTTGACGTAATATTCTCGTAATTCCGTCGTATTATATTCGGCTAAGCAAAATATAAACAGAGGTACGTAATAAATGTCCTACACAACGAGATATAACGCGAGGGGTAAAAATCGTTGGTATCGTGGTGGAAAGGGGGATTTTTCGAGAATCACTGCAGCTCACTCATCCTCCACATGACCCAAATTTTTCTTCGCCTCCCAAAAACCAACATATCTCAGGGATCCTTGTGATTTTTTTTCAAATTTCAACGGGTTGTGATTATATTACAGGTGGTGAGGGAGTGAGGGGAGGAACGATGAAAAAATTATGCCATACTTACTGGAATCGTCCCCATTTTTAACGTGCCGTATTCTGGAACCTATATCAGAGGCACGTAATTAAAAATTTCATCTTGGTAAAAAAAATAATACCACTATTTTTTAAGATAACGGTATGGTTATTTTTTTATAGGTTTTCTTTTTTCAATATGAACACACGAACCCAAGAAGCGCGTAAAATTTACAAAGCGATTTAATATGTGTTTATTTATTTAGTGGCGTATGGCTTTTTTCTTTTAATAATGCAAAAATGCAATATTTTTTTTTAGAAATTTTAAATCTAAAATTATTTTTAAACCCATTAAGTATAGTATGTAATATGCGTATGTATATGTGAGATTCGCAGAAAACAAGATGACGTATGAAGTTGATGACTCGATTGACTAGCTCTTAGATAATTTTGACACAATGGGATTTCGACGATTCAAATCCAAATTTAATCCAAGTTCAAATTTTTTCAATATCATTATTTATAAATTTTTTCAAAATTGCGTCCAATTTTAAAATTTTCCCGATAGTAAAATTTTTTTCAACTTAGATTTTTCAAAATTTGTCCAATTTTGATTTTTCAATTTTTTTCACTTCCTTCTTAATAGATTTTTTTTCAATTTCTGAGCTGGAAAAAATTTTGAAAAACATGAAGTTGAAATTTTTTTTAAAAAAATTCAAAGTTGAAGAAAAAATGAGGGAAAATATTGAAATTATTGGAAAAAATTTTGAATTGGAAGAAATTTAAAAAATATGATTTTGAAAAAGGTCAAGTTCATTTCAATTTAAAAAAAAAATATGCAGTACGAAAAAATCTTAAAATTGGAATAAATTTCAGTATAGGGCTGTTGAAACTGACGTCATTTTGGAATTTTCCCACCAGTTCAACTTTTTCAAAGCATTTTTTTTATAGCTACAAATTTACCTATTTCCAAAATTGTCACATTACTTCATTTTTTCAACAATAAAGTTTATAAATTTATGAAAATTCAGTATAAATACGTACAAAATGAATATTTTTTTCCCACCAGTTCCGCATTTTTTGATAAAATATGACCTTGGATGACGTAGTTTCAACAGCCCTATTAAAAATGTTTTCAATTCGATTCATTCGAATTTTTTTCAACTTCCAATTTTTTAAATTTTCTTTCAACTCTAAAATGGTTTTTAATAATTTGAACATTTTTTCCCAATCTTTGTTCAACTATAAAATCTTTCAAAATTGAAAATTAATTGATATTTTTCCCAACTTGGAATTTTTTAAAGAAATTTTCAACTTCATGTTTTTCAAAATTTCTTCCAACTTGATAAATACTCGGAAGAAATTTTAAAAAGTAATAAAAATATGAAATTAAAAAAAAATCAAAGTTTAAATTTTGTTAAGAAAATCCAACTTGAAAATGTTTAAAATTGGATACTTCCAACTTTGAAAAAAATTATAAATAAAGAAGTTGAAAAAATTTAGTTAAAAATTTGTCACTTGGAATGAATTTGGCCTTGGATCGTCGAAATACCATTTACGTAAAAATTATTTAGGAGCTAGTCCCGATATAGTGAAATGGTAAACATTGTAACGTATTTTGTTTCATTTGATAGGTAACACTGATCGGTGATCACGTTTCAATGGCATGATCGTTACCATAAGCAAAATAATCGTTTAGTGAATCAATACGATGAAAAAAACCAATCAATTTTCGAATATTCCTTCAGAGGAACTCATTTTAGTAACAATGACAGAAAAGTGTCAAGTACATTTCAGAAAAATCTGAATTTCAACATAAATGGCCATAAATGACATCATCGAATAATAAAGAGAAACCCTGTATCTCATTTCAATCCACAACAACGATTAGCGTACTTATACGTCACAAAATTACCCATCGGTTGGACGATTTCCTTATCAAAGCACCAGCTCGAAGGTTAATTGAACGTCCTCCAAGATATATCGAAGTTTTTCGTATGCTTTATAAAGGGCCCAACCTGAATGATGTTCCCTTTCACTTCGACTATCTTAGAGATAACGTAAGGTTATGAAAATGTACACTCAGCGATACCACCGAAAAACTGCGATTACAACAGCCCCATTTCCACCTCGAAAGAGCAGTTTCAAAGCGATGCTTACATATAATTCTTTCGACGTTGTTGTAGCTTTTGAGTAAATCTTGTAAAAGTTCTTGTTGACATTCGAAGTATTCGGCGTCCTCGGGAGTTGCGTGCTTTTTCCAGTACGAAATTTCGTCATCTCGTTTTAGGAAATTTTCTACCTTTTTCAACCCTTTGACCTGAATTGAATTAAATACGATTAGAAAATGAAACAGCAAGCAGGAGGGTGAGAGAATACACGATGGTGTACTTTTTGCGCTTTGAGGGATTCTTCGGATTCCCAAGTGTTGTGTATATGAGACCAGCCTTTCCATTTGATGAGAAATTGTAATTCGGTATTGTCGTAGTCGTTCGGATCACAGCCTTCGTTTGGATCGCCATTTTCTTCAATTGCATAAATTGTAGTTTGGTTGCCGACCACTACGATAACGCAAGAGTTAGTCAAATTGAGATACACTGATGTGGGAATACGTACGAGGGCTTAACTTACCCCCTTTTTTGCCTCTCCTTTGAGCGATAACTTTTTCAATGGTTTCAGCGGTATCGGAAACTTCGGCGGGGGCATCTTGGCTTTCGCCGTAGTCAACCTCGAGTAAATCTTCGGAATCGGTTTTCTCGTCGCTGTCTACTTCTTTATAACTAACCGTAGTTCCTCGTCGAGCTTTCAATCTATTAAAAATGAGAATAAAAATAACTCTGATCGAAGAAATGTTGTAATTTGCAGATAAGTTTACTTTTTAACTGGTTCTTCTTCGCTTTCTCCGGTAGTTTCATCGTCGCTGGAGCTGTAACGTTTTCTTCTGCTGGGCTGCTTCTTTTGTTTATGCACAACCCTGGCTCTGAGATTAGGTTTAACTCTACATCTAGATAGAGGTTTACTGGAAGGGATACTCTCGTCTTTATCTGTATCGCTGTTGTATTCGCTGGAACTGGTTTCATAATTGTAGCGTCTGTTTACGAACGAAATACCATATTAAATGAAGTACGAGGATCGAAAAACCATCTGGATTCTCTAAAATGGTCAAATATTTCAATTGAAGTAAAGAAAAATATATTTACAGTTTTTTCTTTTTGCCTTTATCGCTAGAATCACTTTCTACGGTCAATCTTTCTGGTTCTTTTCGAGATCTGCCCGATCTGCGAATACCATATACTTCGGGATTTTCTTCCCAACACTACAAAATGAGAATATAACGAAATAAGTAAAACTAAACTTTTTCAAACATCGTAAGATTCGATCAATACGAAAGAGGAAGTTTGAAACTGATTCAGTAATCAAATTCACTTCACCTGTTTAAATTCGGAAGATGCTCGTCTTCGTGTAGCCTTATTATGTTTGGATTTATCTGGTGAAATATTTTTCGTAGAGGGTTTCGATTTCTCTGATTCAGATTTCGACGATCCTGAACCGGAGTTGGAAGATTGTGATGCTGAATCACTGTAAAAATGAAGAAAAAAAAAGATTATTTTTTTAAAATAAGATATTTTAAACATATTTTTGATAAAATTGTCCGAAGTGTCTCAAAAAAAAGTAGAAATTTGAAAAATTTTCTCAGTCTATGGATCAAGCTGCTCTCAAAATATTTTCTACTTCGAAAAATCCAAAAACTATTCCTAATTGTACGAACTGAAAAAATGAAAAATTGATAATAATTTGAAGGCTGAGTAACGAATATTTCAAAATCGAATTTCCTGTTTTTTATATTTGAATTATATTTTTCAAGTAAATAAATAAATGAATAAATTAAATACATGAAAATTTTTTCATCACCAAAAAAAGAGGTGAAAATTGGAGCTATTTCTAAATTAAAACTAGAGGAAATATTATAACAAATGACTTTTTTTCTTTAAAAAAACACGAGAAATTAATTCATCCAATAATTTTTTTAAATCTTGAATTATGACAGCCAATCATTTTCCAATCACAATACAGGTTTTATTGGAAGTCTCGATTATTTTCAAAATCAGTTTCAGGAAAAAATCGTTAATCCCGACAGCTCAATAACTTCAAAACTCAAAAAATAGCTTTATATTCCTTTCCAAAATACAAATCTAGAAATATTATGACATTTAAGAACCTCGTGAAATGCAAAATACTTCATGAAAATTATAATTTTCCACTTCCAATTTGAAAATACTTCAAAAATTATATAGTTTTAATAATATATCCATCTGAGATCTTACTAACGTCGTTTTCAAATAGATATTTCTCAAGTTTCGAGGTACTCCTCGATTTCAAAAATTTGCTCAACCAGCTTCGAGGACACCATCGATCAAACTCGAGCTAGCATACCTGTCCGATGATCCAGACGAAGAAGCAGCGTTGTTTTTCTCGGAATTATTTGATTTACCACCATCGGAATCGTTGTATTTAGCATTATTATCACTCTGATTACTTTGATGATCCGCACTGGCGTCGGATTTCGAATCACTATCGCTATCGGAGCTATTCTGAGATTTTGTAGAATTTACATTATCAGATTTTGAATCGCTATCCGATTGGTTATTCTGATCAGAATCGGAGCCAGAGTCGTCTGAGCCATCCTGTATCAAATTAACGTCATTTAAAATCAATGTTCACAGATAACACGAGCAAACAGATTACCTAGAATACATTCGTTACGCATGAACTCAATAAGAAAACATCAATCACGAAAATGAACAATTTTACCCAAAATTATCACAGTAATTTCACATAAGAGAAGTAATCTACACATCTCACTCGAACATAAACCACTGAAAGCTGAATAACTCGCATCTGATTTCTTTCTATACCCTAAAATGATCAAAACCCCAAATAATTTGGTTAGCGAATTTGAAATATTATAAGAAAGATCGATTTAAACCATCACAGAATTCAAACCTAGCATTCCTTCACATCTAAAGGAAATAAATACACTTAAGAAGTAAAACAAATGAAACTTTACTACATTTTTTGTAAACAATTACACAGTAATTATAATAAATTTCACATTTCTCGTAGAAAAAAAAAGAAGAAAAGGTTTTAATGATAACACAGCTGAATTTCGACTTCACATCGAAATAAATCGTTTAAATCACATAGTCGTCTCACAAGAGAACCACTAACGATACAGACATCCTAAAGAATGTTTTCTCATCGCGTACAACACTTTTTTGATACAAAATTTCAAGTCAAGTTTTCAAAAATGGGTCCTGCTTCGATACCAAAGTTTTTCACATGTACACGTTGCTCGTTCAAAGACGAATACGAAACGACAAAGCAACCGGTGGAACACTCGAATTTAGCCCAATAAATGCTGGGGTGTTTTCAAAACCCTTCCGAAGTCTTATCAGTTGGATAGAAATTTTCAAAGATTATTTCGAACTGGCTACTCGTAACGAAATTTAAAGACCCGAGGACGTCAAGGTCAAACGTATACCAGCCCTCAAATTGTTCGAAACCCATTCCGGAACATTTTCAGAGCTTTATCAGTCCAAAAGATTGTGGACGAGTTCAGAATACGAGTATCTTTTCGAACTGAAAAAACCTAACGAAAAGGCTAGAATTTTACAACACGTGTACGCCCATTGGAGTCCTAATGAGGCCACACGAATTACGCTGAAATTCGGCACGAAAGTACGATCAAAATGAGCTCGAATTTCGATCTAAACATTAATAAAGTGACTATCTATTAGTTACCTGTCCCATGATGAAATTTAACTCCGAAATCGAGAATATTCACACGATAACCATTCGACGAATACATAAAATATATAGAATTTTACGCGAACGATTAATCAACTGCGACAAAAGTGAAAATTTTTTTATCAAAATAAAACTTTCGGCAAGACGTTAAAATCAAAACACCAACTTCCCAGTAAAACTCTCCGTACGACTGCCCTTCTTCAAAGGACAATTTGGTACGTAAACTAACAAACGGTAACTAATACGCGCCGATAATTAGAATTAAAAGTTTCTTCGAGTGTGTTTAAAAAATTATCAAATAATTTTAAACGGAAAAATGATCGCGATTTACATTAAAACTTTACAAACGCGTTAAACAACAAAGCTTTACAAAGAAGTCGCCATATTGAACACTTGATTAATGCGTACGCAAGAGAGCGATGACGTGCCAGGAGAAATCAGCCATTTTGTTAGGGCGCGTTCACACTGTGCGACAGATCTGCAACATAAAAAAAAGTAACAAAACGTTGAACAGTTTTTTAATTTTTTTAAAATATAGGTTGAATTATTGAATAAGTAGGATATTCGAATTAAATTTTGAATTTAAAAAAAAATCATGCTAAATTATTTTTTTGTTAGATTCAAAATAATATTTTATATTTTGCATGATGTATTAAAACATTAATTAAAATTTAAATATCAATCATTATAAATAAAAAATTCTGATTCAGATTAAATTTGTTGAAAAATTAAAAGAACAAGAACTTTTTGCAAGGAAATAAATAAATTCTCAATGTCGGAATAAAAAAATTTGAATAAAAATTCAAGAAAAGAAAAACCATAGAAATTGATTACTTTTGAATTTTGATGAAGTAATAAGATCAGTTAATTAGGAATTAATCGAATTATTATTAAACGATGAAAAACAAAAATCACACTTTTAAATAGATACCAATTCAATTATATAAATATAATACCATAATTTTAAAAGAAAATAATATGGAAAAGCGATTCCAAAGAGAAAATTCATGGCAAAATTTTTATGAAGTAATCTGGTTAAAAATTGAGCATCTTTCAAAAAAAAAATGAAATTACAAAAAAAAAATAGAAGCAAATTTTCAAAACGAAAACGAATCTTCAGCATAATATACTCAATTGAAAAAACGGAGACGAATCGAAAATTTTCAGTGAAATAATAAAATTTAAAATTTACAAAAATTTAAACGTATCTTCATCAACATATTTTCAAAACGTAAACAAATCTTTAAAATCAAATTCATTCAAAAAGAATAAAACAAATCTTCGACGTTATCGCAAGGTGAAACTGAATCAAAATTTTTTGGATACTCCTTCAATGTAGAAAAAACAAAAATCAAAAGTATCAAATTTCTTTCTCCAGTAACTATTACCATATCTACAAAAAAAAGTCTTATCCCTCCATACGGTATTGTAAACATCGAAGATTTTGAATTTGAATGAAACCCGACGAAATTGACTTTTATAAACGTGAATAGAATTCTACTACACCAAAGAAGTTAACTCAAGCTAGAAAGTAATTATCACTAAAAATCATTATAATATGAACAGAACATTATTATTCTGAATCCAAATTTGAAAAAAAAAACAACACCATGATTTTGATCAGTTTTCTTATATGAGAAAAAATTTCGTCACATTCGAACGCAGGTATAAAACAACATTACTTCAACATTCTCATTAATCCAAATAATAATTTTGTTTCATCAATTTCCGATGCTTCAGCAATTTCAAAGGACCAAATATCCGAAGATTCCAAAGTTTTTAATGCCCCCATTGTACGTAATTAAACGCTTGATAATTGAAAATAAATTCTCAATTGGTAATTGCTAATTGAAGAAAAGAAAATTATAAACAAAAATCTGTTTCGAAAGTCGAAACACACCGCGAATAGATTCTGATAATTTTCAGAATGGTTTGATTACAAAAGTGAAAATGTTTTTGAAGCAAAAGATGATTATTAGAGAAAAAATAAATAAATGATCACTGTTTTACCAAACTCCAAACCCCCCACCCCACCCCCACCTACTGATGGATCAGTCATTCAGTCAACTAATATGAGAACATTTTATTTTTAATTTTGATAAAACTCCTCAGGCTATTTTACAAAACAATATTCCAAATTAATAGATTATACTAAAAAATTACGAGTGTTACACCGTCTAAAATTTTAGGCTTATTTAGTTCACGAATCATAACAAAAAAAAAGCATGGTAATCTCTTTTTTAAATTCGAATATAAAACTACAAAAATTAGCGGCAATTAAAAAATTAACAAGCATTATATGAGGTTAAAGAAGTCTCAATTAATCAATTCCTGTGTCCCATAATTTCTAAATGAGAGGGGGTACAAAATTGAATATAAATGAAATGAAATAATCTTACGTATACGAATCTTCTTTGAACAAATCTCATCAAAAATTGGTTTAAATGAGGAAAAGTGAATAGAAATTAAATTTACACGCGTTTGGAATTCATTAGACTTAAATTATATCAATTTTAATCGTATACAACGAAACAACTTTGACACAACACGACAGTAAATAACGTAAATCAAACGAGAAGTGGGAGATTGTTTCGAACCATAAATATCTTACATGCGAGGTTAAATTTGGCAAAAATTACGTTAAAATCAATTCAAATTTGTTACACAACACGATTACTCAAATTGAGAATAAATTCGAACAAAAACTCACCTAAAGTCTACGTTGTTTCTTCGGCCTAGCTTTCAATTTCCAAGGAACTTTAGTATCGTCAGTCACCGAGACAATATTAAGACCACCCATTTGCAATCCTTTAATGGAAGCCTATAAAGCAGCAATATTAAAACTCAAAATCTAAGGAACTCCGAAAATATTACAACAATTTGACGATGCTTACCATTCTGCCGGGCCCTAGGCCATTAACTTTCACCCTGATATCTTTCACTCCAATACCGATGCATTTCTGAAACATTACATCAAAATCAACAATAAAATACAAAATTCATAGTATTTATCGTCTCAATGACACACAATGACATAAGGAATTCATGTTAGATAATACAAATTCAAAACCCTCACCTGACTTAATGTTAAAGCGGTGGTTTGGGCGGCAATATTGGTACCTTTACGACAATTTTTGAAACCATCCATACCGCAACTACGTCTCAGGATACATTTTCCTGAAAAATACAGATCAAGTTGACAAATCGCAAGTACTACGGAATTACAGATTGAAAAATATGCATCAGAGCATCAGATGTGGACGTATGAGTTTAAAGTACTACGAACCCTACACGAAGTCCACGTCACCTTCAAAATGTACCTTCATAATCGCTCAACAGCATAATTGTATTATTCTTGGTAACATGAATATTGCAAATCGGTATTTCAGCCCAACGTACTCCGTTTATCAACAAATCGGGAGTTCTCTCGTCGAGAAACATATCCTCTTTCCTAGAACAAAGCAAATTAAACATGGCGCGTTATAAATACGCAAATGGCGACCATTTTCATGACACGTACAAAGAAAACTTTTCTTCTACTTACGTTTGAATGGTTGTATCGAAAGATACGATACGTTCTCCGTCTGTACCTTCTTCAGTTGGCATAGCCCCTCGTAGAAGATCTTTTCTATCTCGTGGTTTAACGGTGCTACGTGGCAGTGAGACGTGTAATCCTCTAAAAGAATTATTTAAATAGTTCACATCGAAACTGTACGGTTTAAGAAACGGCGAACACGATTTCAAACTGTTACACGAACTTAAAACTAACGCACGAACTGAAGTTTTCAACATTTTAACGCTTATTTTGTACCACGATTTAATAAAAATGGAGGAATCGCGATGAAATTAGAAAATTGATTTACACAAATCACCTTGAACAAGAACGATATTCCAACGCCATAATAGTTTAAAACGATAATAAAGAAAATTTACGCTTATGCAAGTTTTCATGTCGATTAACGCGACGGAGAAGCGAGAAAAGACCCCGGTTAACCGGGTAACAGGAGAACGAAAACAATTGAAAGTCACGGCAGTTTCGTTCTTTTTCAAGTTTTTAGGTTTCTCCTTCCAAATGACGTACTGTCAGTGTGTGTTCCCGTTCAACGTTACTTTTCTCTTTCGCGACGCGTTTCATTTCTCAGTTTCGGGTCTCAGTCTCACTTAGTCTCACTGTCTCAGGTACCTATACGGAATTACGGAGGGAAACGAGACATGAAACAGGTTTTGTTTTTGTGTTGAAATGGTGTCATTTCCTCCTTTCGATCCATTTCCATATGGTGTTAATATTTATAAGAAAGCGGGGTGAAGGAAGAGTTTAACTGTAAAACTGTAACCTTAAGGACATTCGAATTCCAAAATCGCAGCGAGTGTATAGGCAAACAAAAGAGAAAGCTACCCTCACAGAGGAGACGGAAACCTAAAGGCGGTATTTATGTAGGAAAGGAATGTGCAATGAGTGTTCGCTGTCACCCTATATTGTAGCTCGTAACTTACGGCTACGACTACGAGTAGTAGGTTAGGTATATAATGAAAAGGCAATCGAGTTCTTTTTCTTTTATTTCGTAGATCCTGAAGGAAAAAATCTAACTGTGATAGCGAAGTTGGAATTAGGTAGTTCAAATTTAAATTTTAGTTTTTTCTGGTAGAATAGGGGATTATCTGGTAAAAATCTTATAAGGGAAGTACCTAGGTACCCCAACTCTAAGTGAAATTTCAAGCCGAAATAGAAATAAATCGAATGTATATTACATACATCACAAAAAGCCATAATTATGCGAAATGTCAGGTGCTGAAGTAATTTCTCGAATCTTGGCGATTTTTGAAACTAAAATTATCTCATTGCCCTGCAAAAAAAGAAAATTCGATCTAGGTTATCAACAAAAAAGGCTGAAATTTGGTATAAATACGCTATTTTCGATCTTCTGAATCAAGAGAAAGTGGTTTTGACTTTTGGAACTTTCAAATTTTTGTGGAATTTTCCAGCTCTAGAAAAAATCCTATAAAAATGGTCCATACGAACTTCAGCACGTATAATCGCCGATTACGCATATTGGCGGCCTATTTGATCGAAAAATAGGGTAACTACTAGTAGTTTTCGACTTTTTACTTCGATGCGTACGCTATAGGAGTAGTTTTAAATTTAGTTCAGGAAAAGTTTTTTCTATCAGAAGATAAAGACATGGACATAAGTGGAGATGGACCGTAACTTGGGGGGGGGGGTGCTTGAGCCTCAGTTGAAAAAGAAAAAAAAAAACAAATCCTCCAAAAATGGTTCCACCCTTACGATTAAGAGATTTTTACTCAAATTTTTTTCAATTTATGAAGAATCGATGAAAGGAAAGAGGGCTCTACCGTCTACCATCATTTTGAGGATGCATTGTGTAAATTCATCGAGCCTGAGCGAAGCTAGGGCGAAAATTTTCGAAGAAAAAGGGATCCAAAAGCTATGCAATCAAATTTTAGAATTGAAATGAAGGCGAAATCTTTAACCCTTCACTTTTAAATATACCTACTTCAATTTGAAAAATAGATAATTTTCAGAAGAAAAATAGATAATTCGTTTTTAAACAGTTTGTTCGAAAAAATTCCATTTCATAGGCGTAGAATTTTTGTGATTTTTTAAGGTTTTTTTTTTACGAAATTTCGTACATTTTTGCTACATGACAAAACAATATTTACAGACTTAGAAAAAATTTCTTAAAAAGTCGGCAAATTTGACTATTTGCAACGAAATATTCCTATTTTTGAGAACACTTTTCGACTTGAAAAACAAAATACCAATACCCCATCGTGTTTCACGCTGTACTCTATCCACGAATAACTTGGAAAAAATCTCCCGAAAAACCTCCTGGATTGTTTTCCAAAATTTGTGAGGGGGAATTTTTCCAAATTTGGTTGCTCTGAATCAGTATTCATTGTTTCCAAATCTCTTAGATCATTGGTTTTCGTTGATAATGTCTACTCGTACATAGGTAGATAGCTAACCTAGATGGTTAAATATCATTCGGTGTCATCAGTCAATCAGTCATCATACGTGGATTTTAAAGAACGCGAATAATCTGTTTCAACAATCAAAATTATGCTCTGTTTTTGATCGATTACATGTAACTAAGCACCTGCTACTTAATTTCTTCATCAAAAAGACCATTTTAGTAACTTGATAGGAATAGTAGGTCTTAAAAACTTAATTACCAACCTTCTTTATTCGTACTTGCCTATTATACGTAAGATGAAAAATTCAGGTAGGTAATTACGACTTCAAAACCAACCACTTCTATAGAACTCGACATCCCAAGTAATTTTTGCGATAACAATTTTTTAATTTATCCAATAGTTTTCCTAATATTGAGGGGGAAAGAATTGTCAAAAAATATAAAATTTCCAAATTTTGGGCAAAAAAATTCAATTAGCATAAACCGAAAGTGTTTTCTCCCTAAATCGAGGTCGCAGAATCTAAATTTTGGGTCAATTTCGTCCCATGAACAGCCCAAAGGCTCCCACTCAAATTTCCGCGCATTTTTCTTTCTTCAGCTTATAATAATAAATTTTTGCAAAAAAAATTCCACACGTGCATCGATGATGTAAAAATGCAGAAGTGTGCAACATTTGAACCATTTTGGTTGACTAGATGCCGAGAAAATTGATTTTTTGTCAATTTCATCACGATTTTCGGATTTTTTGCTCTATGCTAGATAAAGTACACTGTATACCATAGTACTAGGCTACGTTTTTTCGTTCCAAGCGAAGAAGCGAAGTTTTCTTGCAAATTACGATTTTTTTTCATTTTCTCGGCTTCTACTGAAAGGATTTTGTTCAAACATGGCAAACGAATACTTTTTTACATTTTCGATGCATGTATGAAATTTTTTCAGAACAAAAAAATTTTTACAAGCCGGAAAGAAAAAATGCCCCAAAATTTGAGTGGGGGCGTTTGGGTTGCTCCAAGGATGAAATCGACCCAAAATTTGGATTTTGCTACCTCGATTTAGGGAGGGAACGCTTTCGATTTATGCCAATGGAATTTTTTTGCCCAAAATTCGGAGATTTTTAATTTTTTGGCAATTCTCTCTTCCTCAAAATTAAGGAAACTATTGAATAAATTAAAAAATTTGTCACCACAAAAATTACTCAAGATGTCGAGTTCTATAGGAGAGGTTGGTTTTGAAGTCGTAATTACCTACCTGAATTTTTCATCCTATAATAGGCAAGTACGAATGAAGAAGGTTGTTAATTAAGTTTTCAAAACCAATCATTCCTATAGAAATCAATATGCTTAGTAAGTTTGGTTATTACAAATTTTTCGATTTACCAAGTAGTTTCCTTAATTTTGAGGAAGAAAGAATTGCCAAAAAATTGAAAATCTCCGAATTTTGGGCAAAAAAATTCAATTAGCATAAACCGAAAGTGTTTCCTACCTAAATCGAGGTCGCAGAAACCAAATTTTGAGTCGATTTCATCCTTGGAGCAACCCAAACGCCCCCACTCAAATTTTGGGGCATTTCTTCTTTCCGGCTTGTAAAAATTTTTTTGTTCTGAAAAAATTTCATACATGCATCTAAAATTTAAAAAAGTATTCGTTTTCCATGTTTGAACAAAATCCTTTCAGTAGAAGCCGAGAAAATGAAAAAAAAATCGTAATTTGCAAGAAAACTTCGCTTCTTCGCTTGGAACGAAAAAACGTAGCCTAGTACTATGGTATACGGTGTACTTTATCTAGCATAGAGCAAAAAATCTGAAAATCGTGATGAAATTGACAAAAAATCAATTTTCTCGGCTTCTAGTCAACCAAAATGGTTCAAATGTTGCACACTTCTGCATTTTTACATCATCGATGCACGTGTGGATTTTTTTTGCAAAAATTTATTATTATAAGCTGAAGATAGAAAAATGCGCGGAAATTTGAGTGGGAGGCTTTGGGCTGTTCATGGGACAAAATTGACCCAAAATTTAGATTCTGCGACCTCGATTTAGGGAGAAAACACTTTCGGTTTATGCTAATTGAATTTTTTTGCCCAAAATTCGGAGATTTTCAATTTTTTGGCAATTCTTTCTTCCTCAAAATTAAGGAAACTACTTGGTAAATCGAAAAATTTGTAATAACCAAACTTACTAAGCATATTGATTTCTATAGGAATGATTGGTTTTGAAAACTTAATTAACAACCTTCTTCATTCGTACTTGCCTATTATAGGATGAAAAATTCAGGTAGGTAATTACGACTTCAAAACCAACCTCTCCTATAGAACTCGACATCTTGAGTAATTTTTGTGGTGACAAATTTTTTATTTTATTCAATAGTTTCCTTAATTTTGAGGAAGAGAGAATTGCCAAAAAATTAAAAATCTCCGAATTTTGGGCAAAAAAATTCCATTGGCATAAATCGAAAGCGTTCCCTCCCTAAATCGAGGTAGCAAAATCCAAATTTTGGGTCGATTTCATCCTTGGAGCAACCCAAACGCCCCCACTCAAATTTTGGGGCATTTTTTCTTTCCGGCTTGTAAAAATTTTTTTTTTATGAAAAAATTCCATACATGCATCGGAAATGTAAAAAAGTATTAGTTTGTCATGTTTGAACAAAATCCTTTCAGTAGAAGCTGAGAAAATGAAAAAAAATCGTAATTTGCAAGAAAACTTCACTTTTTCACTTGAAACGAAAAAACGTAGCCTAGTACTATGGTATACAGTGTACTTTATCTAGCATAGAGCAAAAAATCCGAAAATCGTGATGAAATTGACAAAAAATCAATTTTCTTGGCTTCTACTCAACCAAAATGGTTCAAATATTGCACACTTCTGCATTTTTACATCATCGATGCACGTGTGGTGTTTTTTCAGAAAAAAATTCATATTCAAAAGCGAAGTGTAGGGAATAATGTGCTGAAATTTGAGTTGAGTTGGGGGCACTGAGGTTACTCTTACGATGAAACTGACCAAAAATTTGGAATCTGCGACCTCGATTCAGGAGGAAATCGGTTTCTGCTAACTGAAATTTTTCTCCTAAAATTTGGAGGTTTTAAATTTTTTGGCAATTCTTTCTTCCTTAAAATTAAGGAAACTACTTGATAATATCGAAAAGTTTGTAATAACCAAACCTACTAAACATATCGATTTTTATAGAAATAATATTGGTTTTGAAACTTCGATTACCTACCTAAATTTTACATCCTTTTACAGGCATGTGTGAATGATGAAGGTAGGTAATTAAACTTTTAAAACCAACTATCTCTATAGAACTCTATACGCTGAATAATATTGGTTTTTATAAATTTTTCACTCAACTCACTCGTCAGCCCTTTCCTTATTATCGAGAAAAAAAATCATCAAAAAAAATAAAAATTGAAAATCTCCATATTTTAGCCTTTAGGCACAAAAATTCAATTAGCCGAAATCAATACCTAGTATTTTTATCCTTCTTACGAATGCAAATTTTTCGAACAAAAACTTTTTTAGCTTATTAAAAAACAAAATCGAATTATAAAAAAAATTAAAATCATTCTATTTTCCCATAATCGAAATTTTAATTTCTTTGATATGCGATTTTGTTTTTTAATAAGCTAAAGAAGTTTTTGATCGAAAAATTCGTATTCGTAAGAAGGATAAAAATACTATTGGTTTCTGCTAATTTAATTTTTGTACCTAAAATATGGAGATTTTCAATTCTTATTATTTTTTTTTGACAATTTTTAACGCATCGGCCCGCTCTAATTTTGGCACCAACTCCTTACCTCTGCTCTAAATTCGAAATTTTTATTGCTGAAAACCCATTTCACGTGCATCGAAGATCCAAAAGTTGATTCACACATATCAAAATTGAACCCTTTTGTATAGGTTCGTGAAAACATCGGATACTGTTCTCAACTACCCCTACCCACCATTCTCAATTAGGCTCATTGACCTCAATAATATTTAATTGAAAAACGCTGCATTTAAACTTACAACTACCAACATTCAGCAGTAATGTATGGCCCCTCCAAACTAGCGTTATGCAACTCATTTAACCACACTGCTTCATTTTTAGCATGTAATCTTTCTCCTTTTTTCTACAACATGCCCAGAAAGGACAAGCGGTAGAAAAAAGACAAACGGTAGAAACTAGATAGGACAAACGGTAGAAACTAGGTAGGACAAACGGTAGAAACTAGGTAGGACAAACGGTAGAAACTAGATAGGACAAACGGTAGAAACTAGATAGGACAAACGGTAGAAACTAGATAGGACAAACGGTAGAAACTAGATAGGACAAACGATAGAAACTGGGTAGGACAAACGATAGAAACTAGGTAGGACAAACGGTAGAAACTAGATAGGACAAACGGTAGAAAGGACAAACGGTAGAAAGGATAGGACAAACGGTAGAAAAAATAGAGAGAAAATGGGAAATTTAAGGACAAGCGGTAGAATAAAAAGTGCATGGACATTGGACAACTTGTAGAAAAATAGAGAGATAAAGGGAAATTTTAGGACAAGTGGTAGAATGGAAAAAAATAAAGAAGGTTGGCAGCATTACATTCACTCTGTCGGTCTATGTATGCGCATGCATCGTTCAATGCTGATTCATTTACCATGTTACCTTTTGGTTAACCAGTGGGGTCTTTTCTTGCTTTTCCGTAATCACCCATGTCGATTTGACTGCAGATTCCTCTCCGCTCGTAAATGATTCGTTCACGTGATTAGAATAACTCAATCAGAAAACAGATTTTCGATCCAATGTTATGATTGGTCTCTAAATATAAACAACAATTTTGATTGGTTAAAAATCACGTCATAATATCGATATTGATAAGATATCGATTATCGGTAACTCGATTTGTACCTTCGTGTTAACAAAATGCATTGTAATCGAGAGAATTTTCACAAAAATTTTGTTATTTTTTTTCTTTTTCAATTTTTTGAAATGGTTTGTGGCATTGTAATAATGTGATTGCCGTGTTTCTGTGATGTTAGAAGTTCCCAAAATTTTCAGTTGACGATAATAACACTATACTGACTATACTTTTGATTTTGGTCGTGAATGGTTGTATTCAAATTGAAAATGATTTAATTAAGTAAAGGTATGGATTTACCTTTTTAAATTTTTTATATAATTCTTTGTACATTTGTTAAAATCAAAATCGACCTCGAATAATACATTATCCACATTGTGATCTTCCTAGCATTGTAAGTATTAGTATACACTACACACCACACCAACTACTAATTTTATCTGTCCGCTTGAAGCTGTATTCTGTATTACTAAAGGCTGCTGTTATTTTTAATCTGTTTAGACTTCAGTATGGACGACGTACTAAAGACAACCGATTGGGTTCTCTGTCCTTACGATCCGAACCATCGTATGAAATACTCGAAATTTCATAATCATTTCGTTAAATGCAAGGAAGCACATCCAGACGATCCTCGAGAGCAATGCCCGTATTACGCGTCAGAATTAGTGCATCCAAACGACATGAAAGACCACTTGATTACTTGCAAGTATAAAGCACTATACGCAGATTTATATTTCGATACCAGTAATTTGCCTGTGTACGATGCTCCTTGCCATATCAATTACGAAGAAGAAAGTGGAAACGAATCCGATGACGACGTTAAAACAGTGATTACAATTCGCGACGACAAAAGCAGTCTTCTCTCCGGATCTAGTCGTCATAGTTACAAGCCGGCAAGTACGGTTTCTCAACCAATCGGCAAACTTCGTCGGAACAATTACATCGATCCCAAACCACGAGTGGAAAGTTACGCTTTCAAGTACATCGAAGAAGACGACGTAAGCCACTCTTTGAGTGAATTACAGGTACACGACGACAGCGGCAGTTACAACTGGGACAGTTCGAACGGCAACAGCCCTCCGTCCAATCGATCTACCTCGCAAACATCCGGTGGCACTGGAAGTTCGTGTAACAGTCATTCCAGTCATTATGGTGATACTTCTTCACCCAACCAATCCGTTCCTAGTTCACCTATCAATAAACCGTTTGATAGAAAAGGAAAAGTGGGACTGGGTAGAGGAAAAGTAATTCAAAGATTACTGAGTTCTTCTACTTCATCGTTGGAAAGCTGTGAAAGAGGCTTCGGACGTGGTGCTTGGTTTCGTTCGAGGATGAATTTAGACTAAAAATACCAAAAGACTTGAATTTGTTTTTTTTTTTTCCTTTTGAGTTTGATATTTTTTTATAAGTATTTTGTTAATACAATATATTATGTATTTCTAAAAATGTGTGTTAATTATTGATGTCTGATCTGATGTTCGAAATCATTTTTATTGGATGAAAGTTCTGCTTCGTTATCGAGTATTTTTCAGTAGGTACCAAAAAAAGGTTGCTTTGTTATCGAGTATTTTTCATTACCAAAAAAAAGCAATCCAAGGAATTTATTATCTTGATTTTCAAATTTCAAAATTGAGTTGAGTATTTTTCAATTCCATCGAAACGAAATTCAAAGTGATCGTGTATTTTGGAACCCCTGAAAACAAACGCGAACGCCGTTCCCTCATTCCCTCTTCCCCAGGTTCCATCTGTGTTTTATCAGTATCACATCACAATTTTTGTAAACTTTAGTCGTAAGCTGGGTTTATACTCACCGTAACTGTCCGTAACTGTCTGTAAGAAAAGTAGAATAATTTTTACTTTTCCGTAAGACGCTGTAGAAAATATTCTGTAACAGACCGTAACGTTTTACGGCCAGTATAAACTACTCCGTAACACTATGTAGTTTTTACTTTTCTGTTAAATAAAATTACGGCCTGTTACGGTGAGTATAAACCCAGCTGTAGATTTCTGTTTCTGATTTTCTAGTAAATTGTTAGTAATTTGATTGCATTTTATTATCATTGTTCACCTTTCGTCTTTAATTCAACCGTATCGCCATGCTGAGGTCTTGTTTGAACGCTGCTACTCAAGGTAATAACAGAATTTATCATCACGCCGACTAGTACCGAATACATTTTCTAACCCTACTAATTTTCTATTATCAGTATCGAAGATTCCCAAATATTCCATCTGTTCAGCAAGACACGTACCAGATGGTGCATTACCCTTCTACAGAAGTTACAGCATATTGTCAAGCAACACAAAATGTGGCTCCAATAACACTTTATTACAGTAAGTAGCTAACCATTATTGGATTACATTCATTATGCTTGCTGTCAACTCCATGTACAATTCCCTACTTCCGATACAGGACTACAGATCTGAATATCACTCCAGTTCGAACCAAAATGGACATCAGAGATAACGCTATCGAAAAACACCGAGTTTACTTGCACGATCGACGTACCGGAAAACGAACCTCTTGCGAAGCAGCGGCAGCGAGATTCTTCAGGCTAAGATGGTTGGTATTTCTTTTTCAAGGAAAATATTAAGAAGTAAATTTGTTTACAAGCTGATTTAATTGTTTAGGGGAGGTTGGATTAGAACAATTCGAGAGAAACCGTCGGATAATCCAAAGTACCGGAAACATGTGTTCTGTAATGCTCAACAGAGTCGTTTATTGGATAAATTGACCGGAGAATGGTATATGAGACCTCATTATTACGTCGATGATCCGTATGAACCGTATCATAATCGAGAAGAATACTTATATACCCGCAAAAAGCCAGTGCCGGCTAGAGATTAAATATTTGATGTTAATTTTAGCTTATTATATTCGTTTTCAACATTTAATAAGTATTTCATTCGTCGAGAGTTTGTTTTCATGTTTCAAAATGTTCTTATCGAAGATGTTCACTTCTGCGGACTACATTTAGGTACTCGTTTTTTTTCGTGATTATTATCATCGTTCGCTCATCAAGGATCAATGAATAAAGATCACACAGCTACATCGAAATTCAAACAGCATGAAAGATGCAATCAGAAATAACAATTTTATTAATTAATTTCTAACAAAAAAGAAAAAGAGAAAAAATGATTAAACCAAGCACAACTAAAATTTTGTAAACGAAAATGGTAACGCATATCCGTTTATTTGCTCAACACGGACGATAAATCATTAACCTACCACATCGCAGACAGCTGCTACTTGGCAAAATGTAACACTTCATTTGTTCAAATAAATACGTAGTAAACCTACATCAACAATTGAATTACATATAACAGTTAAATTAATATTATTCAAACCAAAAATCAGATCCTTTTAGAATCCGGTGTTAATGAAACGACATCACAATTGCAACATGAAAGAGAAAAACCTAAACAATAATCATGTTCGAAAATTTGTTCTTAGAATTACGAATCCGTACTTAACAATTCTGAAAAAAAACTCAGTATTTCGTTTAGAATAATAGCACGTTTCAATTACAATAAAACGTTAGAAGTATTTCGTTATGTTTTCTTCTTCTTACTTTCGGGTTTTTGAGAAATACTCATAGATTGCATTTTTTGTGGCAACTCGGTAAATATAACGGTTCCCACGAATACTGCAATTGTACCTATCCAATGATAAATTGTAAACGAATTACGAAACCACAAAATACTAAATAAAAGACTGATAAATTTTCTTAAAGTTATCACTAAGGTTACTGTTAATGACGAGCACTCGGTAGTTAAATGATAGACTGAGCTAATACAAAGGTATCTGGAAACACAAAGTGAACGGAATAGATAAATTTCATGCATGATAACCACAGCTACGTTACGATATACTCACTGTGTAAGAACGTTTCCTATTAAATACAAAATTATGCAAGGAACTGGTAAATTAATCACAGGTACGAATAAAGGACGACTGTTCGCAGCTATCGAAAGATGCTCCCATAAGTTCGAAGTTAGAACCAAAAATCCAGGAATTGGGAGTAAATGCTAAGAAAGAAAAAAATGTTGAAGAGGATACGCATCATTTAAGAATCGACGAAATTCGTATTTAATTACCGTATAATACAAAGCTTCGTTAGGATATTTCCCATGTTTTTTGTACAAAACTTCTTGATAGATACCCATCCTAGCCGATACAAATAGAGCTAAAGTAAGGCAGGCGATCCCTGAAAAAAATAAACAAATGTGAAAAATTTTCTTCTCTAATGATTGTATCAATTTCGTTGATCGTTAAACCTATAATTACCAACGCTCCACCAGAAAAAATCTTCCAATTCGGTAGTTTCTTTGGCGACGGTGCTTTGTCCAACGCTTTTCGACTGCGGAAGAGAAATAAAACTTTAAAATATTAATACCATTGAAATTTTATTAAAATATAATACGTACGACTTTTTGTCCAGAGATAATGGTACAGATGACAATTCCAAATGTAATCATTCCGACGGAAATATATTTATCTAAACGATAACGTTTTTTCAATATAATTATACCCATTATCATATTTGCGATTAAAGAGCCCTAAAAGTGGACAGGTACAACAAAATTAAAATTTTTCATTTCAATTTTGAGCATAAATAACTCAAATAATTTACCGCTCTAAAAATCATATGCAAAGGCATCGCAATATTCAAATCAAACGCATAATTGTTGAACACATTGGTGATAAAGAACATGGCTGTCATTACCATATAATCCCTGTGAAAAAAATAACAGTTATTAATATCGTATGGGAATATGACATCGTTGGCAATAAAGATGACAGAAATTTTCTTCAAGCTACGATAAAGCAATATTACGTAAACGATAACACATCGTGAACGTAACTATGAAGTATCCTAGAAGTAGGAAGAATAACCTTGAGTGGTTTTTTTTCAAATATTATATAACCAAAAAATATTCTGATGAAGGTTACAATTTTTATGAAAAGTACATGATTGTACAGCCATCCCGTTGACTGAAATCGACAAATAGTCCTTTGAAATAATAAAATTGAATAAAAAATCATCTTTACTTTATTTGAATGTGTCTCTTCGCTGTGCCACATTTTGAAGTGAAAATGAACCCGATAAAAGCGATGAATAAAAACTGGGAAAACGTAATTAGGTTCCCACAGCCTGGATCTTCTCTGAAAACATAACGAGATCGTTTTTCGATACATTTTTTCGTTTTAAACTGTAAAAAATGAGAAGAAAGTTGAAGAAAATGATTCTCACTTGACTAACAACTCCAAAAAATAAACGTTACTGCAGCATCCCAGAAATACGGATAGAATAATGAGTAGGACTTTCATTTTGACTGCTTCTTGTTGAACGCCGGTTTAAAACAATCCTCGATTAGAAATAAACGAATACTGATTCATTTCAGTTGAAAAATTTGTGCCATAGGGTTACGGGATACCTCACCTATAAAATTTTGAACACATCGAATTACGCCATTGTTAGTAAGAACGTCGAATAGAATAATTAATGAAATAATTTATGTATTCGCACTTAATTATAGGTAAAAATCGAATATAATATTTACTTTAAACGGTGTTCAAGTAAATTTCAATACTCATGAAATCGAATTGAAACCCGCAGAAGAGATAAACGGTGAAAAATTGATAAGTTCCATTGTCAGTGTTGCCATTTCCTCAAAATTATTTATAACAGATTTTTATTTTTAAATTCAAAAATAAACTAATTTTCATCACCGATTCAATTTTAAAAATAAAGTTTAATTGAAATTAGTCTAAATATTTAATTATTTCAAGTCAATTGCCTGGATTTACTCCATATAATAAATATCCAACGATTGCAACACCCCTGCAATCCTTTTTTATTTAGCCATTTTGCTACACTGTCTTATCAAAACTGTTTTAACGAACCGCGCTTTCTGCAACTTTCCGAACTTTTCGTACGTTTCGAAGCTTTAATTGCCATTGTTTTAAGTTATATTCTCAAGTATCTATTCAGCATTTATCGTTCAATTCAAATATCACTGACGTGTTGAAAATGAGTCTAAAAATATGCGCCAATTTATCTTTCATGTTCACCGAAACATCATCTCTACTCGAACGGTACGTACTCGCAAAACAATGTGGTTTTTCAGCGGTCGAATGCGGATTTCCGTACGAATATTCTGTTAACGAGCTACAACAATCGAAGGAATCATCTCAACTAGAACAAATCCTGATCAACGTGTATCCTGGAAATTTATCTTCCGGAGAACTAGGATTCGCCGCCATTCCTGATAAAGTAACCGAATTTCGTAGCAGTATCGATATGGCTATAACTTACGCTAAAGCTCTCAATTGTCGGCGAATTCACATAATGGCAGGTAGAGTACCATCTCCCACTGCAGAAAATGATGAAATATACAAAAGTAACTTGAAATACGCTTCTAAGTTGTTCGAGAAGGAAAATATCACCGGATTAATCGAACCTATAAATTCGTACTCGGTACCGGGATATTATCTGAATGATTACAGTAAAGCTATTTCAATTATTAAAGAAATCGATAGTCCATTTTTGAAACTTATGCTGGATTTATTTCATTTACAATTGATAGCTGGTAATTTAACTAATAATATTAAAGATCTGCTTCCATACACCGGCCATATTCAAATCGCTCAATCACCTCATAGAAACGAACCTGATACCGATGGTGAAGTTAATTATAAATATGTTTTTGGATTACTTAAAAAATTAGGATACTCTGGGTGGATTGGTACCGAATATAAACCCAAAGGAGATACTCAAAGTGGTTTAAAGTGGATGGATATGCTGAAAGATTTAGATTAGTTTTATGTTCGTGTTTTCGAATTTTGAAATTCAATGAACAGTGATGAGGTAACTACCATAATAAATTATTATCAATTTGTCATCGATTCAGAGATAATAAGTATAAAATTCTCTAGTCTAATTTGTTATTTTTTTACTGGTGTTCTTTCTGTAGAATGTCATTATATAATGAGCTAATTCTGTTGAATTTAGCATCGTAAAATGGTTTCCGTTAACGATATATTCTTCAATAGGTAATTCACAATACTGAAAGAGAATATTACTTTTAATTATTCATCACACAAACTATCGTTAGAATTTCTTGAGGAAATATTAAATATACTTATTTATCTAGGTACCTATATTTTTACTCGATTGTAATTTAAATATTTACAAATAAATATAAAAAATTTTACCAATTTTTTTATCTTAATTACCTCAGATAATCCATGCCACGAAGTTGAGAAAATATCTTCTTTGGGTTTAAAAAAAACAACTTTGGATTTCAAAGACTTTGTTGGGATTCCACCATAAGAAAGAATTTTTCTATTTCGTTGATACGAAGTATTTAAAATAATCTCCAAAGTTTCTTTTTTAACGGGTGAATTTTTCGGTATTGATTCCATCGTGAATTTCAAAGCAGACTCCCAGTCTTTATGGTTTCTTAGATTTTGCTGGAACTGTGAAACAACGTTAGATGGAAATTTAAAAAAAAAAAAAAATTCTGACGTACCTACCTTTTGTAAATCTAAATCAGTTTTTAGAGCTCTGATGAATCCTAAAATATTGTCGTAAAATCCTTGGTTATTGAAAAGGGAGTTTGCTATAGATTTTACTATCCTTGGGGAACTATCGATGAGATATAAATAACCCATTTTGCCTTTTTGTTCTAATGAATGAACAATTTCCATCGCGACCAATCCACCGAAAGAGTATCCAACTAAATGGAAAGTGTTTTGAAGTCTCAGTTCGTTTTCTATGTCCTTGAGGAGAAAAAAGAATACAAATATTTCTTACAAGGGAAGAAGTATTCCTAATGGCAGTAAGATTTTGGCCCTTAATAAAAATATATCAAAAGTACATCCAAAAAGGGCTCATTATTCAAAATTTCAAATACTAAAAATCATTTTTCAATTTTTTAAAAATGTTTAGAAATTCAAGATTACTCCATTGTCCTGCAAAAATGTAAAATATGAAAACTTGATCTATAATCAACGTGAAAAGCTGAAATTTTGTAAGTATGTAGATATACCCTATTTTTGACCTCCCAAATCGATTGAAAGCGGTTTCGAGCTGATCGATTTAGAGCCTTCAGAAAATTTTGGAATTTTCGAGCTTTGAAAGAAGGCTTAGAAAAAAAGGCTCGAATGAACTTTCGTGCCTACAAACATGGATTTCTTATATTGATGACTTATTTAACCAATTAAGGTACAATTTTCCAATATTCGTCACTGCTGGGTCAAATCCATATTTTTTTCCTACACTAAAAATTGCCAACGAAATTTGAAAAATGATATTCATATAACTCGAAATTTGTTTTGAGTCGATCTAAAGTCTCCAGAAAATTATGGAAATTTCCAGCTTTGAAAAGAAGCTAAATGAACGATTTTCCAAAATTCTTTTTTTTTCTTCAGCAAAAATTCTCCGCAAAAATTTAAATAAAAAATTTTCTGGAGGTTCCAGGACATTTTGAAATCGTTTCGTATCGATCCTAGGGGTGAAAAAAATAAGACATTCAGCATATTTCAGATTTTTATCTCAATATGTACGCTAATTTTTGCCATAAATTTTTGCTAGAGAGAAGTATGAATTTGAATCAGGCCTATGCAGGGGGAAGGGGGGTTTTCCTCGGCCCTTGTTTTATTAGGGGACTCGCTAGGACTGAAAAAGTTTTGTCTCTTCGCTGCGAGGACCCTCAAACAAAAA
Organism: Pseudococcus viburni; assembly: GCA_033439095.1. NCBI lineage: Eukaryota > Metazoa > Arthropoda > Insecta > Hemiptera > Pseudococcidae > Pseudococcus > Pseudococcus viburni. The sequence continues at coordinate 467,529 of JAVBJF010000018.1, forward strand.
ATTGGCCTAACCACGTAGTAGGTATAAACTTTCGAAAGACCTTTTTTTTGCTCATGCATTTTGCTCCCTGGGCCTCAATTTTCTCTTTACTGCCCTGATTTGACTCGACAGTCACGAAATATGAAAAATTGTGTTTTAATCCATCAAATAGATCATCATTGTGGGTAATCTGCGTTTGAAGTGACTAAAATTTTTTTGAACCCTTTTTATGAGTTTTTTTTTCAAAGATTGTAAGTGAATTCTAAAATTTTCTGGGGGCTTGAAAACGTCTTAAAGTCACTTCCAATCGATTCGGGAGGTCAAAAATAGCCTATCTATACCAAATTTCAGTTTTTTACCCCCATTTGATCAAATTTTCATAGTTTACATTTTTGCAGGGAAATTGGATAATTTTGAATTTTCAAAAATTCGCCAAAATTCCAAAATTGAACTTAAGAACCTGAAATTTTGAATAAAGGGTTGTATTAGGTACTTTTGATACTTTTTTATTTCAGTCCAAAAATTTTTTTGATGGAATCCTACGTGCCTTTTTTAAAAATCTACTCACTTGAAGTATTTTCGAAGCAATTTCTTTAACGTCAAACTGATTCAAATCGTATTGGGCACATAACACTTGCAAATCCACATGTCTAGATAAAGATAACATGACTCCAGCAATACCTAAGCAGTAGAACATTTTTAATCCGGAAGTATTAAATATTAAGACGGAAATATATTCCATTACCTTCGATACTTGGTAAAAAGAATATGGTTGGTTCTTGATTAGACCCTACGTAGTGTGTTTTCCCCTCGTGTAAATAAGATTCCAGTCGTACAATGGGAGAAAGGGAAACAATATCTTTTTCTGAGGGTAAAATTTCCAACATATTGGAGTAGAGTTTCTCCAAAATAGATATATTCCGGATTGAGGTGCTGTCAAATGATTCAACTGGAATAAAAATTGTGTTTTTTTAAAAGATTTTCCCTCGCTTCAAATATTACAGGTATACCTACCTTACCTAATTGGACTGCTTAAAATCGTTTTTCAAGTTTTTAAATTACGTACCTTGTATATTTTGAATTTTTTTTGGCTGTTTTTCAATTAGCCATAAATCGTCTAATTTTAAATTAAGTATATCTTCGGCGTTCATCGTCAAATTTAATTTTTGTTCTAATATCAGTTTCGTTTCTGTTACAGTGATCGAGTCCAAACCAATATTCTTGAGTGTTGTATCACCTGCCAACTCTGGATCAGCTTTATCTACAAAGAAATCGTCAAAAAAAAGGTAAATATCGTCATATCTTCAAAATTGATTCATATTATTAGAAAAATTACCCAAAATCATTTTAATTTTAGTAAAAATCGTATTATATTTGGATTTTCTTGAAACTTGTTTTTCTGAAAGTATAAAACTGGATACAACCGGTTCAGAATGACATAAATAAAATTCCAAAATTTCTAAACAAGATCTGATTGGTTGCAGGAGTGTCCCATCTGAAGAAAAACCCAAATAATGATCCATCAAAATTAGCCAAGCTGTTGGAATCGCCAATGGAATCTTACCAGGTAACTTATTTATCGAGCTGTTCTTCAAATATCCGACATCCCCGACTCCAGCCCATTCTATAGCCAGTGCTGGTAATCCTTGGGATTTCCTTAGTTCGCATATACGTTCGATGACCGAATTAGCGTACCCATAGTTTGTCTGGCCTGGGTTACCGTAACCGCAAACTATACTGCTGAATACGACGAAGGTTTTGAGGAAAGGACACATTGTCCTGGAGATTTTATCCAAATGATTGGTAGCTATTGCTTTGGGATTGGCTACCGATTGGAAATCGGATTCGGTTAGGTTTTCGAATAAACCATCTTGAAGGATCTGCAGGAATAAATGGCCAGTCACTTGATATGTAATTTTAAAAAAATAATGGAAATGAGAAAAATACCAGTGTGGTGTTGAAAATGGCCGAAACATCTCCCATTTGATTGGCACTTTTCAAAAGGTTCTCGACTCCTTGTGAAGTGGCAATGTTATCAGTGGATATTTTTATTAGTATTCCGGAAGATTGCCATTTGGAAATTTTTCTTAGATGGTAACGGTCGTAGTTGCCTGTTCTGGAAACTAGGATAATTTTTTTTGCTCCTCGTTCCACCAACCAGTCTGCTAATTCGAAGCCCATTCCTCCTAAGCCTCCTGCATTGAACGAATGAACGAAAATTTGATAAACTAAATTTGAAATTTTTCCTGCATAGGAATATTTTTAGTCCAATAATAAATTAATAGTTCTTGAGAAAAAATTTAAAAATTAAAAAATTAAAAAAGTAGTAAAAACTAAAAAGTAAATTTTTCACATTTGAAAAAAAATAGGTATTAAAATTGTGTTTAGTCGTCATTTTAGGATTTAACCCCAAAAATTCAATCCTGATTTTTTTTTCGCGTTTTACGTTCGTAATGGTCCTCTACACAACATACTAAAACAGACAACCCGTAACCCTCCATTATCCCCAGGAAAGGGGTAAATGTCAGCTGAAAACCGGGTTTTCGTGAATATCTCCACAAATAAGCCTCAAAATTGAAAAACAGTTATGAACAATCTTGTTCTACGTGTAATTTCCTATCAGAAGGTATTTTTGTTTTTTCAAAAATACTCACTTCCTTGACCAAAAATTAAGGGTAAAAACACCTATTTTTCAACAATTTACAGCATTTTTTGAAAAAATCGAAGCTTTTGTGAATATCTCCTCAAAAAAGCCTCAAAATGGAAAAATGGTTATGAACAATCATTTTCTACGTGTAATTTCCCATCAGACTGGTTCGTTTTTTTTCGAAAAGAACCACTTCTTTGCCCAAAAATTAAGGGTGGAAAACGCCTATTTCTCCAATATTTACAGTATTTTTGGAAATGATGGAAATACGAAGCCAGGCATCATAGCAGGTCACTTTTTTAGGGTGTTTGTCACTTTTTTCGGCTTTATGGTCACTAAAAATCACTTTTTTCCTCCCAAAGTCACTTTTTTTCGCATTCTCACGCAAAAATTCAAATTTTTTCGTAAAAATTGTTATTTTGTACAATTCTTTAAGAAAAAAAATTTAAAGTTGATAATGATTTTTCAAAAAAAAATTGCCCTCGCTTTACTCGGGCAATATTTCAATAATTCTATTTCTAATTTTGAAAAAATTCTGTTTTTCTAAATGAGTAAAGTAACTGATTTTTTAATCAATTCCCCATTTGACAGAATAAATCAATAATTTTGACTAAAATAAATCAATCAAACAATTGAAATATCACAAATTTTCAAATAAATTCATTTCACTGATTCAAAAAGACACAGTTTTACGAAAATTGACTGATTTGGATTTAGAGAGTAATTGTTTGTTCCAAAAATCTCGTCATTTTTCAATTTTTCTTCATGTATATCTGCTTCCTAAAGTGCCACTAAAAAAAATTAGATTTTTAGATTAGGTACCTAATTTTTTCATTGAATTTTGATCCCCTCCCCTCATTTTTTCTTGAATTCTCAGCCCTCTTTTAACTGTAAAAAAATTCCCCGAAAAAATCGAATTTTTGGTTACTTTTGGTTACTTTTTGGTCATTTTTTGGTCACTTTTTGGTCACTTTTTTCTCAAAAAAGGTCACTAAAAGTCACTTTTTTTCTTCAGAATTTCGCTATGATGCCTGCGAAGCTGAAAGTACCCAAAATTATACCAGTGAAGAGTAATTTTTTTGTACATGCTGGTAGAATATTCCAAAAAAAAAAATTACCACAAGAATAATTTCAACCCCTACCGTTAATTATAAAGGAGGTTATTGAATACTGTATTTAAAAAAACGACGTTGTGGAAAAAAAACATACTTTTAATGCGATGTTATTGCTTATTATTGGTGTTTGGTGGCACGAAACATTTCTTTGCGTCGTAAGGATTCAAAAACGATATTTTCAGCTTCGTATTTCCATCATTTCCAAAAATACTGTAAATATTGGAGAAATAGGCGTTTTCCACCCTTAATTTTTGGGCAAAGAAGTGGTTCTTTTCGAAAAAAAACGAACCTGTCTGATAGGAAATTACACGTTGAAAATGATTGTTCATAACCATTTTTCCATTTTGAGGCTTTTTTGAGGAGATATTCACAAAAGTTTCGATTTTTTCAAAAAATGCTGTAAATTGTTGAAAAATAGGTGTATTTACCCTTAATTTTTGGTCAAGGAAGTGAGTATTTTTGAAAAAATAAAAATACTTTCTGATAGGAAATTACACGTAGAACAAGATTGTTCATAACTATTTTTCAATTTTGAGGCTTATTTGAGGAGATATTCACGAAAAACCGGGTTCCAGCAGACATTTACCCCTTTCCTGGGGATAATGGAGGGTTACGGGTTGTCTGTTTTAGTATGTTGTGTAGTGGACCATTACGAACGTAAAACGCGAAAAAAAATCAGGATTGAATTTTTGGGGTTTGGTACATTTTTTCTCTTATTTGTTTGGACTATTTATCCTCAATGATCTGTCGTTTCTTCGTAATTTGAAAGAGGAACGAAAACGAAAAAAAATATGCAAATATTCACTTTTTTGATTTTTAGTGTGGGGGAAGGGGTAGATGACCCTTACCACAAACTATATAAACGTCGACATCGCTGCAAATGAATTTTGGAATTGCCTCGTGGGTCTTTTTGCCTCCTTCGGCGACAACTTTTATGATTTCGTTATTCATTTTGAGATTACTGAAAATACATTGAATTGAAGTGAACGATGCAAAATAAATGTAGGAATTAGGTATCCATGATGATTAAAATTTATAATTATTTGATACCTTTTTATTGTCCCAGGGACATTAATAAGGGTCGATTTTCTTTCCAGAGGACGAACACATCCATTTTTTATTTCTTCATCCATCAAATCCTTCAATTTGAGTATATTTCTGCGATTTTCTTGAATCGTATTTGTTAAATTTATCACCTGGAAGTGTCTCCCTCCGAGAACCATATTTTCTGTAAATTTCAAAATTTGGAAAAAATTCGAAATTTTTGAAAACCGATATTTTCTTACCTAAATACCGCCAATTTATGTTTTTTTCATCTCCGATGAAAAAAATATATCCTCTAGGAGTCATAAATTCCATCAAATTATAAATATCATGGTTAAATTCCTTCAATACCAAAATATCTATTTTTTCTTTATTATTTGGGAGAAATCCTTTATGGAAACTTCGAACCTTTCAAGACCGAAAATAAAAATATAAAAAAATGGGCCATCTCGTCAAAAAATGTAAAACAAAAATGTTCACCTGGGAAAATTTACGTTCCAATTTTTCTTTTTCTTCGTTGTTTTTTTCAAAGGTCATCACAGTATAATCGTATTTCAAAAATAGATTAATCGCAGCTTGTCCAGTCTCTGTGAATGCATTTTGTATCAAAATTGTCTTCAGCTCCACTTTACCAATTTCTGTGAGGATCATTAAAGTCTGCAAAAATATTTATCCTTTGTAAGGATCCTCGTACATTGAGACCATGACCTATTTACATTTTTTTTTTAGCCATGTTACAAACCGTCAAATAAGCTATAGGAAATGTTAATCCCTCTTGTAACGAGTATTCTGCTGGAATTGTCCAATAAATGCATTCGTTTTTTGGTACAAAATTGGAAATTCGATTGGTAAACGATATTCCGGCCACATTTCCTAGGGCAGTTGTACCAGAAAATTCATAGAGATTTGAGTAGTTCTGTTGATCAATCAAAAAATTAATTTTATTTTTTGTTTTATTTTTCAGGCTTATCAAAATATTAATCTTGATGAGTTCATCTGAGAGGGTAAGTGATGAACACAGATTTTTGAATAATGAGTAAATTATTGGAGTACTTACTCTTGAATTATTTGGTAATGTTGCATAGTGTACTCGAATGTAGTGATTTTGGGTATCTTCGCTGAAATTGTAACAAATTATTGTCATAGGTCTCATTTTTCCCCTAAAAATGAATTAATTTAAAGAGAAAATTGTTCTATGTACTTTTGAATATGCTCGTTATCTAATTCTCCTTGCTCCCATTTCAATACTCGATCATCATTTTGATCAGAAATGTGTAAATTTACATGCTCCACTGTTACGCTGGGTAAAGGGTCCATCTCCAGGGGTATATAGGACCCCCAGCTACCATCTTTGTACACATTTATAGCTAAATCGATTTTAATTTGATTTTTATAAAAAGAATCGTCAATAGAGAACGAGGGTACGAAATCGTCCAATATTGAGAAACACCTAAAATTATAAAATAATTAATAATAATGATCCTGGGCACATCACCAACTTTTAAATTATTTCCACGCAAATGGGATTTCGACGATTCAAGTCCAAAATTTATTCCAAGTTTAGATTTTTTCAGTTCTTGAATTTTTTTTTTCAATTTCATTAATTCTAAATTTAAAAAAAATTATATCGAGTATTAAAATTTTTCCAACAGTTTGAACTCCAATTTTCTCATGATTTTTTTAAAAAAAATTCAATTTCATATTTTTAAAAATTTCTTCCAATATTACTGAATTAGAAAACTTTTTGAAAAACATGAAGTTGAATTTTTTTTCAATTTCAAAATTGGAAAAAAATGTTGAGTTGGAAGAAATTTTAAAAAATAAGTTAAAACTTGAAAAAAACTATAAAAAATCGAAATTTAAAAAATATTTTAAAAATTTAAATTAAAGAATTATTCATTTACAGTAGGAAACAATTTTCAATTTTTTCAATTTTTTCAGCTTCATAGTTTAAAATTTTTCAAACTAAAATTGTTTCGAATAATTTTTTTAAATTTTCGAATTTTTCCAACTCAATAAGAAGAAATTTTGACAGGTACCTAATAAAAATATGAAATCGAAAAAAATTGGAAAAACCAAAACGGAATCAGGATAAATTTTGGGAAAATTTCAATTTAAAAAAATTCTACTAATAGAAAAATTTTGAAATTGGATACAGCTTTAAAAAAAATTGGAATAAAAAATTGAAAAAATTGAACTTGGATAGTCGAAATCCATTTTGGTCAAAATGATTTGGGAGTTAGTGGCACATCTTCATTGTAGGAGAACGATAACGATTTACTTTTACCTTAAATTACGTCCGCATGGTTCTCTTCTGATACATTTATAAAATCCCATTATACCCGAAAACGAATTATATTCCGAGTAAATTACAATTTTTTTCGAGGGATTTTGCTTCAATATTTTTTGTAAATTTTCAACCCAAGAAAATGAGTTTTCGTCTATTTGAAAAATTATCGGATTTGTATAGGCTGGTACCTAAAATTGCAGATCTGATATTAGCATACCTGCTATGATTTTTTGTGGTATAATTTAAAGTCTATTATTTGAATTTACTTACTTTATGCCATAATACAACTTTTTCATCTCGAGTTGAATACTTTGCTGCTATTTCTAAACTTTCGAAGTTCAAAAATGAGTCTTCTCTTTCTCGAGATATTACAAAAGTACCAACTTCTAATTTAGAAATTATTGACATATTCTCCTGTAAATTAAGCAAAATTGATTGAAAAATGAAGGTGATTTGGGAGGAGGCTGAGAATTTTTACCTGAAAATTTTGTTTCAAATTTGATAATATCACCACATCGATTGGTTCATTTTGAAAGTCTGAAATTTTTTTCACTTTGAAATGTGATGGAGGTTTGAAGGTGTCGAGAAATTCGGATTCATTAATGGTGATGTCAGCCTAAGTATACAAACATTTTCTCATTGAGAGTCGATATACTTCGTGAAAAAAATAAGAGAAATTTTTTACCATAACCAACCTCAAAAAATGACATGATTTGAATAAAATCGTCCAATTCTTTCGATAAAATTGGTACCTTGAAATTTGGATCAATAATCTCGACGATTTTTATTCTCAAGAGCAGAGTATTTTCAAGAATTATTGTAGATAATATCCTCATTACGTCTTTTAGTGGTAAAATCTGTTGAAATTTATTTTTCCAAATTTGGAATAATTAAGTCTTTGAATTTTCGAGGTTCGATTTTGAGCATTTACTCACTTTTTCATTAAAATAAGGAACGAATTGGAATTTTTGAAGAATTGGATCTTTGCATGGTTCTCGTTTTAATTCTCGAGTATTTAAACCTTTAATTGTGACACCGCCAGAAAAAATATTATTCTGATTCAAACCAACTGTGATTGCTGAAATGAGAGAAAAAATTAAGAAACACTTTTCTAATCACCCGAAAAATTTGGATATTTAGGTACTTGTTTTTTTTTCGTACTGTTTTCATTTTTCCTCAAATTTTCTCCTTGCTTTGAAATATCAATTTCGATCGAGTCGATCTTTGTAACAAATTCGATTTGTGAATTGTTCATTTTGGAAAAATTATAAAGTTGAAATAAAGCATCCAAGTACAGAGTCCAATCCTTGACCCATTTAATTTGGCCAGCTGTTCCTGAAGGAAATTATTTGATAATTGTAGTACCTAAATGAAAAATTGATCCCAGGAGAAATTTCAACCTTACCTTCCAAATTACTACGTAAAATATTCTGAAAATTATCCCCATAAGAGTATCCTCTGATTCTGAATTCTTTGTAAATATCATTTTTTTGCAAAATGAACATCGCATCTTGGTCTTCGTCTTGTCTGAATTTGTCCAGAATCTCCTGCGAATTGTAAAATTCCTCTGGTAGGATATCAATGTATCCATCGCAGACAACTTCTTCATGAAGTATCACCTCGAAATAACCATCATGATGAGTTATAATCACATTGAAATTTAACGATCCTGTAATAAAATTTCAATAAAGTTTCAACTTGGTTGAGAGATTTTCAAAAAAGTACCTTTTGATGGGATGGTCACGACTTTATGGAATTTAATATTGCTAAAAATTACAGAATTACTCCGGCCTTGGGTTCTTTGCTCCGCGAATGTCTCCCAAATCATATTCTAATTAAAATAAAAAAATAATTTTTAAAAATTGCTCTCATTTTTTTATAAATTAGTAAAAATTATCGAAAATCATTGGAAAACAGTCAAAATTGCAGCACAGTAATAAATCAGCGAAAAAATTTTATTAAAAGGAAACAGTGAAAAAAAGGGTACCTCCGGTTTAAGATAGATGAATCGGCCTGAGAGCTACTTTTTGAAACTAACCATCAGACATTATTAAGGACTCCAAAAAATAATTTTAGGGCGCATTTTCTACCTCCCACCTCACTCCGTTTCACCCTCACCACACAAAATATCGAGTTTTCTTCCAAAAATCACATTTCGCAACCTAATGAACCAAAAATTTTGAAATTTATGTGATATACTCGGGAAGTGGTAACCAACTTTTGAGAATTTTTTCAGATTTTTTTTGCACCGCCTTCTAGCCGAAATCCCACTTTGAAAACTTAAAATCGCCCCAATTTCGAAACTAAAAGACATACATTTTTTCTTTTTGGTACAAATATGGTCCTATCTTGGTACAATATAATGCAAATTTTTTCAGATTTTTTGGTTTGGGAGAATAGGCGAAAAAATACGATTTTCTATTCAAAAATACCCATTTCGACATTCATGGAACCAAAAATTTTGAAATTTATATGGTATGAACGGGGAGAGGTAACAAACTTTTGAGCATTTTTTCAATTTTTTTTGCAATGCATTCTAGCCAAACCCCACCCTCAATTTTTCATAATTTTCTCGTTTTTCGCCAAATACACGTCCTTCAACCCTCCATTACAAAAGGGGGTTCAAAATTTTCAAAAAGGCATAATTCAACAAAAAATTGCCCAAAAATTTTGAAAAAAATTTTTAGGGTTCTTCTAAACATTTAAAAGTTATATAAAAAAACGTGATGTATTTGGCGAAAAACGAGAAAATTATGAAAGATTGAGGGTGGGTTTTTGGCTAGAATGCACTGCAAAAAAAATCTGAAAAAATTCTCAAAAGTTCTTTACCTCTCCCCGTTAATATCACATAAATTTTAAAATTTTTGGTTCCACGAATGTCGAAATGGGTATTTTTAAATAGAAAATCGTATTTTTTTGCCTGTTTTCCCAAACCAAAAAATCTGAAAAAATTTGCATTATATTGTATCAAGATAGGACCATATTTGTACCAAAAAGAAAAAATGTATGTCTTTTAGTTTTGAAATTAGAGCGATTTTAAGGTTTCTAAGTGAGTTTTTGGCTAAAAGTCGGTGCAAAAAAATCTGAAAAAATTCTCAAAAGTTGGTTACCACTTCCCGAGTATACTACATAAATTTCAAAATTTTTAGCTCATTAGATTCCAAAATGTGATTTTTTGATGAAAACCGGGGGTACCCTTTCTGGAAAATCAGTAATAATTCACTAAAAGTTTGTAAATTTCTGAAATTTGTTAAAAAATTAGCGAAATTTGCTGAGGATTCGGTGAAATTCTTTGAAAAATCAGCAAAAATCAGCTGAAAATCTAATAATTTCGCTGATTTTTCCTGTGCTGCCAATTTGACTATTTATCAGTGACTTTTCACTGATTCAAAATGAGATAGTGAAAAAAATACAAATTAAATGAAGAGCATACCACATAAGCAGATTCAGGGAAAATATTGGCCCCATTTATGAAGCAGTCTTGCAAATATGAGAATTTTTCGTTTTTGTAATCGATGGTGAAGGATTTGCCCTGAGATGATATTTTGGTTTCAAGATCAATATTTTGAAATGGCACGTGCCAGTCTTCATCGTGAAACCATTTGATCAAAGGGGAAATCATAGGGGTACCTCTGCTAACAGGATATTCCACTGGGTGGTACAATGGAGTCAGATCCATATCAATATTTTGCTCGTATAGTCTAAAAAATGAAGTCTCTCAATTGAAAAAATTCTCGTGGGAGGCACCTGAGACTACTTACGTTCCCAAAGATGTGAAAAAACACTGCAAACCATTCGAATGGGTTTTATTGAGTAACGATATATTGGCAATGCTGTTATTCAAAGTTTCATTCAAAACACGCTTGAGTATCGAATGAGGTGATATTTCTATAGTCACTGCATTTTTTGGAATTTTCTTCAAAGCATATTCAAAATTCACCGGTTGGAGGAAATTATTAACGAAGTATTCGGCCGAACAGTATTTTCCAATTGAGACGCTTCTATCTCCTTCCACAGAAGAAGAGATCCACTTGGGAGATCTCTCCCTGGGAGTTTTGATAACCTAATAAATCATCCATTAGAAGATGTAGGGATCAGATTGGCTCAATGCAACCCACCTTTTGTAAATATTTACTGTATATTGGACCTCCTAGTCTAATATATTTGCTATGATATGCAATATTAGCAGAATACACTTCTGCTGCGAAAATACCCTCAGATTTCAACTCTTTGATCACTTCTCTCACCGAATCCGCTGGCCCAGCAATGGTACAATTTTGGGACCCATTTCTGCAGACAATTTCAATCGAAGGTGGACACCTGAGTCCCATGATTTCGCTACCCAAACCTGAGAAAAAAAACCTTGAATATGTTGAAGATTGCAGATGGTGATGTAAAAACTCACCAATGGCAGCCATGGAACCATTGATTGTTTTCATCTCTAAGGATGTGACGCCTCTGTAATAAGCTACTTTTAGGGCTTGCTTCTTGGTTAAGCATTTGTCAGCATATGCACATCCTATTTCTCCGAATGAGTGTCCTATTACTCCATTGAAAGTTATTCCAATTGCTTCCAAGAGATCAGTCAAGGAAATCTGATGCATAAACCAAAATTTTAAATACGTTTTCTCGTGTTGAAATAAAATCTTATAAAAGGAGACTTTCCAACGAGAGGCTAGATCGTGAACACCGATGAGGAAATCGAAGAGGTATATAACCTTTATGTAACAAACGACTAAATCCTTCTTGTTTGACTCAGAGGATGCATCAATTACCAAGCAACTCGATTTTTTTCCAAGTCCATAAGTACCATTTTCAAATATTTTTCAACCTTGAAAGTTTTTATTTTGGATGAAATGTTTTCTCAACACTGAAATTTCTCCTTCCATTTTTTCTCAGGTCTTTAATTTTTTTTTCGATTATAAATTTTATAACACTGAAATTTCTCTCTCCAATTTCTTTCTTAAGTCTACAATTTTTTTATTTGAAATAACATTTTTTCGCAATACTGAAATTGCTCTCTACAATTTTTTCTCCCCGATTAAAATTTTTTCTCAACACTGAAATTTTTCCTTCCAATTTTTTTCTCAGGTCTACAATTTCTTTATTTTAAATAAAAGTTTTCTCAACACTGAAATTTCTCCTCCTAACTTTTTTCTCAGGTCTACAATTTCTTTATTTTAAATAAAAATTTTCTCAACACTGAAATTTCTCCTCCTAACTTTTTTCTCAGATGTACAATTTTTTTGTTTTAAATAAAATTTTCTTTCAATACTGAAATTTTTCCTCCCAACTTTTTTCTCAGGTCTACAATTTTTTTATTTTAAATAAATAATTTCTCAACACTGAAATTTCTCCTCCCAACTTTTTTCTCAGGTCTACAATTTTTTCATTTTAAATAAAACTTTTTCTCAACACTGAAATTTCTCCTTCCAACATTTTTCTCAGGTCTATTTTACTTAAATAAAATTTTTTCTCAACACTGAAATTTCTCCTTCCAATATTTTTCTCAAATCTACATTTTTTTATTTTAAATGAAATTTTTTCTCAACATTGAAATTTCTCCCAACTTTTTTCTCAGGTCTACAATTTTTTATTTTAAATGAAATTTTTTCTCAACATTGAAATTTTTCCTTCCAATTTTTTTCTCAGGTCTACAATTTTTTATTTTAAATAAAATTTTTTCTCAACACCTGAAATTTCTCCTTCCAATATTTTTCTCAAATCTACAACTTTTTATTTTAGATGAAATTTTTTCTCAACATTGAAATTTCTTCTAACTTTTTTCTCAGGTCTACAGTTTTTTCATTTTAAATAAAAATTTTTTTCAACATTGAAATTTTTCCCTCTAATTTTTTCTCTGGTCTACAATATTTTAAACGCAGTTGAAAAAATTTTAGGCCTGAGAAAAGAAATGGAAGGAAAAATTTCAGTGTCAAGAGAGAATTTTATTTGAAATAGAAAAAACTTTAAACCTAACCTAAGAAAAAAATTGGAGGAAAAAATTTCGGTGTCGAGAGAAAATTTTATTCGAAATACCTACATAAAAAATTTTAAGGTTGAAAAATAATTGAAAATGATATGGACTTTGAAACAAATCGAGTTGCTTGGTAATTAACAGTTGGCATGAGTCAAACAGAAAAGATTCAGTCGTTTGATACAAAAGAAGGAACGTCAAAAAAAAAAGATCCCTTTCCGATTTTCTCATCGATGTTAACGATCTAGCTTCTCATAACAGTCATAACTTGCCATCATAGCTGTAATTCCAACAAAACAGTAAAGTATATTTTGAAGCATGGTTTTGTCATTGCCGGTCAAAATTTCCATTAAATTTATGTTCTTCGGAGCTAAGATTTTTTCACACTCCTGAATGGATTTCTTGAAGAGATCCAGCTTCAGTAATTCTTGAGCCATTCCAGTCCATTGTGAGCCCATTCCAGGATAAATGAACCAAACTGGTTTCTTTTCTGGTTTAATTTTCTGGAAATGTGTATTTAATAAGTAGAGAAGTGTATCAAAAATTAAAATTTATTCATTTACCTGTACCTGAAAATGTTCTATTGCAGTTGATGCATTTTTTCCAAGTATGGTGTACCCTCGATAAGGGTGGTGAGGTATTTCCTCACTGTAGATTCTGTGCAAAAGATTGATCAATTCCTGATTTAAAGGAGTCGAGTTGAGCTGAAAATTTGAAAAAATATTTTAATTTTGAGATCTACAGTTCTTCAAAATATGTACATTGGGTTCTTACATGATCAATTATGAATTTCACAGATTCTGTAGTTCGACCAGATATATTGACCAAGTATAATGAGTCTGACTGAGTATGGTATTTTAGTTCCTTTGAATTAGATTTTAATAAGAGATGAGCATTTGAGCCTCCTATACCAAAATTATTAATGGCTACGTAACCTCCACTCCAGGGAGTTATCTCAGTAATGATCTAGGCCATAGAAATCAGATGAAATCACAAATAATGAACTTTCTCTCAAAATGACACTTACTTGGATTTTATTTTCACGAATGACCGAGATCCCTTTCTGAGGCTCTTGGAAATTGATATTCGGTGGGATAATGCCTCGTTCCATGGCTACGATAACTTTTGCTATGGAACATAATCCAGAAGTAGCCTCTGTATGGCCGATGCTCGATTTGACACATCCGCAGAGCAGAGGACTATTTCGATCTTGGCATAATGTCTCCAAAGATACCATTTCTTGATAATCTCCGACCTAATTTTAATATATTAATATCTTTCTTGGCACTTGGCTTTTGTTTGGGCCATTACCCTGGTTCCTGTTCCATGAGCTTCTACCCACGATAATTTGGATTTAGAGAGATCACATTCTTCGAAAACTTCGTTTATGAGTTTTTTCTGCATTGTGGCTGATGGAAATAGAATTGTTTGTTTCTTGTAACCGTCGTTGTTTGTTTTGATGTGCACAACTTCCGCGTAAACTCGTCTGGCATGTTTTGCTTTTTGGAGTAGTATGACACTGATAGCTTCAGATCGACAGAATCCATTGGCTGAAATAATCAAAAATAAAATTATCATTTGTTCTTCGCATTTTAATAGGGTTTAGTCAATTTTTAGTTAAATTAATTTTATTTTATCTAACCAGGGAAGTATCCCAACTCAAAGTAAAATTTTGAGCGTGAACAAAAATAAATCGAAAGTACATCGTAAAAAAACACCATATCCAAAATTTCAGATGCTGAAGTTCATTTCTCGAATTTTGGCGAATTTTTGAAATTTCAAAATTACTTTATCGCCCTGCAACTTTGACTTCAAAATCCAAATTCACATTTTTGGGCAGAAAATTTTTCTGAAAAAATTGAAAATACGCCCATTGCGCAGGCATCGAGGTAAAAACCTGAAATTTAAGTTGGAGACTACCACAATTTTCTGAAGGCTTCAAAACGTCTCAAAATTGCTTTCAATCGATTTGGGAGGTCGAAAATAGGGTAAGGGTACCCCCGGTTAAGATAGGTGAATCGGCCTAAAAGCTACTTTTTGAAACTAACCATCAGACATTATTAAGGACTCCAAAAAATAATTTTAGGGTGAATTTTCCACCTCCCACCTCACTCCGTTTCAAGGTTTCAACCCCCCCCCCCCCCACAAAAAAAAAATATCGAGTTTTTTTCAAAAAAATAACATTTTGGAACCTAATGAACCAAAAATTTTGAAATTTATGTGATATACTCGGAAAGTGGTAACCAACTTTTGGTAATTTTTTCAAATTTTTTTTGCATCGCCTTTTAGCCAAAAGCTCACTTCGAAACCTTAAAATCGCTCTAATTTCAAAACTAAAAGACATACATTTTTTCTTTTTGATGCAAATATGGCCCTACCTTGTTACAATATAATGCGAATTTTTTCAGATTTTTTGGTTTGGGAGAACAGGCGAAAAACATGCGATTTTCTATTCAAAAATACCCATTTCGTCATTCATGCAACCAAAAATTTGAAATTTGAGGGGGCTAAAAAGGGGTTCCGAAATGTTGAGTCCATCGAATATGATTTTATATCGCCTGTAATGTCTGATATTATTTGAGGAAAAAAATTCCATTTCTCCTTTAACCCTCCATTACAAATGGGGGGGGGTTCAAAATTTTCAAAGAGGCATAACTCAGCGAAAAAATTTTCTAGGGTTCCTTTTAAACATTGGAATGTTATCTAAAAAAAAACGCGACATTTTTACATGTATTTGGCGAAAAACGTTTTTGGCTAGAATGCATTGCAAAAAAATCTGAAAAAATTCTCAAAAGTATGTTACCTCTCTCCCGTTCATACCACATAAATTTCAAATTTTTGATTGCATGAATGACGAAATGGGTATTTTTGAATAGAAAATCGCATGTTTTTCGCCTGTTCTCCCAAACCAAAAAATCTAAAAAAATTCGCATTATATTGTAACAAGGTAGGGCCATATTTGTATCAAAAAGAAAAAATGTATGTGTTTTAGTTATGAAATTAGAGCGATTTCAAGGTTTTGAAGTGAGCTTTTGGCTAAAAGGCGGCGCAAAAAAAATCTGAAAAAATTCTCAAAAGTTTGTTACCACTTCCCGAGTATATCACATAAATTTCAAAATTTTTGGTTCATTAGGTTCCAAAATGTTATTTTTTAAAAAAAAACTCGATTTTTTTTTTGGGGGGGGGGGGGGTTGAAACCTTGAAACGGAGTGAGGTGGGAGGTGGAAAATACGCCCTAAAATTATTTTTTGGAGTCCTTAATAATGTCTGGTGGTTAGTTTCAAAAAGTAGCTCTTAGGCCGATTCGCCTACCTTAACCGGGGGTACCCTTTCAGCTTTTTTCGTTGACTATCAAATTTTCATGTTTTGCAGGACGATGAGGTAATTTTGAAATTTCAAAAATTCGCTAAAATTCGGAAAATGATCTTCAGTACCTGAAATTTTAGATATGGAGTTCTTTTATAATGTACTTCCGATTTTTTTTTTTGCTTGGAGTAAGTACAAAATTGTTAGGTTCTGAAAATCTTACCAGCATTATCGAATGATCTGCATCTGGCACTGGTGATCCCAAGATTAATGTATAAATTCACCATTCCAGGAGCTCGAGATAAATTAGAAGCTCCTACCAAAGCTGCATCACATTCTCCATTACGAATAGCTTTATAGGCAAGCTCCATTGCATATAAACTGGAAGAACATGCTGTGTTCACTGTACAACTTGGGCCTAAAAATGACAGAATTGTTATTGCTGAGTTGGCGTGAAATTTTCCCAATTCTTTTGATCCATACCATTAATTCCCAGCCAATAGGAAATTCTATTGGCTAAAAATGATTGAGCTCTTTCACATATCAGTGCCCCCTTTATATCTGTCCTGTAAGTACTTTCCACTTCAGCGTCACTAGTGCAGTTGGCTACATAAACCCCCATCGTTGTGCCTCTGAAATGATTTATATTGAATCCTGAAATTTCTAATTGCATGATTTTCTGGACGATTTTTTTTTTTCAGAACTGAACTCGAAATATGTTTTACCTGAATCTGTAATCGCTTCGTAGGTTTTTTCCAAAAGTATTCTGCACATTGGATCCATGTAATCGGCATGTTCTTGAGTGATACCAAAAAATTCAGCGTCGAATTTGCCAACGTTTTTTACCCTCCCCATGCTGAATTTCAATTCTGGGATGTCTATAATTGGTTGAAATTTTTATGATTTTTTTTTAATTTTTTTTTTATTAAATTTTATTATACTGGGCGTGTGTAATCGCCAATACTTTTACGCCCTTTATGAAATTTTGCATGTAGAAAGAATTTCCTTTTTCAAGGACTCACCTGTAATCAAATCTCTTCCTTCGAACAAAGCTTCCGCTAGTTCTGTGATATTTTCACAGCTTGGGTATGTACCTGAAATCCCTGAAATTACCACTCGATCTTCATCTTCGCACGAAGCCAATTTTCTACCATATTCGAAAGAAGTATTCGATAAATATGATGCCATTTTTCAGACACTTTTAATTTTACACTTCGATTTGAAACTGGTTCACTTCACGTCAACTGTGTTTTCTTCTTCGAAACTCTGGACGTTTTAGTGAAATAAAAGAGTCCCGGTTGCCAGAATATGGAAATTTCCATAATAATTAGAAAAGTTTTTCGTACTGTTTTGCCTTTTGATTTAGTTTTTTAATTATTACGGTTTAATGTACTTATTTGAATGAAATTATTTTATCATTTCTAATTAATATGTAAATTTGTGATATTAACCGGATCCTGACTTAGTCTTGGTTTTTTTGTGACAATTCACCTCTAGCTTTTTTTGATGCATCAGTGGCTTGTCACTAATGTCAGAGATGTGATTGTGCTTGTTTCTGTTTGTTGATGATCCCCAAGGACTCAATTATGGAACTGTTCTTTTTTAATATTAGATTTTTATTATTTTTGTCAATATCTCCATTGGTTATTTTTGAATTATGATAAAATCAATTCAAAATTTAAAACAAGTTCAGAATAATTGAGAAGTCAATGATGAAAATATAGATTGACGAGAAAGTTTTTTTTACAATAGCGAGCTATTGTCTATGTACCTACTTTATTTCGTTATTTCTAGTCCCTTTCTTAATCTTTATGTAACTTTTTTAATGATTTCAAAGTTTTCCTTGGTTCGTCTTCGCTAAGTCGAAATTTTCAATTGCTCAATTTCTCGAGATTCGTTCTGGCCTGAAGTTTATTCAAAAAATGTTTGAAAATGTCAATTTCATAAAAATCGCGAAGTAAAATTTCTGTCATTTTAAGAAAAATTGCCCCATACCAGTATAGAAATCAACTCTTGGTAAAATTAATAAATTACCATGAAATGGGATTGTACGACGGGTCTACTGATGTATTTTGGTTTCAAAATTTGGTCAAATTTACTCCTCAAAACAGCAGGGGGTTAAAAAGTGTCAGTTCATCAAAATCTCCAAATGAAATTTTTGTATTTTTTTTTTTTGAAAAATTTAATTTGGTGGCTCTAAGCAAAAAAATTGGACAAAATATGTAACAAAAAATTCGATCTCAAAATAATTGCATGAACCCCCCCTCCCCTCCATCCCAGAAAATTTGAGTATTTTGAAACAGAAATGATGATCCCATCCATTCTTAGGGACTTAATCTCGATAAAAAAAAAGTAAAATAGAAGTGCCCTCGTAAGAGTACATTTCATAAAAAATACCAGGAAAATTCTTAAAAGTTGTCTGAAAAATTCGGAAAAGTCAGAGAATCATTTTTGAAAAATAGTGATAACCCTGAATAGGATTTTCATAATTTTTCCAATTTTTTGGGAGAGGAGGTTATCAATATAGGAGTTTCTTGGAAGTCATAAAAGTACCGCAAAAACACATATTTTTATTTTTTGATCTCAGTACCAACAAATCTTGAGCTTTTTCACCCCCTTCCCCCTCTATTCAATATTCATTCTTTCAAAGTGGTATGATTTTTAAAGGTATCGTAATTGGTCTCTTTTCAAAAGACTTGGACACTTTTTCCATCAAAAGGTCACTTTGGCCGCCTTTTTACCCCAAAGTCACTTTTTTGAAATAATTTTATGTACTTACTTCATTTTTCAAAAATTTATAATTTTTCTTTAAAATAAAGTTTCCTTTTTATTTGAAATTTTTTCTGTAATAAATTCAAGTCCTCAAGTTTTTATGAGGGGGGGGGGGGGGGTCAAAAATTCTTAGAATTGAATTTGAGTCGTTTTTGTGGCTGGTTAAAAGGCACCTAAGAATCTTGTAAAAAGTGTGTAGTGATATTTGAAAAAAAAGTTGAACACCTCACATTTCAAATCATATGTACTTCTGCACAATTTCGAATTTTAAGTAGGTACTTCACGCGAAAAAATACCCTCTCCCCCCCCACCCCGTTCTTCAGAAATATCATTGCGAAAGTTCTAGAAAACTTTGAAATTCAAGAAAAGTGGTCACTTTTTGGTCACTTTTTCATTAATAAGCCACTTTTTTGGCCACTTTTTTCACTTCCAAAAGTCACTAAAGTCACTTTTTTTTGTGAAATTTAGGCTACGACGCCTGTTTTTAAAACTTTGACTGTTTTAACAATCTAAGCAATAATTTCATTACGAATTTTTACAATTTTTATGACATGTCCAGCATAATTTTTATGATATTTATATGTATTATTTCAAGTTATTCTGATTTAGTGTTAAAACATTTTTCACATTTTTACTTAATTCAATTTTTAAGATCATTTGAAAATTTTTCGAAAGTTTTAAAATTATTTAAAAAATTTCTAGATTATTTGGATGAAATTTTTCGATACTTTGAATTAATTCAGTCGTATCGAAGTAAGTTTTAATGGAATTATTAGAAATTTCTATACTTCTTTTAAATATTCAATTTTCTTTGCAAATTTTAAAAAATTTTGTTTCGAAGAAGTAAATCTGCCAAATTTTATTTTTTTTCATTTTATTGATAATTGGAACACATCTGCATGGATATGCCAATGCTTATAAATAATAAGTGATTATAAGTAAACTTTTCCATCAATGGTTCTGGTATTTTTTTTTTTTAAATAAATTATCAAATCATTCGATTATGTTATATTTCAGTTTAAAATAACGATACAGCTGTTCTTTGTCAAAAGAATACATCGTCAATAAATCATCTGTTGGTAAAAATCCCATTTTAAAACAATATTTGAGCAGATAATATCGTTTTTGATCTTTAGACTTCCTCAAGTAATCTTCAGCAAGATCTTCAATGCTACTGTTGGAATTCTCAGCCGGTTTTCGATACATTTGATAATACAAAACCGCTTTTAAAAAATCCATAATGGAAAATTCTGGCCACAAAACGTCGGAAAAATAACGTACAGAATTGGCTGCCTGAAATTTTTTTTAAATTAATCTAAAAAATAATTATAATTCAATTATGGAACTCCTCATCGACTCACCTGCCAGCTCAAAAAATCGCTTATTCTTTTGTACCCTGAGGTTCTGATCAGAAGATCAACATTACAGTTTTCAATTGCGAATAATGATTCAAAAAATAGTTCTTCAGTTAGATGATCTTCTTCTATGATTCCTGCCTGAATACCTTGATAAAGTTCTAACGATATTTTCGACATTTCATGCTTACCTAGGTAATTTCCAACCAGATTAGTTGGATTTTCAAAATATTTCTCTAATTGGACTGTAATTATTTTTTACCTGTGTAGCCCATGGCCATATTCACAGTACATGAAGTGTTATTTCTAGTAATTAAATAGAGCATTCCCATCAGAGCATTGATTTCTTCAGGTATCAGTTCCAATTTACCATAAAAATTGAATTTTATACCTTTTTCTTCCAAAGTTTTCCTTAAAAAAAAACTTTTTTCAAATCAATCACCTCATAGAATTTATACTTCTTAGAGTGGGCCGAAAAACCAAAAATTTTGGTTTTTGAAAAGTTACCCCCACAAAAGTTGTTGGCTGGACAGACTAGAAAAATAAAATTTAAAATTTAAAAATTGATTCATATCTTTCGATCGCGCAAGAGCCTTCAATTCTTCAAAAATTGTCAAAAATTCAACTTTTTCAAAAATTTAAAAATTTTAAAAAAAATCAGAATTCATCAAAATTACTTTTAAAGCTTATTTAGGGCCTATTTAAAGCAAAAAACATGACTTTTTCGAAAAAAATCCATGTTTTATGGTTTTTTAAAATTATTTCTTATATTTCTTCACCTCTGAAAAAAATTTAAAAAAGTTATAAAACACTGATTTTTCCAAAATAATGTGATTTTTGGTCTAGATAGTCGCTACAGAATCTCTAAAATTAATTTTAATAAATTTTAAATTTTTTCGAAATTTTTGAAATTTTGAATTTTTGGCAATTTTTGAAGAATTGAAGGCTCTTGCGCGATCGGAAGATGTGAATCGATTTTGAAATTTTTCATTTTATTTTTCTAGTCTTACCAGCCAACAACTTTTGTGGGAGGTAACTTTTCAAAAATTAAAATTTTTGGTTTTTCGGTCCACCCTAATACTTTTGTCTTACCAATTCATGATGCATTTAAAAAGCCAAATCTTCAATACCACGACCCAGTGTTGAACTTCATCTTTAGGACGATAATAATTACCAAAAGAATACATCAAAATAGAGTATTCTCGAATTCCCAGAAGCACACACCAATCGATCACTTGCCACATAACTCCGAATAATCTTTTAAAAAAAGCATTTCAATGAAATTGTACTTGAAAATTTTAAATGAAAATCGTGAAAAATATTTACCCAATTTCATGATTCTCTTGAACTGGAATTTTGTACTTTTTACCAAACCGTCGAGCTCCATCGGCCACAAATGCAACATGTCGAGGCACTTTACCACGTTTTATGATTTTTGCACAAAGATTTTCAACCAATAGTTGCAACATTGTTTAGTACTTTTTCAAATTCAACTGTACTTTTTTTTGTTGGTTCGGGAATTGAAATGGAGCAGGAGAATAATTTACATTTCATAATTGAAAATTTTAAAATACATGTAATTTGAATAAAATTTTATTACGGGACGTATAGAACCTTAAATTACACATTTCGAAATAATGCAACAATTTCATTACGTTTAATTTCACAATATTTTTTTAAATATATAATTTGAGCAAATCCAAACGATATTTAGCCAATCGTTATCCGCTTCGTATTAGTAACGGGAAAAAAATTACGAATGTAAATTATTTTCAATGAAATCTCGAAATCCATTTCACTGCTCGCTTCATCTATTATTATATTTAATTATGAGAATTTCCATGCTACGCGCGACGCGTTAGCAATTAACCAACGCTACTCAACCCATGCAAGCGACGGCAATTTCCTGCGCCGAATCGTTCGATCGTAAATTAGTTACAAAATGGTGAGACGAAGTCGACTTTTAAAAAGTGTAAGAATTAATGAGATTTGTGCTCCAGCCAAGGTCTAAAAATTGGCAACGTTGTGGGATAATGAGCTTCGGGTTTCCTCGAATCGAAGTCGTCTGATTGGAATGGATAAGTTCCTAGTAAGATTGGTAATTGAATTTTGACTTCTTTTTCTAAACCTTTCGGCTCGATGATGAACTGTAATGAGAAAAAAATTGTAATATAAAAATTCACAGTGCTGATCTCAGCTGGTCTCATGGATATTGGATTTAAACGGGCGATTCTACTTACATAGACATCGTATTGCACTGAGATGATATGACATCCTCGTAAATTAGTCGGTGGTAAAGGTGGTACGAATAATTTCTCGTTTCTCCATTCGTCGACCTCTCCTGATTGTATTTTACCTCTTTTAACCGATGATAATTCTCTGGTCTCGGAATGAGCTACTTTATTTTTCACCATATATTGAATTGTCTGTTGGAATGAAGGAAAAATTAAAATATTTCTGATTCATTAGTCAGATTTTTAACGAAACTAGGTATAAAAATTACCTCTCGCAGTGATGCTTTGGTACTTCTGATGTGGATCTTGCTTCGGTTACGTATGATGGCAGATACGAGTATCGTTTCACCAGGCACATATCCTCCATGATTTAATACTACTCTACATAGGACTGATCCTGATTTTAGACAACTGACTCCGAATTTATGTTCCATATCACAGCGAAATGGTTGCTGAAAATTAAGTTACTCTTTCATTCTGAATCAGTGAAAAGTCACTGATGAATAGCCAGAATTGCAGCACAGGAAAAATCAGCAAAATTTTTCGATTTTCACTGATTTTTCAGCAAATTTCATAAATTTCACTGATCTTTCAGAGTGGATATTCACTAATTTTCCAGTGATTTTTCTCACTGATTTGTTTTCAGTGAAAAAACGTTCACTGATTTTCTCCTGTAGTGCAATTCTGAAGTTCTCGTCTTTTTGGAAAAATTTCTTAAGAAATTTTCTTTGTTTTTGAAATTTAAAAAAAATGTTCTGTATTATTGAAATCCCCTCCAAGTTGTTTCAAATGTTGTAAAAATTGTTCTAATCGTGAAAAAAATATAAAAGTGGTAAAATATTCAAATTATCACATTTTAAAGTTGAAATATCGTTGAAATTGTTTTAAAACCCACTAAAAGTTGTAAAATTTTTATAAAAATTGTTTTAAAATTGATTGAAATTGTAAGCATGGTTCAAAAATTATTTTTAAAAAATTTTCTAAAAATTCAAGGCATTATAATTATAAATTATTTAATGTTGGTAAAAATTGCACAAAAAGAACAAAAACTTTGAGTAGATTAAAAACATGTTCGAAATGTTTTGAAAAATTTTTAAATGAGAGAAAAAATTGGCAGTTTTCAATTTCTCAGTTTTCAAATCAAATTTTCAATTTTTCAGACAAATTTCGCATGTTGAATTATGAATTATTTCATTTTAATTTTTGTCTTTTGTGTGCTCAACATTACAGAAATTTAATGAAAAAATCAGTGCTGTCGTAATTTTTAAAGTTTCCATCAAAATTTGTTGTTTTTTGGTAGGGGAAGGGGTGGGAGGAGTTCACTTTCATTTTTCTATCTATCTCTGAGAAATGTATTGAAAAATCAAAAATTTGTATTTTTTAAATTTTTGCATTTTTACGTTTTGAGTAACTTTTGTAGACTCACTGGCTGATAAAATTTGACTATAATAAATTACCTGACCAATTCAAAACACTATCTTTTTTAAAAAAATCGTTCGATTCCTCCATACCATCCTTGATCTCTCCCCCTCCCCCACCCCTTATAAGACGAATAGTTAAGACATTGTAAAAATGGTCTGTCTTTAAAGACAGTGTAAAATAAAGGATATTGTATTGAAATTTTTCTGTCTACTTCTACAGTTTTTATTTCATTTTTAAAAACTTTTAAAATATTTGTAGAAATTTTTTTGTGGTACCTATTCCAGTTTTGGATACATTCTCATAATAACATTTTTTAAACAAAAAAACGGTAGAAATTTCACAATATTTTTTCTAAAATTTTAATCCAATTTAAAATATGTAGTTGAAATATTATTTTACAGAGCTCTACATTATTTTAAAGTTGGACAATTTTTCTTTCATTTTAAACCATTCTTATCAAAATTGTAGTAATTTTTCCGCAATTTACATTTTTTTTCGACATTTCAAAATAATTTTGTCATGTTTTCCAAGTGGAAAAAATACTATTGAATCGCCAAATTGTGTTTGTAAATATTATAAAAGTTTATAAAATATCATTAAAGTTCATAACTTTAAATTTTGATGCTGCTTTTTTTGATATTGAAATTTTCCAGCTGATACCCCTCCTCCCCCTCACCCCCGAGTCCTCAAACATAGATAATTATTTATGTTGAGTAATGTTTTTAAAAAATACACGTTCAACTTTTATAAAAATGTCAATTTTTTTCCACAATGTCATGATTTTTCGAGTACCTAACTTTTCGTTGAAATTTACACTTTTTCGTTGGAATTTCATTAATTTTTACACAATTTTTTTTTTTAGAAATTTCACCATTTTGCTGGCATTTTACATCATTTTTATTTCGTTTTCAATAATTTTTGAGGTTTTTAAAACAATTTTGCGACTGATTTATTATTTTTCGTAAGTTTTCAACATCTTTTATGTAAATTTTCATTTTTTTTTTGAAATCTAAAAATATTTACCTACAATATGAATTTAAAACAATTTCTTTCGAAATGAATTTTCTTGTGTTTTTAAAAGAAATTTGGAATAAAGAACGTAACTTCTTAAACGAGTTTCATAGAAGTTTCAAAAAAATTCTTCAATTCTTCGAGCAATTCGAGCAATTTGATCAATTTGATCAATTTTAAATAAATTAAAATCAGTATAGTTTCATTTTGTTTTTTTAATATATAAAAAGTTGTTACGATATTTTAAACATTTTCAAAATTACTTTAAAGAACTGTATTGCTATTTTATCGAAGTTAGAAAGAAATTTGAACTTTTTTTCGTATTTGAAACATTTGTTGCGACATTTCCATGTAACTTGGTAAATTTTTCAACGTTTTAAACGTTGTTTGTGATAATTCAAATAATTTTTACTTTGTTTCTACAGTAGGTACCAGGAACCTACATACGTCAGTATGTTTAAATAATGGCCTGATAAATTTGTTACTAAATTTGCTAACAAAAAAGGAATCTCAACTCGAAGTAAAATTCTGATCCGAAACAAAAATAAATCGAAAGTACGAATTTAAACAACTCCATATTCAAAATTCAGATACTGAAATTTATTTCTCGAACTTGGGCGAATTTTTGAAATTTCAAAATCACCTCATCGCCCTGCAAAATATAAAAATTTGTTGGAAATAGTACAGTAATTACAAAGTAAATACTGTGAAATTACCGTTTTTATAATCGAATTACCACAATTGCAGCTTAATTATCGTAATTACGGCTAAATCCGGTCAAATTACCGTAATTACCTATAAATACCGTGAAATTACCGTAATTACTGGTAAATACGGTCAAATTACCGCAATTGCTGGTAAAGGTGACCAAATTACCGTAATTACAGGTAAATAGACAAAATTAATGTAATTAATGGAAAATGTGACCAAATTACCGGAATTACAGATTAATACAGTAATTACCATAATTACTGGTAAATACGGTCAAATTACCGCAATTATTGGTATAGGTGACCAAATTACCGTAATTACATGTAAATACAGCAAAATTACCGTAATTACAGTTAAATAGACAAAATTAACATAAATAATGGAAAATGTGACCAAATTACCGGAATTACAGAGTAATACAATAATTACCGTAATTACTGGTAAATACGGTCAAATTACCGTAATTACAGGTAAATACAGTAAAGTACCGCAATTACATGTAAATACAGTAAAATTACCATAATTACAGGCAAATACAGTAAAATTACCGTAATTACAGGTAAATACAGTAAAATTACCGTAATTACTGGTAAATGCGACCAAATTACCGTAATTACGAGGAAATGCAGTAAAATTTTAAATTACTGTAATCATAGGTACAGCAACTTCGGCCACGATACTGTAATAATTATAAAAAATACAGTTACACGAAGTATATAGGTACTTTTGATTTATTTTTGTTTCGCCTCAAAATTTTACTATGAGTTGAGATATCAACTTTGTGAGATTCTCCCAATTCATCGCTCAATTCATAATTTACGTAAAATACTCACTGCTAAAACCGAAGGCTCCGAATTAAGATCGATAGGATTCATCACAATAAATACTTGTTGGTTTTTATGCGTCAGACCATTGGGTTCTCTGAGGGCTGCTTTGCAGAAATATTGAACCCAGCCATTTTTACCAAAAAATGTCGACGGTAAACCAAGAGGCAGTCCTAGTTTGAATGGAAAACTATGAATCCCAGGCGACAGTAATAAAGGTGGCTGGCCTGCAAAAATCGAGTGAAAATCTCATTAATTTTACGAGTCAGTATCGATAGCACCAGCACGTGACGTTTTTTTTCAATTTTCCACAAATCGTCTCCTTTAAATATTTTCCATCAATGACATCTCCTTCCTTTTCGACCATCATTATTACAATATTTTCAGAAAATGTATGGAAAATCCATCAACTCCAGCGGACCTAAACGTTTCCGAATCGTTCAGGTCCGATGGCGTGACGTACTCTGGTAAATACTTTACCTGGCTCGCCGAGAAGTCTCATTCGAAAATCGATGTAATTCTCTCGTTCATAGTTTTTATCTTGTTTTCTATTACGTAGTCTCACCACACCTTCGCCAACCACGTGAAAATGAAGACCTGCAATTAAGTATTACAAATTATTAGTTTTTTCACGGTCCGATAACGCCATCAGGTGACGTATTTGCTTCGCAGTGGAACAATGCGATGCCAAAAATAGCGAGTCATTTACATTTCGCGAAACGTTTACGCGTTTACGAAATGTACATAATTTCTAAATGTCGTTGTACGCGATTTAACCAGTTTCCAGTTCGACGTTATTCGATGAAACTGGTTCGAATGGGTCGATAAAGCGTTGCCTTTTTTGTTCAAGAACAGAAAGGAAAAAGAAATAGCGATTGGTAATTTTTATCTTTTTACTTGACATAGACAGTTACGCCAATGACGTAATTGTGCAATCGGTCAAGTTCGAAAAATAGTAAATTTTCACACTTTCTTCGATTATTACGTAAAACGCGACAAATTCCGACTATTACTTGGCTCAATTGTCATCTTTTGGGAGGTATTTTTACTCGGTTGAGGTAATCGCGAAGTGACGTTGAATAACGATTTTTATTCAACGAATAGGTATAAATAAGTAATGGCTCGTTTGATCGGTTTCCTTTACGAAATATGTACTTGGATGAGAAATATAAACATTATTTTGTGGGTAGCGAGATCATTTACGAATCGTGTGATTTAAACACAACACGAGTTAATCTTCATCATTTGGTGTAAACTTTACAAAACAATCAGAGCGAATTTTTATGTTTTGTGGAGCACGAGCCAGTAGCCAGTGCTGGCATTATGATGATGGCCTTCAATGTACAGTGCACTTTCACTCGTTTCAAATTTCATTTCATTTTTGGCAGTAAATTGAATATTTGGATAAAATTCAATATTTATTTGATTCTGAAAAAAATGTGCCTCGTTCGATGCTTTTGGAAAATAAATATTTAGTTTTCGTTTTAATTTTTTAAACCGTGATAATTTTAATTTGGTACCTAACCATTATTTTTGTTTGTCGTCGAGTGTTAGGTTAGTGAGGTAACCGAAATCATTACAATTTTCAAGGATAAAAGGTCATTTTTGCAGTTGACCACGAGGTAGAAATTTTTTTAAAAGTGGTGCAATAGAAGTGTCGTTGCCAAGGAGACGATTTCGCCTCCTCTCCTTCAAAATTTGGTCAAACTTTCCAAAAATCAAATTTTTGTATTTTTCAAACATTTTTACCTTTGATTTGCTTGGACAGCAGGTCTGTATCTTGATTAATAATATAAATTTTTATTTTGGAAAATTATTTCAAAAACAATACCATATTCCAATTTTTTTTGCCCAAACTCAACACTGACTGTTCTGTGATTTTCTGACATGGTGTTGTGATTCCCCTTGTGTCTCGTTCTCCTTTTGGAAAAATCCCGGCATCATTTGGTCATTATTGAATTTCCATCAACGAAAATTTCGTCTTTGTTTAAGAAATCGAATTTTCCCAAATGCGAAACTTTACTTTTTCAAAGACGACGAAAATTTATTATTTTTAAATTTCAATCTTCAGCTAGGCAGAAAAAATAGCTCCTACTTATTTTTTTACACCTACTGAATTGATTTATTTGAAATCCATTGTTTTTAATTCGTGAAGTGAATGAAAAATTGGCATTGAAATTAATTCGAACGAAGGACTATTTTGAACAAACAATACGTGTAATTGATGATATGGTCAAATGGAGAGGTCTGTAAACCTTCAGACGTTCAAAGCTCAATTTGCTTTTCAAAAAAAAAATTCTCCACGGTGTTGATGAAATTCTAATATTTTGGCTCTTGTAAGTGAGAATATAAATTTTTTAAAACTAAAAATTGGGCCAATTTTTCAAAAAATAAAAAAAAATGGTGTAAAATTGGTATAAAATCATATTACACTCTCTTTTGGGGGATTTCAAGTGGGCTGAAATGTGCATAAATTTTTTCGTGCTGATATCTCGTCAAAGTGTCAATTTTTCAAAAAAAAATCTCAAAAGAAAATCAATTTCCAAGTTTTTTACAATTTAGTTTTTTTGAAAAAAATTTCGCGCAACAGTTGTAAAATTTGTGAGGTTTAAATATGCCCGTGCGAGGAAATGGTGGTTTCCTCCGGGCCCGCAGGAGCCCGCTAGGGCCCTTCACGGTTTAAAAAGTCGAAAAATTTAGTCTTTTTACTATGAAGACCCTTAAAACAAACAAAATTTTGCCTAATTACGTAGACCTTTTTTTTTGCTTGTACATATTTTTCCCCTGGGTCCAATTTTCTCTACCTGGCCTTGAATTTAGAGCAAAGGAATCCGTGCCATGGAACTCCAAGTATGTACAATTATTCCAATTTTTTCGACTCAGAACGAAAATTCTCTAAAAAAGGTCAAACTTTTGAAAATTTTACTACTCACTCGAACCAAATTTTTTCGATTAAAAATGTAATTAGCTTTCATTAAGAGAGCGAGTTGCTTTTTTTGACTTTTCATTTGTTCCGGCCTTGTTTTTAGTAAGTACATATCTGGCCCCTTCCCCCCTGCATGATAAATATTTATCTTGCCTTTAAATTCTTTCACAAATCAGGTTATCAAATTCGCAATTTTTCAACACAGTTACAAATTTTTCTAAATGAAAATGTAATTTTATCGCTATGTGGGGGGGTCTACCTATTTGTCCCAGTTTGATTTGACTCGAAATCTAGAGAGTTACTTGATTTCCTCATTTTGATAATGAAGGCATCATAGCAGGTCACTTTTTTGGGGTGTTTGTCACTTTTTTCGACTTCAGTCATTTTTGGTTACTTTTTTACCCTTAAAAGGCACTTTTTCTTCGCATTTCAAGGCAAAAATTCAAATTTTCACAAAGAAATTACTGATTTTCAAAATTTTTCAAGAAAAGATTAAAAAATTGATTTTTGCTAGTTTGTTGTTTCAACGAAGGAATTTGATAAATGAAATTATTCACGTCTTTTCAGTTGATTTATCTTTGAAATGTTTGCCAAAAACTGTAAAAAAATCCCCCCCCCCCCAAAAAAAAATGAATTTTTTTGTTACTTTTGGTCATTTTTTGGTCACTTTTCGGTCACTTTTTGCTCAAAAAAAGTTATTGAAAGTTACTTTTTTCTTCAAAAATTTCGCTATGATGCCTGATAATGAATACTCTCTCATTTTTGAATCAGTGAAATTTATCAAAAAACACTGAAAAACAGTCAGAATTGCAGCACAGTAATAAATAAGTGAAAATTGTTTCACTGAAAGCGAGACAGTGAAATAAAATCACTGGAAATCAGTGAAAATTCACTGAAAACGCAGTGATATTTATAAAATTCACTTAAAAATCTGTGAAATTCTTTGAAGTGAAAAATCTCTGAAAATCTGTGAATTTCACTGATTTTTCCTGTCCCGCAATTCTGACTGTTTATCAGTGATTTCGCACTGATTCGGAATGAGAGAGTCCAAATAGATCTTGGTTTTTAAATTTTTCTCAAAAATCAATTCCAATTTGTGAAAGTCAAGTAACGTGATTATTTTATTGTGTGAGGTTGTTTCAATCAGGAAAAGTCTAAATTAGGCATTATTGGAAAGAAGGGGGTAAAAATTGAAAATTTCCAAATCAGAATTTTTTCCAACTCTGATTGCATTTCACTCAATTTTTCAGACTCAAAATCAGGGTGTCTACCGGTCGCGAAAGTCGCGAAAGTCGCGAAAAAGTCGCGAATTTAGATTTAGGTCGCTGAAGTCGCGAAAAAGTCGCGAAATTGACCCAAAATTCATCAAAAGTCGCGAATTTTTCCGAAATTACTTCCATTTTTTTCGCCTTTTACAAAACAGAAAAAGTAAAGAAATTTCACATTTTTGAACATTTTTTCTAAAAATTTTCGCCCTCGCTTCGCTCGGGCTCATAAATTTTAACAACCCATTTTTAAATTATACACCTCTTCGTCCTCTTCCCTTTTATTTCAGACAATTGAATATTTTGAAGCGGAAAAATATGTTCTTGTGGGAGACTAAGTAGCGATCACGATTGGGAATTTCAAAGATGATATTGTGTCCATTGTCAGGAAAATCTAAAATAATTGGAGAATTTTGGAATTTTCTAAGGGATGTTTTAAAGGAGAAAACCATTTGAAAATATGTCTTTTTTTGCTGTTTTTTAAATAAATTCTTCGAAAAAATTTTGCCCTCGCTTCGCTCGGGCCAAATATGCTAATATTTCAAACTTTCCATGAATTTATTTCTCAATAATAATTTAACAATTTTATCCGTTCTAACATGATTTTTCGTAAAGTTTTCACCTTCGCTTCGCTCGGGCAGTAACTATTTCTCTTCTTACCATAAAATGACTCACTTTTGGAAAATTTTTGTGAAAAATTGTATTTTTTTCAAAATTAAAGACGTATTTTCTTCCGTGTATAAACTTTTTTCTATAATAAATTTGATCTCGTTGATTTTTTGTGTGGGGGGGGGGTGTCAAATTGAGAGGTAGATACTAGATACCTTTAAAAAAGGTCGCGAAAAAGTCGCGAAATTTGATTTTTAAAAATTGGTAGACACCCTGAAAATACAATTTTTTTCAAATTTTCCCTTTGAAAGCCTGCCAAATTCCTTATTCTTCTAAATTCGACCGCTTTAAGTTGGAATCCTGGGGGAGGGGGATTGAAAAATTCCAACTCAGATATAATTTTTTTCTTTTTAATTGCGTTTTACTCAATTTCTTAAACTCAAAATACAATTTTTTCTAATTTTTTCTACACTTAAAATGTCATCAAATTCGTAATTTTTCAGCCCAGTTCTAGTTGTTCAATTTTTGCGACTAAACTTGCAATTTTGTCATTATTGGTGGGGCTTCTGGCCTATTATCTCCGTTCGGACTCTGGGGAAGAAAAATATTGAAAAATTCTAACTCTGATGACATTTTTTCTTTTGAATTGCGTTTTACTTAATTTTTCAGATTTAAAGTATTATTTTTTCAAATTTTCTCTGTAATAGGTCATCAAATTCATAATTTCGACCTAGCTCTAATGTTTGTGACTAAAACTGCAATTTTGTCACTATTCGAGGGAAGCTTCTGTTCAATCACCCTCGTGCAGTTGGACTCTGGGGGAGGGGTGAAAATTGAAAAATTTCCATATAATATTTCTTCGAATTTAAATTAGAATTGAACGTGTCACAACAAAAAGGGCATAACTCAGCATATATGTTCTTTTTGATGCGGCAAGCGATTCGTATTCTCTGAAGTTTTCCCCTCCCACTTTCCAACATGTTTTCCTCGAAGAGTTATGGCGTTTTTAAAATGCGAAGTTCGTAATTTCGGTACCTTTTGATTTTCGAGAATTTGCGTAATGTTTAATTTTTTCACTGTGCAGATGATTGTAAAATGTTAAAATTTTAATGAAGTGTTTTTTTAGTTAATTTTTCGACATTTTGAAAAAATAATAAAATTCGTCCAAATTGTATTTTTAGCATTTTTTTGTAACCAAGAAAATGAAAAAAAGTTGTCATTTTTCAAAGATCGATATATCTGCTCCCTGAAGAGATAATTTGAAATTTTTTTCACGAAAATGCTCCTTTTTTCATTCTCTTCAACTTTTGTATGAAGATTTTTTTAAATTTTCACTTCCGGAAAAATTATACGTCATCAAACGTAGAATGGTCGAAATGAAATTTTGTCACAACAAAAAGGACATATAACTCAACCTTTTGTTTTCAATGTAGAAAAAAATAGAAAAGATATCAAGTCATGGGCAAGCTGTTTTCTTGTAACAAAAAGATGAAATTTTAAGGTAAAATTTTTTCCCCAGCTCAATTCCTTAATTTAGTATTAAAAAAAGTATACTCAAACTTCAATCGCGATTTCCCAAAAACGTCATTTTTTCTATATGTCCTTTTTGCTGTGACACGTTCAATTCAATTACAATTTTTTCAAATTTTTGCTTTAAAAGGCCATCAAATTCGTAATTTTCCCCTCCAGTTTCAATTTTTATGGCCGAAAATACAATTTTGTCATTATTAGAGGGTATCTGCTTCATCACTCGCGTTTTTTCGACCTTGATTTTAATCATAATCAAGTCCTAATCTTAAATTTATGTTACTAGCATTTATGTTTTCCTCCATTGGCATTCGAAATAAATTGGCTGATTCCAAGATTTCGAGGAATAAAAAATTCCAAGGTTAAAAACCGAATAAAAAATCATTTATTTACATTGTAGGTTAAAATTACCGTTCTAGTTAATTAATTTACCTACATAATTATTTACATATATTATTAATTACTCCACTTTGACCTATTTGTCCATCCCGACCGATTATTCTCGAATTTTCCTTCAACAACGACCGTTGCAAAAATGCAATTTTTTGCCATTTTCTCGTACAAAATTTCCCCCACAAATACGAATCTTGGAGATCCTTCTAGATTAACCTTTCCAGTCTTTACAGATATTTATTAAAAACAATCCTGTTTTTTCAAACGCCTCCTACCAAAATAATTCTTTTTTTTTTTGTTTCTTAACAACTCGACTTCGGTAAATTGCTCGATCAAGCAAATTAGGTAAAATTACCAATGCACACAATTAAGGATAATACAGTTATGGCCAAAGCAAACACCCCAATGATGGTATTTTTCACGCAAAGGAACTTGAATTCCTTGGTGAATCTTTTTTTCGAATCAGACCAGGCCAGAATAACTTCTAAAATGGCCGGTAACAAGATCGAATCGAAAGGGAAACTAAAACAGGTGATTAGATTGATTAAATTGGTAAACGACGGGACCAAAATGACACCTAATGTGATGAACAGGCAAATTATGATCTTGACCGAGTACTCGTATAATTTCACAAATGAAGATTTGGAAAAATAGACCTCCAGACAGTCGTCCCAAACGGTCAATACGATGACGAATAAAGAAGGTGAAATCGAAGCCATCGCGAGGATGGTGAAAATACAATTGGTTAGCAATATGATCGGAGTTCGAGGCAAATTATTGAATAAATTTTCGGCCACATTGTCGCCAATTTCGATATAAACTAGTACGGTAATAAGGCAATTTAAAACGATTACGAAAATAATGACCATTGTCAATGGACCGAAGAGTTTGCTCACAGATTGGGGATTTTTCATTTCGTTCTTCAAAGGGAATATTAAAGGGGTGAATGATATCATGATGAAAAGGTACGACATAAAAGTGATCAAAGAGGCGAGATCTAATGGTACGAAGACTTCAAAGGTAGCGTATTCGGGAGTACACCAGATAAGGAAATAAACAAGTACACCTGTTACCAAAGTGATTGAAAACGTGACGATGTACGATATATAATCTATATACTTGAAACTGGGAATACAACTCATTAATATTAAAAAAGGCAAAAGCCAAAGTAAAATATGGAAATTGTCCGGAGTATAATTGAAATGGCTCAAAATGAGTTTTAAATTTTCTACGACAAATTGCCACTGTAACGAAAGCCCCAAACACCAGCTTATGATAATTTCGTATTTTAAATACATTTTCAAATAGTATCCAATCCGTGGGCAAGAGATTTCCTCGAATACCATTTGAGGCAGCAAATATAAACACTGGTGAGGCATTTTCCTCCTCTGAGACATCTCATTGGCGCTATTCACGTAAGAATGCATCGCGTTCGTGTAAAATAATCCGACGAACAGCGATGCCACGATACCGACAAAAATACCAATTTCTTTGAACAGAGCTGGTATGACGAATATATTTGGACCTTCGACGCTGATGAAAATCTGCAGCACGAATTCCTTCCAAGTTGAACGTCGAATTGGTTCTTCGTTATCGTAGGACATTTTGATCCAAATGGAAGAGGATTTTGAGCCATATGAATACGAATCGACGCGAATATCCGTCAGAAGTATTTCTACGTGCGAACTAGTCGGACTTTTTCGAAATACTGATTTTAAGTTGTCTTCACCTGAACGTGTTTGTAAATTTTTCCCCTCGTGCCATTTGAATTACGAGTTCGTTTACTACATATAGCGAGTTCCGCGTATGATAATTTTTGAACGATGTGTGTAAAACAGGGTATTACGTAGAAGATAAGGATAAGTAGAAGTGGCTTTTGACAAAACAGTGGAATTTTCTGAGTGCCTTATCGTAACGGAAATGTGAGAATAATGTGAGTAAACAGTTGCGTATTTTTTTCGAGAATTTCCATTCGGAAAATGCGATGTAAGTTGTCTAAAAACCAACAGGTCGTACTTATCGTTATTTTGGAGTTTTTGGCGATTTTTTTCTTCGAAAAGATCATTTTCCCGGAGCCGAATTTCAAAGAATGTCAAAAATTTCTATGTGAGTTCTGATGGGGAGAAATTGAAACTTTTTGGTTTTTTGTGGCGAAGAATATTAAAATTTTTTCGATTTTCCTCCTTTAGGGTTGATTTTTGAAAATTACATATAACTTTTTTGAGGTCAAATTGACATGACATTTTGTTGGACTTGGAAAAAAATGGAAAAAATTGGAATGATCGCTGACATAATGACCAGGGATTTTGGAACCGAACGGAACGGAACCAAAAGAACTGTTCGGAACCATTCAGAACGGTTCTTTTGGTTCAGAACCGAACCGAACATGACAAAATTTAAGAACAGTTCTTGGGAATTGAACCTGAGAACCGGTTTTTTGAAGAACGGTTTTTGGGAACCGAACCTTAGAACTGGTTTTTGAAGAACAGTTCTTGGGAACCGAACCTGAGAACCGGTTTTTCAAAGAACGGTACCTGAGAACCGGTTTTAAAAAAAATGGTTCTTGGGAACTGGACCTAAGAACCGTTCCACAAAGAACTGTTCTTGAGAACCGAACCCGAGAACTATTATTTTGAAGAACTGTTTTTAGGAACCGAACCTGAGAACCATTATTTTGAAGAACGGTTCTTGGAAACCGAACTAAGAACCAAACAGAAGAACAGAACTAAAAAAGGGAACGGAACCGGAACACAATAAAGTTCGGTTTTTGAAGCCCTGGACATTCTGCTGGACTCAACAGAAAAAGTTTGACAGTTCAACAACTTTTCAATTTTTGTCATATTTGTTTTTCAAAAATTTTTAATATTAGAAAAGAAGAAAAAAAACATAAACATCTTATACCTATTTTAAGAAACGACCGCTGATTGGAAAATGGTCGATTTTCGACGTTGTTTGAGAAACGACCACACTACAATTGGAAAATGTTCGTTTTTCACTTAATTCATTTTTTTCTTCTTTATTTTAAGCATCTTCCAATACTTTTTCCTATCATTTTTTTATTTTTAAAATATTTTCCTTTTTTCAAAATGTATCCTAATTTTGTTTCTTTTTGTTTTTTTTCTTTTTGTTTCTTTTTTTGCGTAACTTGTAACTTTTTTTCAGTATTGCCAAATGATTTTTAAAAAGTTATGAATTTGGTGTTCAAATTTGTACTGTTGGCAACACTGCCTGCTTAATTTTGAATATAATGTGAAAATGTTAAAGTTATGATTTTTTGAAAGTGCATTGACATCAGGCCCGTAGTCAGGATGGTTTGGAAAGAGGGGCAAAATAACATCCCAGGCGGGGGGCAATAAAAATGAGACAAATTAAATTATACCCCCTCATTTCACAAAAAATTCACATTCATCTTTCGAGCTACAAGAATTTCTTTTTAAAAAATTCATATTATTACTCACTCAAAATCTTCAAAATCAAAGTAAAATTTTCTTGATCATTAAGAAAAAATTTTTATTAAATTTTTCAACAAATTTTAGTAGGAATATGTACTGGCTAAGAAACTTTTCAAAAAATAATTTCAATTTATTTCAGTGAAAAACATTTTGTGATTAACTTTTTAAACCATTAGGTACCTAAATGAAAAACGTGAATTTTTTGAAAATCGAGGAAATCAAAATCCAGTTGGGTGAAAATTTCTGAAAAAATTTCATCAAAAATTGTGTTACACGACCAAAAAAACTTCTGATTCGCAATTTTTTAGCCAACTTGTAAAGGGCAAAAAATGTATCCCATTTCGAAGTCACTTGTGCGTGCAGAGTATAGAAACTCAAATCGCATATTTTAAAGGATGACCAATGATTCCAGCAGATGGTACTATCCAAAAGTTTATAAAAACTGTGAAATGTTTTTTTAATAACAAAACTTTGAGATCTCCTGACTCCTAGTTTTGTTTTTCTTGAGTAAGAAGAAGAGAGGGCTCGAAAATTTTTAAGAAAGTCTCATACGGTACTCAAAGTAAACTATATTTACAATTTTCGTCAAAATTCAAACTCTAATTCATTTTTTTTACATTCAAAGAACCGAACAGCATTTAATTTTTTTTCATTGTGGAGGGAGTAAAAGTTTACTTTTACTCCCTCTCGCGAATCACTCGAGTACTCAAACTCGACTTTTACTCCCTCAAAAATGAAAAATATCGTATGCAACTCGGGAGATAAATGATTTTCGACGATTTTGAGTTATTTCCCTCGCTTCGCTCGGGCAATAAACCTCAAAATTCGTCGAAAATCACTTTATCTCCCTTGTTGCATAATATACTATTTCTACGAAGATAAAAAATTTGAAAAATGTATAAGGTCATGGTAGGCAATAGTATTGCTGGTTGCTGCCCAAAATCACGCTATGCTGGTTCAGAATTTGATAAATTTTCCAGCCTTATTTATTTTTTTTATTTTTTAAATGTGAGTTGAAAAAAATTAGGTATTGAAATATCGCCCAACCTGGATCAAAATTGTAAAAATGTATCTCAAAAGTTATTAAATGAGTAAAAAAAAAAACACGAAAACTTACAAGAAAAAAATAGAAAAGAGTTTTTTTAAATTTCCTTTGAAGAAATATTGTTTAAAAAATCTCACCAAGTTCACTTAAAATTAAAATAAAGATGTGGCACATAAAATCAACTTACTTAAAAAAGTCTCCCGTAAAAAAATGAATACAATTTTCATTAAGTATTACTTTTTTTTGTAGATACTACATTTTTTTATTGAAAAATTGAAATACCGTGGCTAGAATACGTGGAAAGATTACCTGAAAATTTGGAAAAAAATTCTGAATTTTTGTGATTGGAGGAACGGAGGGTAAAAAATGTAAATTTTCAGCAAGTCAAAAAGAAGTTGAGAAATTTCATTTTCTGAATTTTCGTGGGCACCTTGAAAATTCAATTTCACCCCCTGAATGCAGAAAACGTGCATATTCAATTACATTTTACCTTTCAATTTAGAAAAATCAGCCTTGGGACTTTTTTCAGGGGGGCCCAAAGTTGACTCCTAGAAAAACAAATTCGATTCAATATTCATAAAATAAAATTTCATACTAAATTTAAATCACTGGCACAAATATGTATTGAAAAAATACTATTGAACTGAACTGTAATTTTGACAGGATGAAGATCTTTTAAACAATTGAGGAGCTGAGAATCAAAACTCATATTTGCCAGGTAAAGGGATTTCGAGAAAAACGCAAAAAACTGATTTAGTAAAGTTACCGACCATCGAGTTTGCTAAAATCATCTTATATTGTCAAGAAGGACCTGAAAATAGGATTCTCGGATTTTTTCCCCAATCACGTAGGTACTTACTCTTCTTAAAATGGCGCGAGAAGAATGCCAAATGTGAGTTTTGACACCAACCACCCTTCTTTTTGATGCTACAGAAAAATTTTATAGAACCAAATTTGTAGAGCTTGAAAAAAGGAATATGTTTTGTCTTTTGACATGTTTGCCCCAGACCAATCGTCTTCGAGTTATGAACCAGCTTCAAAAAGCATTCCAAAATTAATGCATTTCAAAGCTGGTTAATAACTCGAAGATGATTGATCTGGGGTAAAAAAGGTCAAGAGACAAAAAATGTTTATTTTTTCAAGTTATACAACTTTCATTCTACGAAATTTTTGTTTAGCTGGCAAATGTGAGTTATGACTTATGATTCTAACCCCGTTTTTTGGAAGCATTTTTAGCCATGATAGAGACGATTTAGGCAAAAACTATTTCACCAATGTTGTAGAGCGTGAAATTCTCTATCAAAATCTACCAAAAAAACCATTTTCAAATTCTTGGCAGAAGTGGGTTTTGATTCTCAGCCCCTCAATTTCATATCATAGAAAGTTTTTCAGCAAAAGAATCAAAATGAGAAAAATACGAAATAAAACATACAACACTTTTAAGAAATTGAAAATATCTCCATTTTACTCTAAAATGGCCAAAAACCAAAAAAAAATTATTTCACTATTAGTCCAGGCATTTTAGGAGTTGACCCCCAAAAATTAAAGCCTGATTTTTTTTTTCGCGTTATACGTTCGTAATGGTCCATACTAAAATGGACACTCCCACAACCCTCCGCTACCCCCAGGGGAGGGGTAAACGTTCGCTGAAAACAGGTTTTTCGTGAATATCTCCTCAAATAAGCCTCAAAATTCAAAAGTTATTATGAACAATCTTGTTCTACGCGTAATTTCCTATCGGAAGGGGTTTTTTTCTTTTTCAAAAACACTCACTTCCTAGACCAAAAATTAAGGGTAAAAAACCTATTTTTCAACAATTTACAGCATTTTTGGAAAAAATCGAAACTTTGGGAATATCTTCTCAAAAAAGCCTCAAAATGGAAAAATGGTTATGAACAATCATGTTCTACGTGTGATTTCCTATCAGACAGGTTCGTTTTTTTTCGAAAACATCCTCTTATTTGCCCAAAAATTAAGGGTGAAAAACGCCTATTTTTTCAATATTTACAGTATTTTTGGAAATGATGGAAATACGAAGCTGAAAATATCGTTTTTGAATCCTTACGAGCGATGCAAAAAAATGTTTCGTATCACCAATAATCAGCAATAACATCGCGTTTATAGTACTTTTTATTTCCACAACTTCGATTTTTTAAATGCAGTATTCAATTTCAATAAACTCCCTTATAATTAACGGTAGGGGTTGAAATTTTCGCGGTGACTTTTTTTTTGGAATACCCTACCGGCATGTATGAAAAAAATACTCATTTTGGGTACTTTTAGCTTCGTATTTCCATAATTTCCAAAAATACTGTGAATATTGGAAAAATAGGTGTTTTTCACCCTTAATTTTTGGGCAAAGAATCGGGTGTTTTCGAAAAAAAAAACGAACCTGTCTGATAGGAAATCACACGTAGAACATGACTGTTCATAACCATTTTTCCATTTTGAGGCTTTTTTGAGGAGATATTCCCAAAAGTTTCGATTTTTTCTAAAAATGCTGTAAATTGTTGAAAAATCTGTGTTTTTTACCCTTAGTTTTTGGTCAAGGAAGTGAGTGTTTTTGAAAAAGAAAAAACCCCTTCCGATAGGAAATTACGCGTAGAACAAGATTGTTCATAACTACTTTTAAATTTTGAGGCTTATTTGAGGAGATATTCACGAAAAACCGGTTTTCAGCGGACGTTTACCCCTCCCCTGGGAGTAGCGGAGGGTTGTGGGGTTGTCCATTTTAGTATGTTGTGTAGTGGACCATTACGAACGTAAAACGCGAAAAAAAAAATCAGGCTTTATAATTTTTGGGGGTTTGGTACATTTTTTCTTTATTTGCCTGGACTATATATTTTCATTGAACTGCTACAAAATATTACAACCCAAAAAGCTGGAAAAAAATTTACGCAGAAGTTGTAAAAATTGAGCTTCTGAACACGAATCTGAAGTTGAATTTTCAATTTGATCATTTCTTCTCTTTAAATTCGTCATTTTAAATTCTAAATCGAGCTTCACAGTCGTTCTACGACTTAAAATTGGGCAAAAATGGAAAATTTTCCAGTTTCAAGATTTTTTAGTCAAATTTTGCCGGTAGTGATGAGATGACTAACTTTAGGCAATTACAGTATCCCTCCAAAATGAGCAAAAATGATTTTTTTTCTCTATGCAATCTTCATATCGTTGGCTTCAAATAAATTCAAAAAGTTTCAGTCTTACAATTTTACTCAATCAGAATTCCAATAGTAATTTTTTGGTATTTTTAATTTTTCGATTGATTTTAATTTTCATCTTCGTTTTTAATGATACTTTTTCTCGTACTAGGTACCTACTTAAAAAATGGTCGTACCTATCAAGGAACCCAAGTATGACATATGGAAATAGAAATTTTTTTCAAGTATCAAACGTTCTTTGATTTTTTTTTGCTCAAAAAAATGATATTCAAGTATGTAAAGAGGGGAGGGGGGTTCAAGGTCACCGAAAAATCGTTCAAATCAATGACTGACAAAATCATTAAATCTGCCAAAATGATGATTCAAGATCGAAAAAAACTTTACAACAACAAAAAAAGCAAATACTTGAAATTTTTTGATAGATTTTTATTTCTTTTTACAGTTGGAAAAGCTTTTTTTGACTTCTGTTCTTGAAACCCAAACACATTTTCAGAAACTAGGGAATCTGGACTTCTCAAAAATGTGCAAAATTTCTGTATTCCCACTTCCTATTGTTCTGCAATACGACTTTTAAAGAAAGTAACAATTACACAAACTAGAAATCGTTGTCTCCATGGATTCTTGTCATAGGAGCTGTTAAATGTAAATAATACGAGGGCTCAAAATCCTTTGGTAAGGGGTCGTTGGCAGTTCATAAAATTCATAAACAAGAATGAAAAGATTATGGACTGGTATGATAACTGAGCTGGGCAACTTCAAACCATTGAAGCTCTTTTGAAAAACAGAAATGACAACTTCCTTTCAAAATAACAAACAAGTATATGGGGGGACCGTAAAACGTTTTAAAAACTTCAAATTATCACGTCGATGCAACGCTTTACCTAATCACACCCATCCATATCAGCACTAAATAATATAGATGTTTGTTAACTTGTTGACAAACTTACCTAAGGCTGGCGTATCGTCATTCAGTTCAACGATCACTCGACCGCTTAAAAATTGTCCCGGGAAATACAACACATTCGTATTATCGAACAGAATTACGAATTTCACCAATTTTCGAGCCATTATCAAGCAAACGCGTACACATTGAAAAAATTTCGCTCGCGTTCCAGGAACGCCTACGCAACTACACCTTGGAAGTTCTCAACGAGATAACATCGTGAAACCAAATACCGAACAGCGAAGACTGAACTGCTAAAAAAACAAAACCTAAATGCATTTACTAGTAGTTTCATCCGGACAATGCGTTATTGGTACATAAACAATAAAAAAACGAGTTTTTTTGCGGCGTAAGAGTAAGACGAAGACTTCACCTTATATGGGAGGTTACCGTAGGCAGTAACTTGTAATGTAATAATCCCCTTCCAACTAATTTCGTTATTAAACTTCACGTTCGTTTGTAACAGTTCTACCTTCTACCTTGATACCTCGATCTGAATAGGTATCAGTACTTTACCTATGGATCAGTGCCAGTGAAAAGTTGAAAAAATTCCATTGAAATGCATAATCTATGATTTTTAGGTGATCCACGAATGCATTTTTCTGATTGGAGGTAGATCGAGGAGAGCAGTTTTTCGGTTTGATTATCAATTTGCGAATTTTCGAACCGTTATGTTGATTATTCTACGGTACAGGAAGCCTACAGGTGTATTGGGTGATCGAAGTCCAAGTTAGTCTCGTAAAATGTGTAATTTTGTACTCCTACGGAGCAGCAGATACCTTGGTAATACCTGTATGTACGTTTTGTGATAACTCAAATGCATATTTAATTTGATTGTTAACCTTGAACGAGGTAAATTATTTGAATTTTTTCCACAGTTTGAAATAAGTATTAAAATGAAACAACTTTCTGTCTTTCGTTTTCTTATTATTGAAATCTATAACGAAAGAAAAATCATTTTGTCTGACGAAGTTGCTAATGATATGTACAATACTTCTTTTTTAAATGAGAATTATAATTAATTATTTTAGATAATTCTAAAAAAAAATTTGAAGATCGTTAAAAAAAAACAGCAGACAACCGCCATGTATCTACTTAAGAGCCGAATTTTCAGTTTCTTTGGAACTTTTTATGGGCAGAATTTGTTAGGTATTAGGTACTTTACACGAGGGTTTTCTAAATTATTTCACTATTTACAAAAAAAAAAATATAATTCCCAATTCCCCACTTCATGATTTAAACGTAAAGCATAACGCAATTTTACGAAAATTTGGTTTAAATTAAATTTTGATTTTTCACTCTGGAAGAGTTTCAAAAGGGGCTCAATGCAGGCCCGTAGCCAAGGCAGGCATCATAGCAGGTCACTTTTTTAGGGTGTTTGTCATTTTTTTCGACTTTGGTCACTAAAAGTCACTTTTTTCATCCAAATGTCACTAAAAGTCACTTTTTTCATTCAAATGTCACTAAAAGTCACTTTTTTCCTCCCCAAGTCACTTTTTTCGCATTTTCAAGCAAAAATTCAAATTTTCACGTAAAAATTGCTATTTTTTAAAATTCTTGAAGAAAAAAATTGACATTTGATAATGATTTTTCAAAAAAAAAATTGCCCTCGTTTCGCTGGGGCAGTATTTCAATAATTATATTTATAAAATTGAAAAAAAAATGTTTTTTTAAATCAGTAAAGTAATTGATTTTTGAGTCAATTCCCCATTTGACAGAATAAATCAGTAATTTTGACTGAAATAAATCAATCAAACAATTGAAATATCACAGAATTTCAAATAAATTCATTTCACTGATTCAAAAAAGCACAGTTTTACGAAAATTGACTGATTTAGATTTAGAGAATAGATACCTAATACCTATATAGGTCATATATTAATTGTTTGTTCCAAAAATATTAGATTTTTAGATTACCTAATTTTTTCATTGAATTTTGACCCCCTCCCCGCATTTTTTCTTGAATCCTCAGCCCTCTTTTTTTTTAGCTGTAGGGGTGGTGAAATAAAAAACCAGAACTTTTTAAGTTTTTACGAATTCCGGAACATTTTTGGAAACTTTTCAACATTAGA
The DNA here is from genome assembly GCA_033439095.1 of Pseudococcus viburni. Classification (NCBI taxonomy): domain Eukaryota; kingdom Metazoa; phylum Arthropoda; class Insecta; order Hemiptera; family Pseudococcidae; genus Pseudococcus; species Pseudococcus viburni. The sequence goes on from JAVBJF010000018.1 coordinate 511,609, forward strand.
ATTCGGCAACACTGTGTGTTACAACTTACAACCGTAATGAAATTATTATTTGTTTACAGTTTTGACGAAGAAATTTAATAAAATTATTCACGTTGTTACAGTTTATTTTTAAAATGATTGCAGGACACTTCAAAAAAAAATTGTCCCCCCCCCCATCTAAAAAATTGAATTTTTTGTTACATTTCGCTCATTTTTTGATTACTTTTTGGTTGCTTCTTGTTCGAAAAAAATTACTAAAAGTTACTTAATTTTGATAGAATTTCGCTATGATACCTGGAATGAAATTATTCTCGCCGTTTCAGGTGATTTATCTTTAAAATGTTTGCAGAAAACTACAAAAAACATTTTCCCACCCAAAAAAAACTGTAAAAAAATCCCCCGAAAAAACGAATTTTTGGTTCCTTTTTTTATTTTTTGGCCACTTCTTGGTCACTTTTTGGTCACTTTTTACTCAAAAAAAGTCACTAAAAGTCACTTTTTTTCTTCGAAATTTCGCTATGATGCCTGCCAAGGTTTTTTTCGAAGTACAGAAAATGACATGTCAGGTGGGGCAATAAAAAATGAGAGAAATTAAATGAAACCCCCTCATTTCACAAAAAATTTACATTCAACTTTCAAGCTACAAGAATTTCTTTTACCAAATTCAAATTACTCACTCAAACTGTTCAAAATCAAAGCAAATTTTTGTTGATTACTTAGACAATTATTTGATGACATTTTTCAAAAAAAATTGGATGGAAATACTGCTACAAAAATTTTTTTAAAATAATTTTTATTTATTTTAATGATGAAAAATTTTTTGATTTACTTTTTAAACCACCGAATGAACATCGCGAATTTTATGAAAATTACGGAAATCAAAATCCAGTTGGCAGCACTGTCGTAATTTTTTTTTTTTTGAAAATTTCATAAAAAATTGTATTAAACGACCAAAAAAACTTTTTATTCGCAATTTTTGATGCGTTTAAGTGAACAATTTGAATTTGGTAAAAACCAAAAAGCTTTAAATTCGTAATCTGCAACTTTTCAACCAGTTTGTGAAGGGCAAAAATGTATCCAATTTCGAAATCAATTATGCGCAGAGTGTAGAAAATCGAATCGCATTTCTTAAAAGGTGATCTGTGTTTTCTGAAGTTATACAGGGTGTTCCATGAATCGTCTGCCAAACATATTTTTTCGAATATAACCCGAGTTCCACTAAAAAAAAAAAACTTAGGATGAATATGTTGCCTATTTTGAAAATTGAAAAGGTAAATGCTGTTTCTAAACAAATCACGTAAAATTTTTTCTTCAATCATGGGAATGGATAGTACTTTAAAAACTGAACAAATTTTCACTTAATGACTTTTGCCTATCTTTAAAATTGAAGGGGCTACAAAAAAAATTGTTCAAAAAATGAACTGACCAAGGGAATGAATAGTACGTTAAAAACTGAAGAAATTTTATTTTATAGACTTTTTGCCTACCTTCAAAAATAAAGGGGCTAAGAGTCATTGAAAATTGATAAAATTTTAAAAAATTTTGAAGCCCATTTATTTTGAGTGATCCGTAGCCCCTTCATTTTCGATGTTAGGCAAAAAGTGTACAGAACAAAATTTCTTCAGTTTTCAACGTATTATCCATTCCCTTGATCAGTTCATTTTTTGAGAATTTTTTGAACAATTTTTTTAGCCCCTTCAATTTCAAAGATAGACAAAAAGTCATGAAGTGAAAATTTGTTCAGTTTTCAAAGTGCTATTCATTCCCACGGTTGAAAAAATTTTTTGACGTGATTTTTTTAGAAACAGGATTTGCCTTTTCAATTTTCAAAATAGGCGACATGTTCATCTCAAAGTTTTTTTAGTGGCACTCGGTTATGTCCAAAAAAATATGTTTGGCAGGCGATTCATGGAACACCCTGTAGGTAGATAGGCAGAATTACTATCCAAAAGTTGAAAAAATTGTGTGTTTGTTTTTAATCATAAAACTTTGAGGTCTCCTAATTTCTAGTTTTGTTCTTCTCTGAGCAAGAAGGGGAGGGGGCTCGATAATTTTTTGTAAAGTCTCATACTCAAAGTACTTAAACTATCTTATGAATTTTCGTCAAAATTTAGGATTTTTTTTTCTTTCATTCCTTTGCATTCAAAGAACCAAATATCATTTTCTGATAAGTAAAGTTTTTAATTTTTGACCTCTTTTTTTTTTGCAAAAATGAAGATTTTGAAAAAGGTAGCCTCTCAGAAAGCATAGTATTAATGGCCAAAATCACGCCATTCTGGCTCAAAATGATAAATTTCCTAGCCTTATTCATTTTTTAATATTTTTTAAATGCAGGTCTTGAAAAACCCGACGAAATATCGTCCAACTTTGATCAAAATCTGTAAAAATTCATCTCAAACGGTATTAAAGTGTCACAAAATTGCCATTTGCTCGAAATAGTTTGTCAGAATTTCCAAAAATGCTGACGTTTGAAATGATCAGAGGCGTCGTCAAGAGGGGGCCCGGGGGGCCATGCCCCCCGGAAAAAAATCCTGGCTCCCGCTTGGCCCCCCAAAACTTATGTTGTATTTATAAATTTACATTACACTTACATCAGATAGGATTTTCAAAGCATTAAAACATGAAAAAATGTTAGTATAGGGCATTAAAAATCCAATTTTTTCAAAGTTTCGCCCTCGCTTCGCTCAGGCATAAATAAAATTACAATTCAATGATCTATCTGAGACGAAAGGGCAGAAGAAGGCTCCCTTTTTATCCCCTCCCCATTTTTAGCAGGTGAAAAAAGTCAGTTCCCTCCCCTCTCCCCTCCATCTTTTCCATTTCGAAAAAGCAAAAAAAGTTGTCCAACACACGGCCCCTTTTGTGCCCTCCTCCCCAATTTTCGATTCTGACGACGCCACTGGAAATGATATTCTCATTAACTTGGTATGTATTTTGATGGAAAATTTATCAGATTCAAACTTCAAAGAATCTAAAATAGAATTGTCAAAATTTTCGACATTTTGAATGAAAATTGATTCCGATCGGAATTTGAGAGATGACCAAATGGAAGGATGCTATATATAGAGGCAGCATTTCCAAATTTCTCCAGGGGTGGCAAATGACTGTTCGGGGGGGATGCCTCCTCCCGTAGCTACGGGCCTGGCTCAATAGTTGAAACCTTTCAAGAAAAACACCAACCAATTCCACATACACATTTTTGACTTTCCAGCTCAATTAGGAGGTTCTGGTTCTGTAGGCTGCAAAATGTCGAAAAATGGCGAGGAAATCCACTTTTGGAGTCTAAAAAAGAATAGCTTGCTTCCTTCAATTTTTTTTTAATTTCATACTTTTAAAATTTCTTCCAACTCGAAAAATGTTTCTGATATTTTTTCAATTTCCAACTTAGAATTTTTAAAAAAAATTTCAACTTTATCTTTTTCAAACATTTTTCCAAAGCAATACATAATGAAAGAAATTAGATGTAAAAAGTATTAAAAATATGAAATCGAAAAAATTTAAAAATCAAAGTTGAAAAAATTTTGAGAATATTTAAATTGAAAAAATTTTACCGGTAGAAAATTTTTTAAATTATTGTAAATTGGATACAGCTTTGAAAAAAATTCAGAGTTAAAGAAATTGAAAAAAATCCGAGTAGAAAGTAGAAATTAGTTGAACTTTATAAGTTTGGATTTGGATCGTCGAAATTCCATTTGCGACAAAATTATTTAGGGGCTAGTTGTATTACTGATGAAAATTTTGAGAATTTTTTTCACTTCGAGCTGATTTTATGATTTTTGGGTCTATTTAAAAAAGATACAATAAAAATACTTGATAATCACAAAATTCAATTCGGGCTCACTGAACTTTTTGTGGTACATTTCTTTCTCATGGTCTGAAACCTCATAATTATTTTAGGCCCAGGCCCAGGAGCCTCAAAACGTGAAAAAATTATCCCCTGAAATTCCTCTCGCAATAGCTAATTTAAAAAAAAAAATTCAACTAAAAACTGGAAAAATTTCACGTTTTTGTAAGTGGTAACACTGCTTAACGCTTCAATCATAGACCTTTAAGTATTAACATAGACCGCGCTGTCCAATGCTAATTTGTATTATCAGCTGCCCGAACATACGTGGATTCTATAAGTATTCTGGTTCCAAACAAATGGAATTATCAACCGATATGCATAGTAATTTCTGTTTGTTTGGAACCAGAATACTCAGGGCCGGTTTATCAATAGTCAGTTAATTTTAACTGAGGATTTTAACCAACGGATCAACGATTCTGATTGGCTGTTGAGCGGTAGTTGGCGTTTAACCGTCGGTTAATTTTCCTTAACTGACTATTGATAAACCGGCCCTTATAGAATTCTACATATATCGGGACCACGCTTTTATCACTAAGCGCGGTCTATGTTACTATAAGGTCTATGGCTTCAATACCGTTATCAGAAACGCGTAGAAAACTTTTCGTAGACTTTATTTTGCATTAAAAGGTATCGTATTAATCGTAATTTTCTCATCATTGTAATTTAATGATTCATAGAATACAGTAACGCTACTAATTAGCACAAAATCTTCTCCTAACACTTTTCAATTGGAGAAAAAAAACAAAAAATACTGAAAAATTAAAATTTGATATCTCAATGTCGTCGCAATACACTTGCGCATGCGCATCGCGGTTCGTTAAATTGATAACCGTTATCATTTATTAAACAGAGAAAGCAATTAAATTTCAATTCTAAATTTAAAATTTTGCATCCTGTCAAGTGATTTTATCTTACTGATATGACGCATGCACTCGAATATCTCGACCAGAAAAAACACAGTAAGTACTCGAAACGATGACTAGTTTATTCTCCAATGGCCTCCGTTCATCACTCGATTTCTTGCTAACTTTCGCAGATAAGTTGTATTCGGCGATCAATTCGTGATGTAAAATGCCACCATCGAGTTATTTTCACTTCGTAATGTACAAATTGCTCGGTTCTTTGCGAACTTGGCTCAAGGCTATCGTCAAATTCTACAGTCCGTTCAATTTAATCACCGCTGCGCTCGGAGCCCTGTTCATATGTTTCATTCTGCACGTGTATAACAATCTACCCCTGCGATACATCCTGTGCAAGCCGGATTACTGGGCAGCCGAACTGGATAATGGATTCGAAGGCTTCGATAACATCAGCGGACTCCAGCACGGACCTCATATTGTACCCAATTACGTGCATTTCTTACGCTACGGTCATAATCTGAAAGAGATCAACTTCATGGACGCCGTTAACATTTTAGCAGCGTTCAAGAATCAGAAACCTGATAAAATCATGTTCCACACGAATCTGGGCAATTTCACCGGTAAATATTGGGAACATTTGATGAAGATACCGAAATTCAACGAAACCGTCGAGTACCATTACATCGAGCCAGTGGATTCCATATTTGGGCAAACGTTGAGCAGTTGGAACGGTCTTTGGCATGCCAGCGATATTCTTCGTTTGCAAATATTAAGACAATACGGTGGTATATTTATCGATAACGATGTGTACATTGTTCAAAGCCTAGATCGTTACAGACGTTACGAAATGGTGCTGGAGAACATCGACGAGCTGAATTATGGCACGATGACCTTGGTAGCTCACAAAGACGCGCGTTTCTTACGTCTTTGGTACGACGAATATAAAGAATATTACCCGCATTTGTGGTATTACAACGCCGGTATCAAACCTAAAATCAATGTGATCGATAATCGACCCGAATTGATCCACGATGCCCAAGGATCCTTCGGCGTCGAAGATCTGCGACCAGAGTTATACGTACAGAATTGGAAAAAATGGAAATTAAAGTATACCATTCATACGTTGATCAGACATACCCACGATCATCCAGCTTTACTAAAGAACAAAATCGGTCTTAAATATCCTATATATTTCACCCAAGAAAACATATTACACTATAATGTTACTATTCTAGAGATGACTATGGATTGTTGTAAAGAATTGTTGTATTTAAAGTGACCAATTCGAAATATTCATACGTAAAATTTTTTTGTAAAATTTTTTGTTATTGTTTTTATGTGCTTAATTTCACTAGTCCCAAATTCAACATAATTTTGTATTCGTTAAGTGAAGACTGAATTACGTTTAAGGTAATGTTACTCTGATTCACTTAATACTTTGTTTCTTTTAAGAACCCAAAGCTGATCGTTAAATTGCTTCAATTTTTTACTTTTTCTATAAATTAGCAACAGTGTAAATTCTCTTTCAGATATTCTGCGTGTTTATTTAGTAAGCGAATTGTTAAAACTTAAAATATTATTCACCTAAACGAATTATAATGCACGTACTCGACTTCTTTCGATTCTCAGTACAATGATCATAAAGCTTTTTATAAATTTTAAAATATTCCCCTTTTATTTGATTTTTTTTTTAAATCACCTACGAGTTTGGTTGTAATTAGAATTTTTTTCATTATGTTACCAATGTACCTATTTTATTATTAATTCGTGTAGGTATGTATTTTTTTTTTACCGAAGGTAAAATCACCTAAATTACTATACATTTTAATCGATGTAACGTCGTTTTTAAAATCGATGCGACTTAATTTCTAATACCTCCTTTAATTGTGATACATACGTACGAAAACATAAATATTAGGTGGTGTTATTGAAAAAGTTTCTCGTGTATTTTTTCAGACATAAAAAGATCTATGTTCGACAAAAAAAATGTGATGAAAAAAAGTGCCTATTAAAGACGTCTTTACCTTATATTATTAAATCGTAGTGATGAATTTCGAATAAATTGTACTACGATTATACCTAGTATTAAAGTTAAGAAGAATATTGGTTGCTGTTTCGTTCTTATGCGTGTTTTTTTTTTAAAGAATTTATAATGGTAGTGTAATTGAGTGTAAATTATGTATTTTTCTTTATTTTAAGTGTACCTAATGTATTATTTTTTATTAAATTTGAAATTTCGAAGATTTGATGTTGCGAATTGTATTTTTTTCGTTTGATAAGTGGATGATTTTTTTTTGAAAATTGTTTTCTGATGGTTGTTAATTTTTCTTCTCCTTTGCTTTCTATCCTTTCGAAACTTGAAACATTAAAAATCTTATATTATTATAGGGAATTTTTTTAAATAAGAAATCGTGTTTTTCTTCGATTCTTTTTTTTTATTGAGGGTATCAATGTCATATTTACAATATTTGGTGAAATTTTGATTAAAATGAATCTTGAGTGTTGAGGCATATTTTTTGATATGTACCTACTCGTAATTGAGATTTTTAGATAATTTTACGCACATTTGATTAATTTTACATGTTTTTAGTTTTTTTTGTTTAAAAAATGTTCAAATTTTTATTTTTATTTTTTTTTCAAATTCGCACTTGAAGAACGACGAGTTTTAGATAAATTTTTTTTAAAAATTAATGACAGTTTTATCCTGAAAATTTTTTTAGATTTTTGTCATTAAAGTCATTTTTGAATCCATATTTTCACATAGGTAGATTTTTCAGTTTTTAGTGCGTAGGTATTTTTATATACTCAAAGATTTTGTTTTTTAGTCAAGGTGTCTGCCACCGGTAGTAAAACTAGGTAGTGAAAAGATGGTGATTTTGAGTCAATTTTGACCTAAAAGGAGTAAAAATATATTATTTATAAAAAAAAGAAAATGTGATTTTCAGCTCACAAAAATATAAAAATTTTCATTTCATGGCGGAGTTTTTTTCGAATAACAAACTGTTACGAAATGAATTATTTTGAGTCTGAACCAAATTTTTCGGATTTCAGCCGTTGCTCAACTCATGCTCGATTAATTTATACCATTTCATTTGAGAAGTGAGAGTCAAACAATTTCATTAAAAAAAGTTTGCCTCAACATCCAAAAATGACGGGCTCTAAATCAAAAAAATAAATTTGGGGAAGGTTTGGTTTTTGGATGTGTCTTTTTTTAGAAAATTTCCATCCTGCCTGTTCCACTTTCGATCACTTTCTCCTTTCTGTATTTCTGAAAAATGAAAGAATTTTTTTTAAATTCAAGTTTCAATTTTAATGCTTGAAGGTAATTTTATGAAGATTTTTTCAGCCTTATGAGCTGACGAGCATTTTTTAAATTGTTGACTCCTGAACATTTTTTTTCAAATTTCACCTTTGTTTTTATTTTATTTTTGAACAATGTGGATATATTTCTCAAATTTTGACTTGGATGGAGGATTCTTAACTTTTTTTTTTTTTACTATTTTCAGAATCAATAGACTTGGGAATTTGCATAAATATCTCAACTTTACCAAATTGTTTTTAAAGTTGTCCAAAATCTGAGAAAATCAGTTTAAAATTACATAAAAAAATAAAAATTTTGATTAAGAGTTGGCAAAATATAAAAAAAGGTCTTAGAATGTCATCAAAACTGTTCAAAATCCCATATAAATTGTTCAGTTCATAAGTTTTAAAAAAGTTCAAAACTGTGTGAAATATTTAAAAAATGGCTTAAAATATAAAAAATTGTTTGAAACGAGAAAAAAATTTGAGGAAAAATTTTGAAAATAAAACAAGGAAATTAATGAAATTTAACCTTGTGAAAATTACATGAAAACTTTCGTCTTTAAGTAAAAATTTATTTGAAAAATGGAATTTCAGAAGTGGGGACTGAAGTTGTTCCATAATCTTTTTTTATTAACTTATTCGGGATTATGAAATTTTTTTGATTCAAAATACATATAATTTTTCCATATTCAATGCAAGTTATTCCTTTTTTCATTAAAAAAATAATTTCATTTGAAAAATCCTTCAATTTGAATCTAATTTTTTTAATACAAAAAATATTTTTTTGACCTATGTACCATTAGTCCAGTCAAATTAGCTCATATGAGAACCGAACTTGGAACAAATTGGTGGAAATTTTTTTTTTGCGTCAAAGTGCTCAGGAAGAGACCCTAATCAACATACAAAAACCCCACCAAAATCTACTTGGAGCATTTCCCCCTAGGTCCACATTTTTGCCCCCAAATTCAGTTTTTTACGTTTTTCTCGTTTCCTTTCGCTTTTTTTGAAAATTTTGTTCTATACAGTTTTAAAGAGCGTAAAATTTTACATAAAATTGATTCTATGAAAATTTTTGTACGACTCTCCCAACGCGAGATACGCCCCTCTCCATTATACCATTGGTTCTTCATTATCTAAAAATTGCTGTTTTAGCGATGTTTTTTGAAAAAACATTATAAAATAATCTCATTTCTTCAGTGTGGTTGTGTGGTATATGATGCTAGGAGCATTATTGTTTTTACAGGGGACATGAGTTCATTTATTAACCCCTCACCCCTATATGAACAGTAATGCCTACCACAGATTTGTAGTATAGTCGCAAACTGTAAATTTTTCAAGGAAGTGACTTTTGATAAAAGAACCGTGAAAGTTGGTATGATGAACAAGAAGACCAGAACAAAATTTTAGAAAACGGGAGCCACTCGAAATTTACCGTAGGGGAAAGTGAGTGGGTGGTATTTTGAGGCTCCATCCCCCCATGTGGTAAGGTTGAGCGAAATCGGCATTCTTAGAGTCGATTTCATATATTTCTACCTTCTACAAATCGAATATGCCCAGGCGCGCCCGCAGGATTTTCCGATGAGGTAGCAAGAGAAAGTTCCCCAGATGGTGCCCCTTGATGTAAAAAAATGCCGTAAAAAATGTTGAGCCCCCCCCCCCCCCACCTTTTTGGAGCTATAACCATTTTATTGCATAATTTTCAAGAATTTTCAATTCCAAGGGAAGTGAATGAAATTTTTTGTTTTTTGGCACAAAGGTACATCTCGTAGAGGTGTATTAGCGATAATTTTTTCATCAATTTTGGTGCACTCCTTCATGAGGTTTTGGCCATTTGAAATTTTCAACTTTAAAAAAAACCTTAACAGCGAAGTTTAACTAATTTTTGAAAATATCCTAAAAACGTGTTTTCCAACGTATTCACATCACGTATTCAGTTTTGGAGATTTTGTTTGCGCAAGTCGCAAGAGCCGAAAATCGCGAAAAATCGCAAAGAAATGTTGCTGTTTTGGCAGATTTTTCAAAATTTGAGCATTTTATACAGAAAGAAATGACCAAATGAAAAAACTAGCGTCGTATATCGTATTAAGCAGGTCAAAATACCCGGCCGATAAACACCCTTTTCGCGATCATTTTACTCTAAATGTCGAAATTCACTTTTCTCACTGATTTTTCATGACTATAAAACTGAATTTCGAGGATTTAATCCTGAATATTAACTATCCTAACATACATCCCTAATAATGCACCAATAAAAAAAAAATCGAAAAGTTTATGAGGTAGCAACCGCTACCTCTGCTACCCGCTGCGGGCGCGCGCCTGAATATGCCATTGCCGTTACTTTTGAAATCCGATAACTAGAAGTGCCTCAACTTAAAACTACCCCCCTCCCCCCTATTCACCAATATTTATGAAAAATATCCGAAAATCACAGTTTTTTAGCCCCTATATGACAAGTCAACACATTGGCTAATAAATTTAGGTATTTGTGAGTACACCCAGGATCTTGGTCGAGGAAATGTGGGTATCCAGCATTTCAAAATGTTTATGTCAGCGATTTCGAACCACCTATCTCCTCAACCACGATTCTGGGTGCACTCACACATACCTACTCATTAGCTAAGGCGTAAACTTGTCACTTCTGCAATTCTAAATGATTCAAAATTCATTATACAATGTACAGAGATCAAAATATAAAAAAAAGAATTGTAAAAAAACTAGAAATTATTAACAATATTATGACACCTCCTACTCCGCCCCCTTAAGACGTGTGAAACTGGGATGTGAGTCTGTAGAATGTGTTTGACTTCGACTATTATATCCGAATATAGTATTGAAAATTCGTTCCTGACCGTTGCGCGAGGTGTTTGAGGTAGGGACAAAAACTGTGTTTTTCGGATATTTTTCATAAATATTGGGGAATAGGGGGGAGGGGGTAGTTTTAAGTTTGAAACACTTCTAGTTATCGGATTTCAAAAGTAATGGAAATGGCATATTCGATTTGTAGAAGGTAGAAATATATGAAATCGACTCTAAGAATGCCGATTTCGCTCAACCTTACCACATGGGGGGATGGAGCCTCAAAATACCACCCACTCACTTTCCCCTACGGTAAATTTCGAGTGGCTCCCGTTTTCTAAAATTTTGTTCTGGTCTTGTTGTTCATCATACCAACTTTCACGGTTCTTTTATCAAAAGTCACTTCCTTGAAAAATTTACAGTTTGCGACTATACTACAAATCTGTGGTAGGCATTACTGTTCATATAGGGGTGAGAGGTTAATAAATGAACTCATGTCCCCTGTAAAAACAATAATGCTCCTAGCATCATATACCACATAACCACACTGAAGAAATGAGATTATTTTATAATGTTTTTTAAAAAATCATCGCTAAAACAGCAATTTTTAGATAATGAAGAACCAATGGTATAATGGAGAGGGGCGTATCTCGCGTTGGGAGAGTCGTACAAAAATTTTCATAGAATCAATTTTATGTAAAATTTTACGCTCTTTAAAATTGTATAGAACAAAATTTTCAAAAAAAGCGAAAGGAAACGAGAAAAACGTAAAAAACTGAATTTGGGGGCAAAAATGTGGACCTAGGGGGAAATGCTCCAAGTAGATTTTGGTGGGGTTTTTGTATGTTGATTAGGGTCTCTTCCTGAGCACTTTGACGCAAAAAAAAAATTTCCACCAATTTGTTCCAAGTGAAATCCTAATTTGACTGGACTAAGAGTACTTATTAAGAATTTGAATGGAGATTTTCACCGATCCTCTAAGATTAACGCTAAATTTCAGTTGCCATAATTTTTTTTTAATCTACCAAATTGTAATTTTTTACGGCTAATTGAATGAATCCCGCCATCCCTCCAAAATTTTCTATGCAGATACTGATATTATTCAGACTAAGGAGTTTTTTAAAGCAATGTTTGTCCTCCTATTTTCCCATCCTGAACTCAAATGTAGGTCCAAGATTTTTAAATATATTACATGAGGAAAACAGCAAGTACGTCGACAAAACCCTTCTCCTGAAAGCTATCCTTGATAACTCCAAGTTGAACGGTAAAAATATTTTCAAAACAATGCCGAAACGATTCGGTAAAACTGTGAATTTACTAATGATAAAGACGTTCTGTGAAATTGAGATGTTTGATAATTGTACACCAAAAGCTAAGGATCTCCGTAATGTTAACGACACGCCAAATTATCGGTTGTTTACTCGTAAATATGTATTTGGTCATTTTAAAATTGCCCAAAATAAGGAATTCATTCAGGAGCATCTGGGAAAGTATCCTGTTGCATATTTAAATTTTCTGGAGTGTGGAATACCAGCAAAAATTGATTCACTAAATACAATAGAGTGTTGTCGACAGGTTATTCGTGAAGCTTTTCTATTGCACGAGTACTTGTTAAACAGTAGGAAGCTCAGACCTCATCAGGAAGTCATCGCTAAAAGTTGGATAAGTGAGGATTTCAAGATTAAAACGAGCTTTGAAGTTGCAAAAGGTATTCAGGAATTGATAAATGTTTTACTCCAGCAGTTTAACAAAAAAGTAATCGTCTTGATCGATGAATACGATTTGTTAGTCCACAGGATTATACAAACCCCACTTTCGAAGAATGAATCATGTACAATTTTTGACTTTTACACTAACATGTTTATGGCCGCTCTAAAATCCGATGGCCACATTCAGTTTGCTCTGTTTACAGGAATTCTCCATATTTCAAAATTTGGAATCAGTACGGTGTTACCCAGAGTTGAGAAGTTTTTTTTTCACAAAATGACGAATTTGTGAAATATTATGGGTTTACATTGGCAGAAATAACAGAACTGTTTAATAGACCGGGCAATGAGTTTCCGAATCTGTCCATCGAAAAAATAAAAAGCTATTACGACGGTTATGAAGTATCCGGACAAACTTTTTACTCTCCCTATTCAATTATTAATTGTTTGATAAAAAAGTCCATTGAACCATATTGGGCTGAAGTAGGCTCAATCTGTTACATCTGGCCGGCATTGCGGATATTCACATTAAGAATGCTTGTGATCGATCTGCTTGAAAGAAAAAGTGTGGACATTAAAATTTTAACAAAAATAGACATGGACGACGTTTACAGATTGCAACAATGTATAAAAGTTGACCAAATGAAATTTGGTGAAATCAATGAACTTAACGTTTTTTTGAATTTCATCTTAGCGGCGGGATACCTCACCATAAACTCGAACAACGGTACTCATTATAATATAAAAGTACCAAACGAAGAAATTCGTCTCGACTTAGGGGATTTATTGGGTAAATTTAAATTGGAAACCTTAAACGATGTAGAAAGTCGCCTAGAGTTTAAAGTGGCTGAATGCCTAAAAAATATTAACTTCTTTAATTTCGAAGAATATATACAAGAAATCACCGATGAGCTAAATAAGCTTTGTAAACTGATTTTTCCAAGGGAGCCATTTTACAAAGAAGCAAACTTGAAAAACTTAATGAGGTCAATATGTTTTAGGTCTGATTTACACTATTCTGTCGAAGCCAGAGTAAAGAAACCAAACGACAATTACGGTTTCATAGATTTACTTATATCTAATATATCCGGAATTCTAATAGGTATGGAGTTTAAATATTGGAATGGAGAATCAACACCAATAACATCTCAGGATGCATTGCTGCAGATTGAAAGGGATTATTTCAAGAGTCTACTGCAGTCTGAATACAATGTGTACAAAAAAACGTATTCCTATAATGTATTGCTGCTTGGAATGTGTGTGACGCGGCTTAAGAAAAAAAAAATAGAAGTCCCATGGGTGACCATCTCTGCAAAGATGGTAACCGTCATGAATGGGGAAAAAGTTGACAATTCGGAAGTGACTGGATATTTTGAAGGAACCAAGACATTGTGTAAAATATTGACAGAATCACCTCCGTACCACCAACACAAGATTGATGCAACAGCAAAAAGTATTGGTTTAACCACCTCCTCACCTAGCAATATCACTCCATATCACCCAAACCATATTGATGCAACGACAGAAATTACTGTTTTAACCACCTCCTCGCCTGGCTACATCACTCCATATCAACAACGCTTAATTGATGCTACAGAAGAAAATATCGTTTTAACTGCTACAGCAGAAAATACCGTTTTAACCACCCCCTCGCATGGTGATATCACAACAAAATATAGTGCAATCCCACGCGTAGTTGACACCACATTCACACCTGTTCAGAGGAAGAAACCCTGACGGACTCGTAAATACTAATGCCAGTCGCTTTTGTAGGTTGTAACCCAGGATCAATTTTGTAGTAGATATTTACTTGTTTAATGAAAATACTTTGTTTGACACAATTTTCAACGTCAATTTTCTCAAAAATTATTCCAAAATGAAATCAAATTCCCCAAAAGTGAGCCACTAATTTTTTTAGTCGCCAAGGATAATTTTTGACGAAGGCTGCCAAATGCATTAACTTTGATTCAATCAGTTCCTAAAAACTTTCCAAAAATTAAAATTGGCCGATCAAATCACTGAGATTAAGTATCCAAGGGTTAAAAAAATACATTTCAACGTGAAATTATACGAGTATCATAGATAGGTAATGCATTTTTTTTACGTTGATTGAGAAAAGGAAAATCTGCCTAATTTATGAATTTTCAATTGATTTTATGAAAAGTTTTTGTCCTTGTTTCGCTTGGTCAGTAAGTATAATACAGGGTCTATAAATGAACCGGGCAACGTCTGCGCGAAAATCCCTGCCTGAAAAAATGAAATTTCAGATTTTTGTTTTTTCGTGTCAATTACCCCTGAAAGAAAGTTTATCAACTGTCAAAAATCGTAATTTTAATGAATTAAATTTTTAATGATGAATTTATCACTTATTTGTTAATAACTGGGTAATTCTACCAAAACTGTCACATTTAAGTTACTTATAAATTTCTCGAGTACTAAATGCGCTAGAGTGCTTTTTTGCATTTTTTTATTGGATATCATCTCCCCCACCTTTTCCAGTGAAAAAAATAATTTTTCCCCTCCCCCCGCATAAATTTTAATGGTCAAAAGTTCCATCGTCGTGGCTGTTACCACTCATGGTTTTCAACCTTTACTTACCCCTAGCACTGAAGATAATTGATATTTTTGAAAAATTTTAAAAACATGATATTGGTAGAGTGTTGGGGGCATATATCCATACCCTACTCGAAACTGGGCACTTCCGTAAATCAAGGCTAAATCGCACCAATTGTGCGACCAAAAATTGTAGAAGAGGTGCCGCCGAGCGGTTCACGG
The DNA here is from genome assembly GCA_033439095.1 of Pseudococcus viburni. Classification (NCBI taxonomy): domain Eukaryota; kingdom Metazoa; phylum Arthropoda; class Insecta; order Hemiptera; family Pseudococcidae; genus Pseudococcus; species Pseudococcus viburni. The sequence continues at coordinate 526,875 of JAVBJF010000018.1, forward strand.
GGAGAGATGCCGCCGAGCGGTACGCGGGGAGAGATGCCGCCGAGCGGTACGCGGGGAGAGATGCCGCCGAGTGGTACGCGGGGAGAGATGCCGCCGAGCGGTACGCGGGGAGAGATGCCGCCGAGCGGTACGCGGGGAGAGATGCCGCCGAGCGGTACGCGGGGAGAGATGCCGCCGAGCGGTACGCGGGGAGAGATGCCGCCTCCCACCTTACCCACTTCTTTTTATTTAGCACTAGTAATATGACTGAGGGGTGGGGTGGGGTGGACACATAGGAGGGGGAAAGATGATCATGAAGCATTTTTTCCCTCTTCCCCCTCCCATTGTGTCCACCCCTCCCAACCCCTCAGTCATATTACTAGTGCTAAATAAAAAGAAGTGGGTAAGGTGGGGTGAGTACATAGGGAGGGAAAGGGGGGTCAAGTTGTATTAATACCATCAATTTACGTAATACTACTATTTTCATGCCCAAAACATACAGTTTAGTGCGATTTTATACATATTATCGCGTTTTCAAATAATATCATATTTTCCAAAACCCCCTTCCTTCAGGACGCTCTATCTCCTCTGATATTGGTCGTACGCAAAAATTGTTCATACAAAAGATGTTTGAAATTGAGCGTAGAACAAAAAAATACCGAGCTACTTTTGCCGTAAAATCAAATCCTGAGAAGTTATTTGGAAAAAACCAGTTTTGAGGGGGGTGGAGCCTCCATAAAAAATTTAGCAAGGGGTCTAGGGGGTGCGGACTTTTTAGGGGTTAGTCAGGGGACCACCCTCGACAGTTTTTGGCGATAAAATCTTAGCTAGCTAAAAATGTTTTTATATTTCCTTATTTGCCTACACTATTGTGGTTAACGTAATTTAAAGTCATTGTTATATAGCAAATGGATTAATACATGGTTATGCCTGACTCAATTGCCTTTTTGTTACGTGATACCAATCATATGTGTGGGGTAGGGGCTCGCGACCTTATCACCTATCACATTTCTTTTTTTTCTTCGGTTTTAATTCAAATAATATAATGAATTTTCTGATCACAAAAAAAGGTGAAAAATCGATCTCGTTTCGAATTTCTCTCACCCCTCCCTCCCCCCTCCAACCACCCAGTGACGTACCGATAGGGGGAGGGGGGAGCTTCCCCCCTGAGGAAATTTTTTACTTGTGAGTTGGGAAAATTGAACATTTCAACACATCAGTTGGGAAAATTGGACAGTTGGGATTAATTTTTTTGATGAAAAATAATAAATAAAATAGTTATTTCAAAAGTTGGAAATCAACAAAATTTTCACTTGTTCCAACTCAAAATTGGTAATTTTCCCAACTCGAAAATGGTAATTTTCCCAACTCGAAAATGGTAAATTTCCCAACTCAAAATTGGTAATTTCCCCAATTCAAAATTGGTAATTTTCACAACTCAAAATTGGTTATTTTTCCAACTCAAAATTGGTCGTTCTCCCAAGTGATGAGTAAAAATGTCAGTTGGGACGATTAGTATTTATTTTTTTAATGAAAAATGAATAAATAAAATGGTTATCTATTTTAACAGTCGGAAATCAACAAAATTTTTACTTTTTAGTTGGGAAAATTAGTCATTTTCCCAACCTTTTCCAACTGAAAATTGATCATGTTCCCAGCGAAGAATTATTAAACCGTTGTAATAAATGCTTTTTTGGAAAAAAAATTATTAATTACCTTGCAATTTAAAAATTTTCACTCGTCAACCAAAAAATTTTTATAGTTGTACTTGTAATTTAAAAGAGATTTTTTCGCACTTTTCTTCAAAATTATTCCAATTAATTTCACTGTTCTTATTCTCCTTAAAACTTATTTTTGATATTTGAAAATCCAATTTTTCAAAAGCTTCGGCCTCGCTACGCTCGGCCATGATATATTTCTGCTTTAATCATTTCAAAGTAAAAACAGTCGATTTTTCATTAAAGTTTATTTTTCCAAAACATTATTTTATTGCACATTCAATTTGAGGTTTTCTAAAATTTTCGCCCTCGCTTCGCTCGGGTCAAATCCATCTCCCTATTAATTACATTGAAATTACAAAATTTTATTGATGTAAAATTATAATTTTTCTTCGAAACTCCAACCTTTCTTCGCTGAAAGCAAATAAACTATTTCGTATGTTTTTTCAACTACAATGACATTGCTTGTAGGTTTAAAAAAAAATTGTTTGGAGCACCTAACCAATGAAAAATTTATTCAGATTAATTATCTCAAAAAGGGTCTTATAGTAATGGGTTGTAAAAACTTCAAAAGTTCGCAAAAATGATGAAAACGAGTAAAAAAAATCAAAAAACCTCGCGACTTGGGGAAAAATCAGTACCTACATGTAAATTTTAAGAAATCAGTCGGGAAAGTTTGAAAAAAATTGGATTGGTTCGCAAATTTGAATTTCACCCCCCCCCCCCCCCCTCCGGAATTCTGATATCGGCTATATGTAGTTGGGAATTTTGAGAATTTGAGTTGGGATTTTCACCTCTTCTCCCCCCCCCCCTGGAAAATGCCTTCGGTACGTCACTGCAACCACCCACAAGAAAAATTATAAAAAATGGATTTAAGCTTTAAGCCTTAAGCTTTAAAAAATTTGCCTTTAAGCTTTAAGCGTAAATTTAAGTTTTATTTTTAAAAATTCATTTTAAGTTTAAGTTTTATTGATTGGCTTACCAGCCTTGTTTTTTTTATTTTTTTTAGAATTTTTTTTGTAGCTCGTATCCGCCTCAATTATCGAGTTGGGCAAAAATTCATACCTTGTAGGGAAATTGGTTGAATTTTTTAAATACCACTCATTGCCATGATTAAAATTTTGATTTCTGACCATTTTTCTCAAGAGCTATTTTTTCCCCTTCAATTTTAAAAACAGGCGATATGTTCTTCCAACACCTACCTGGTTGTCCAGAAATCTCAATTTCTTAAAACCATTCATCAAAACCTCAAAATTGAAGAAATTGGCAATGGATATTTTCATGAATGAATTCAAACAGAACATCCCGCAGTGCAATTTTTTTGCAATTTGCGACAAAATGCAATATGTCACAAATCGCATTCTGTCGCACTTTTGTCGCAAAATATTTCGTTACAATTTGCGACAGAATGCGACAGAATGCGACAAAATGCAACATAATCCAACCATTTGAGACAGACCACAAGTCTAACTATACTCGCGGAAAGAACAATCAAAAATACGATTTTTATATTGAATAGATAACATCAAGGCTGCGTTCAGAAAATGGTCAACAGAACAATAGACCAACAGAAACAAATTTCATTTTCAAAAATTAAATTGAATATAAAACTTGAATAAAAATAAGGGTATTTCTTCAATCAAAAAATGGTTTTTCATTTGAATTAAAGCAAATTTTCCAATTAAAGATGCATAACTGTTTCAATTTTTGAAAATTAAATTTCTCTCTGTTGATCTGTTGTTCTGTTGACTGTTTTCTGAACGCAACCCAACAGTCGTTCGAAAAAAATATGTTGATATTGCTAACCAACTGTTTGTCATTTGTTCTGACTTCTAATTGGCTTTGAATTCCTACTTAATTACCTAGCTAGATGAATTTTTTTCATTTTTCATGGAATTTGGCAAACAGTGATTTTTTTTCGATGCCCAAGTATTGGGTTGCATTTTGTCGCATTCGTTTGCATTCTGTCGCATTTTGTCGCATTTTTCGCATCTGTCGCATTCTGTCGCATTCTGTCACAAAATTTACCAAGAAATTTTGCGACAGAGTGCGACCGAATGCGACAAAATGCGACTGGTATGTCACAAATTGCAAAAGTGTCGCAAAACTAGCTGAAAATGTCTCATTTTTCGACATTTATTTTGCGACAGAATGCAATCGTTGCAAAACATTTGCACGACGGGATCCTTCAAGTATCAATTATAATGATTTTTTTTATTCCTCTCACCAAAGTTCGAACGCAAAATTATTTGAGACTTGCTTGTAAACGTATTTAAAATTTTCATTCATATCCTGAAAAGTCACTCATGATGTACGAGGAATATAGTAAAAATGAAACCTTTTTTTTTCTGAAGTTATAACTTCTAAAAGCATTTTATTTCGAATTATTACAACTATAAAATTTTTTAACAAAAATTTCACATTTGTACAAGGCTCGTTTAGTGTTTTGTTTTGGAATAAGCTCATTAGCTAATTAGCTACGTAGGTACTACAATTGATGAAGCAGTCGCTTATCTACATATAAATTTACACGCTAAATTTATTCATTTTTCTAGGCTTCGCTATCCACTGTCGCTAGTTTACGATTTGCATTTATCTAGTTCTTCGCATGACTTCGATTTATTGCTTCTGAAAAAAACAACACAATTAGTTGTTAATTATTTCACGCCTAATTGTTGAAAATCTTCGTACTTCTTAAAATATAAATTCACAAAATATGAAAAGGGAACAGTCCAAATATGGTATTTCGGTATTCATTATATTAATTACGTATTATCAAAATTAGGTAATTTTTCTTCATTATTGAGGAGCAATGATAAATTTGTAATTGAATGATTACAGAAAATTAAAGAAGATCTGAGGTAATTCTCTATGTATTTCCTTATGAAGAGTCAACATTTTTGGAGGAAAAATATTTTCCAGGGTGGATCATTTTACACTTTTTTCACAACTTACGTAGAATGGACGAATGGAGAGAAAGAAACCAAGAAGTCTATGTCCATTACTTCAAAAAGAAGTAGGTATAGATCAGGCTTGTTTTTGGGCCAAGCACAACCATCGACTTGACCAACTTGAAAATGTTGCATTTATCCCATCGAATAAGAAGCCGAAATTAATTTACCCAAAAAGGCCATTTTTTGGACGTCGGTGGTTCCCAAAGTTGGAAATTTGAAACCATTTTGGGAACCACTGAGTAGACTTTTTCAACTTTTTGAACTTAAAATGAGTCGAGTGAACCCAGTACAATAGGAATTTTTGGTATTCGACCTTTTGGGGCAGAAAATGGGAGGCTTTCATTTTTTGAAAATTTCCAAACCGCAATTTTATACCGATCCTGTTAAAGCTTTTTATAGTTTTTTAGTATTTAAAAGACCTCCAACCTGTCAAATTTTGAGCTACTTCTTGATTTTTTGAAATTTTGATACTTTGGAAACCCCTAAAAAGTTAGAAAACTGAGATTTACATCAAATGAAATGTTTTTTTATACATATTCAATTATTAGGATGAAAAAGTTTGATTAAGCTCATTTCATATTCGTATTTTTGTAACTTTGAAAGCTGTTCTAGGAACTTCTTATTTTAGGTACCCCTCAAGAAAGTACTTACTGAATGTTTTAAACAAAATGATTATTTTGAATTAAAAACAAGCTACTAATCAATCCATAATTTTTTATTCGAAAAAAAGCTCAACTTTCCAAAGTATGTTTTTTTTGTCTAATCCAACAACGAACATTTTCAAATATAATTTTTTTGATTTTTGGTTAGAAATTTAAAAAATACGTAAAATCCGACTTTTTTCCCTGATGAACCCCTAAAAATGACACAAGTGATTTTTTTTTTTTTGGGGGGGGGGGGTGAAATTAATACCACATTTACAATTTTTTTTTTGAATTCAGGAATTGGAAGAAGGTAAGAATTGAATCGGAGAGAGGGAGAAATTTTTGCTGCTTTTTATTGAGCTGTACGTAAAATTTCATTATTTTTTTTTGAGATCAGTAATTAATTTTTAAGATTGAAAGAGTAAATTTGACACTATTCGAACTCAAGACTCTACAGGGTGTCCGGTGAGTGGTCGCCATACTTCATTTTTGGATATAACCGGGTACCATTAAAAAAACGTTAGATGAATAAGTTGCATATCTTGTTAAATTGAAGGGGCAAATGCTGTTTTTTTTAAACAAACCACGTAAAAAATGTTTTCAACCATAGGAATGGATAGTACTTAGAAAACTGAATAAATTTTCATTGCATGACTTTTTGCCTAACTTGAAAATTGAAAGGGCTACAAAAAATTTTGTTCAAAAAAAATGATAAAAAAATTAACTAATCAAAAGAATGGATAGTAGGTTGAAAAATGAACAAATTTTGGTTTACAGACTTTTTGCCTAACATAATAAATAAAGGGGCTACGGGTCATTCAAAATAAGTGGGCTTCAAAATTTTTTAAAATTTTCTCAATTTTGGATGACCCGTAGCCCCTTCATTTTCGACGTTAGGCAAAAAGTCTGTAGAACAAAATTTGTTCATTTTTCAAAATACTATCCACTCCCTTCGTTAGTTTATTTTTTTATCATTTTTTTGAACAAATTTTTTGCAGCCCTTCAATTTTTCAGTTAGGCAAAAAGTCATGCGATGAAAATTTATTCAGTTTTCAAAGTACTATCCATTCCCATGGTCGAAAAAAAAATTTCAAGTGATTTTATTTTAATAAAAACAGCATTTGCCCCTTAAATCTTCAAGATATGCAACTTGTTCGTCCAACGTTTTTTTTTTAGTGGTAGCCGGTTATATCCAAATATGAAGTATGGCAGGCCACTCGCTGGACACCCTGTATGATTCGATTATCAAAATTTCAGAAATAAAGTATAATCAATTTTAAAAATGAGGGACAGTTTCAGCACAACTTTTTTTTGGGGTGCGGAGGGGGGGGGGGGTGAAATGAGAAAATTGTTGACCAAAAATGTACAACCAAAAAGAAAAAGTCATCAGAATGTTTAATTTGCCGACTGGATATAATTTTCACGAAATATTTGTCGATTTGCTGACTCTAAAACACGTCGGAGAGGGGGGGGGACACACCTCCTTCTCGAACCGACCCTGTTAAAAATCAATGCAATCAATTTTTTTCAAATCAAAGTAAATCGATTTTTGTAAACGATTTAATCGATTTCTGCATATCGATTTAATCGATTTCTGCATTTCGATTCAATCATTAAAAATCAATATGATCAATTTTCGTAACCATAATGGTCGATTTTAAAAATCGATAATTGCAATCAATTTTTGTAATCGATATAATCGATTTTTGAAATAGATATAATCGATCTATATGATCGATGATTACACTCAACTTTTGTAATCGAAATAATCGATTTTCATAATCAATGTGACCGATTTTTGAGATCGATATAATCGGTTTTTCGTAAAGATACAATCGATTTTACGATCTACATAATCGATTACCGATTTCAAGGTCGATTGACTTTTGTAATCCACATACATGATTGTTTTTGCAATTAATTTTTGTGCACGATATAATTGACTTTTATGGTCGATAAAATTGATTTTTGGTATCGATTGAATCGATTTCTGCTATCGATTTAAACGATTTTCGTAAAATTTATGTAAAAAAAATTTATGACTCCAGTTTTATTAAAACAATAATTATGAATTTCTTAATTCGATTAAAAATATCGAATTATCGATCGATTATTGACATCAATATCAAAATTTTCTCATTTCTAGAGTCTAAAATTATTTTTTCAGAAATGGAAAGCAACTGATGGTAACATAATTAATAATTGATGAACGAAAATTCATCGTTCAAAAAATTTTTTCTTAAGAAATGAAACTAGAAAAAACTAAAAACTTCGGAGACAACTTGAAACAATTACTAGGTACCTTTTATAAACCGAAGAATTTCTTCTTTTTATCTGAACTACTACAGCTCCACTTTTAATGCCTTTGAAAAGTGAAATAGCTTGAGCATGGGTTAATCCATCCATCGACGTGCCATTCACCGATATAATTTCATCGCCTGCAACAAACGTTTCGTCAAAATTCGCACCCACGTAGTCACAAATTCAATAAATAAATCTGTAAATTTGAAATTCTTAACAAATTCCAAGACATTTTACTCAAATACCAACCTTCTTTCATTAATCCGCAATCAGCAGCTTGACCAGATTGGAAAATAGTCTTGACAAAAATGCCTAAATTACCTTTAGGCGAATCTTTCCCACCGACAATACTGAAACCGAGTGATTTCTGCCCATTGCCTTTACAAAAAGTCACCGAATGCGTTGACAACAGTAAAGACTTAGGCCTGGGATATCCAGCATAGGCGCTCTGCGTCATCAGCTTATTCTCGGGCACGGTTTTCTGCGGTATTTGATCATACTGCAACGAAAACTTCCTCATGCCGGTAACTGGTTTCGGTGGTTTGTTCAAATCGGCAATCCTGACCGCGCACGAGGGCTGTCTTGAGATCTGGGTGCTCTTCAGGGGTACCGATTTCGTAGCTTTGACTGGATTCGAATCGCGTACTATTTCTGGCATCGAGCTTTGCCTCACGTAATTTACTTTTTCGCTCAGGATGTCTAGTAACTTGGGTTTTTTCATTGTACCAGTTTGACAAGATGGTCGGGGAGGTGAGACTGGGGGTAATTTGGTGTTGATGTCGGGGGCGCGGGATTTCGAATGGTCGTGGTGAGGATGAGGAGGGGTTGGAGTTGAAGAAGTGTGCGATGGATCTCGACTGATGACTATTTCGATTTCTTGGGGCGAATTTTTGATGAGGGAGCGAGCTTCTTCGACGGAGAATCCTTTCAGCCTGGTTCCGTTGATTTTGATTATTTCGTCGCCGATTTGAAATCTGCCATCTCTGCGAACAGACGAATGAAAAATATGATTTAAATTTCTTGTGAAATTTTTCGGTAGAAATGAACTATCGAACATGAAAGTCGAATAAGTTGCCTAATTTGAGGGTCCAAGGCGCAGATCAAATGAAAAAGAGACAATTTCTTTGGGAAAGAACTGATTTTTCGAACAAATTGTTTGACAAGGGAGGTATCCTAATTCGAAGTAAAATTTTAAGCCGAAACAAAAATTAATTGAAAAAATTCCATATCCAAAAGGCTCTGGCGTGGTAAGGGGGTCATTTGACCTCTGACGGAACTTTGTCAAAATTTTTATGCCCTTTCGATTTGTTTTGGTATAAAATGACTTTAGGGCGAATGAATAAATTTTTATCTCACCCCTGGGGGTTGGGACTTCAAAATCCGTGATTTCCATGCCAAAAATGCTATCTCAGTGCGTTTTCAATCGATTTTTTTCAAACTTGGCACGTAAGTAGAGGTACTAGAGTAGAGTACCCTGAAATTTTTGCAGGTTTTTCTGACCACTATAATGACCTTAAATTTGACCTTGAGAATTTCAAATCGGCCTGAGAAACATTATTTTGGTGCTGACTGAGATTTTATTTTTTTGAATTAAATTTTTTCTCAATGTATTTCACACTTTTCAGAATTTTTTCAGATTTTTTTGGATGGTGGAACACCTTGAAAAATTTAAAAACCCATTTCTCCACTACTTTTTTCACTCATAAAAATGGTAATTTTAGCCGAAAATTTTTTTTTGTTTCATTATGTCCCGAAATACGTTTTTGTACACCACTTGTTCGATTTTCATTTTATTTCATTTTTTTTGTGATTTTTGTAAGGCCGATAGCTCAATTTCAAAAATTGGAGGGCTGAATTTCACGCCTCTACCATAATTTTCCGTTTAAATGTTCAAAAAAATTTTAAAATGCAATCTGCCTCTGGACTACCAGGGCTATCTATACTCACTTGAAATTACAAAAATCACAAAAAAGAAATGAAATAAAGTGAAAATCGGACAAGTGGTGTAAAAATCCGTATTTTGGGGCATAATTGAACAAAAAATTTTTTTCGATCAAAAATGACCATTTTTATGAGTGAAAAATGTTGTGGAAAAATGGTTTTTTGCATTTTTCAAGGTGTTCCACCACCTGAAAAAATCTGAAAAAATTTTGAAAGGTGTAAAATACATTGTGAAATTTTATTAAAAAAATAAAATTTCAGTCAGCACCAAAATTGTGTGTTCCACGGCGATTTGAAATTTTCAAGGTCAAATTTAAGGTCATTATAGTGGTCGGAAAAATGTGAAAAAATTTTTGGGTACTTCCCTCTAGTACCTCTATCTACGCACCAAGTTAGAAAAAAATCGATTGAAAACTCGCTGAGATAGGATTTTTTGCTTGGAGAACACGTAGTTAGGGGCCCCAGCCCCCCAGAGGTGAGACGAAAATTCGCGTATGCGCCCTAAAATCATCTTCTACCAAAATAAATCGAATGGCATAAAAATTTTGACCAAGTTCCACCAGAGGCCAAATGGCCCCCTTACCACACCAGAGCTTTTCTGGTATAGTCGCATAGTGAATTCCGCTCGATCGGGATGTTAAAAGCAATCTGATGATAGATCCTTGATCTAGACTGAATAATGAACGAATTTAGCATGGGTGCTATTTTTATAATTCCCTCCCCTCCCGAGGATCCACCCCCTTTTCTTAAAGTCGTTCTAACTCTGGATGATTTTATCCGATTTCGATTTTTTTCGACTCTAATAATAGCTAAAAAGGTTCTGCATATTTTTTGTGATAACAAAAATTTCGAAAAACCAATTACCGGGTCGTCAAATTTCCAAAATATGTGAATCACTTGGAAAAAAATGAGACAAAAAGTCAAAAACATGAAAAAACAATCTTTTTAGGATACAACTTTTAAACGAAGAAATTTCAATTTCCAAAAACCTTGAGCTTTTTAAGGCTACAGAACACATTTTCATAACTTTTCTCATACTTTCTCTTACTGTATGCAAGTTGAGCCCGAGGCAGTGTTGCCATTTTAGCATAATATTCGTCTCGACTTCAGCATTCCAAAAATTACCTAGTTTTTGCAATTCGGACAATTTTTGACAATTTTCAAAAACGTTGGCCTGTTTTGGAAAAGCATTGGCCTACCCTAAATTTTCGAAATATGGACCAAAATTCAATTGCGATTATACGATGATATTCGTCTCGACGTCAGCATTGCAAAAAAAAACTAGTTTTTTCAATTCCGACAATTTTTGGCCGAGTTATGGGCAATTTTCAAAAACATTGGCCTGTTCTGGAAAAGCATTGGCCTACTCTAACTTTTTGAAATATGGACCAAAATTCAATTATGATTATACGAAAATATTTGTCTCGACGTCAGCATTCCAAAAATGACCTAGTTTTTGCATTTTGGTCAAAACTTTTCGATTTTCAAAAACGTTGGCCTGTTCTAGAAAAGCATTGACCTACCCTAACTTTTTAAAATATGGACAAAAATTCAATTGTGATTATACGAAAATAATGCCAGATTTGGCATAATTTTTTTCTTTGGAGTGTTTGGCATCCTGGTATAATTTTATGATGCCAGGAAGCCAAAAACTAAACAAATTTTTTTTGCGTCATTTAGCATAATTTTGGCATAATTATGCTAGAAATGGCAACACTAGCCCGAGGTACAAGGATTTTTGAAAAGAAGGTGGACCCTGGGGGGAGGGGAGCAGTTTTTGAAAAATCACCTAGCATGTACTCACTCATTTTATTTTTCTAAACAACTTTTTTTTATCACAAGTTTCATCGTATTTCGTTTATTTTTGATAAAAATTGCAAAAAATGAAAATTTGAACATGATTTATAACTGTTTTTGGAAATTTGACGATCAGGTAATTGATTTTTCGAAATTTTTGTAATCACAAAAAATGTGCAGAATCCTTTTAGCTATTATTAGAGTTGAAAAAAATCGAAATCGGATAAAATCATCCGGAGTTAGAACGACTTTAAGAAAATGGGGTGGATCCTCGGGAGGGGAGGGGGTTAAAAAAATTGCACCCAAGCTAAATTCGTTCATTATACAGTCTAGATTAAGGATCAACCATCAAATTGCTTTCAACATTCCGATCGAGCGTAACTCTTTTTTTACATAATGCGACGAGCAACCCCCGCTAAATAATAAAAATTTGACCGAACGAACGAAAAAATCCGAAATTTGGGTATGTACCCGATTCATGACTACCAAATCGATTGGAAGCAATTTCGAAACTTTTCGGAGCCTCCAGAAAAATTTAGAATTTTCCAGCACTGGAGAAAACCCCATAGAAATGGTCCATAAAAACTTTTGCATCTATAATCACGGATTATCCATATTATTGACCTATTTAATCAATTAAGCACAATATTTTCCAAAATTCGTAACTTTGAGCTAAAATCCATATTTTTTTCAGGAAAAATTTTCTGCCAAGAACAATGAATTTTCAATTGAAATGACAAATTTTCGAAAATTGTGCTTAAATCGATCAAATAGGTCACCAATACAGGTAGTGCGCGATTATTCGTCCTAAAGTCCATAAGAATCATTTTCGTGGGGTTTTCTGCAGGGCTGGAAAATCTCAAAATTTTCTGGGCACTCCGAAACATCTCGAAACCGTTTCCAATCGATTTGGGAGGGTCAAAAATAGGGTGTATACCAAATTTCAGCTATTTTGGTTGATTAGATCAAATTTTTAAATTTTACAGGGCAATGAGGTAATTCTGAAATTTCAAAAATTTGCCAAAATTCATGAAACGAACCTTAGCACTTGAAATTTTGAATATGGAGTTTTTTCGAATTATTTTTGCTTTGGTTCAAAATTTTACTTTGGGTTGGGATACCTCTTTTTAGGGGGGGGGGGTCTCAAAATTTTCTAATACTCAACCTTTAAAGTTGAATTTTTCAAAAAATTTGAATTAAAAATTTTTAGCTCAAAAAAATATTTTGAACCTATTAAAAAATTATTCTCACCTGTCAATAATACTTCCAGGTTCAATGAACGAGATAACATAAGACGACGATCTAACCAGAGGATCTTTTTTTTCAATATATATCCCCAAACTTTCGGATTTATGTTTCGAGAACCTCATGCATTTGAATTCTCTCTCGAAGCTGCTGACGGCAGTCTCATGAGTCTTTGGCAAAGGCTGGTAAATCTTGGGTTGTTCGTCGAAAGCACCATAGATCGAATGATAACGACCGCAATTCAGCGAATTCTGACTCTGCGGATTTCTCTCCGGGGTATTCGAATTCCTCCTCAGATTCTCGTTCACATTAAAGTACCCCCTTTGATTGGGAGACACCATTTTATCAGATTTTTTGGCGTTATTAATTTTAATATTACGTTGCCTAGAAAATGGCACTCTGGTATCAGGTTTTAACCTTAAATTCTGCGCTTCCTCTTCACGAGGCAGCACATCTGGTAAAACCCCATTCCCATTGATACTCTGAGGTGGGGCGAGTTTCATTTCTTGGGATAAATTCGACTTAATCGATCCTCTGGGAGAATCGCCGCCGCCATTTCGAGTAGAATCACTCTCATACCCGCTTTCTTCGGCCTTCAGGATTAGAAAATTGTTCAACAACGAGTATAATCGATCGACCGAGTACTCCAGGTCATTGGTCGACGCCGCATTGGTGCTTTTCAACGGAGCCGGCAATAATTCCCTGGATCTGAGCTTGTTCACGACGTTGGCGAAATCGTACGCGGTGTGTCTTCTCTTCGAGGTGATTTTACTCTGGTGGGGTATCCTCGCCAGAGGTTTTTTGGCTAGAATTGTATCTTTGGCACAGTCTTTTTGGCTAATTTCTTTAACAGCGGCGAACAAATCGTCGTAGCTGAGAGTTTTCAACCTCTCTGACCCTTGGTCCGGAGTCGAGAGCTCGGATAGAGATCGATATTGTAACAAGTACTCGATTAGGGATTGCTGTTCGAGCGGATTCTCCCTCAGAGACTCCGATAAAATTCTACGACGACATTTAACCCTCGTGTCGTTCTTTTCGTCGTGTTTTTGTTTCATATTTTTATGCAGAGTTTCCTCCATTTCGTACAGATCCGATATACCTTCTTGGCATTTATCTTTCACCCAATCCCCGTGACCATTTTTGATACTAGGTTTTTTCCTATCTTCGGTTTTCTGCAATGGATACAGCGATACGTTCGAGTTACCGCGAGTGAACAGATTTCGTAGAGATTCGACCCTGGACACGCGTCTGTTTCGATTGGTAACCGCCGACGATGGATTGGTCGCCGCCGATACAGGTGTCTTCGATGGTGTCCAATGTTTCTTCTTGGCCGAGTCGAGGAATTCGATCGAATCGCTGCGTTTAATCTGGTCCCATCTTCGGCCCACTTTTCTACCCCAAGTTGATAAACCTGTAAAAAAAAATACGTTTTAGAATGACCGAAAACCGGTTTAAGATAAATTTTCGCCTCAAAAAAAAACGAGTCCCACTCACACCAGAATTTTCTCGCTCAAATATGCGATTATAATATTTATCAGTTTAATTGTCACAATGTTCGATTTCATTAACGCCGATTCCGTTCAAGTAGGAGTTGAAACCGTTGAGTAGGTTACCAACCTTGATGGCCACGTATTTAATTATGTAACTTCACATATGCTCGGATCGATTTAGAAAAAAAATACGTGTAGGTAAATATCGACTTGTGTAATTGAATATATTTTTATCCACGTATCATGGCATATGAGGAAATTTCATCTCCCTAAATATTGCCAGGATAACGTAGGAGGCTCGTGTGGATTCTTCGATTGAAAAATAATAATCCCCGATGACAAATAATTATTTCATCGTTTAGAAAGTGATAGGCTCTGTTGAAAAAAATTCACTCCGGAGAAGTAATTTTTCAAGCAATCATGGAGCTAATTTTCTATCCCAATGGACCTACCTCCCGTGAGAAAAATAATCGAACATAATATAGCAATTACTCGACATCATTGAGAATAATTAGAAGACCAGAGGAGAAATGAATTACCAAAATTAATCATAATATTAAAAAAAGCAGTAATGAAGATAAGTAAGAAAAATTCTACGAAGGAATTAACGTCTCTCTGTACGTCTGCATAACTCGTGGCCATGCTGCTTACGTTAGCAAAGATCGTAGAACGTGCATCGGCGGATGAACTTGAAAAGTACGACCATCAATGGTAATACGACTCGTTAAGATTGTACGTAGGATTTGTTGTAATTCACGGGCGCGTATGCAGAAGGTACTTTCATACTGCACAAGTATTAACAATTATAAGAGGATTATTATAGCACGGGATAAAAAGTGGGGGGATTTTTTCAGATTTGCATTTTTTTTTTTTACTTCAAATGACTGGTAAAAATATATAATTGATTGTAAAATTTGCGACGAGTTGGTGGTTTCATTGCTTCAAATTTTTTTACGTGAAATGTGTAATTTTCTGATTTTTTGAAAAAATTGTTGCAATGGGCGAGGGAGAGGGGGAAATGAAAGTTCAAAAAATTTCATAATTTTCAAAAATCAACAAGATGAAAGGAAAAAAAAATGGAGACAATCCCCAATTAAAAAGTAACAGAGGGCCTTCCTTCAGAAAAAAAAAATGAAAAGCTTGCAAATTTCGCAAATAGGTAATCTCATTAATAAAATTGAGAAAAATAGAAAAATAAATTCTACCCTCATATAATCCTCATAATTTGAAAAATTCCTCATTGCTGAGCAAAAAATTTAGGGAAAAATGAAAAATAAATTCTACCCTCACAAAATCCTCACAATTTGAAAAATTTCCCATTTTTGAGTAAAAAATTTAAGGAAAAAAAAATTCTACCCTCACACAATCCTCACAATTCAAAATTTTATCCGTCACCCACGCAAAATCCTCACAATTCAGAATTTCACCGGTATCCTCACAAATACCTCAGAATTGAGAAGATCACTCGCTACCCTCACAAAATCCTCACAATTTGAAAAATTACCCATTACTGAGCCAAAAATTTAGGGAAAAAAGGAAAAAAATTCTACCCTCACAAAATCCTCACAATTTGAAAAATTTCCCATTATTGAGTAAAAAATCTAAGGGGAAAAAAATTCTACCCTCACACAACCCTCGCAATTCAAAATTTTACCCGTCACCCACGCAAAATCCTCACAATTCAGAATTTCACTCGCTATATCCTCACAAAATCCTCACAATTCAGAATTTTACTGGTATCCTCACAAAATCCTCACAATTTGAAAAATTTCCCATTACCGGGCCTAATGTTTAGAATAAAAATTCCAACCTCATAAAATCCTCACAATTCAGAATTCCACTCGCTACCCTCACAAAATCCTCACAATTCAGAATTTCACCGGTATCCTCACAAAATCCTTACAATTTGAAAAATTCTCCATTACTGAGCCAAAAAATTAGGGAAAAAGAAAAAAAATTCTACCCTCACAAAATTCTCACAATTCAGAATATCACCCGATACCCTCACAAAGACCTCAAAATTGGGAATTTCCCTTCTAGCCTCACAAAATCCTCATAATGCCGGAAAATCACCTGCAATCAAGCCAAAAATTGAGAAAACAGACGAAAAGTACTACCCTCACAGAAATTCTCACAATTCACAATTTCGCCCGCTACCCTCACAAGATCCCCACATTTCAGAATTTCACTCCTTAACCTCACAAAATCCACACTTCACTATCAACCCTCACAAAATCCTCAAAATGCAGAATTTCGCCTGCTACCCTCACAAAATCCCCACAATTCAGAATTTCACTCCCTAACCTCACAAAATCCTCATAATGCCGGAAAATCACCGGCAATCCGGTCATAAAAATTTGAACCAATGAATTTCGAAAATTAGAGAAATTTTTATTTTCCGTCACCTTTTCTATTTTCTGATATTGCATTATAAACTTTTTTTAATAGATGTGTTGGCAAGGAGGAAGTATACTTTGACTTTGTGAATTTTTTCAAAAGAAATTATAAAAATTAGGCGGAATAAGAAGAAAAAAATCTGTAGGGACAGGTGTCCAAAGTGGTTTGTTTTGGAATAATATCTCCAAAGTGCCTCATTTTGGGA
This sequence comes from Pseudococcus viburni, assembly GCA_033439095.1. Taxonomy (NCBI): domain Eukaryota; kingdom Metazoa; phylum Arthropoda; class Insecta; order Hemiptera; family Pseudococcidae; genus Pseudococcus; species Pseudococcus viburni. The sequence goes on from JAVBJF010000018.1 coordinate 543,546, forward strand.
GGGACACCATGTCCGAAGCTGATAGTTCGCAAATTTTACCATTAAGAGAAAAGCTTTCAATTCGTCGATATATTTTTGGTTAGCTATTTTCATCATTTCGTTAGTTTTTATAAAAATTGAAAGAAATATTTGAATTTTTTCATTTTTTCTGAAGGGTATAGCAGGATTTGTATGGTGTTTTAGCCTCCGAAAAGAATTTCAATGAAACTTACTCTAAAACGTTAATCATGATGAGAAAAAATTTTGACAAAAATTTTGAACCTCTAGCACAAGTATTTTCGGGAGGAGGGACCGAAATGTGTTTTTTTAACTTTATTTTTTCGTTTCTCACCAAATTTAGATAAAAATTTTGTGTTTTTTAAAATTAATTCTAGAGGTGTTTTTGAGTCATTTTTCAGTGAAAAACGGAAAAATGAAGTTTAAAAACACATTTTTGCCTCTCTTCCAGAAAATACTTATGCTAAGGGTTGAAAAATTTTGTCCGAATTTTTTTCTTATCATGACTAACTTTTTGGGGTAGTTTTCGTCAAAATCTCTTTTGAGGGCCAAAACACAATACTTACTTATCCTGCTATACCTTTTCAGAACTGCTCAGTATAAATTTGAGAAAATTGAAAAAATGTACAAAATTAGCATAAAGTCAACAAATTAATTAATTAAAGACAACGTTTTTGAAATTTATAGAAAATGAGGTAAAAAAATATTATTTACCCATTTAAAATTTTCAAATCATCTATTCATAAAATTTATCACAACTTTCAATGTCACAAAAATTGTAAAAAATTTCAGAATTACTTACCTTTCCAATTTTACAACATTACTTCAAATACCGTAATCTAGAAAATCGTCGAAAGTTTCGAGAAATGGATCAATCAGAATTATTCCAAAAAAATCATTAAAAATCACTAGGGTTACCTTTAAAACAAAAAATATTGGGAATTTTACTATATTTGGTACATTTTTTTTCGATTTTACGGTAACTACTTTTCTTCGTTTTAATAATTTCTTTCATTATTTTTGCTCAAATCTGCTGATTTCTACCTAACCATTACTTAAGTACAAAATTTTGAGAGCAAAAACATGGAAGATGTTATCTCATTCAACTTATTCTTTCATTTTTTTCGTTGTCCACTAATTTTTACTCAACCTAACATAATCTTGCAAAAATTTTACTGGTTGAAATTATAAAAAGGTCACAAGTCTTAAATGGCGAATGGAATTGGGCCTTTTCGTATTTAAGGTACGATTTGTCTACACTAACTTACGAAAAATCATCTTCAATATTTCTTCAAGTTTTTCAAAGTCAGACAAAATATAAATACGTCTGAAAAAAATTATTTATGTATACCAGCCCAAAAATAGAAAATAAATTAATCTGATTATGGTCAAAAATAACCTTCAGCTCTAGTAAAACTGACTTCGAAAAATTTACAAGGACGAACTTTTGCTTTATTATAAAAGAAGAGGAGAGAGGTAAAAAATGGGAAATTTTACCAGAAATGAAATTTTATTTCGATTTCTCCGACTCAAAAGCAAGTGAAATTTTTTTCTTTTTTTAAAATTTGAAACGAAAACATGCTAAAATTTTCCCAAAAGACCATAATCTTCAAAAACCTTTCCATTCAAAACATAATTTTTTCAACAAAGAATGCAATTTTATTATAATTTGGGAAGGAGCTGCTCTCTCTCCCCTTTTGTTTGATTTTCCCTTCAGAATTTGTTTTAACTTCTAATCAGGTATCCCTGTACCTCACAAGCTTGAACCTTTGTGTCAGAAATCTTGACTCTGTATGACTAGCTTGACCTTTTGGTCAAAAGCTTGACTTAGGCATCCTGTTATCATGAAATTGTGAAAAAGACAAAAAAGAAGATCCAGTGCCTGAAAATCCATTTTAAAAGCAATTCAATTAGATGTTTTGCCAATACTCATTTTCATTTGAAATTTCAATCCTATGAGATGAGGAAAGGTTTAAAATGAGATAAAATTTTATTTAAAAATATATTTTTTTAGTTTTGTTTTCTTTAAAGAATTGTCAAAATTTTCAAGTTTCGAAAAAATATACTTAATGTAAATAAAAGTAGTCCAAAATTAGGCCTTCTTTAAAACTTTTTAAAAATTTTGACATGTAAAAAAATTTAAATATTGCAGATGTTACAGAAAAAATTTACCTATAAATAAAAATCACACAATTTTTCGACGAAATCAGAAAGTAATTTTGTGTCGAAAAAATTTCAAAATTGTAAATAATTTTAGCCTTTAAAAAGTCTCACGAATTCACACAGTTTTCTTCTCCCTTTTTTTCTTCCAGGTTTGTCAAATTAAACAAATTTTCACAAAAAATTGCCTCAATCCCTCGAAAAAAATTTGTAAACAAAAACTAATGAAATTTTCCCAAAAAAATCGCTAAAAAATTTCAATAAATCAAATACACAGTCGACAAAATCATTTCAATTTCTAAAATTACCCAAATTTATCCGCAAAACTCGTTCTTCACTCACAACACATTATTTTCCAACACTCCGATCATTACCCCTCCCCTCCCCCCGGTCGTAAAAAATGGAAAAATACCAACCTTTACGATAAGCCTTCGGAGATCTGCTATTCGGCGTGCACGATCCTTTACCAGTAGGCGTCGCTTGACCGGATTTCGTTTGCCTTATATCTTCAGCTTCTTCATTTTCGTGATCGTTAACTAACGGCGATAAACTAACCAATTGCGGACTCGGATCTGAACTACGACGTTTGAATATTCTCATGATTTATTTGCGTGCTAAACAACAATCCACGAGAATAAATCATTAAAACGTTGAAAAATTTATTACTCTTGAGAGACACGATGAATAAAGAAAGACACACAGAGATGCGAAGAAAGAAAATCCCAATAAACTGTTATGTAAATGATATTAAAACCCATTACAATTTGATACATTGACGATATGTAGTAACTCCAAGTACACTAGAGTGAAAAAACCAGATTCAGTTCGAACGACTGGTTCGTGAAAAATAAGAGATGATGCTAAAGGCATCCTAAAGCTGTTATCAAAAATATACCCAAATTATTTAAAAACAATTACCACACATAGTCAAAAATTCATCGCGGGATGACTGATGGATTAGACGAGGTCAACGGCGCTATTTTTATAAATCCGATGTAGACGATCTTTCACTCGACGAAGAGAAAAAAAAAACCACAACAAAATCTAGTCTGTTTACAAAGAATAAGAAACTGACCAATATTCCAAAACGTCTACTGCTGTCACTCGAATGTTGCGAATTTTGGCATATTTTCAATTCATCTGTCGAGACGCGGGCGCCTGCAGCTCGTTTAGAGATCTCGTAGCTTGTATTTTTATCATAGGTACGGCGTATATAGCGAAATTATCAAATTAAAGGAACCAGAGCGAGTAAAATATTAACGACAATAAAATTACTAGCTGTTGAAATGATCTTCGGAGGAGGGCTTCTCGAGTTATTCGGCGAAAGAGTAAACAAACCGATGGTCGGGTGGGTTTAAAATTACGTCTTTGGATGGTACATCGGTATCACGTTCATTCTCACTTTCGTGCTATCACGATTCCGTCCAGTGAACGTAATACGATGGAAAATTATCGAAAAAGTACCTAAGAAATTAGCTACAGCACTAAACGATCATCGTACTTAGTACAAATTAGCCCACTGGTACGAATTCGTCCGATTCGATTATCACGTTTTTTTGTTTGGAAAACACCTCTTCGAGAGTCGAGATGAGAACATCTTCCCACGTCACACGTGCATGTGTCTGACGAGTGTAGGATGATTTTATGTTACACAATTAACACGCCAGTGTACTACCTCGATCGATACATGATTAACGCCGCGCAACGGAAATGATTTTTGGTAATTAAATTTAGTGGTTTTGTCGTACCGAGTCGAGAGAGCTCATCGAGCATAAAAATTATACCAAAAAATCTAGTAGCTGTTGGACGCAGCGGGACAGCAGCACGTATGAAGGGAGTAAGGAAGGGGGTGTCGAAGTCGAGCATCGTTAGTCGAATCAGTATGCATGAAGAGGGAGTTCAAAGGCAATGTAGCTTAGTTCTAGTCTAATTAACCATCACAATAGAAAAACAGGGACCGGTTCTTCACAAGTGTCATTACCGAAAGCAACTCGAGAGTAATCATTACGTGACTTGAGCGTATCGTATCGTCCGGAGTGCTCCGTGAGACGGTCTCGACCACAGGAAAAACTTTTGCTTTCTTAACCAAATTTACATATAATGTGCTTACCAAGAAGAGCCGTTGAAATTCGATGGTTTTACGAGTACAGGATGTCTCGAAAGTTTTCAACGGTGTTGGTGGATTTTGAGGGGGGGGGGGGGAGATTTTGAGAAACGGACGATGAGAATAATTTTACGACGAATTAGAAGGTGACTGATAATCATTCAAATGTGTTTTCGAAGAGATTTTAAGTAAAAATAATTAATTCGTGTCAAGTTGAAGAATTAACACAATTTGTTGCGATTTCAACGAGATTATTACGATTTGGAACCGGTTCAGGGGTTTCAATTCCTTTGCCAGAGGTCCTTTTAATATTAAATAAATAGACGAATTTTACGTTGAAACATTTAAAAACAATTTTTTGCTTGTAAACATTTTTAAAACCGGTTCAGGGGTTCTCAATTACGTGTGAATATTTTTTTTAAAATTTAGTAGCACTAAAAATACATATAATTTCTGTTCTGAAGACTCAGCGTACTAAAAATAAGGTAAGTAAAAATAAATATTAATCGGTTTCGATTTTTATTGATAACAATTTTTAAAATTAGTTCAATGGATCATCAATAGTCATCATTTTTAAAAATCGAGCATCATTTTAGAAACCGGTTCACGATTTCTTACCTTGGATCAGTTTTTTTCAAGAATAAAGACTTTTGATGATTTGGTTCAAGAAAATTGTAAAATAAAAGAAATGCATAAACATTCGTTCATTTCTAAAACCGGTTTAATGTTGCCCAAAATTAAAAAAATAATAATTTTTAAAAAATGAAAAAAAATTAGGCAAAATTATCGAAAATAATGGAAACGGTTCGTTTTTCATTCAATCCGCTCATTTCTGAAACCGGTTCAGGGGTTCCTCACCCGTATGACATGAAATTTTTTTAAAAAGGTAATATGGAAATTATGGAATAAATCAAGCAAATTTTGTGGACCAGCAAGTGTTCGTAAACTATCATATATCATTTGTTTATTTTTGAAACCGGTTCAATGGTGCTCAAAATTTTGAATCGGCTCATTTTTGAAACTACTTTAGCGGTACTCAATACGCGAACAAGAAATTTTTCCAAAATTCCAAGTCCAAAAACTCGATCAAATTAATTTGATTTCAATTTCATTTTATTCGCTTTTGAAACCGGTTCAATGGTGCTAACAAACTACGGAGAAATTGATCCTTATTCTAGGTATATTTTTAAAACTGGTTCACTGGTTCCTCGCATATGATATGGAAAAAAATGAAATAAGATTGATAAAAATGTCAAACATTTATCACGTTTCATTCATTCATTTTTAAACCGGTTCAATGACGCTCAAAATTTTGAAAAAAATTAGCTAGAAATTAGTAGATATTCAAATCTCTTATTTTTCTGAAACCGATTTAGTGGTTCCTAACGCATCACAAGAAAATTCTTCAGAAAGCCAATTTGGGGGAAAGTTACTTTGATAAAAAAAATGTAATTCAAGAAAGAAAAAGTTATGAGATTTCATTTGTTCATTCTTGAAACCGGTTCAATGGTGTTCAAAATTTAAACAAAAATTTGATAGCATTTCAACTCTCATTTTTTTGAAACCGGTTCAGTGGTTCCTATAACATATCAAAAGAAAAATATTTAAAATTCTAATTCGGAAACAAAACTCAAACAAAATTTCAAGAAGAAAAATAACCAATTTCATTCGTTTAATTTTGAAACCAGTTCAACAGTCACTCGCATATTATTAGAAAGAGAACGGTATGAAAATTCAAGTAAAATTTATGAATACGTCAAAAAATCAGTGTATTTCACTTATTTTTGAAACTAATTCAAAGGTGCTCAAAATTTGTACAAAAATGTGAGAGAATTTAAGTCTTTTACTTTATGAAACTGATTTAGTAGTTCCTAACGCATTACAAGAAAATTCTGAAAAATCTAAACTCATTTGTCCATTTTTGAAACCGGTTCAATGGTTTTTAACATAGGTACATACGACAAAAAACTTTCAAAAATTAAAATATGCACTAAACAATTTAACCAAAGTTACAGAATGTTATATTTTTCATATTTCACGATTTCGTTAATTTTAGAAACCGGTTCAATGACGCTTAAAATTTAAACTATCACAAGAAAATTCATGTCTATTTGAAAAAAATATATTTCAAATAGAATTTAAGGGAGAAAAAATTAAGTAGATATCAATTTAATTTGTTCATTTTTAAACCGGTTGAGTAGTTCCCAAAATGAGACAAAAAATTAATTTAAAAACGGAAACAGGTACAAAAATTTTCAACAAAAAATATGAAATGTCAAAATTGGTTGTACTTATTTCATTTATTCATTTTTGAAATCGGTTCAATGATATTTAAAAAATTTAAATATGCACCAAACAAATCAACCAAAGTTACAGAATGTTAAATTTTTTATACATCGCGATTTCATTACTCTTGGAAACCAGTTCAATGGTGCTCAAAATTTGAACTTCTTTAATCATGAAACCGGTTTAGTGGTTCCCAACGTATCACCAAAAAACTCTTCTAGAATGTATATTTGAAAAAAATTGAGTAAAATTTAGGACAGAAAAAAATCATCAATTTAATTTGTTTATTTTTAAACCGGTTGAGTGGTTCCCAATATGAGACAAAAAAATCATTTAAAAACGGAAACAAGTGAAAAAATTTCCAACAAAAATTACGAATGTTAAAATTGGTTGTATTCCATGTATTCATTTTTAAAACCGGTTCAATAATTTTCAACATAGGTACATACAACAAAAATTTTTCAAAAATTTAAATTGCACTAAACAAATTAACCAAAGTTACAGAATGGTTAATCTTGGAAACCGGTTCAATGGTGCTCAAAATTTGAACTTCTTTAATCATGAAACCGGTTTAGTGGTTCCCAACGTATCACAAAAAAAGTTTTCTAGAATGTCAATTTGAAAAAAATTGAGTAAAATTTAAGACAGAAAAAAATCACCAATTTAATCTGTTTTTAACCCGGTTGAGTGGTTCCCAATATGAGACAAAAAAATCATTTAAAAACGGAAACCAGTAAAAAAATTTCAACAAAAATTATGAAATGTCAAAATTGGTTGTATTTCATTTATTCATTTTAGAAACCGGTTCAGTAGTTCTCAGCATGGAATGAAAATTTGTGTCAAAAAAGGAACTGTTTCAACAGAATTCAAAAAAAGCGCTGAAAAAGTGGTTACCAATTTTCGATTTTTCTTTTCAAAAACCGGTTTAGTGATTTCCAAAGTTATCAAAATTTTATTGTAAACATGAAAACACATTTAAAAAGTTCAGGAAAAATGGAAAAAGATGCAACTATTATATTTTGAAACCGGTTCAGGGATTCTCAACTTCCTATCAATATTTTTTCGGAATGAAAAACGCAGAAAAATGCTTTACTTACTTATGAAATTTCAAGCCAATAAAATAAGATTATTTTTCGTTTCAATATTTTCAACTGGTTCAGTGGTTCCCAACCAGTTGAAAAATTGGAAGGTATCGAAATCAATTCTCAAAATTTTCATGATTTCAAATCCAGTCCAGTGATTCTGTCTGATTATTTACTAATCTTTTTCTTTTAATAAAAATTTCATTAAAAAATTCTCCATCACAAGTTGTCAAACTCTAAAAAAGACCGTTTTCAAATACACAATTTTACATCATTTTCAATTTCAAAAACGCTCACATCGAAAAATCACCTTACAATTTCCTCCATTAAAAAAACGACCACTAATGAAATTTTAGGGACATCTTACTCAACAACTTCATTTTACGGTACGTTAAGTCCTCGAAAGTGAGAACTCGAACGAAAATACTTTTTCCAACCAAAATTACGCCAACTTCAAGTTCATTACACTTTGCAAGATGCTCTACATAAACAATGCACATCTACGAGCGGCATCGGCAATTAATTCAACCCGATTACACAGGTCGATTCGTATTAATCGAGTATTATTCTATAACCGGCAACAATATTATACCCGACCAGTTCATTAATTACATATGTATAGTCATCAACACAAGCACACGCGAGTTGGCCTATTGTACGAGTACATTTCAAACGTCACAGGGAGCGGGGTGCGAGGGCGAGCCATAACTATAATCAGCTTTCTCACGCAGATTCTTCCAAGTTGAATATTGCTCTAAAGTGTTGCATCTCTTCAAATGGTGCTCGTCCATATGCAGTATAGGTACCTTGTGACCTCACGTATTGAAAATCAAAGGTGCATTCGCCGCGGGCAGTACTGCTCCAAGAAGTTGTTGAGCTACACATACACTCTCACATAGTACAAAATCTTCTCTCGTATTTATGGCCATTATTTTGAACGTGCAATTATACGGTCATCTAATCATACACTGGCGAGATATTATTTCACCGCGATGGCCTTTACCATGTTACCATTACAACTTTTATGGAGTGCTGATCGATTGCGTATCTATTTACGATACATATGTGATGTGGAACTTGGAGCTATACATGCTTGCTTGTTTCATCGTTTGTGATGTAATATATATTAAATATATTTCGTGAAGATATTTTATTCGTATGTACTTTCATTGTACGTGTATTACAATCGTACATAATCGAAACGTCACACAGATTCATCGCTCTGTAATAAGTACATTCCACTATTGTATCATTGATCCTCGGACAAATTATACCTGAAGAGTAATCCATAATTTTACATCGTAATGGTAAGTTCATCAATGAGTCAGACAGTTAGTTTTTGTTTATTGCTACGGATGAGATCATATTATACCATAATTTCTTCCCACTAGATTCGAAGAATTTTCTATTTTTCGTATACCTCGTTGTAATTGAAGACAACGTTCTATTATTCGCAACCGTCAGATCTATTTTTCACATATCTTGGTCAAAATCACACCAACGCGATATAATACTCTCGGATTCGTAATCAGTGACCTCGAGACCTTTTGAAATTGATATGTACTCTCATGACTTGATTTTAATAAATTTTGTTCTTTTTTTTTCATATAGGTACATTCAAAATGTAAAAATTGTTTGGAAATATGCAAAAGTCGAAAAAATTTTTTAGTAGGTACATAAATTATAAAATACTGTTCTAAATGTTTCAAAAAGTCAACACAAATTTCATCAGAATAACCAAAAATTTTGTGGAAATGGTTAAAAGATTGCAAAAATTTTCTAAAATTTATAAAAAAATTCAATAACTTGTAAAAATTTTTAAAAATTCGACACATTACAAAAGTAGTATGACATTAAATAGATAGGTACATCAAAAAAAATTCCAAGAGACCACCTTCATTAGAATGAAAAAAAACATCAATCTGATAAAAAATTTCATCAAAATCAATCAAAATAACCAAAAATACCCAAAAATGATTCATCATAAAAAATGTACGAAATGTAAGAATCAATAAAAATTTCACAAGGTTCTACTGGATCCGAAAAATTGAAAATTTTGCGATTTTCTGAATTTTTCTTGCCATTTTTCTTGTTTTCAATTCGCCCAAAAGAGAATTTTCCATGTTTATCCTTTTATTAAAAAATTTAGGGGAGGGTAAAATGTTGAAATTCTTGCTATTTCACAGTAAAATTATTAAAATGCTTGCTATAGTCTGGTTTTCTTGATACCTACTATAATAAAATTCTTGCTAATTTCTACTTTTTTATTGTATTTCTTGCTGGTAGGCAACTTGTTTCATCAAAATTGTTAAAAGTAAGACGAAATATGTTTCAGACAAATTCACCAAAAAGGGAAAAAAAGTCCAGAAATAAGTCCGTTTCTCAAATTTAACGAAAATGTTCGAGGCACAATAGAGAGAACGACCCAGAAACGAAGATCAGTGAAAAACAATCCTATGTAAAAAATAAAAATGTAATGTTTTCCAAGAAATTTTCATAAATATTTTTCAGATAGGTTCTTGAAAACAAAGAAAAATCGAGGGAATTGCCATTAAAAAATGTTGAGAAAAGCCAAACACATAAATTCAAGAAATTTATAGAAGAACTAAACTAAAACGAAGACAGACAAAAATCACTAAAATTTTTGTAAAATTGAGGACTGGATTCTGTCATTTATTTTTTTTTTCAAATCTTTTGAATATTAAAAATATTTAAAAAATTGATGAAAATTTCATTAAAATTGATCAGAATTTTTCAAAATTATACGAATGACAAACGTACCGGATCCCTCGCAAAAATTATTGAAAATTTCGTAAATTTTTTTTGAAATTCGATGAAAATAAACATATTTTTCGTATCTTAAGTAATTATGATATGACATGACATTTGAACACCTTTTTTATACATCTTTTTAAAAATTTTATACCATTTGTGACCCGTGCAGGGACAGGGTACCTAAAGTCGGAAAACATAATTTTGAGTTAGAGACAAAAATATGAAAAATGGGCAATTTTTTTCAAAAAATTTTTTTTCGCTTTTTTAGGTAGTTCAGACCTCTACGCAGCTTTAAACGTGTTTTTTCGATTATTTTTTTTTTGAAAGTCATGATTTTTTCCAATTTTCAAATGTCTCTATCTCACCGAAAAATTGACTTAGGATGCTCATCCAGGTCTTAAAATGTTCCGCATAGTCTCCCCTATCATTTAAGCCAAAAAACTCATTTTTGAAAAATCCGACTTTAGGTACCTTTTCCCTGCACGGGTCACATTTATGAACATTGAGAAATTTTTAATAACTTTCGCTTTTTTGAAAAGTGTTAATTTAAGATTACTTTTTACACATATTTTTTAAACCAATTTTCAACTTTTTGAGTCAATTTTACGAAATTTTCAATATTTTAAACCGATTTTTAAAGCATTGAATAAATTTTAAACTTTTGAGCAATTCTCATAATACTTTGAATAGTTTTTATGAAATTTCCAAGAATTTTAGTAATTTAATGTTATTATATACAATTTTTTACAATTTTTCGAACAAATTTGAGAAAATTTGAGAAAATTTAAGACATTCAAGTTCATATTTTAAACGACTAGTATAATTTGTGGAGCAAGTTGTACCAAAGTTTAAATAAATTACAAGAATTTTTTAAAAAAATGAGTGATTATTAAGATTCTCAACATTTTTAATCATTTTGAATGTATATTAGACAATTTTCGACCCATTTCAGCCAATTTTAAATCAATGAAATCCTAAACAAATTTCAACGAAATTTTTTTTCGTGATTTTTCAAACAGCTTGCTTGGAATTTTCAAACAATTCACAGGGTATTCGACGAAATTATCTGAAGCAAAGTCATGACTTTTTCTTGATTTTTTCCAAAGACTTTTTACGTTTTTCACATAAACAAGGAGTCTACTAGATTTAGAAAATGAAAATTTTGTGATTCCTCATTTTTTCATACAATTTTTCATGGCTCAAATTTGGTCAATGGAGTAAATACCACTTTACTCGCATTCATTTTTTGAAAAATTTCATGCACTTTTTTGGCAGTTTCGTCAATCAGGGTTGAATTATTACAAGTTCGATATTCGCAGGCGAATTTTAAAACAGGAAAATGAATATGCAATTCATTTTTCATCTTCCAATCAAAAAAATTCGAGAGGAAAAATGTTACAATCGTCTCTTCTCCCTCTCCACAAAAAACTAATATGCACTCAGTTTTTTCATCCGAACGCTCTGAGCCTCCCTATTAGCCCTCTTGATAAGGTCAAAATTCAAAAAAAATGAAAAATTACGTGTGACCTGCCGTTTATTTGGTTTTTTAGGACACTGAGTTCGTATGATTGCTTAGTTTTTATCGATATGCCACACGCTATTTTCATTTCTCAACATACGTTTCCTCAAAATTGGGGGCTAGGGGGCACTGAAGGGTCAAATCTAAAAATAATCAAATATTTGAACTCGGTGCCCTCAAAAACCAAACAAACGACAAGTTACTCGTTATTTTCATTTTTTTTTTGAATTTTGCCCTTATCAAGGAGGCTAATGGGGGGTTGGGGGGGCTCAGAGGATTCGGATGAAAAAACTGGATACATATTCGAACTCAGCGCCTTCAAATTAGTAGAAATCGATGTGTTGATTAATTTTTTCAATTTTTTTGAATTTTGGTCAAAATTGTGGACCCCTGTGCCACCCAGGGGTGAAGAAATCCCATCTTGAAAATTTATTGGTTGAAAAAAAGGGTAAAAAGAAAAACTTACTGTAATTTTTCAGATTTTTAAATAATAGATTTCATCCGTTATACTTATCATGAAAGTTGAGCTTTCACCACCAAAGTTCAACTTTCAGTTTTTTCAAATGTGATTATCGATTTTGAATCTCTTATCAATTCTCTTTCAAACCTCGCAAACAGTTTTCCCCTAAGTACAACCGATTCAAAATTGTGTGTTTCTTTGACAGAAACGTTCACTAAATTCAAAATCAATTTAAATCCAAGGTGTAATTATTTTCACAAAACATCCAGTCAGGTTTCAATCGTACAAAAAAAGGCTTCCGCGCGATATTCCTGTTGAAATTGATTTTATGATTGATTCTTGTTCAGGACACTAAAACGAAGAAATTAAGCCCATATGCCCTTCTTTCCCCTCCCCCTTTTCCCAAGGGTCCACCCCCCTCCACATTTCAAACGTGTGTATCGCCTTATCTATGGGTCAAAGTGAAAAAAAATTTCAAACAAAAGTTGTTCCTCGGTACCTCATGTACATTTTTATTTCTTATCAAAATCCATTTTGGAGCAACTCCCGCCCTCCAAATTTGAAAATAAAACATGTTTTGAGAAAATTTCAAAATCACTTTTTATTAATTTTCAACGAAAAGTTTCGGGGATACGGAAAAATTTGTAACCACCAAAAGTATTCAGAATTGAATTTCCTTTCCAATGAGCTTTATCACGATCATTTTCACCAATTTTTCCTGACAGGTGGACCTCTCCCCCTCCCCCTTAACTCAAAAGTTAAGGAAAAAAATTTTGAACAAATTTTGTTCTTCGATATCTAATGCATAATTTCATTCATTATCGGAATTCATTTTGGAGCAAATATTGTTCATGGGTCAAACTTTTGTGATACTGGGGAAGAGGAAGAAGTCCACTCTGACGTGAAAAGTTGGTGAAAATGGTCGTGATAGAGCTCATTGGAAAGGAAATTCAATTCTGAATACTTTTGGTAATCACAAATTTTTCCGTATCTCCGAAACTTTTCGTTGAAAATGAATAAAGAGTGATTTTGAAGTTTTCTCAAAACATGTTTCATTTCTAAATTTGGGGGCCAGGAGTTGCTCCAAAATGGATTTTGATAAGAAATGAAAATGTACATTAGGTACTGAGGAACAACTTTTATTTAAAAAAATTTTCATTACGACCCATAGATAAGGCGATACACACGTTTGAAATGTAGGGGGATGGACCCTGGGGAAAGGGGAAATGGAAAAAAAGGGCATACGAGCTAAATTTCTTTCTTTTAGTGTCCAGGAACAGGAATCAATCATAAAATTAATTTTAACAGGAATATCGCGCGGATGTACGATTGAGACCTGACTAATCCGCAAAAAATACAAGTTAAAAATTTCGTCCCTGATCAATTATCAACAAAACAACATTCCAAAATATTATTCTTATTTCGAAATTCTATGTGACTTTTTAAAACAAACTCAAACGTCTCGAAGACCTTCCTCAACACCCATACGAAGCTCGACAATGACCTTTATTCACCTACATTTTCATTTCACTCTTCGTACTGTGGTAACATTCGAGTGTACCAACGATATACTCCTACTTCTCGGTATATTTAATTTCCAAAGAAACGAAATCGTGCGCAGTTTTCCAATTAACTGGTCACCCGATCCAGGTGCTTTGATTAATACTCGTCTCGAGCCCGTACAAAAATAAAGGTAATTTTAAGTTCAGACTTAATGATTAGGTTTAACGTTGGTATATTTGGTCGGTTTTATTGTATTTTCCCATCTACAAAAGCAAAATAAACGACTACCGCAATGAATTTTCTCCACCAAGAGCCCACAATTATTTTGTGGTCTGATGGATGTAACTTTGATGTACGTAACACGTGGTAATCGAGAATACCGATACGAAAGGCAGTATTTTTATTATTGTTGTTATTTTGAAAAAATAAAACTGGTTTGAAACTGGTAGCTGGACCAGCTATCGAATCTGAATTCGTTGATTTGAGGGTTTTCTTAGTACGTCACCGTGTCGAAGTGGGTTTTGGAAATTTATCATCGAATAAATAAAACTTTTTATCTACGAATCGAATCTGTTTTTCCAAAAAGGGGGGCGAACGATGGACGAATGTAGCTCATAATAAAGTCCGTTATGCGAACCGATCCACGCGAGCTTCCTGAGTAGGAAACGATGTACCATCGAGCTTGGAATTTAGCATATGGCATAATTAATTACACGCTAGATTTTTACACGGTCGTGGATATGTCCAGTTATCATCGAAAGACTCGTGTTCACTCTGGTCCGAAAACCAGTATCGGCGAGTCGCTGCACCGCACCACCATCTAAAGGCGATGTCTTTTACTGCAGTTCTCCAGCGAGCTATGAAAGATTACGAAATGATATTCGCAAGTTCCTATGAGTTTTTTTCCCAGATATATTGCGGCTTTGGTTCGTGTTCGTAGCAGATGAAGGTAAAAAAGTACCGTTGAATCGAGAACCTTTGTAAGCAGCGACGCTGGATGTTGATTCGCTGCGCAAATAATTATCGTGATCGTGAGCTTGGGATGGTGCCTGGTTAATCAATAATCTAGACATTCGAGTTGCCGGGTTCGAGCTAAAAATAAATCCTCGGTTTGGTACACGTTTCTTGGCTAAACAATTTAATCAAACCAGTTTCGATCGAGAAAATTTTCCCCATTTTAGAGGCCGCGGTTGGAAATTCCCGCCTTGGGGTGTGTTACGGTTGGAAATTCGTCGATTTTCCGTCGTCCTTTGGAAAAGTACCGTTTCCGGTGGAACTTCGCACGAGAGTGAATGAACGTCACGATGATCACTAGATCCTAAATCATTTTGGCGCGAAAGGGATTTCAACGATTGAAGTCCAAATTTTTTTAACTCCTGAATTTTCTCAATTTCTTTGATTCTAAATTTTTTCAAAATTCTATCCAATTTTTTAATTTTTTAAATCTCGTAATTTTTCAAAATTTGTTCGATACAATTTTTAAAAAATGTTTCATATTTTTTTTAATTTCTGAGTTGAAAGAAATTTTAAAAAGCATAAGATTAAAAAAAATGAGGAAAAATTTTGGGCTGGAAGAAATTTTAAAAAAATCAAGTTGAAAAAAGAAATTAAAAATCAAAGTTGCAATAGGAAAATTTAAATTTTTTACAGCGGTAAAGAATTTCGTATTACGAATTTTTCAAACTAAAATTCAACTTCATATTTTTGAAAATTTCTCCGCATTCAAAATTGTTTCCCAATAATTTTAGAATTTTTTTACTTTGAATTTTTTTCAAAGTTGTATCCAGTTTAAAAAATTTTTCATCAGTGCATTTTTTAAAATTTTCCCAAATTTTATTTTTACAATTTTTTTATTTCATTTTCTCATTACTTCTTGAAATTTCTTCTAATTACTTATTGAGTTGAAAGAAATTTTGAAAGACATGAAGTTGAAAATTTCTTTAAAAAATTTAAAGTGCGAAAAAATGTAAATAAATTTTCAGTTGAAAAATTTTTTATAGATATGTAGTTATAAAATAACACAGGGCGACATAGAAATTGCTGTTTGAAGTTTAGTGAGTGATTTTTATAGTATTTTTCATGCTGACCACTAGAAAAATAATTTAAAAAATTGCATCAACCAAGGATTTTTCACATTTTGAATTTTTTGTTAACCCTTTTTTTTACACTTTTTGATAACTTTTGACACTTGAAGTCAATTTTCTGAGCAAAGAAAGGGTTCAATGAAAAAAATAAATAGAACATAAATTGTAGAGGGTAAAATTTCCTTTCTGTGGAGTCCAATTAATTTTTACTTAGTAGGCTTAGCTTTTGAAATATTTCAGCTGAGGGTTCAAAGTATAATTATTTTTTTATTAAAAATATTTCAAAAACTAAGCCTTCTAGAAAAAACCAATTGAACTCCACAGAAAGGGAATTTTAAGCTCTACAATTTGTGTTCTGCTCATTTTTTTCGTTGAACCCTTTCTCTGTTCAGAAAATCGACTTCAAGTGTCAAAAGTTGAATCAAAAAATGTACATAATCAGGATGTCTACTAGTATATTTCAGAAATGATTCTCCCTGACTTTCCAGGTTTTCCAGACCAATTTTTCTAATTTTTGCAGACCTTTAAAATATGATATCTTTAAACCAGGGAATGGGGGGGGGGGGAATTTTTGCGTGATATATTTCCATCCCGAAATTTTTCATAAGAGTGATACATATAAAATGCATGGGGGTCTAACAATTTTTTTTTTCAAAATCACTAGGTACTTTTTACGAGATTTTTAAATGTTCCTCTTCGGGCCAAAAAAGATTCACATTCAATTCTAAAAATTTTTGAACCCTCCCAATTCCTCCTAATCACAAAAATTTGAAAATTTGAATTTATTGCAGAAAAAATTTCAAATTAAAAGGAAAAACTAAGCACTCAAAGCAAAATTATAAAGTTTTGAAAAATGAAACAAATTATACCAGGGTGCCTACCAAATCAAACGAATGAAAATTCGGATTTTTCCGGGCCGAAAATTCAAAATTTTCTTCACATTTTATTGCCTACCTTCTCCCCTTCCCTTCCCTCCCCTCTACTCCCAAAAATGAAAATCACATGCCTCAAATTTATAAACTCATCTATAAACGTGTTGAGCCCGAGCGAAATGAGGGCGAAAATTTATGCGAAAAAAGATCTTCAAGAGATGAAAATTCACTATTTTTCCATTACCCCGAGCGTAGGGAGGAATTTTTTTTTTTTGAATAATTCTTAATTTAATAGATAAAGACATGCATTTAAATATCAATTTTATTGAATATAATGTCAACAAAAAATGATGAATAAAAAAATCAGAGAAAAGATGTAATATATGTATGTAATTTGACCCAAGCCGAGCGAGGGCGAAATTTTTTGAAAAATTTAAAATAAAATAAGCAAAGAAACACTTTTCTAAATGATTAAAGTATCCTTTTTTGAATTTTCAACAAATTCCAGAGAAAATTCCAAAATTTCCTGACTTTTTCCTGACTTTTCCAGACCACCAAAACTCCCTGACTTTTCCCGGTTTTCCAGAAAATGGACACCCTTATAATACAAATATTTCAACAAAAAATTCCGATTATGAAAAATCCTGACGTGATGGAGTAAAAGTGAAATCATATTCGAACACAGAATTTAAAAGTAGGTCAGAATCACCAATCCGATAGACACTAAAGCAAATAAATTTAGCTTAGATGAATTATTTTTCCTCCTCCCCCTTTTCCCAGAGTCCACCCCACACATTTCAAACGCGTGTACCGCCCAATCTATGGGTCATAATGAAAAAATTTTCAAACAAAAGTTGTTCCTCAATACGTTCCGTACATTTTCATTTCTCATAAAAATCCATTTTTGAGCAACTCCTGCCCCCCAAATTTGAAAATAAAACAGTTTTCAGAAAACTTCAAAATCACGTTTTCTTCATTTTAAGCGAAAAGTTTCAGAGATACGACAAAATTCGTAACTACAAAAAGTATTCAGAATTGAATTTCCTTTCCAATGAGCTTTATCACGACCATTTTTATCAACTTTTCCGGACAGGGTGGGTCTCTCCCCCCTCCCCCTTATCTCAAAAGTTGGACCCACGAAAAAAAATTGAACGATTTTTGTTCTTCAATATCTAATGCATAATTTAATTTATTATCAGGATTCATTTTGGAGCAAATTTTGCTCGTGGTTCGGTGGTTCCAACTTTTGTGAAAACGAGGAAGGGGGAGAGGTCCACTCTGTCGGGAAAAGTTGGTGAAAATGGTCGTGATAGAGCTCATTGGAAAGGAAATTCAATTCTGAATACCTTTTGTGATTACAAATTTTGTCGTATCTCCGAAACTATTCGTTTAAAATGAAGAAAACGTGATTTTGAGGTTTTCTTTTTCAAATTTGGGGGGCAGGAGTTGCTTCAAAATGGATTTCTATAAGAAATGAAAATGTACGGAACGTATTGAGGAACAACTTTTGTTTGAAAATTTTTTCATTACGACCCATAGATTGGGCGGTACACGCGTTTGAAATGTTGAGGGGTGGGCCCTGGGAAAACGGGGAGGGGGAAAATAGGCATCTAAGCTAAATTCATTTGTTTTAGTGTCTAAAACAAGAATCAATCATAAAATCAATATTAACAAGAATCCCGCGCGGATGTTCAATTGAGACCTGACTATCAATCTACAGAAAAAATTGTTGATTTACAGGCCTTTGATATTTCCATTGTTACAAATGAGAAATGTTGAAAATGTTATTCATTACAAAAAATCGATTTTCTGGGAAAATCAAGATTTTTTTTAAATTCAAGATTTCTTATTTCAACTTTGATACAAAATTTTTTTTTCACTTCATGTTTTTCAAAATTTCTCCCAATTCAGAAATTTTAAAAAATATGAAAAAATTTTAAAAAATCAATATTGGACAAATTTTGAGAAAATTGAAGTTGAAAATTTTTTTTAATCGGATGCAATTTCGAAAAAAATTTAGAATTGAAATTGAGAAAATTTAAGAGCTGAAAAAGTTTGAACTCGAATCGTCAGAATCCCACCTGCGTCAGAATTATTTAGGAACTAGTCGACGACGATCTCGTTCCGCCACAATCGATCAATTACAAACCGATTAATATTTCTAGACTACTTGTTAATGAGTCACCTTATTCGATGAAAAAGTACAATAATTACGGGACGAGGTACGATTAGAAAAACGTGTTGATAAACACCAGCTACATAAATATACGACGATACGAACAATACGTTGGTAAATCACAGCGCCATTTAAAATGTAATAAAATTACCAACCTACGTAGGTGTACGAATATGTACTTTTTACATCGTCGTCGTCCCAAGTGCTGCAAGTTTTCAAATACAAAGTCGTCGTCATCGGACCGACTACCAAATTGAATTTTTTATTTTTTCTGCCACGACTCCTTAAATTCTACATGGAGTCGTTGGCTCGTACGCAGGAAATGCCCGTTGATTTTCGCCACGACTCGCTGACTCTTTTCCACTATTCCGGATTTCGAAGCTGTGGCTTGGCGGAGTTTGGTATTAGGAAGAACCTTCCAGCCTACGGTTTTTCTAGCTCTTTGTTGGCTCTTAATTTACACGCGTATTAACGACCATTCGAAGGCGCGTGGGCTTCCAGTGAGTAAATAAATCGAAATCGCCAACCTGTATTTTTTTTCTCCTTTTTATCGATAACTGGAAGTTATACGGGTTATAATTACTTGTTATGCGTACGATCTCCGCCTTGCGGATTTTTTTCCCCCTCGACCAGATGCGCCAACGTTGGCTCGAGTTTCCTACTATTTAAATATCGCTTTATGGTTCGCCTTCGAGATATTATGGAAATGGCCAATATTGCCGCAGTTGCTAAGGTGTGATACGGGATCGGATTGGCCAAATGAAGATGTAAATGCTGGTCTGGTAAAGCTGCAAAAATCACTATAATTCTGGATAACTGTACGCGATTATTTACGACTGCTGTGCGAATACGTGCTGGTGTCTGGGAACTGTTCGTAACAGCAACCTTTGGATTTGGGTTACTTTTTTAAGTGAATTATTAACCTTAGGTTGTCTAAGCTTTGAAGTTGCGATAGATCAGTAATTATGAAAATTATGGGTTCGTGGTTTCAAAAAATTACCCAGTGGTTGGATTTCATCTCAGATTTGAATTCGATTTCTTGAAAAAGGAACGTAATAATCCATATAAATGGTAATTTTTAATTTTTTTCGAATAGGTAGTTCTTTTTTCTCTGAGAATTTTACGAACCACTACTTACTCAGAGCTCGAAAATCTCGAATTGGATCCCTCATTCGGGATCAGTGTCTCAATTAATACCTATCAATTGACTTCCACGACAATTTTTTTACCTTTTTGACACCCCTCGCTCATTTTTACCAGCGAAATCAATTCGAAAGAATCCTGAAAATCAACAAAATGAAAGTTCCTAAAAACTTTGTCAAATTCTTTTTTCAGATCTAAAATTTTGTGGTCGAAACGTAAAAAATGGCAGACCTCGATCACAAAGTCTAATTCCAACATACAGCGAGTTCATATTTTTAAAGGCACCTTCAATATTAAAGATGAATAAATTTTTCAAAACAAATCCTCGAATTCAACGAAAAATCGTATCATGCATTTCAAAAGAAAATTAATGTTCAATAAATTAAGAAAGAATTAAGAAAATTAATGCTGAGATTCCGAAAACTACAAATTTTACAAACACTTTTTTTTTGGAATTTATCCATGTTGAGAAATTTTTAAAAATTATTAACATATCAAAATACCAAGAAAAATGACTAAAACGTAACGAAGATAGATGAGGCATCATAGCGAAATTTCGAAGGAAAAAAGTGACTTTTAGTGGCTTTTTTTGAGCAAAAAGTGACCAAAAAGTGACCAAAAGTAACCAAAAATTCGATTTTTTTGGGGGAATTAATTTACAGTTTTTTTGAGGGGGAATTTTTTTTTGTAGTTTTCTGCAAACATTTCAAAGATAAATTTTTTTTGAAAAATTATCTCATCAGCTTTTAATTTTTTTCTTCAAGAATTTCAAAAAATGGCAATTTGACGTGAAAATTTGAATTTTTGCTTGAAAATGCGAAAAAAGTGACTTTGGGAGGAAAAAGTGACTTTTAGTGACATTTGAACGAAAAAAGTGACTTTTAGTGACCTTTGGACGAAAAAAGTGACAAACACCCTAAAAAAGTGATCTGCTATGATGCCTGATTAGATGAATATTTCATAAAATTTGTTTTAAAAATTATTAGGTAAAACTGAAAAGTATTTCAAAACTTCTAAAAATGTAAAAATTGTTAAATCTTCTTGAATTAAATGTCATGAAAATTATTACAATTTCGTAAAAGTGCAATGAAAATTACGAAAACTGACCAAAAAATATCATCATAAGGCCATAGATGAATAAATGGGATAAAAATGAAAGAAAATTAACTGTTGAAAACAGTGGCGTAGCCAGAAATTCCTCATGAAGGGGGTCCGAAATTTCATAATTTTTGAGAAATTTTGAATTCAACCCCCCCTTTTCCCCTCTCTAAATTTCTTTTTACTATAAAAACACTAAATTCAAAGTTTATAAAGTTCTCATACGATTTGCATAGCATGTTTAAAGAAAAAAAAAACGATAAAAATGTAATTTTCGAACGAACACCTTACATACTAATTATTTTGACCTTGAAAATGCCCCAAAAACACCTAACAGTTCCAAGCATTGACGTCAGAAGCTTTTTTGAGAGGATGCAAAGTGGGTATGGAGACTTAGACTATCAGAAGGGAGCCATTTTTTGCATAGTTGATTCAAATAGTTCATATAATCGTGATTTTGTTCATGCCCGAGCGAAGCTTTGAGAAAATTTGATTTTTAATACTCCAAGAGGGCATTTTTTCACGTACGATCCTGGCGCCAAGGGGAGGGTCGAGATACCCCCTCCCCCCTTGGCTACGCCCCTGGTTGAAAATATATTGAAGTTGTAGCTCTAGAAAACTTTGAAACCTTCAACAACAGTGCCAAAAAATTCATGAAAATCATTGAAAAGAAGTAAAACTTATGAAAAATTCTGTGAAAATTGATTAAAATGTTTGAATTGCCATCAAAATTGACAGAAATGTGAAAAAAATTAAAAACATCAAAAAGTTATGAAAACTGTCGAAAAAATTTCAAAATTTTTGTAGAAAGTACCAAAATTTACATAAAAATTGAATCTAAATCACACGTACAGCGAAATTTTACAAAACTTTTAAACATTTTTCAAGACTTTTCAGACAAATTTTTTTACATAAAATTTATCTATTTTTGTGAGATTTCAACAATTTCTACAATATTTTGAACAATTTTAACAACTTCTCAATTTTTCCGTGAAATTTTTCAGTTTGCATATATCGTAATCATTTTTACACAGGATTGGACCAAATAATGGGAGAGGGAGGGCAACAGAGACAGCTGGCTCACCCAGTAACGACGAAATTCCATGATGACCCGTTTTCTGAAGTTTTTGAAAATTTTCGCATCGAGTTGGAAAAAAAAACAGAAAAATTTGATTTCTGTTGGAAATTTTTGATTTTTTCCATTCCCTCCCCCTTCCTCCAACAATGCAAATTTCAAATTGTAAAGTAGACCAATTTTTCAAACATTTTACAATTTTTTTGGGAGAGGCAAAAACCTCTCGAACGATTTTTTTTGGAAAGGGCAAAAATTTCTTCTCAAACAATTTTTTTGGGTGAAAAGTTTTTAAACGAGGTAATCTCAAAGTTTTGAAAAAATTGGAGAATAGACTGAAAATTTTAAAGTTTGATTGAAAAAAAAAATATAGAATAAGCAGCATAGGTATTTTGAAAAAAAGAACATCAGGACGCACGAGTAAAAAAGACAAAAGCAGGACTTGCAGGACACTTGCAGGCTTGCTAGACACCTTGAGTTCATTCCAGCTTATATGTACATTTTCAATAATTTCATGGAACTATTGATCATTTTCGGGACATTTTTTGCGTAATTTTTCACTTAGTTATTTTTTCCATCAATATTAATTTTCATAAATTCAACCATCTAATTTTACATTTTAAATCACTTTTTAAAAGTTGAGAAAATTTGTGCAAATTTTTTCAGGTACATAATATTTCCCAATTTGTTTTTTCATATTTCGAACAAATTTCATGATAATTTACTCTTTTACTACTTAAAAAAAAACTTTTTCAACGATTTTATGAAACTTTTGTAAATTTTCCACACAATTCACACAATTTTAATAACTTCAAATTTTCTAGAAATTTTCAACAATTTTCATAATAATTTGACCACTTGTCAACATTTTGAAGGATTTTTATGAAAATTTTGATAATTTTCACACCATTTTAGACTTGGCATCATTTCTTAAATACCTAACTTTCTCGACATGAAATAACTTTCTTGATTTTTTTTTACAGGTAATTTTTTCGACCATTTTTGCAATAATTTTTTTAATGTTTCTATAAAGAATATTTCAGCGTTTTAAAGGATTTTTTTAGTATGATTTCGATAATTTCAACCTATTTTCAAACATTTTTAATGATATAAGTATTATCATTTTTTTAAAACGTTTTACTCATTATAATATTTCAAATAATTACGATAAATATATGAGCCTGGATATAGAAACCACCCTCAGGTGTCAAAAATTGGTTTTTGATTTGAAGTCTCCCCTTGATTGTACTCCTTCTGAAATGCCCAAAATCAGTGTCAACTCAAAAACCAATTATTGACCCCTAAGGGTGGTTTCTATATCCAGGCTCACATATTTCAAAAACCAATAATTTTTTATGGTGTTTTTCTTTGAATGATCTACATCGTTTTCAAAGACTTTGATCAAAATTTCGATCGAAAAGTGGTCGTACAGGTGTGAAGAGGCTAAAACAGAGCGAAGACCAATGGCAATTTCCCCAATTTCCACTATTTTCAAAAAAAGCTCATTTTCACCAGTCGTTCATAAAACTGTCAAAATTCCAAAACAAATTTCAGAGATTTTAATAGAAAAATCGTCCTAAAAAATTTTCCAATGGTATAAAAAACAAAAATGGAGCAAGGACTGTAAAAATTTTCTCATTTTTTCATTTTCAAAACAAAAATAAATTTTAACCGTAATTTATAAAAATTACCAAAATTCAAAAACGAATTTCACACTTTTCAACGCCTCTAATCCGAAAAATCGACCAAAAAGTGATCGTCCCAGAGTAAGGAGACCAAAACGGAACAGGGACCATTGGAATTTTCCAATTTTTCTCTCTTTCAGAACACGATTGTTTCAATTCCTCGTAAAATTCCTAAAAATCTCAAAAAATTTCAATTTTTTGCCCCCAAAGTAAAACAAATCGACCATTTAGCCAAATCCTCCATAATCTTCTAAATCCGCTATAAAATAACCTCCAGTCTGGCATTATCGCTGAAATACTCGAGTTCGCTCGTCAATAGCATAGAAAACAAGATAGAAGCACTAAGTACGCCGAATACGTACAATTTACACACACGTAACATAATAATATGTGGAAGTACATCGCATACTCGCACAATACGAACTCCGGCAAGATTAATGGTCCAACGAAAGGAATTTGATACCGAGAATGTACGACGACGATCACGACCGAGATTCTTCAGAATCTTCGTAGTATTTGTATAATTGGCGCCCGCGGTTTATACGATTGACGAAAAGATTTGTTCATGTAACACTATATTATATCTCTCGACCTCTCGTACTCGTAATTCGCCCCACGTACGTAAGATGAATCGTCTCGATATGTGTTTTTGAAAAATATAAATTATTTTTCATATAAAATAATTCTCCTACGAGGGGTCAACGATTCCCCATCGAATTCTTAATCATCAATCATCAACCAAGTATCTGTACTTTCTACGTCCAAAAAATCGAACCCTTTCACCAAAATACTCAAAAAACAACCTTGAACCAATTCTACCGTTTTTTTTTCGCTCTCGAATCATAAAACGCGAGCGAGAGTTTAGGAAAACAACACTCATGCCATATCGAAGAGGCTGAAATCATTACAGAGTACAGAATTTACGATGGTGTCACTTCACACACCGTGATGAATTTCCATACACGTAGGAAAGTGTGTTAATCTAGGACGGTCATCACGACGCTCATTATGGCATATTATGATTGACATCAGAAATTTACCGCGAGTAGTATGGTTATGAGTTATGAAAAGCGTAGTAAAGAAACCTTTCGCCATTAAGATCGTTTGCTTTCGAACGAATTAATTGTATGGATACTTGGTAATGAAATCGCAGGTGGGTACTCGAATAGGTAAACATTATGACTACTTACTCACCTAGCGTTACGGCGATTGCCAAGTGAACCATATGCTCGTGATGTACGTTCCAAAGGTATACGCGAATGAATATCACGATGAAAGGTTAACACCACCTGTAATAAGAGAGAAAATTTTTTTCGTCGTGAGACACACAGGTAGCAAGTAGCAGGTACACATGAGACAGACTATGATACTCGATGAGCCAAAATATACATATTAAATTAGTTAAAACTAACGGGTAACTTGACGACCATTTTTAATACCACCTAATTCGAAAATTTCAAGGTCGCGGAAAAATTGAACCGTAAGTAAAAATTTTACGACTTGAGATCGTTCGCAGTATACCGCAAGTTTGGGACCGTTTTGCGAGAATTTCGCTAGTTTAGGTGTATTTTCTATAGTGAAATTGTTTACGACACTACCAAACAGACTGTAAATTAGTTCAACTGCCATGTTCGACACCTTTCCATTTCAGCAATCATTATGTTCAACTACGACAAAAAAATTTCACATGTCAAGTTCATCAAGTGCATCGTCGTTTGCGGTTTTCCAAGTAGGTTATCGTCGAGATTACGAGAGAGTATCTCGAAAATGATTCTATTATAATGGAGATTTGATTTTAATTCGAGATGAGAACGTCTGGATGGATGGGGAAAATTGAAATTGCAGAAGAAATATTGCGAGAGTTTTAAAATATCAATTTACTACGTTGGAGTGGGTTTTCACCCCCCCCCCCCGGCTCCATTCTTCTAAAACTATTCGTATGAAGACTAATTTTTTGAACGAACAATTTCCTGAATAAAAATGTTTCTAAAGTTCACCAAAGGTAAAAAAAAAACAAAGGGGTAAAGGGGAAGCGGATCAACAAATTTCAAAAAAAAAATTATAACTTAATTTATTTCCAGAAGATTGTTCTGTTAGAGAAGTAAAAAATGAAGATTCATAATACCAAAAAAAAAAAATGAAAAAATGAATTAAAGCGATTAAATGACTATTTTGATTTTTTCGAGAACTTTACAATCATTTCAATTGTACAAAAATTTATCATTATAGCTACGGTAGGGTTCGATAATCTTCGGAAATTTCCAAGCATTCTAAGAAATACCTACTTGTAGAATCATAGTAATTTTCCAGTACTCTCGTAATTTAATAATTCATTAGAAAATATTAGGTCACTGTTGGTAATTTACGATAATTTCTAAAAATTTACAAATTATAATTTCTGGCAAGTGTCGTGGTGATTTACCATAAATACGGTAATATTGGTAGTTTACCATAAATACGGTAATTTTTGGTAATTTACCATAAATACGGTAATTTTTGGTAATTTTCCATGAATACGGTAATTTTGGTAGTTTACCATAAATACGGTAATTTTGGGTAATTTACCACAAATACGGTAATTTTTGGTAATTTACCACGAATACGGTAATTTTTGGTAATTTACCGTGAATACGGTAATTTTTGGTGATTCACCATAAATACGGTAATTTTTGGTAATTTACCATGAATACGGTAATTTTTTGGTAATTTACCATGAATACGGTAATTTCGGTAGATTACCATAAATACGGTAATTTTGGGTAATTTACCACAAATACGGTAATTTTTGGTAATTTACCACGAATACGGTAATTTTTTGGTAATTTACCACGAATACGGTAATTTTTTGGTAATTTACCACGGATACGGTAATTTTTGGTAATTTACCACGAATACGGTAATTTTTGGTAATTTACCACGAATACGGTAATTTTTGATAATTTACCATGAATACGGTAATTTTTGGTAATTTACCATGAATATGGCGATCGTGGGTAATTTACCGCAAGTTCCAGGCAATTAAGTGAAATTTTAGCAAGTTTTCATGTAATCGTAATTTACCATAAATACGGTAACAGTGAGTAATTCACTGTTATTTACCGGTAATTGCAAGAGATTTTTCAAAATTTTCATGCAGTTTTCAGTAATTTATCATAAATATGGTAACTGTAGGTAATTTACGGTAATTTACCGGTAATTACAATATAATCTTCAATGTTTTCATGCAATTTTTGGTTAATTACCATGAATGCGGTAACGGTGGGTACTTTATAGTAATTTACTAATTACAAGAGAGTTTTTCAAGTCTTCATGTAATTTTTGATAATTTACCACAAATACGGAAATCATGAGTAATTTACGGAAAATTACCGGTAATTACAAGAAATTCTTCAACTCTTCTGTGTAATTTTCGGTAAATTACCGTAAATACAGTAACCATGAAAAATTTACGGAATATTACCGTCAATTACAAGTGATTTTTCAAAATTCATTATTAAAATTATTGGTAATGTACCATAAATACAGCAATAATATTTGTAATAGATACGGTAAATCACGTTAATTTACAACAAATTACCGGTAATTACTACCAATTTTTTAGTGTTTTTTATGTAATTATTGTTTATGTACCATAAGTTCAAAAATAAACTGTAACTTGCCACACATACGGTAATTATGGGTAATTTACCATAAATTCAGTAATGATAGGTAATTTAGGGTAAATTACCGGTAATTACAACACATTCTTTGAAGTTTTCATGTAATTTGTAGTGAATTGCCATGAATACGGTAACGATGGATACTTTACAGTAATTCGCAAGTAATTACAAGAAAGTTTTTTCAATTTTTTATGTAATTTTTCAACAATTACCATAATTTATGGCGAATAACCAATAATTACCTAATTTGTACGTATTTCTGGTAATTGCAAGTAAATTACCGTCAATAATCAATGTATTTATGGTAAATTACTAATAATTATGGAGAAATTCCGACAAGTCAATTGTAATTACCGGTAATTTACTGTAAATTACCCACGATTACTGAATTTATGGTAAATTACCCATAATTACTATATGTATGGCAAGTTGAGTTACAGTTTATTTCTGAATTTATAGTACCTACATACTTAAACAAAAAATTACATAAAAACTCTAAAGAATTTATTGTTGTAATTACCGGTAATTCATTGTAAATTAACGACGTTTAACGTATTTATTGCAAATATTTTGCTGTATTATTGTAGATTACCAAGAATTTCAATAATAAACTTAGAAAAATCTCTTTTAATTGACGGTAATTTACCGTAAATTTTTCACGATTACTGTATTTATGGTAATTTACCAAAAATTACCCAGAAACGTTGAAGAATTTATAGTAATTACCGGTAATTGACCGTAAATTACCTATGATTTTCGTATTTTTGGTAAATTATGATAATTTGCAGTAAATTCGTAATAATTACTGCAATTCTTCTGAATTTTTCGTCATCTACTTGTAATTCACAGTGAATGCCTTATAATCGATGGTAATTCTAACGAAATGCTTGGTTATTATCGCCGATTCATCAACATTTTTTGAAAAACTACTCCTCATTTATGAAAATTTACGAGTAAAATGAGAAGAAATACATGATTAATTGCAATTTTTAAAGACGATACAAAAATAGAGAAGGAAAACACTCGAGATTTGACTTATTAGGATGTCACTTATTGCCAGTTTCAAATTTTCTTCCTCATTATCCAATTTCATACAGTTTGCAAATCAATATCAAAATTTAAAATGGGTTTCAATTTGTTTTGAAAATTCACAAATTTGAATTCTGAAAAAAATTTAGATTTTGCAAAATACAAGAAACGATATAATTTTTCTTTCATTTTTTTCTCAAAATTGTGTCCCCTCCTCCGACCACAGCACATTCAATTTTCTCCTGATAAAAATAAAAAACTGGAGAGAAGGACTTTAATTCTTCAATTTTTGTTTTTAAAGTTTTTCCAGAGCAAATTCCAATATTCCATGAAGACTCATTTTAAAATTTCCATTAAAGAAATGTGCAAAATTGCCACCACGTTTTTTAAAAAAAAATTCTCTTGAAATCCAAAAAATTGTTAAATAGTGAGTATTTTTCATTTGTATCTACTTACAAAGTAAAATTATTTTTCAGCTACCTAATTTTTTTCATTGACAAATAATTTAAATTTTTTTATTTGAAAAAAATCATAAACTGGAATAAATTACTCACATGGTTGAAATTTTTCATCCAAAATAAAATTTTACCATCTTCTAGAAACAGTATTGAGAAAAAATCGAAGAAACTTTTTTTTTTTAATTTTCCAAGCCGTTTCTAATCGCTCAAAAAAATCTCCACAAGCAAACCACACCGTGAAAAAAAATTGTTGACAACTGTTAATCTGAAGCTTGAACTCATAAACATCGTTCGGATATCTCAAGCACCTTGCTGTCAACATCAACACATCTCCGGCCGGTCGATTACCTTCTTGGGCGAAAATTTTTTACATTCGTGACGAAGGCGCCAATGAAAAACGACTCGTACACACAATTATGAAACATGGAAAGGAATACGTTTCAAGCCTGATTAACGCTGTGAAATTAATTCTATTTCTACATCACTTACGTAACAGTTGATTCGAAAATTTCGACGCTTTAATCCGTCTCTTTGGTCTCTTAGAAACGTAAATATGTACAAATATATGCTACACGAGTACATCCACAATTTACACGTCGTATTCGCTTATATCAAAAATATTTCTACGCCATAAGGTGCAAAGTTTTGCCGCGCATTTCACCACACACACCACATAAATACAAAATATACTCGTATCATCGCATCTGTCACATTGAGCACGTGAACAGCTGACTACTGGGTCCGAGGAAAACTACCTTTTTTTTCTCTTCTTGTAAGTAACGCATTAAAAAAAATACACGGTTGCGGCCCATTTTATGAATGCGATACGTCCAAGGTGCAGGTGTTCTAAACACCTGATCTGTAGCATAATGCCTGATCTTCCTCCGGTCTGTCAGTTTATATTGTAGAGTATTCCGTATAACTGGATTTTTTAATCCGTTTTTGGACCTTGGACCCGCGTATGAGGTTTTATAGTTTTTTTTCTTTTTTTTTTTTTTGTATGATATGGAGGTATAGTGACTGAGATTATTACCAGAAGTGTGTTCGTGATCGAGAAAACATAATTTCTACGTGTTTTGGCAAGAAACTCGAGAATAGGATTTTGTGGGAAAAGATCAACCACGAATTAGTTTCCTTGACAGGAAACAAAAGGATCAATTCTGAAACATCTACGGTCCCACACATAGGCGCACTGGGGGGAGGGGGGCTCAGGGAGTTCGAGACCCCCTCCTAAGCTCGGCAAGGAGATTTTTTATAATAAAAATTTTAAAAAAGAGTATAATTTATCAACAAATTTTCTTAAATAAACATACCACTCTCTAAATTTGAATCAGTTGAATTTGCAGAAATTCTGTTTTTTTTTTCAAATTAGTGAAATAATTTTTATTAAAAATTAGCGATTTTTCGGTCAAAAATTACTAATTTCTGAGTTAATGCCCCATTTATCAGAAAAAATCAGTAATTTCGATTAATAAAAATCAAAAAATCTCATTATTTTTCGATTTTTTCGCTCAAATCTGTAGATATGCATTATCTGCCTACTGAAAATGCTCTAACTACTCCAGCCCCACTAAAATAACAAGTCACTTCATTTTTTTTCATTGAATTTTGCCCCCCTACCCATTTTTTCTCGAAATCTGAGCCCCTCCCTTACACAATTTCTGGGTGCGCTTATGGTCCCACATGTTTCATTTTATTTTTAGGTAGGTATATCAACTGAAACACTGGAGGCTCGCGAGCCCGTCCTTAATAGTAAGAAAATTCTTTTCGTGTAACTACATTATGGCAAACGATGTCGAAATTTTACCTGCCATTGGTTCCAAGTCATCTATGACAGAATTTAGAAATTTTGTTTCACAGTGCGCCATAATTTTCCTATTTTAACACGCGGCTTCCGTTATGAAACTTGGTACGGTTCCAATTCCGGGACCTTGGCAGGTTCGCCATCGTTTTATCAGATTTGTTCCATTAATTTGTCCTTATTATTTATCTTACTCGCCAAAGATTTCGAATAAAATGTAAGGCAAAACCCATTGATGGAACTAGTCGATTACCACAATCAAGTATTTCCAGTAGATTTTTGTGTTTTTTTTTCAGAAAATGAAGCTGCGATGGAAAATTGGAAAATATTGGAAAACTGAGGTGAATTACCCCATAATCCATTTAGCACATTTTGAAAAGAATTGCAATGGTATTCTGAGAATAAGCTAGAAACTTCTCGGATCCACTGAAATTTTCACGATGTTCTCAAAATTATTCGAAATAATTACTTCGAAAATCCGAAATAGCTGTCATAATTGTATGTATCAAGTAGGATTTGAAGTGTCATAAAACATGGAAAGAATTTTATAAAAATTAATCAAAACGGAAAAAAATAATGAAAATTGGCTGAAATATGAGGAAAATATGATGAAGTTTGACAAAAAATTATGAAATTTGTACCGAAGGACGTAAAAATTTATTGAAATATTGTAAAAATTGTTCAAATTGCATATTAAATCAACATATGTATTTCTCATGATTGTACAAATTTTCAAAATTTCAACAACTTTTATGATATTTTTCATGACTTTCAATTTTTTCAACAATTTTTTTACAGCATTTTTAATGATTTCAATTAAAACATTGATCAAAACATTATGAACATGGTCTAAAATAAATTAAAAATGACTAAAAGTATTGAGAATTTCATGACATGACTATGTTCAAAAAATTGTATAGTATGTTTAAAAAATCATTAAAACAGAAGAATTTTTTGGAAAAAAAACCGAAATTGAAAATTTTGAAATACATATATTCGTTCAAAAAATTAGGTATCAACTCTTTCATTCTGAATCAGTGAAAAGTCACTGATAAACAGTCAGAATTGCAGCACAGAAAAAATCAGTGAAATTCACTGATTTTCAGTGATTTTTCATTGATTATTCTAAGAATTTTACAGATTTTTCAGTGAATCTCAAAAATATCACCAAGTTTTCAGTGAAAATTTTTTCATTGATTTATTACTGTGCTGCAATTCTGACTGTTTTTCAGTGTTTTTTGATAAATTTCACTGATTCAAAAATATAATATCTACTTACTTATTTAATAAATTAGGTAGAGGTTGAATTTAAAAAAAAAAATACAAAATTTTACATTTAAAATTGTTTTAAAAATATTTTCAACAAATAATTCGGCGTTTTCAGCAACTAATAATAATTTTTATTAAGAATAAATCACTTCCACGAAACTATGAATAATTTTAAAAAGATTTTCAATGATTTTTACGAAATTTTAGAAACTTTTCGTAATAAATACACTTTTTTTTATCAATTGTTGATAATTTTGCCCAATTTTTATGAAATTTTTGATGAGTTTTGTAACTGCACGAGTACACAACTTTGATGATAGGTATTTGAACCACTTGTACTGTTTTTTTTTTCTTTTTAAAAAAATGAAGAGTTTTTACATTTATCAGGGTGTCTAACAAAATTTGTTGAGCAAAAAGCTTGATTTGGCTTGATTTTTTTGCATGACTTTTTCGACTTTTTTATGAGCAACCTCCTCCTCCCTTAAAAAAATTAATTTTTACGAAAAACTTCAAACAAATATGATTGGAAAAAAATCACAATGAGCTCTTTTTTTATTTAAATTATTTGGGGCGAATGGAAATTTTTTTCAATTTTCGAAAAAAAGCTTGACCTATAATTATTTTATGAAATTTTAGTTTTCATCAATTTTTAATACATTTTAAATAATTTTAACGAAAGTTTTGACAATTTTTGTCGTTGATCAACCTTTTTTGTAAAATCGTAATTGTTTCACGAATGTTTATAAAATGTTCGTTGAATTTCACAAAATTACGTAAGTTTAAAAACATTTGAGTCAGTTTTATAATATCATTAAGCAATCATTTTTATGAAAATAAATAAACTGTTGACAATCTTGATGAAATTTTTGACAATACCAACAATTCATCTAAATTTTAATTAAGTATTTTAACAAATTTTTATAAAAATTTTGATAGACAATTTTGATGCCATTTGAAGTACTTCTAAAATATTTAAAATAATTTTAAAGAAAATATTTAAAATTTCCACGTACTTTTGGATAATTTTCATGACAACATTGTAAACGTTTTCCTGTATTTTCTCAAATTATAACCATCACTGAATAGTATCTCAACTTTTTAATGACGATTTTCAAGTTCCCAATAATTTTTGCACAATTTTGAAAAATTTTATTGATTTCCAAAAAAAAATCATCAATATTTTAACGATCTTGATTTTTCAAAAAATTTTAACACGACAGTATTACATTTTTTACTTGATGTATTTTACTTATCCACCTCACGGAACTCATGATTTTTAAATATTCTTTAAATTAATCGAACGAGTTTTACCGACGATGTTCTAATGATTTTCAAGATTTTTTAGTTTTTAATCATTTTAAAGTCACTTTTTCAATTTTTAAGTTCGTCCAATGAATTTTGAGGTTTCTTCGGCTATTTTTGTAATTATTTTCAACTTTAAACGATATTACAATGATTCCTTTTCTAATATACTTGAAAAAGTTTCAATAATTTTCCCGGGAAATTTAAACTATTGTAATTTTTATGCATTTTTAGAACTAAAAAATAATACGTAATATTCCAGTTTTTCGATTTTTTTCATGATAAAAATTTAAGATTTGAATTGTGTACCGAAGATTATCACAGAAAAGTGAAAAATGTTGGAGGGAGGAGGGAGGAAAGTAGAAGGAAAGGAAATATTTCACCAAGAAATATGTGAATTTATAATTCAATTTTGTAATCTCAAATCCTCAATGTATTTGGAAAATATCAAAATAAATTTAGAATGACTCCTTCCTCAATCAGTTATAATTTACTTTCATTAAGATTGAACAATCCAACCAGAATAAAAATGAAGGGTCAGAGGGAAGAAGAAAGAGAGGAAAGGGTAAATACGTATTTCACCCAGAAATAATTCGACCCACATTTGGACAAATGCCTAAACAATTTTTCATAAAATAATGAACCAAGAACGAAAAAAATTACTCCCACCTACATTGATTATAATTTCCCTTCATTATGATCGAACAATGCGAAGGTTTTGATAAATAATCGATAACTCGATTAAATTCGTTCGAGAAAACGTCATAAAATTTCCTTGTTTTCTTGAACTTTACATAAACCGATAAGAAATAAAATAGAAAGTATTCGTTAATTCCCAATGAGTCAAATTCCAAGAACGTAATATTTGCAACAAATAATCTTATCAATGCCCTATTCACATCTCATTCACGATTTTATAAAAATATATCAACGATCACAATCTTTGAATTTTTCTTCAGTCTACGACGAGTAATTCACGAAATACATACGTATTTTGAAATAATTAGTTGCTGATTGCGCGTTAAAGGTCTTGAAATCGAGGTAATCGAATTCGAAATCGAAAAAGACCATATCGAGAGTAAAATTTATTTCCTGCTCAATCTGGGTAAGTACGTATTTGGAAATAATTTCCTAATGTAAAAATAAATCTATTTTATTAAAATATTGTTTCGAATAATTTCACGTCAATTTTCCTAATTTTCTGAAATCATTCACTTACAGAACTATGCAATCCTCTTTCAAAACTTTCTTCCTGATACTTTTCGTATCATTTTGCAATTTGACAAATGGAGTACCATTGAATCCTCCTAAGTCGATGGAAACCTCATCAAACACTCATCGTTACACCATCTCATTAATTAGCCCCCATGCAGACCCCATCAGGGTACGCAGATCCGCCCCGAGCTCCGAAGCCCTCAACCAAGCATCGATCAAACTCAGCCAAGTAATCAACGCCAACGGAGGCTTCTCCAATGTCAATTCCGATCTTCAAGCAGCCTACAACGTCATGTATTCGGCAGAAGTGCAATCAGACCCCGTACTCAGAGAAGCTGTGAAATTCAACCCAAACGGGCACCTTTGCTCTGTGGCACTGTGCGACTCCGTAGGCCAAATGCAAATATCTTTGGGCGCCTGCACCGATCGATTCTGCCACTGCGGAAGTGGCAAAGCATTCGTTAAAACCTGCGGTCCGGGAACAATCTACGATGCTTTTCTGCAGAACTGCAATTGGCCCGGCGAAGTGGGATATTGCGCCTCGAGTTAGGCCACGTAGGAGTTTACGCATCGTAATCATCGAAAATACCCACGCGAGTAAGCTATTTTGACATTTTTTTCAGATAATTTGAATTTATTCGAAGGAACGCGCGACCAGCCTAATGATATCTTACGTCATGTAACGTTGGCGGGAAATCCTCCGAAATTATAATCTCGCGATGATTAGTCGGCCATCGTGAGATGGTATTTGGTAATCGTAGTGTACCGAAGACGATTTCCATACGAGATCAACGTATCTTCGGACGTGTCTTACAAAAGCATTCGCATCGGTTTCGTTTCTCGTCAAGATACGTGTGGATCTGGGATGCGTGTTTTTATATAATATACCTCGCGAAGCCTTGAAATCCGCATTGACCATATCGAATCGAGTTGCAGATAGGTGATTCATTTTAGTAGCCGGTATATCTTTCTTTCTAAATGTACGGTGGAAAAAAATCGGTACCGAAGAATCCGCGAGAACAGGTGAAGAACTCCAGAGAAATGCATACCAAGAATATTTTACGTATTTGTATGAAAAACCATAAAAGTCCAGTCATTTTAGGATTCGACCCCCCCCCCCCCAAAAAAAAAAATTCAATCTCGATTTTTTTCGCGTTTTACGTTCGTAGTGGTCCACTACACAACATATTGAAATGAACCCTCCGTTACCCTCAAGAGAGGGGTAAAAGTCTGCTGAAAACCGGTTTTTCGTGAATATCTTCTCAAAAAAGCCTCAAAATTGAAAAATAGTTATGAACAATCTTGTTCTACGTGTCATTTCCTATCAAAAGGTTTTTTGTTTTTTCAAAAACACTCACTTCCTTGACCAAAAATTAAGGGTAAAAAACGTATATTTTTCAACAATTTACGGAATTTTTTGAGAAAATCGAAACTTTTGTGAATATCTCCTCAAATAAGCCTCAAAATGAAAAAATGGTTATGAACAATCATGTTCTACGTGTAATTTCCTATTAGACAGGTTCGTTTTTTTTCGAAAACACCCACTTTTTTGCCCAAAAATTAAGGGCGGAAAACGCTTACTTTTCCAATATTTACAGTATTTTTGGAAATGATTGAAATACGAAGCTGAAAGTACCCAAAATTATACCAGTGAAGAGTAATTTTTTTATAAATGCTGGTAGGGTATTCCAAAAAAAGTCACCACAAGAATTTCAACCCCTACCATTAATTATAAGGAAGCTTATTGAATACTGCATTTAAAAAATCGAGGTTGTGGAAAGAAAAAGTACTTTAAACGCGATGTTATTGCTTATTTTTGGTGATACGAAACATTTCTTTGCGTCGTAAGGATTCAAAAACATATTTTCAGCTTCGTATTTCCATCATTTCCAAAAATATTGTGAATATTGGAAAAATAGGCGTTTTCTACCCTTAATTTTTGGGCAAAGAAGCGGGTGTTTCGAAAAAAAAACGAACCTGCCTGATAGGATATTACACGTAGAACATGATTGTTCATAACCATTTTTCCATTTTAAGGCTTATTTGAGGAGATATTCACAAGTTTCGATTTTTTCAAAAAAATATGCAAATTGTTGAAAAATAGACTTTTTTACCCTTAATTTTTGGTCAAGGAAGTGAGTGTTTTTGAAAAAACAAAAAAATCGTCTGATAGGAAATTACACGTAGAACAAGATTGTTCATAACTATTTTCCAATTTTGAGGCTTATTTGAGGAGATATTCACGAAAAATCGGTTTTCAGCACACATTTACCCCTTCCCTGGGGGTAGCGGAGGGTTATGGGGGTCAGTGTGTATTCTAACATTTTTTTGGACAATTTTTTTCCACCCCCCCCCCCGGCAAAAATATGCAATCCGATTTCAACTTCTCGTTTGGTGTGAAAATCTTCAATAATAGGTACTTAAAAATGGCGAGGGTAAGAATCAGGGATGAAACTTGAGCAAAAATCTTGGAGGAGGTGAAAATGAAAAAATTTGCTGACTCGGATTTTTCCACCCGGCTCCCCCTCCTCCCCCCTCCCCCGGGACAAAAATATGCAATCCGATTTCAACTTCTCGTTTGGTGTGAAAATCTTCAATAATAGGTACTTAAAAATGACGAGGGAAAGAATCAGGGATGAAACTTAAGCAAAAATCTTGGAGGAGATGAAAATAAAAAAATTTGCTGACTCGAATTTTTTCAAAAATTGAAATTTTTCCAACCAATCTTATTGAGAATGAAATATAAAAATTCGTGATTTTTTGAGCTAAGTACTCTTTTGACTTCTAAAAAGAACTATATTCCCTAATGACCACCTCTTTTTCAAAAATCAAAAAAAAAAATCGAAAATTCCATTCCAGGTCGCCACTAAGTCCCTTGATAAAAGAGAAGGGCTGATTTTAGCCATTTCAAAATATTCAATTATTTGGAATGGAAGGAAAAAGAGTTCATATTATCGCGAGGGCGAAAATTTTTGAAAAAAAAATGCATCCAGAAGCTGAAATTTCCTCATTA
This sequence comes from Pseudococcus viburni, assembly GCA_033439095.1. Classification (NCBI taxonomy): domain Eukaryota; kingdom Metazoa; phylum Arthropoda; class Insecta; order Hemiptera; family Pseudococcidae; genus Pseudococcus; species Pseudococcus viburni. The sequence continues at coordinate 581,308 of JAVBJF010000018.1, forward strand.
AAATTCGTCCCTTTTTCGTGCTACTTTTTTGGCTTCCAAAAAAACAACATTCCTTAACGAGCTCCTCTCCTTCCAAAAAATCAAAAAATTTCTGAAAATTCCCTTCAAGATTGTCACCAAGTCTCCGGGTAAAAGAGGACAATTTTTTCTCACTTGAAAACATCCAATATTGTCTGGACTGGAAGGGAAAAAAATTCATACCATCATTTAAAAAATGAGTCGTGTGAAGTTACTAAGCCGCCGGAGCGAAGCGAGGGAGAAAATTTTTCAAGAAACAGTTGTTTTCATTTTTTTGGATAAATTAAAATTTTAAAAACGTGTTTGAATGGTTATTTTCAGATATTTTTTCGGAATTGTCCAAATTTATTGGGAGCTGCCCATCAGATTTCTGAAGATACTCAAACAAAGCCGAAAAACACCCTAGAATACACATTGATGAGGGTGTCCATTTTAGTATGTTGTGTAGTGGACCATTACGAACGTAAAACGCGAAAAAAAAATCAGAATTGAATTTTTAGGAGGTTTGGTACATTTTTTCTCTCATTTGCCTGGACTACAAGGCTTTCGATTAAATATTCCAATTTCATAGAAATTTTCACTCAAACTGCACTTGGCGAGGTGAAATAGCGAAATTCTACGAAATTAAATGTCTCATCGAGGTTGCATCTGAATACGAAAAAATAACTGATTCATGAAGCCGCTGTAGGTGGACTACCTCGTCAATCGCCAAACCTAAATAAAAACCGGCTCTATTCATCATACAAAAACATGTTTACAAACTGCAATATGTGAAAATTGAAAAAAAAAAAGTTTTGAAAACGAAAAGCTTTTTAAACCGAACAGCGGATTGGTTTTAAATATGCAGACTTTAATTAAAAGTCTAATTTGAAATGCATACTTAGTAGCAACTTGAGAGGTCAACGGTCTGTGGTCGCTTTGGGATGTGCATGTATGAACCTTTATAATGCATACTCGTTTGAAAGGAAAGCTATTCTCGGTGCTTGCTCGGTGCTCGTTATCTAAGTAATACTACCGCGCGATTAACCTATAAACCCAATATTATCTGTCGATTGTAATTAGTTAATTGTTCGATAAAAGTGTGAGTAAGACGTACGAGGGTCGATAGGTGCAGCGGAAATCGGTTCGGATTGTATGACAATTGAGCAGAGGATTTATTACGATGATAGAGATATTTTTTTTAGAAATTAGGTCGAGTGTGATTTTTTATGATTTTTTCGCGATTTTCTAGAATGATGAGGAATTGATGTAGATTTTTTGAAAACCAGTTTTTCTGAGGTAGAATTTTTTTTGAAAAATTTCAAAAAAGGTGTTTGAAATTTTTAAAATTAGAGCCATCGAAGAAAGGATTTTTAGTAAAAAAAAAATTATTGAACTTATAAATTACCTGTATATAAGAAATTTATCGAGCTTGAGCGAAAATTTTGTCCGAAAAAACGCCTAAAACTCGGAATTCTATAAATTTTTGGCCAAATTTTGAATTATTAATGGATATTAAACCAGGGCTGGAGGGCTGAACTACACAGAGGGGCAAAATGGAAAACTTGTCCGCAATTCTAATTGGAAAAATAGGAATCATGAAGATAAAGGTTGAAGACCTTGTTTTGACAAAATTGGCAGCTGAGTGGGAAAAACAAAAAAAAATTTATCATCGGTTGACATTTTCAATTTTTTGTGGTTTTTCCCTGCTGTCGTACCTCTATCCTTCGTTCCTTCCCAGTTGATCTCTGATCCTATAACTTTCACCTCGTAAAGTCGTATTTAATTCACGAATTAATTTTTGAAAATTTTTTAAATCAATTGCTCAAATTTTTCAATTCCCTTTTTTGATTTTTCAGTAATTTTTAGAGATTTACCATAAATACAGACATTTTTGGTAAATTACCGGTGATTACGAGAGATTATTTCAAGTTTTCGCGTAATTTTTGGTATTACCACGAATATGGCGATCGTGGGTAATTTACCGCAAATTCCAGGTAATTACAAGAGATTTTTTTCAAGTTTTCATGTAATCGTAATTTACCATAAATACGGAAATCATGGATAATTTACGGAAAATTACCGCTAATTACAAGAAATTCTTCAACGCTTCTGTGTAATTTTTGGTAAATTACCGTAAATACAGTAATCATGAAAAATGTACGGAATATTACCGTCAGTTACAAATGATTTTTCAAAATTCATTATTAAAATTATTGGTAATTTTTAATTTACCATAAGTACAGCAATAATATTTGCAATAGATACGGTAAATTACGTTAATTTACAACAAATTACTGGTAATTACTACTAATTCTTTAGAGTTTTTATCTAGTTATTGTTTATGTACTATAAATTCAGAAATGAACTGTTACTTGCCCGTTGTGATGCGTACGGTAATTATGGGTAATTTACCATAAATTCAGTAATCGTGGGTAATTACCGGTAATTACAAGTGACTTAATTTCTCCATAATTATTGATTGAAAATTCTCAAGGATTTTTCGTTTTTCATCCCCCCCTTTCTTCCTGTAAGTAGAATCCAAAATTTGCAGCTGGTTTAGAATATTTCAGTAATTTAATTCGTGCATCTTTGATTTTTTTTGAGAAAAAAATGTTAATTTTTTTAATTTTCAGTTTACGTACTTGTGTAGGTACTTAATTGTTTTTTATTTTTCAATTTAAATAAGAACATTTTAATGTTATTATCATGACTGTAAATAAATATACGAGCAAATTAATTTTGCACTGCCGCAAGGATTTGTACCTACTTAATACTGTTATTTTATTAAATATTTATTTCCAATTTTTTCCAATTTTTAATTTTGTTTTCTCAAAGGGAATTCCATAATGACCACTCAACAGTTGGTCTCATATAGACCCTCATCATTCTCTGTCTAAAGCAAGAATAGCATTAGATCCTTAAAATTAAAATTTTTTGCAGTTAAAAAAATTATTTTAGGAGTGATGAACCCAGAACTGGGGAAACTGGACAAGGAAGACTAAAAAAATCACGACTTAAACCTCAAGAATTTTTCGAAAATTTAGTTTTAAGAAACATGAAAAAAGTGATATTTTCCAAACAGGTGCCCCTGAACCCTGAAGTTTTCATCCCGCTCCAGAGTGAGTGTCTCACAGGTTAGATATGGAAAAATTGGCTAAAAACAATGTAGTCGTAATAAATTTGGCCCCTTCACATATTCCAATTTTGCCAAAAAAAAATTTATGGATTATTTTTGTACCACAATGTTAAAAAAATTCATTAAAATTTCTTCTTCCCAAAAAATTTCTCAAAGAATCAAAAATATTATGTGGCACATCATTTGTGATGTTTTCAGAAGTATCGAGTCCCAATTTCGATTCATTTTTTTGATTTGACTTTCCTGGGTCCTCAAACCTAAAATTTTGGTCTAAATTGAAAGAAAAAAAAAACATTAAAATTTCGTGCGAAATATCGTTTGTAAAGTTTTCAATAGTGTAAAGTGTCTGAATTTCGACTCCATTTCTGAATTGACCCCCTCCCCCCACCAATGCAAAAATATCATTCGACCTATCGTTTGTCATGATTTAAATGGTCTGGAATCCGATTTTTTTCTGTTTTGGGCTGAAGAGTTGAAATTCAAAAATAGAGCAAAATTCAAGAACTGTCATAAAAGAAATTCCAATTATTATGAAAAATATGAACTGAATCCAAGATCACGAGTTGTTCAAATTCAAAAAATCAAATTGAAGCTTTTTTTTTGAAATTAAGATTAATTTTTCGACGAATTTTAAAAACAACTTCTGCCTGTATGCTTAATAATTCAAATCTCAGTCCCTTCCTCTTTCCAAAAAATTCGAACCTGGGACAAATTTCTCTCTTTACTTTACCTATTCTCGCCATCCCCAACAAACAGCCCATTCAGTTCATCAGTGAGGACATAGAAATTTTAAGAACAAATAGAGAAGTGGGGGAGGGAGTAAATTGCTTCTTCCGGATGCAGAAAATCTGATCTTGTGATCTTCAAATTTTATGGACTGCTTGCTTAGTGGTTTGAAAAAAGAAAATTTCAATTTTTCAGTTCGAGTCGATTTATAACACAGGTCGACATGGAAAATGCTGTTTGAGGTTTGATGGGTGATTTTCATAGTATTTCTCGCGCTGATCACGAGAAAAATAGTGAAAAAATTCAATCATCCAAGAATTTTTCACAATTTTCAATGTTTAGTTCAACGGGTTTTCTACGTTTTTTGATAACTTGTGACACTTCAAGCCGATTTTTTGAGAAAAAGAAGGGTTCTACGAAAAAAATGAATAGAACATAAATTGTAGAGCGTCAAATTTCTTATCTGTAGAGTTCAATTAGTTTTTTCTTAGAAGGCTTAGTTTTTGAGATATTTTCAATTTTAAAAAAATTGAACTTTGAACTTTGAGTTGAAATATCTCGAAAGCTTAGCCTCCTAAGAAAAAACTAATTGAACTCTACATATAGGAAATTTGATGCTCTACAATTTATGTTCTATTCATTTTTTTCGTAGAACCCTTCCTTTTCTCAAAAAATCAAAAAATCGGCTTAAAGTGTCAAAAGTTATCAAAAAAATTGGAAAACCCGTTAAACGAAAAATTCAAATTGTGAAAAATCCTTGGGTGATGGAACTTTTCACTGCTTTTTTCGTGATCAGCGCGAAAAATACTATGAAAATCACGCATCAAACCTTGAACAGCATTTCAAAAGTTTAAAAATTTCGACCTGTGAAATTAATGCCTTCCTTGACCCCCCATAATAAAAAGGATCCATAGAAATTGGAAATCACAAAATTCTTAGAGCAAAAAATTGGCCATATTGTTTTTCCTCTCGTTAATGTAATCAAATGAAGCATGGAATTTGAAAAAGGTCTAAGTCCAAATTCGAAAATTTTGCAGGAAACGCAAAAAACTGTCAAAAGTAGAAATTTTGGGATTTTAAATTTTTTTTAATTTTTTTGGTATATTGTCAAATTGGCTTTGGGTACAAGGAATTATTTTTGCTGATCCCAATTTTCAATGCTTCGTAGCAGCAAAATGTTGATAATTAGGTCGTAACCCCTATGTATTGAAATATGACAGGGTTCTAACTCCAGCATATTGAATTGTGTTTCGGTCCTAACTCCAATTTGAAAAACTGGAAAAGAAGGCATAACTCCAAAACTTCAATTCTTTATTAAATGATGAAATGGAGTTAGGCCCCTTTCAAAATATTGTTTACATTGGAGTTACGACCTCAAGGACTTTTGGTCAAGTTTTTAAGAGGGAAAATGGGAATTTCATCGTTTAATTTTTTTACCAGTAAATGGTCCTCACAATTCTCCACAAAATAGAATATAAAAAAAACGATTTTTAAAAAAAGTGGGACTTGGGCCTTTTTCAAATTCCATGCTTCAAATGCTCATAAAATTATTATTCTCGCATGATTTTAACTAAATTCAATTTACATTTTTTAAAATGTATATTGGAGAAAAATTTATCGGTTTTCTGCATAATAATAAAATGGACAATTCTGGAGGCAGAGGGGAAGAAAACAGAAAAATAAACATTTCGATCTTCGTAAATAACGCACCACCGCAAATACAACCTAATTTCAAAACAAACACAACCCTTTGACCCCTTTCAAATCCACCAGCTTCACTTACACCCAACCTGAAATCTACCTGTTACCACAGAAGCTACGCATTCAAGATACCTATACCTGAAATCGAACTAAATAAACGGATCGTAATAAAGGAATACATAAATACCCGCCATCGTCAAACACGAATGTGAAAAAAAAATACATAAAGGGTTTCAAACAATGGCTCCATTTAGGGGGTTACTTCTTTATAAGCTTTATAACGTACCACATGCTGGGTACCTTGAGAATTGTTATTATTACAGGTTGGCACCTTCTTTGATGAAGCAGATTTACGACATGTTCGTTTCTTCTTTTCTCAAATCATACAGTCAAGAGCGAAGAATTACTCATGCATCAGCATATCGAAAGTAAGTGTAAAAAAAATCTCGATCTGTATAAATCCTCGAGGAGAAGTTTCCAATTACGTTGTGGGGTCGAAATTCTTGACCAGTGAGATCATTATCATTTTTTGAAATCATTTCGACAAGGGATCACAATGAAGGGATGAATCAGCCTTGATCGAAGTAGACAAAATCAACTTATCTCACCTCGTGTCGTATGTTTTCATTCTTACATCGCATCGCATCGTGACAATAAAAATGATCATTAGCGAATAAAAGAAAATAAAATTCATTTCCATACAAGAACATTCATTAAACATATTGATAGGGTTATTAAGATCGACATATGTGCACGTACGAATTACCAACGTATCATAACGTATCAATAAATACATTTTTCGAATAATACTTGCAACTCGTGTAACGGATTTCGTAATCAATATCGGTTCACCAAATAAATAATCAGCTTAAGTTTAAGCAGCGAGTTGAAATTAACGATTTTTTGTAAATATTTGAAATGTCGTTGCTGATAAAGTGATAAGGTACCATAAAGAAACCTTGACGAGGGAGAATTGAGTAAATTTTATCCATTTTTTCAGCACGTTTCAAGAACTTAAAAATGGTTCTCGATCGAAATTGAATGTGTCACAACAAAAAGGGCAGAACTCAGCATATGTCCTTTTTGATCCGACAAGCGATTCGTATTCTCTGAAGTTTTCTCTATCCAATGAGCCCCCTCCCACCTTCCAATATGTTTTCCTCGAAGAGTTATGGCGTTTTTAAAATGCCAAGTTCGCAATTTCGGTACCTACATTATATGTTTGATTTTCGAGAATTTGCGTAATGTTTAATTTTTTCACTGCGCAGATGATTGTAAAATTTTAAAATTTTATGAAGTGCAGGCATCATAGCGAAATTCTGAAGAAAAAAAGTGACTTTTTTGAGCAAAAAGTGACCAAAAAGTGATCAAAAAATGACCAAAAAGTAACAAAAGGAACCAAAAATTCATTTTTTTTTCGGGGGAATTTTTTTACAGTTTTTTTTGGAGGGGGAAAATGTTTTTTGAAGTTTTCTGCAAACATTTCAAAGATAAATCACCTGAAACAGCGTGAATAATTTCATTCCAGGTATCATAACGAAATTCTATCAAAATTAAGTAACTTTTAGTAACTTTTTTCGAACAGGAAGTAACCAAAAAGTAATCAAAAAATGAGCAAAATGTAACCAAAAATTCAATTTTTTAGATAGGGGGGGGACAATTTTTTTTGAAGTGTCCTGCAATCATTTTAGAGATAAACTGGAACGACGTGAATAATTTTATTAAATTCCTTCGTCAAAACTATGAACAAATAATAATTTCATTACGATTGTAACACACAGTGTTGCCGAATTCTAATGTTGAAAAGTTTCCAAAAATGTTCCGGAATTCGTAAAAAGTTCTGGTTTTTTATTTCACCACCGCTACAGCTAAAAAAGAGAGCTGAGAATTCAAGAAAAAATGTGGGGAGGGGTCAAAATTCAATGAAAAAATTAGGTAGGTAATCTAAAAATCTAATTTTTTTTAGTGGCACCTTAGGAGGCAGATATACTTACATAATTAATTTAATTATACAGATTTGAGCAAAGAAAAATTGAAAAAGACGAGATTTTTGGAACAAACAATTAATATATGACCTATATAGGTATTAGGTATCTACTCTCTAAATCTAAATCAGTCAATTTTCGTAAAACTGTACCTTTTTGAATAAGTGAAATGAATTTATTTGAAAATCTGTGATATTTCAATTGTTTGATTGATTTATTTTAGTCAAAATTACTGATTTATTCTGTCAAATGGGGAATTGACTCAAAAATCAATTACTTTACTGATTTAAAAAAACAGGATTTTTTCAAATTTATAATTATAATTATTGAAATACTGCCCGAGCGAAGCGAAGACAAATTTTTTTTGAAAAATCATTATCAACTTTTAATTTTTTTTCTTCAAAAATTTTGAAAAATAGCAATTTTTATATGAAAATTTGATTTTTTGCTTGAAAATGCGAAAAAAGTGACTTTGGGAGAAAAAAAGTGACTTTTAGTGACCAAAGTCAAAAAAAGTGACCAACTATGGTGCCTGTGAAAGGTTTTTCAAGTTAATTTTTTGTCATAAATTTGAAAAAATAATAAAATTTGTCCAACATGTATTTTTAGCATTTTTTTGTAACCAAGAAAATGAAAAAAAGTCATCATTTTTCAAATGAGCGATATATCCGCCCCCTGAAGAGATCATTCAAATTTTTTTTCACGAAACTGTTCCTTTTTTCATTCTCTTCAACTTTTGTATGAAGATTTTTTTTAAATTTTCACTTCCAGAAAAATTATACGTCATCAAACGTAGAAGGGTCGAAATGAAATTTTGTCACAACAAAAAGGACATATAACTCAACCTTTTGTTTTCAATATAGAAAAAAATAGAAAAGTTATCATGTGATGGGCGAGCTGTTTTCTTGTAGCAAAAAGATGAAATTTTAAGGTGAATTTTTTTCCCCAGCTCAATTCCTTAATTTAGTATTTAAAAAAGTATACTCAAACTTCAATCGCGATTTCCCAAAAACGTCATTTTTTCTATACTTCCTTTTTGCAGTGACACGTTCAATTGAGTTACATAGCTTGAAATATTTATCGACTGATTAATTCCTGGAATCTGACAGGTTGAAAAATTTGTCCCAGAAATTTTTTTACAGCTTTCGAGAACCTATTTTTAAAAAATTACCAAAAATTTCCCCTATTGAAGGAGCTACGAGATGTGAAATATCAAAAAAAACCACCCCAATAATTCCAAATCTGCCAATTTTCAGAAACTAAAAAATTTTATTCAAAAAATCATCAGATTATCACCCAAAAAAAATTCAAATCCCAGCCCATCACCAATTTCATTAAAATATCTAATATATTTTTTAATTCTTACAATCAAGGAATCATCCCTCTAGGATCAGTCACCACCTACACATTTGGGAACAACCGCACCGAAAAACCAGGTACTTTTTTCACGTATAAAAAAATTTACCACGCACTCGATGCAAATAGTTGTCGATGTCGAGAAAAAAAAATGGTTATAACACCTTTGCAAAATGCAAAGTTTAACTGTAAATTCCAACGACGATTCCAACATCCGAGAAACACGCGTTTATTACGGAATTACTTCACGAACTAACGTCCAACACGAGCACTTGTTCGCGCTGAGCAGCATAGCCGACTGTAACGCATGAAAAAACCTTCCAGATCCACCTCCGAGTGCATTAAAAACAGAAAAAGAAAAACAGGTATGGAAATACGATAATGTATGCTATCACTACGTATCCCAACTACCACAGCTTATTCCAGTTTTACAAGTGTATTTGGCATAGCGGGCTTAATATTTATCACAAATAGTAATTATTATGTTGCCAGAGAGATGCGTAAGTATGTTTTAATTGCTGGCACCGATTTGCACGTGACTGAGGTATCAATGGTTATCGGATGACTATTTTTACTGTGGTTGTAAGTATTTTGTCAAGTTAGGATATTGTATTTGGGAAAGATGGTGTGGGATGCTGGAGTAGGTATGCAGGATGAAAATGTGTCGGTAATGAGCCAAATTGTGGGTTTGTTGTGTGGTGTCTTTGGAGTAGGTTAATGGGAGATTGTGAGATGTTCGAACGAGGGAGCTGAATAAAATTGTAAATGAGGTAGATGTAGATGAACGGATATAAATTAACACCTTTTCCTTACAAATTTCATCGGAAATGGGCGAATGGGCGAATGCCCATGAAAAAAAATTAGGAACATTGAATTTGTAGAGAAAAGAGATAGGATTAAATGAAAATTTGTTTCGAATAATTTGGTGAATTTTCTAAAAAATTAAAAAAAATTTAGAAAAATTTAGAAAATTTTTAGAAAAATTTAGAAAATTTCTGAACAAAATTGGTGAAATTTTAAAAAGAACGATTTTTGTTTTCGGTGAAACAAAAGGAAAAGAAGGATTAGTTTTTACCCCCTCCTTCCACTCATTTATTAAAATACCTGCTCTCTCATTTTTGAATCAGGGAAATTCATCAAAAATCACTGAAAAACCGTCAGAATTGCAGCATAGTAATAAATCAGTGTAAATTTTTTCACTGAAAGCAAGACAGTGAAAGAAAATCACTGGAAATCAGTGAAAATTCACTAAAAACTCAGTGATATTTATGAAATTCAATGAAAAATCTGTAAAATTCTTTGAATAATCAGTGAAAAATCACTGAAAATCAATCATGACTGTTTATCAGTGATTTCACTGATTCGGAATTCGAGAGGATGGTGACTGATCTTCGATCTTTGCCAGGGCAATTGAATACAGGGTGTTCCATGAATCGTCTGCCAAACGTATTTTTTTGGATATATAACTGGAATACCACTAAAAAAACTCGAGATGAACATGTGGCCTATTTTGAAAATTGAAGGGGCAAATGCAGCTTCTAAAAAATTCACGTCAAAAATTTTTTTCAACCATGGGAATGGGTAGTACTTTGAAAAATGAACAAATTTTCATTTTATGACTTTTTGTCTAACTTTATAATTGAAGGAATAGTAGAAAAAATTGTTCAAAAAATTTTAAAATTGAAAAAAAATGAAATTATATTAAAGGAATGGATAAATACGTTACAAAAATTTTGTTCTGTAGACTTTTTGCCTAACATCGAAAATGAAGGGGCTACGGGTTACTCAAAATAAATAGGCTTCAAAAAATGTTTTTTAAATTTTCTTTAGAATTTTTTTTTTGAAGCGCCTTCAATTTTGAAGATGGGCAAAAAATCAAAAAGTCAAAATTTGTTCATTTTTCAAAGTTCTATCCATTCCCATGGTTGAAAAAATTTTTTAACATCATTTTTTTAGAATCGGCATTTGCTCCTTCAATTTTCAAAATAGGCAATATGTTCATCAAGGTTTTTTTTAGTGGTACCCGGTTATATCCCCAAAAAAATTGGCAGACGATTCACAGAACACTCTGTATATTCAAATTTACACTACTTTCTCATTTGTAAAGCAGTGAAAATTATCGAAAATCACTGGAAAACGGTCAGAATTGCAGTACAGTAATAATTCAGTGAAAAAAGTTCACTGGCAGCAAAAAGTGAAAAAAATAGTTGGAAAATCAGTAAAAATACACTGCAGTCAGTAAAATTTCTGAAATTCACTGAAAAATCAGTGAAATTTGCTGAGAAATCGGTGAAAATTCGCTGAAAATCAAAGAATTTCGCTGATTTTCTCGGTGCTGCAATTCTGACTATTTATCAATTAGCAGCGATATTTCACTGATTCAAAATGAGAGAGTAGGGTGATCATTTCTTATTCTTTTTTTAAAGTTGAATGGTAAGAGACTGAGCTGGGGGGGGAGGGAACACTAAAGTTGCGTTTTGACTTTAAAATAACTTGGTAAAAATTCCACCTCCCCTGAACCGACCTTTTTCCATCTACACTCATACTTAAATCTGACTATGCTCAAAAAAAACGTTGAATATGGATGTTTTCCATTTTGCAGGCCCTGGAGTTCTCGGTTCTAACCTTCTAGGTACAGAATCAAAAAAGCCTCGAAAATAAATTCTAGAGATAAGAAATATGCATTTTGATACCTTACTCGAAAATTTTCAAATTTTCGCCTCTTGCCTCTACCTCTGCGGGGTCCATTTTGGATTTTTCGGAAACATGACACCAGAAATAAACTTGGGATGGCAAAAACCTTAGATAATGATAGAAAATTTTTCAATTTTGACCAATCCTCCACCTTCATTGGCCATTTCTGTTTTTTTTTTTTTTTTTGTGAAAATTACCTCGAAAATTAATTTGAGAGGTCAAACCCCATAGATTTAGGTATCTCGTTCGTTAGATTTGAAAAATTCTCAATTTTGGCCAATTTTCCCATCTCAATGAACCTTCTGTTTTTCATTTAAAGAAAATTACCTCGAAAATGAATTTGAGGGGTCAGAAAACATAGATTTTGATACCACGCTCGATATAGTAAGTATCGAAAAGTTTCAATTTTGGCCAATTGCCCCACTTCTGTGAAATCTCTTTTGGATTTTTTAAAGAAAATGATCTTGAAAATGAATTGAAGAGGTTAAAAACCATAGATTTCGATACCACACTCGTAATTTCTGGTACTTTTTTTCACTCTGACCCCATTTCCCTCACTCCTATGGGATCCATTTCAAGGTTTGGGGTAAAGATAATACCAGAATTGGATTTAGGGGCTTCGAATACCCCTGCAATCCAATTTTTAATTTATTCCCTGGAAATATCAGTTTGGCTAATTTTCATGAACTCATTCCTTGTTTTTTTTCGAACTCGATTTGCAGTTTGACTGAGTCCCCCCCCCCCCCCACAAAACAATTTAAAAAATAACTATTTCGACTCAGAAAACTGCAAGGAGTCGAATACCGCAGATCTTAAAGCTCCATGTTTAATACTGTGTCTTTGGCGCGACTTTAAAGTTGCGGCGACACTATAACCCCTTCCCCCTTCAGGCTACGTTTTCAAAATTAAAAAAAATGCAGTATCGAAACAGATTCTAACTGGCTTTTTAATTTCTTTCAGGACACCTCCACACTAACTCCTGACCTTTTTCATTCTCCAAGTATGTATTTGAAAATTGAAATAATAAATTTCGGATCTAAAGTCTTAATGAGCTGAAAAGGAACAAGGAAAAGGTAAATAAACATAGTCCAATGGGCCATTCATCAGAAAACTGAGCCAAATATTTGATAGAATACATTACGAGTTTGAAAAACTTTGCAAAAATTGAAAATTAATTACGTTTTTTAATGTAGTCCAGTCAAATTAGGATTTCACTTGGAACAAATTGGTGGAAATTTTTTTTTTGCGTCAAAGTGCTCAGGAAGAGACCCTAATCAACATACAAAAACCCCACCAAAATCTACTTGGAGCATTTCCCCCTAGGTCCACATTTTTGCCCCCAAATTCAGTTTTTTACGTTTTTCTCGTTTCCTTTCGCTTTTTTTGAAAATTTTGTTCTATACAATTTTAAAGAGCGTAAAATTTTACATAAAATTGATTCTATGAAAATTTTTGTACGACTCTCCCAACGCGAGATACGCCCCTCTCCATTATACCATTGGTTCTTCATTATCTAAAAATTGCTGTTTTAGCGATGATTTTTTAAAAAACATTATAAAATAATCTCATTTCTTCAGTGTGGTTATGTGGTATATGATGCTAGGAGCATTATTGTTTTTACAGGGGACATGAGTTCATTTATTAACCTCTCACCCCTATATGAACAGTAATGCCTACCACAGATTTGTAGTATAGTCGCAAACTGTAAATTTTTCAAGGAAGTGACTTTTGATAAAAGAACCGTGAAAGTTGGTATGATGAACAACAAGACCAGAACAAAATTTTAGAAAACGGGAGCCACTCGAAATTTACCGTAGGGGAAAGTGAGTGGGTGGTATTTTGAGGCTCCATCCCCCCATGTGGTAAGGTTGAGCGAAATCGGCATTCTTAGAGTCGATTTCATATATTTCTACCTTCTACAAATCGAATATGCCATTTCCATTACTTTTGAAATCCGATAACTAGAAGTGTTTCAAACTTAAAACTACCCCCTCCCCCCTATTCCCCAATATTTATGAAAAATATCCGAAAAACACAGTTTTTGTCCCTACCTCAAACACCTCGCGCAACGGTCAGGAACGAATTTTCAATACTATATTCGGATATAATAGTCGAAGTCAAACACATTCTACAGACTCACATCCCAGTTTCACACGTCTTAAGGGGGCGGAGTAGGAGGTGTCATAATATTGTTAATAATTTCTAGTTTTTTACAATTCTTTTTTTTATATTTTGATCTCTGTACATTGTATAATGAATTTTGAATCATTTAGAATTGCAGAAGTGACAAGTTTACGCCTTAGCTAATGAGTAGGTATGTGTGAGTGCACCCAGAATCGTGGTTGAGGAGATAGGTGGTTCGAAATCGCTGACATAAACATTTTGAAATGCTGGATACCCACATTTCCTCGACCAAGATCCTGGGTGTACTCACAAATACCTAAATTTATTAGCCAATGTGTTGACTTGTCATATAGGGGCTAAAAACTGTGATTTTCGGATATTTTTCATAAATATTGGTGAATAGGGGGGAGGGGGTAGTTTTAAGTTTGAGGCACTTCTAGTTATCGGATTTCAAAAGTAACGGCAATGGCATATTCAGGCGCGCCCGCAGCGGGTAGCAGAGGTAGCGGTTGCTACCTCATAAACTTTTCGATTTTTTTTTTATTGGTGCATTATTAGGGATGTATGTTAGGATAGTTAATATTCAGGATTAAATCCTCGAAATTCAGTTTTATAGTCATGAAAAATCAGTGAGAAAAGTGAATTTTGACATTTAGAGTAAAATGATCGCGAAAAGGGTGTTTATCGGGGTATTTTGACCTGCTTAATACGATATACGACGCTAGTTTTTTCATTTGGTCATTTCTTTCTGTATAAAATGCTCAAATTTTGAAAAATCTGCCAAAACAGCAACATTTCTTTGCGATTTTTCGCGATTTTCGGCTCTTGCGCCAACAAAATCTCCAAAACTGAATACGTGATGTGAATACGTTGGAAAACACGTTTTTAGGATATTTTCAAAAATTAGTTAAACTTCGCTGTTAAGGTTTTTTTTAAAGTTGAAAATTTCAAATGGCCAAAACCTCATGAAGGAGTGCACCAAAATTGATGAAAAAATTATCGCTAATACACCTCCACAAGATGTACCTTTGTGCCAAAAAAACAAAAAATTTCATTCACTTCCCTTGGAATTGAAAATTCTTGAAAATTATGCAATAAAATGGTTATAGCTCCAAAAAGGTGGGGGGGGGGGGGGGGGCTCAACATTTTTTACGGCATTTTTTTACATCAAGGGGCACCATCTGGGGAACTTTCTCTTGCTACCTCATCGGAAAATCCTGCGGGCGCGCCTGGGCATATTCGATTTGTAGAAGGTAGAAATATATGAAATCGACTCTAAGAATGCCGATTTCGCTCAACCTTACCACATGGGGGGATGGAGCCTCAAAATACCACCCACTCACTTTCCCCTACGGTAAATTTCGAGTGGCTCCCGTTTTCTAAAATTTTGTTCTGGTCTTCTTGTTCATCATACCAACTTTCACGGTTCTTTTATCAAAAGTCACTTCCTTGAAAAATTTACAGTTTGCGACTATACTACAAATCTGTGGTAGGCATTACTGTTCATATAGGGGTGAGGGGTTAATAAATGAACTCATGTCCCCTGTAAAAACAATAATGCTCCTAGCATCATATACCACACAACCACACTGAAGAAATGAGATTATTTTATAATGTTTTTTCAAAAAACATCGCTAAAACAGCAATTTTTAGATAATGAAGAACCAATGGTATAATGGAGAGGGGCGTATCTCGCGTTGGGAGAGTCGTACAAAAATTTTCATAGAATCAATTTTATGTAAAATTTTACGCTCTTTAAAACTGTATAGAACAAAATTTTCAAAAAAAGCGAAAGGAAACGAGAAAAACGTAAAAAACTGAATTTGGGGGCAAAAATGTGGACCTAGGGGGAAATGCTCCAAGTAGATTTTGGTGGGGTTTTTGTATGTTGATTAGGGTCTCTTCCTGAGCACTTTGACGCAAAAAAAAAATTTCCACCAATTTGTTCCAAGTTCGGTTCTCATATGAGCTAATTTGACTGGACTATCTCAACTACCTAACAAGAGAGCTACCCGAGGTCGGACACACGGAATGAAAATTTTTTTCACAGGCTTGTAGAGCACAACACCACCTATAGTACAAGGCCTGAGTACAAGTTTTGTGACGTCACAGGTGTAGGCGATTAATGGCAGAAATTTACACGAGTTTATATGGGAGAATGTGCGTTTTTCAATTTTTTATTCGAAGGGGAGGATGATTTTCATAATTTTTGGATCATATCTTATATGAAATTCTACGAGCTTTCCGATGGTGTAATTATTTTTTGATTTTGTGCAATAGTTTTCTTATAAATTGAGATAAACGAAAGGAAAACTTGAAGGTGTTGACGAATTATTGAAAAATAAATAAGAAAAATTGATCGTCGAATAAAAACGAATATGCCAGTAGAAAGAGCATGAAAAATGCTACATTTCGTCCATTTCATGTTTTTTTCCATGCGGTATACTTTTTGAAGTACATCGTTCCAAATGTTTGAGTTGAAATATTTCAAAAAGTATAGCACATGAAAAAAAACATTAAATGAACGAAATGTAGCATTTTTTATGCTCTTTCTAATGGTATATTAGTTTTTGTTCTATGATCAATTTTTCTTATTTATTTTTCAATAATTCGACGACACCTTCAGATTTTTTTTTCGTTTATCTCAATTTATCAGAAAACTATCACTCAAAATCAAAAAACAATTACACCATCGGAAAGCTCGTTGAATTTTATGTAAGATCTGATCCAAAAACCATGAAAATTACCCTCCTTTTCAAATAAAAAATTGAAAAACGCACATTCTCCCATATAAACCCATGTAAATGTCTGCCATTAATCGCCTACACCTGTGACGTCACGAGCAAATATGGCTGCCTGTACTCAGGCCTTGTACTATAGGTGGTGTTGTAGAGCATCACCAAAAACTTCCACAACCAAAATTTCAGCCCCTAAAGTTGTAATAGGGGGGAGTTATGGGGTTTGAATTTCGAAAAATCGCCTAATACACTAAAAAATTACAAAAATCGAAATATGTAACTCGCGTTCTTTTGACGCGAGTCTACGTTACCCACTTGCGGAGAAGATTTTACTCCGAAATGAGCAAATTCGCTCCGTGGAAATTACGCGTATTTTACACGCGTACATACTCACACGAAGGACGATTTCTGTCCATGAGATAAATTTTTCTCAATATTTTTTCAACTTCAAAATTTCTCTGTTAAAATTTTTTCAAACTTCAAATTTTTTCGACAAAATTTTTATCAACTCCAATTTTTTTTCAACTCTCGAATTTTTTTCAAATGTCTTTTTTATAAAAATTTCATACTGAATTTTTCTCTCAAAACTTTATTGGTCTCCAAATATTTTTCTCCAAATATTTTTCCAAACTTTTTTTTTCAACACAAATTTTTTTAAAACTTTTTTCAATTTCAATTTTGTTTAAAATTTCTCCTAATTTCAATTTTTTTCACAAAACATTATTACTTTATACACCTCAAATTTTTTCAAATTACGTCCGTAATATTTTCAGTATCTTCTCTGTTTTCTTTTCCACTGTCAACCTGGAATCGGAAAGTTTTTGTTTTCAAAAAAAAAAAAAAAAAAAAAAACTGTTCATGCTCGATTGTTTGGAATTGAAAAAAATTAGTGTTTGGAAAAATTTTGAGTTGAAAAATGTACCATTTAAAAAAGTTGTAAGAAAAAAATGTTGACTTGACAGAAATTTTTGTAAAAAATTTGAAGTGTTGATGAAAATTTTGAGAAAATTGGACTAAAAAATTTAAGAGTTGGTAAAAATTTTGAGAGAAAAATACGGCTCATACAGTTTTGTGAGAAAAATTTGAAGTCTGAAAAAATTGTAATTGAAAAAACGTGTAGAAAAAAATTTTAGGAGGTAGAAAAAACGTTTGGAAAAATTTTTGAGCTGATAAATATTTTGAAAGAGAAATTCGAAGTGTGAAATTTTTTAAAAAAATAGGAGTTGAATAATATTTTAGAAAAAAATAAGTTGAAAAAACATTTCGAAAAAATTTGGTGGTGAAAGAAATTGGAGTTGATAAAAATTTTTTCGAAAAAATTTGAAGTTTGAAAAAATTTTAACAGAGAAATTTTGAAGTTGAAAAAATATTGAGAAAAATTTATCTCACGGACAGAAGTCGTCCTTCGTGTGAGTATAGACTAAGTACGCGTGTAAAATACGCGTAATTTCCACGGAGCGAATTTGCTCATTTCGGAGTAAAATCTTCTCCGCAAGTGGGTAACGTAGACTCGCGTGTTCTTTTGGCGTTTAGGAGATGGATTTTATACCAGGAAGGTCATCTGAAGATGGGATAGTCACCTAGGTTCGCGTGTAACATTAGGAGAGGGGGGATTTTCACTCATACCTTTTTTGTGCGATGTAGAAAAATTGTAATAACGACCAATGTATGAGTGAAAATCCCCCCCCCCCCCCCATGTTACACGCGAACCTAGGCGACTATCCCATCTTCAGATGACCTATACCGAGGGCAGTTCGTGGTATAAAATCCATCTCCTAAACCCCATAAAAACGCGAATTATTTAGATTTTTGTAATTTTTCGGTGTATTAGGCGATTTCTCGAAATTCAAACTCCCATATCAACTTTAGGGGCCGAAATTTTGACTATGGAAGTTTTTGGTGATGCTCTACAAGCCTGAGAAAAAAATGTCATTCCGCGTGTCCGACTTCGGGTAGCTCCCTTGTAAGTATAATCAATATCAGTGGTGTACTCAAAAATTTCTCCTGGGAGGGGAGGGGAGGGGTGAACCGTCATTTCAAGCCAATTTAAAAATTTGTTGAAAGAAGTGTCAAGAGTTGTGCCGATTCGAATCATTATTTTATAATTCGAAAAATGATTCGAATCATCTGACAGATAAAACAGAAAACGACTTGCAATTTGTTCAAATCATTCTGTTGATTGAGTTGATTCGTAATTCGTGATTCGAATATTTTTGTGCGGTTCCAAATTGGAACCGTTCCAATTATTTCACGTATCAGTGGCTGAGTGGCGTAGCGAGGGGGAGAGTCTGACGAGAACAGCACCCACCATGATTCGAATCATTCGCGATTCGAATCATGATTCGTGACTGAAATGATTCGAATCAAAACTTTGTAAAATGATTCGTGATTCGTGATACAAAATTTTGGTCCGTGATTCGTGATTCGTGGTTCGTGATTCGTGACTTGTGAAAATGAGCGTATTCGATTTGCGAACCACAATAGGATTTTGACAGGTGAAAAGAACTGATTTGCGAACCAGAAGAAAAATAATAACTGGTGGTAAAGAATCATTTCGCTCATACACTCAATTAAAAACTAACTGTTTTGCGAACCAACGTCCAGAAAAACTAGTTGGCGTGCGCTGAAATTCTGAAAATCTACACATGTACAGGGGGTTTTCAGAGCTGTTGAATCCATTTTCAACATCATTTTGGACAAACATCGAAAAGATTCCCCAATAGAGAAGAGCAAAGCTAAAAATTTCAGAGTTCAGTGAATTGGGGTCTAAATGTCCAGTTTTGTGTGACTTACTGAGCTCATTTCTGAAGACATTTTTATCGAAAATTCGAAGGAGTACTCTAGAAGTATATAAGAGCTTCTCATAATTTTAAAACATCACGAGTTACATTAGAAATTTATATGTATTACAAAATGACCAATTTTTCCTTTAATCACGACTCCAAACCAGGGCTGCGAGAACAAGGAAAATTCGTTCTCGTTCCCAGGTCTTTTGATCCCAAAATTAAAGAAAAATGATGCGCTCTTTCGTTTGTTCGTTCTTCCTAGTTGTTCTATTTGTTCTCCGTTCTCGTTCTTGTTCTTTTCAAAAACTTGTTCTTCTGTTCTTGTTCCCATTCCCGTTCTTTTGGTGTTTTTTCAATAATTTTGTAGGCGGAGTTGTGTAAAATCAACTTCAAACCAATAAAATTAAAAAAAATTTTAAAGTAAAAAAAAAAACATGAAAAATTTGGATTTTTAACAAAAATTTACAAGAACGAGAATGAACCTGAAGATCAGAGAGAACAGTTCTCGTTCTTTTGTTCGCGAACCACAACTGAAATTTCTGTTCTTTCTTTTGTTCTTTGTTCTTTTAAATCTTTTTTTTAAATGTTCGTTCTTTCGTTCGTTCTTTGAGAAAAAGCTCTGTTCCTTTGTTCTTTGTCCTTTGTTCTTGTTCGTTCTCGCAGCCCTGCTCCAAACTATCTGATAATGAGATATTCAAATGCAGTTCAGTTTATTTTTAGTATAATTATGTAAGGTGGTTTATTGGAGCGGAGGAAGGGGTCACATCGAAAAATCAAGTCGATATTCGAACTCAGTGACTTCACATTAGTAAGAATCCATGTCCTACACGTTTATTTTTATTTTTTTTCATTCATTTTTAAAAAAATTGGGGGTTAGAAACCACTCGAGGATAAAATCTAAAAAATAAGAAAATTCGAACTTAGTCCTCAAAAACCCAACAAACCACAACATTATTTTTCATTTTTAAAATTATTTTTCAATTGTAAAAAGAGAGGATTGGTAGAGATGTTTGGAGGAGTGTCAGATGAAAAAACTGAGTACACTACACATTCGGAATCAGCGCCTTCGAATTAGTTGGAATGAATATGTGACCCTGCCGGAAAGAAAGGACCATGTGTAAAAAAAATCGATATCTTAATTTTCATGTGTCCTTCTTTCCGGCAGGGTCACATATGCCATTTCACTTTTTATATTTCTTTGAATTTTGGTCAAAATTATGGGCCTTTTACCCCCAGGGGTGTAAAGGTCCCATCTTGAAATTTGGTCGGTTAAAAAAAATTTAAGAAGGGCTACTCACTATAATTTTTCCGGATTTTTAAATGATAGCCCATATCTTAAAAGTTCACATCACCGAAGTCCAACTTTGAACATTGAAAATTTGATTAGGTATCGTTTTTGGATCTCCTTACTTCAATCTTGGACTCGATTTTAATAATTAACTGATGTTGGTTCGCAAATTAGTTACTTTGTCTCAGATGCGAATCATTCGTTCGTTCATACTTCATTTCTGATTTTGAATCTCGTTGGTTCGCAAATCAGTTGCTTTAAGTCAGGAGATGTCATTAATCAAATAGGCTGGTTCGCAAATCGAAACCGGCCCGGTCGATAATAGACTGCCTTACCCTTATTCGTACTGTCTTGATAAAATTTGCCAGAGTGCAAAATTACGTGTTAACTTAAACTGGCCATTTGGGCAGCAAAAATGTGACAATTTTAGTAACGGTTACCATTACAATACATTTTCGGAACACAAAATCTATCCCACCACTCCAAAAAAATAGAAGAAACGAACACGAGAACGTATGGTGGTTTGCTTACCTACGCTAAGTGAGGACCGGATGCAAGGAAGCCGTAGTTAACGCTTTGAGTAGTATATTTTGCTAGCAAAAATTGTCAATAGGGTCATTGAAATCTATTGCGTATACCTTTTTCAGAATAAGTGGCGTCGAAAAGTCTGAAATTGGCAGCCAGGGTGCAAAGTATGTAACAAATGTACCACCCTCCCAATTAATTAGTTTAGATAGAGATTTTCATAGCATTAGAACATGAAAAGTGTCTTTTTTGGACATTAAAAATAATTTTTTTTCAAAGCTTTGCGCGCGGGTATGAACAAAATTACAATTCTTTCATCTGTCTGAGACGTCCCGTCCCTCCTCTCAAAATCCTTCTGGTAATCCAAGTCTCCATACCTGCTTTGTACCCTCCCAAAAAAAGCTTCTGCCGCCACTGTTCAGAACGAGCTTTTCAGTTAAACAATAATTATGGCCTCAAGTACAGAACAATTAAACGCTACTACTTACCTAAGTAAGTTTAGTTGAACTGCCTGAAAGTATTGAACTGAGAATCGCGTCTTCGCGTCTGATTTTATTGAAACTGAATAAGGTACCTAGGTACATACATCTGGAAATGTACCTATTCGAATTGGTATACTTCTTCGATTGGACGGATGAACACGGTAAAAGCGAGTTTATGACTTTCAACTGTCCCGAAGTCATACAAGTAAGTACATACATACGATTCAGCCGATAATAATCATGATTGCGTTAATGTATTAGATGATACCTAATAAAATATCTACGTGGAAGGTAGGTGAGGTGAGGTGAGGAAATAGAGAATTCACATCATACTATATTTAATCTAATCCAACCCAATATCTAACCTTAAGATTGGGTAACATACCAAAATGGCCCTTGAGATAGAAACTGAGGATGTGAGTGTCTTAATTGCCTGACCGATCTCTATTCCATAGCAAAGTAAATTGAATGGTCAGATCTCATGTAGGTAGTAGGTACCTACGTAACAGATGTTTTCGGTTGACAAATTTCATTTATTTACGGGAAACAAGCTACCGGCTAATCACTGGTTCAAAGGGTTTTTGCATTTGTTTGTTAGTCATCATTTTGATAAAAATATTTTTATTTTATCCCCAAAATTTTATTTTAAAGGAAAAATTCCAGAAATTCGCAGTATTTAGATCTTGAAAAATACCTACGGCTTGCTGACTTATTCCTACTAAAAAAAAACTTTTATCTTATCACCATCCCTCATAGAAAAATACTACTGGTGGCTGGTGCTTCGCAAAAACTACTAGTTTAGGTACCAGTAGTTTTTTTGGAAAACACTACTAGTTTATTAAAATACTACTCATTTTTTTACGAGTTACTAATTTTTTACCATTCGTTTTTCGCATACCAGTAATACTTTACTACTAGGTAGTATTTAAAAACACCACTGGTTTTTATGCACTGGTAGTTTTTGAATAGTAATGTTATGGAAAATACTACTGGTTTCTATGATGATAGTTTTTTAGTACCTACTAATTTTTTTGAAAAAAACTACTCAGCGACTTCATGAGAAATATTTGGCTATGTTTTGTTACAATTATTTCCTAACAAGGGGATAGCCCATCCTTCGGATGGGATAGGGGTATAGTGATTTTGAATTTTTTGTGAGAAATAGAAAAATTGAAATCACTCTGCAATTTATGGCGTTAAAGGCCCAGTTATACTGGACATAAGCACAAGCATAAGACATAAGCATATTAAAATTAAGTCAACTTTTTATACAGCCATTAATTTGTTTGCAACATTCCAGATTTTTTTTATCAAAAAATTTGTAAAAAGATATATGGCTGAGTGAAAAGTTGACTCAATTTTAATATGCTTATGCCCAGTATAAACCCAGCTTTAAGATGTAATTTTTTTTACCACGAAGTAACCTTGCCAAATGCCATCTGAAGTTTTTTTTGGTGACAGTCTTGATGTAATATTTTGTAGAAATCAGTTAATCATCGGATCAAATTTTTAGCACGAATTTTGATTTTTGATTCAAACTTTTAGATTTGATTTTTAAAGTTTTTTGGCATTACTCGCTGATCCAGGCAAGTACCCCATTTCTAGATGACCTATACCGAGGGTAGTTCGTGGTACAAAATTCATCTCCTAAACGACATATGGAGGAATCTTTCGGTGTACCTATATTAGATGATTTTTTGAAATTCAAACCCCATAAGTCCCCCATGACAATTTAAGGGGCTGAAATTTCGGTTGTGAAAGTTTATTGTGATGCTCTACAAGCCTGTCAAAAATTTTCATTTGGCATGTCAGACGTGAACCTAAAAAAAAAAAATCAGTAGAAACTTATGACAAAACAAAGAAATATTCAGCTCTTAAAAATTCTCTACCTACTAAATATCCTATGTACTTATTTCGAGGAAACTCCCTCCCCCAAATTATTCAGCTTCTCCATCATTTTTCAAAATTTGTAACTTCGATATTTTTTGGTAGAAAATTTTTCTGGAAAAAATTTAGAAATATAGTGATTGCGTACTAATTCTAAAATTTTCTGGATATTCTGAAACGTCTTGAGACTAAAATCTCAAAGGGGTGAATCCTCTATGGGAAAAGTCGAATTTTCTCCCTAGAGTAGCGCAGCTGTGAAAATTTCGAAAAAATGGTTTGTCTTATTCCATTTTAAATATCCCAAAACTACTAATTTATAATTTGAGTCCCTATCAGGCGCAAACTTTTCGTTGCTTTTTTTTTGATTGGTACAGTATTGGGGATTAGGCTAGGATGATTAGTTTTCAGGATTAAATCCTCGAAATTCAGTTTGGCCATTTCTTTCTGCATGAAAAATGCTCAAAATTTGAAAAATCAAAGGAAATAACATTTCTGCAAGGGTTTCTTTTGTTCTAAGAAACAGCCAAAACCCCTCTATATACAAGATGTAACATTGTGTCAAAGAACAGAAAATTTCCTTCACTTCCGTTGAAATTAAAAATTCTTAAAAATGATGCAATAAAATGGCCATAGCTCCGAAAGAGAGGGAGGTAGGGGTCCAAAATTTTGTGAAAAATTATTTCTAGTCAATATACACAACTTGAGGTGTTTAGGAGCCCAAAATCGCCGGGGGCCAAATTCACCCCTTATCCGTCCATACCCTTTAAAAAAATTTTGAAGCCCACTTATTTTGAATGACCCGTAGCCCCTTTATTTTTTATGTTAGGCTGAAAGTCTGAAGACCAAAATTTGTTCATTTTTCAACCTACTATCCATTCTTTTGATTAGTTAATTTTTTCATCATTTTTTTTGAACAAAATTTTTTGTAGCCCTTTCAATTTTCAAGTTAGGCAATCTAAGTACTACCCATTCCTATGGTTGAAAAAAAATTTACCTGGTATGTTAAAAAACAGCATTTGCCCCTTCAATTTAACAAGATATGTAACTTATTCATCTAACGTTTTTTTAATGGTACTCGGTTATATCCAAAAATAAAGTATGGCGACCACTCACCGGACACCCTGTAGACTCTTGAGTTCGAATAGTTTCAAATTTACTCTTTCAATCTTAAAAATTAATTACTGATCTCAAAAAAAAAAATTACGTACACCTCAATAAAAAGCAGCAAAAATTTCTCCCTCCCTCCGATTCAATTCTTACCTTCTTCCAATTCCTGAATTCAAAAAAAAATTGTAAATGTGTCATTGATTTCACCACCCTCCAAAAAAAAATCACTTATGCCATTTTTAGGGGTTCATCAGGGGAAAAAGTCGGATTTTACGTATTTTTTAGATTTCTAACCAAAAATCAAAAAAATTATATTTGAAAATGTCCGTTGTTGGATTAGACAAAAAAAACTTACTTTGGAAAGTTGAGCTTTTTTTCGAATAAAAAATTATGGATTGATTAGTAGCTTGTTTTTAATGCAAAATAATAATTTTGTTTAAAACACTCAGTAAGTACTTTCTTGAGGGGTACCTAAAATAAGAACTTCCTAGAACAGCTTTCAAAGTTACAAAAATACGAATATGAAATGAGCCTAATCAAACTTTTTCATCCTAATAATTGAATATGTATAAAAAAATATTGTTTGATGAAAATCTCAGTTTTCTAACTTTTCAGGGGTTTCCAAAGTATCAAAATTTCAAAAAATCAAAAAGTAGCTCAAAATTTGACAGGTGGAGGTCTTTTAAATACATGAAAAACTGTAAAAAGCTTTATAGTGAGACTCCACAGGATCGGTACAAAATTGCAAATTGGAAATTTTCAAAAAATGAAAACCTCATATTTTCTGCCCCAAAGGGTCGAATACCAAAAATTCCTATTGTACAGAGTTCACTCGACTCATTTTAAGTTCAAAAAGTTGAAAAAGTCTACTTAGTGGTTTTCAAAATGATTTCAAATTTCCAACTTTGGGAACCACCGACGCCCAAAAAATGGTCTTTTTGGGTAAATTAATTTCGGCTTCTCATTCGGTGGGATAAATGCAACATTTTCAAGTGGGTCAAGTCGATGGTTGTGCCTGTCCTAAAAACAGGCTTGATCTATACCTACTTCTTTTTGAAGTAATGGACATAGACTTCTTGGTTTCTTTCTCTCCATTCGTCCATTCTACGTAAGTTTTGAAAAAAAGTGTAAAATGATCCATCCTGGGAAATATTTGTCCACCAAAAATTTTGACTCTTCATAAGGAAATACATAGAGAATTACCTCAGATCTTCTTTAATTTTCTGTAATCATTCAATTACAAATTTATCATTGCTCCTCAATAATGAAGAAAAATTACCTAATTTTGATAATACGTAATTAATATAATGAATACCGAAATACCATATTTGGACTGTTTTCTTTTCATATTTTGTGAATTTATATTTTAAGAAGTACGAAGATTTTCAACAATTAGGCGTGAAATAATTAACAACTAATTGTGTTTTTTTTTTCAGAAGCAATAAATCGAAGTCATGCGAAGAACTAGATAAATGCAAATCGTAAACTAGCGACAGTGGATAGCGAAGCCTAGAAAAATGAATAAATTTAGCCTGTAAATTTATATGTAGATAAGCGACTGCTTCATCAATTGTAGTACCTACGTAGCTAATTAGCTAATGAGCTTATTCCAAAACAAAACACTAAACGAGCCTTGTACAAATGTGAAATTTTTGTTAAAAAATTTTATAGTTGTAATAATTCGAAATAAAATGCTTTTAGAAGTTATAACTTCAGAAAAAAAAAGTTTTTATTTTTACTATATTCCTCGTACATCATGAATGACTTTTCAGGATACGAATGAAAATTATAAATACGTTTATCAGCAAGTTTCAAATAATTTTGGGTTCGAGCTTTGGCGAGAGGAGTAAAAAAAATCATTATTGATATTTGAAGGATGTTCTGTTTGAATTCATTCATGAAAATATCCATTGCCAATTTCTTCAATTTTAAGGTTTTGATAAATGGTTTTAAGAAATTGAGATTTTTGGACAACCAGGTGGTGTTGGAAGAACATGCGCCTGTTTTTAAAATTGAAGGAGCAAATAGCTCTTGAGAAAAATGGTCAGAAATCAAAATTTTAATCATGGTAATGAGTGGTATTTAAAAAATTGAACCAATTTCCCTACAAGGTATGATTTTTTGCCCAACTTGATAATTGAGGCGGATACGAGCTACAAAAAAAATTCTAAAAAAAAAGAGAAAAAAACAGGGCTGGTAAGCTAATCAATAAAACTTAAACTTAAAATGAATTTTTAAAAATAAAACTTAAATTTACGCTTAAAGCATAAATCCATTTTTTATAATTTTTCTTGTGGGTGGTTGAAGGGGTAGGGGTGAGAGAAATTCGAAACGAGATCGATTTTTCACCTTTTTTTGTGATCAGAAAATTCGAAATTAAAGTTTTTTTCTCTAAATTTTTTCAAACTGCTAAATTTTCTTCTCGAAATGTTTTCAAACCAATTTTTTCCCTTAAAATATTTTTAAACCCAAAATCGATTTCTATCTTAAGATTTTTTCAACTCTAATTTTTCCCTCAACATTTTTTCAAACCAAAACTCCAAAGCTTTAAACTTCTTTTCAACATTTTTCAACTCAATTTTTGTATCCAATCCTAATATTTTTTCATAATCTGAATTCTGGATTTCAAAAGTATATTATGTAAAATAATGTCTCCTGTTGCACACCTACCCTAGTCACATCGTGAAATTGTTTTTCATTTATTGACATTTCTTTGGAGAATGAAAAAATCAGATTTGTAAAAAATGTCAACAAATTGTAAATTGGGAAAAATTTGGAGTTGAAAAGGGATTGGAAAACAACCTGATAAAATATCTAAGGAAATTTCAGATTGAAAAAATTTTAAGAATGTAGAAAAATGTTTCAAGAAAAATTTCAGAGCTGAAAATGATTTGAGTTTGAAAAAAATGTTTCATTTCAAGGTGAGAAAAAATGGGGAAAAATTCTAAAATTTGAAATAATTTCATGTTGGGAAGAAATTGAATTTTTTTAAGAACAATTGATGAATAATTTCAATTTGAAAAAAAGTCGGTAAAAATTTCAAAGTTGAGAAGAAATGAAAAAAGTCAATAGGTGGTTCAAAAAATTTGAAAAAATTGAATGGAAATGGAAAGATGGAGCAAAAAGATTTTAAGTTTTCAACTCAAAAAAAATAAAACCTAAACTTAAACTTAAAACTTAAAATTTTAAAAATAAAGCTTAGGCTTATTTCTGAAAAAATCATCGGCTCAACGGCTTAAAGTCTAAAGCTTAAGGCTAACTTACCAGCCCTGAAAAAAACTACCTGATTAAGAAAATGAATATTACCTACCCACTATTTTTTCTGAGGATTTTTTTCCTTACATCAAAATTGAAGGAGCTATGGATTATTTGGAATAAATAGGCTTCGGAAAATTTTCAAATTTTCTCCACATTTTGATTTTAGGCAGAAAATTTTCCTAACAAAATAGTACCTACAATAGACAAATTGGACGAAAATTTTTCTTGAAAAAATTACGTTAAATCAAAAGTACCTAGACATTAAAAGATGAAGATTAAAAATTTTTTTTGAGAATCGGTCCATTAGAACTCGCGCAATGATTTTCTGAAAGTTGCGTTTTTTCGAAGCGTTAAAAAACGGGGGTGTGGTCAAATCGGGTACGAGAAAACTCAATTTTCAAAAATAATCATCACGCGAGTTCTAATGGACCGATTTTCAATTTTTTTTAAGAAGAAAATTTCGTGCAACTTGTCTATTCATTTCCTTATCAAGTTTTTTCAAGATTTTTTTACAAATTTATTTTTCTAGCCCCTTCAATTGTCGAGTTAGGTAAAAAATCATGAAGGAATTTTTTTCAATTTTTGAGGTACCACCCATTCCCATGATTAAAATTTTAATTAGTGTGTATTTTTTTCCAGAGCCATTCGTACCTTCAATTTTTTAGATAGGCAACATGTTCATCTAACACTTTTTTTAAATGGTGCCATGATAGTTGTCTACATTATTGATCGAAGGGAATTGAAGAGCACATGTCGAATTTGCTTTATAAAAAAAGTACGTAGGTAGGTATTAATTTTGTATTTTTTGGTACGTATTGTATGATACATATAAAGGCACAGATTTAACTTAAAATTTTCTCGTGGTACAGTTTCATTTGATCTGGAGCAGTTCATCTCTAACAAGTTGAGCTAGTAGTTCAACGCCCTGCAAAGAAAAATTAATTTTCATTATACGAGTTGATAGTTATACTCTAGCGACGAAACTATAACTTTTAATTGTAGTGTAGGTATTGAGGAAGGTTGAAAAAATAAAACACGAGCATTCTGGATTTTGACAAAAAAATGGGGTAATTTATTTGAGTTGGAAATATCCTGAAATTTTTTTGAATTTCTCCAATCCTAAAGAAGGATAGTAAATCTAGGGGGCAATTTTCGTCAAAATCCAGGACGTATTTTTTTTCGATCTATTCTGCTATAAGTATGTAAGATTCAGCCTACTTCTTCTATTTCATCCTCTTGCATCATTGAAAAAGATAACCGAATACAAGGTGACGATCTTTTACTGCAATAAAATGGAAATCCGGGTACTATGAATAACGCATTTTCAATACATTTATCGACAAAATCATCGGAAACATGATCTATATTTTTGATCGTCAGCCAGACAAACATAGCAGCTTGAGGAACTTTCCAAGTTGCCAATTCTGTAACGTGACGAAAGTCATTTTTTATGAACGTGAAATATTCGTTGAAAAGTATAAATAACACAAGTCAACAACAAAAAAAAAAGTTCAGTGTTTCAGTTCTCATGGCCAAATTCTGATTCTAGACATCAAAATACACCAATATGCTCATTCGTGGCTTCCAAAGTTTGCTTTGGGGGATGGGGGGGGCCAAAAATGTGATTTTTCAAGAACAATACACACAAATTTGAGAAAAATTTTTTGGTTCAATCTTATAGAAAATTTCACGCTGAATCGAATGCCGCAAACCGCAGACCTCTATCTCTTTTAGAAAAAAAAGTTACGGTTAAAACGTTCCTAAATTATGTGAAAAAATCGGTTTTTTTCGCCTTGATCGAGAAAAGTGAGATTTCTGAGAAATCTAAGCGTTCTACGACCATAATGACCATGACAAAAGTTGTAGAGAATTAAATTTCCTATCGGACAGGTGCATTCAGATTTTTCCGGGAGGCGTAGTTTTTGAGATATTCTTGAGTAAAGTTGAACATTAGTTGAGGCAATTGAGAAAAAAAGAGAAATGAAGCAATTTTTTGCTGTCAAAAGTGTTACAGCGAAAAATTGTGGGAGGTCGTGGTAACTTCTAAAGGTTAGTCACCTTCCACAATTTTTCGCTGTAACACTTTTGACAGCAAAAAATTGCTTCATTTCTCTTTTTTTCTCAATTGCCTCAACTAATGTTCAACTTTACTCGAGAATATCTCGAAAACTACGCCTCCCGGAAAAATCTGAATGCACCTGTCCGATAGGAAATTTAATTCTCTACAACTTTTGTCTTGGTCATTATGGTCGTAGAACGCTTAGATTTTCAAATTTTTCTCAAATCCGTGTGTATTGTTTTTGAAAAATCACATTTTTGCCCCCCCCCCATCCCCAAAGCAAACTTTGACAAAAAAAATATTTTTCCCTTCATTAGATACATAAAAGAAACCCAAATTTCGCAATCGGAACCCAAACACAAAAATCGTGTAGACTTGTGTAATCTTTAAATTATGTAGTTACCTACCTTTCATATGTTTTTCTAAGCATTTAACAAGAATCGAACAATTTCGACCATAAAATCGTCTGATAAATTTGATATGTTCCATGAAACCGTCGAATCCCATCATGTTCAAAGTTTCGTAGGCAATCACCTAAGTAATACAAAAGATAAACGACCAAAATATTTTTATTTTATTTTTTTGAATACCTATATGTACTTATAAGTAGTTTTAATTCGATGACCAACCTGAGTAAATGGTGGACACACACACGACGATGCTGTAACGCAACTCAACTTAGCAACAATTTCCTTCGCCGCAGTAATGTAACCGATTCGGAATCCAGCACCAATTATTTTTGAAAACGAATCAACTCGAATGACTCGGTTTTCAATGTCCATGGATAGAAAACTGGTAGGTATTTTATTCTAAAAAAAAACACACAAAAAAAACATCGATAATAATTTATTGTTCAATCAAATCTGAGCTCAGAATATGTTGAATATTACACATTTCAAATAAATTTGAATTGATGTAGGTAGGTAGGTAGCTAGGTACCTACCGACTTGTCAAAAGTGAGTAGAAAGTAAGGATCGTCTTCTAAAATCAATAAATTGAAGTAACAAGCAATTTTGTAGATTTCTTTCTTCGTTTCGGTTGATATTAGTTCTCCAGTGGGATTGCTACCGGTTGGATTTAGGTAAAAAATCTATCAAAAAAAAGATTCAGGTAAGTAATCCACTTACATTAATGATTAGTTCTCAAAGAAAAATTCTTGGATAGGTATTAATTATGTACTTTGGGCATAGGTAAGTTCTTCTTTTGACGTTCGAATAATGAATTTGCTAAACTTTGAGGTGAAATTCCAAGGTCCGGATCACTTTCTACTTCGATTAATTCAAGATTCATATGTTTCAACTAGAAAAAAAAGAAAATGAAAAAAATTGTGAAAGGTTCTAGTACTGAAAGATGAATCGGTTTCGGTGAACACTTTTTGGAATCATTTTGTTCAAATTTTCAAATTTTGTTTTTTTTGTCTGGAATTTTTTCAATCAGTCGTGGAGAATCAATGAAAAAGTGAATTTTGTGACTGAGTGAAATTGCGATTTAAATGGGATAATTTTATATCCCATTTTTCAGAATCCCTAAGAAATAAAATTTTTGAAATGTTTTTTAAATTTCAGTAACAAAATGAAAAATAATTATTTTGAAAATGGCGATTTCTCACATTTCACTGAATGTTTGAAAAAAGAAAACGTGTTCTGTTCAATTTCTTTTTATTTGGAAAAAATTACCTGGACGAGAAAGTCAAGATAGAAAATCGTCACGGATGGTTTTTATGAGTTGAAATTGTCATACTTATCAGAATCACACCAGGAAACTTTTTTTCAATAATTTTGTTGAATTTTGAATGAGTACTTATTTTAAAAAAACTTGAAAAAATTGATATTCTTAAAAATTCTTGGAAAATGAGATAACGATGAAAAATGAATGCCAGGGTAAAAAAAATCCAACCAAACACTTTTTTCAACTTTTTAATTTTTTTTTAATTTTTCAAAAAAATTTGTACCTATGCATTGTGGTTGGATTTAATTGCTGGTTGAGGAGGAAATGTTTAACCGGGTAGTTTTGAGATTTAGACATTATGTATTGTTGCTAATTTTTCTCTCTTTAATGTTCGAAAAAATGGCTAAAGGATCACCCTCGAAAGTTCATTAGGGTACATTTTTAAAAAAAAACTCCCAACAATTTTTGAATCCCTCATCCCAAGAAGGGCGAAGCTGAGAAACCTGAAATTGGGTCTATTTTCAGAAAAAAAATCTTTTTTTTTGTAGGTAGTGCTAACTGCTAAAAATGTGGGACATGGGCATTGGGCACCCCTGAGATTTGAGAAAGTATTATTTGAACTTCTGCACCTACTTGAATCGCAACCTTAAAGTTGAATATCACTTTTTGTCCTCTATAAGGAGGTTGAAAAGTTGCCGATCGTGAATTTGAAGATTTTTTGATTTTTACCAAATTCAAATTGGTCACTTATTCATCTCAAAATCGAACCAATTTTTTTTTTTGGCTACCTTGATGAAGTTTTCCAAAAAAATTTCACCATAAAGTGCTAACTCCATATTTTAGATTTATCTACTCGATTTTCATAAAATTTTACTTGGCAGTACTACAAAAAAATTCCGAAAACTTGGTTTAAATTACTTACTTATTTCATTTCAACGACGAAACATTTTTTGGCTCACTTTTCACGCCACTGTTGGTAAATGGTTTGAATGTAATGAAAATTGCGTAAATCAAAATACAGTTGGTAGCACTGCTGTAATTTCCTTTAGAAAAGAATTTTTTATCAAAAATTTTTCTGGGTAACCAAATTTTTTTGGTTCGGTTTCGAGGTGTTTGAGTACCGGTAAGCGATTGGAATTTGGTTAAAATCTAAATATCTTCAAATTTTCAATATGCAAGATTCAATCCCTTTTTAGAGGGTAAAAAGTGGTGATAGGAAAGAGGATTGACCAAAATTTCCAGCTGGTTTCACTGCCCCAAAAGTTGCACTTCTATCAAAATGGATTCCATTTTTGAAAATCTTTCAAGTTCGTTTTCTTTTTGGAGGAAGGACTCGACATTTTCAAAGAGCTTTCACTTCACTCAATGTAAATTTCCTTCCTAATTTTCATCAAAATTAAAGATTGATATAGTTTTTTCCTTTATAATATTCATAGGTACTAATTTATTCAGTATTCTCAGCTACTTACTAAATTTTTTCGTCAATTAACTAAAAAATGCCTAAGATGATGGCAGAATTCAATAATCACATTTTCAAGATTACCTACCTCTTCTGAGAGAGGGGTGAAAAATAAAGATGTAATTTTCGGGTCAAAAATTATCTTTCATCCTACTAAATAAAAATTTTTTCCAAAAAGGTGGAGAAGGTTTCTCTTGTCGATTCATTCATCTTACTTTGTTAAGGCATTACCTATTCAAAAAATCAATTTTTTATAAAAAGTTCAAGACTAACTTACGTTGGTTATCATTCCAGTATACAGAGGCGATTGAATTATTATCGGATCTCCTGGCGAAACACACATTCCTACTATCTGATGAAGTCCATTAAGACTCCCAGGCACTGTGATTAACCCTTTCTTACTCCAATCTTGTTCACCGTGGAATCGATCTTGGTAATTTTTCAACGTATTTAAAAACGGTCCATATCTGAAATAGAATATCGGCGATTGATTTATTAATTCCAAAAAATAACGAGCATTTGAAATTCGAAATGAATTAAAAACCGATGGATATTACTTACCCATCTTCATTTATATAATTCAACGCATCATCTAATGGTTTTCCAGTCACTTTGAAAGAGTTGCCATTTTTTGATCTGATAAATACGTCCGCATATGGGAAGCAGTTCGGATTAGGGCTGCCGACAGAAAACTTGAATTTTTTTTCTTTTTTCACTTGAGCCATTTTCCTTCCTAAAAATGAATTCAATGATCAGATATATAGTCCAGTCATTTTAGGATTTAACCCTGCTACCCACAGGGGAGGGGTAAATGTCTGCTGAAAACCGCTTTTTCGTGAATATCTCCTCAAATAAGCCTCAAAATTGAAAAATAGTTATGAACAATCTTGTTCTACGTGTAATTTCCAGTCAGAAGGTTTTTTTGTTTTTTCAAAAACACTCGCTTCCTTGAACAAAAATTAAGGGTAAAAAACACCTATTTTTCAACAATTTACAGCATTTTTGAAAAAATTGAAACTTTTGTGAATATCTCCTCAAATAAGACTCAAAATGGAAAAATAGTTATGAACAATTATGTTCTACGTGTAATTTCCTATCAGACAGGTTCGTTTTTTTTTGAAAACATCCACTTCTTTGCCAAAAAAATAAGGGTGGAAATGCCAATTTTTCCAATATTTACAGTATTTTCAGAAATGATGGAAATACGAAGCTGAAAGTACCCAAAATTGATACCAGTGAAGAGTAATTTTTTTATACATTCTGGTAGGGTATTCCAAAAAAAGTCACCGCAAAAATTTCAACCCCTACCGTTAATTATAAGGGAGGTTATTGAATACTGCATTTAAAAAAACGAGGTTGAGGGAAGAAAAAGTAGGTACGTTAAACGCGATGTTATTGCTTATTTTTGGTGGTACGAAACATTTCTTTGCGTCGTAAGGATTCAAAAACTATACTTTCAGCTTCGTATTTCCATAATTTCCAAAAATACTGCAAATATTGAAAAATAGGCGTTTTCCATCCTTAATTTTTTGGCAAAGAAGTGGGTGTTTTCGAAAAAAAAAACGAACCTGTCTGATAGGAAATTACACGTTGAACATGATTGTTCATAACCATTTTTCGGTTCACGGTCATTTTCCCGAAGCCGAAATCCCGAACGGACATTTTCCCGAATAAGATTTTTCACGAAAAAAATTTTCACGAATCAGTTTTCCCGAATACCGAAATCCCGAATGAAGAATTTCCCGAATGTAAAAATTCCAAATATAGAATTTCACGAATCACTTTTTTTATTATTTTTATGGAATGTCTATTGCATAGTGGTATAACATTAGTTTTTTTTCATCCTCCAGAGGTTTTCGGTAATATAGTTTTTCAGAAGGCAAAATCACTCAAAAATGGCATAAAATTTCGTAAATCAAAATTTTTTTTCAAAAAGTTGGTCAAAATTGATGACACCTCGAAAAAAACTGATTTTTTGAATGTGTTTTCTTTTATTTGTACTACATTGCACTTGATTTTCATTTATTTTTTTTTACAAATTACCACCTTTTTTACTATATTTTTTGATTTATTGCAACAAAATAAAACTACCGGTAGTTTTTGGAAAAAACCGGCAGTTTCCGACTACTGAAGGTCAAAAAAACTATCGACGATTTCGGTAGTTTTTAGCAAAAATAAAATAAACTTTATTTAATAGTACATTAATTTTTTTAATTCGGGAAACAAAGGATTCGGGATTTCGGTATTCGGGAAAAAGAATTCGTGAAAATTTTTTTCGTGAAAAATCTTATTCGGGAAAATGTCCGTTCGGGATTTCGGCTTCGGGAAAACGGTCCATAACCCCATTTTTCCATTTTGAGTCTTATTTGAGCAGATATTCACAAAAGTTTCGATTTTTTCAAAAAATGCTGTAAATTGTTGAAAAATAGGTGTTTTTTACCCTTAATTTTTGTTCAAGGAAGCGAGTGTTTTTGAAAAAACAAAAAAACCTTCTGGTTGGAAATTACACGTAGAACAAGATTGTTCATAACTATTTTTCAATTTTGAGGCTTATCTGAAGAGATATTCACGAAAAACCGGTTTTCAGCAGACATTTACCCCTCCCCTGTGGGTAGCAGAGGGTTAAGGAGTCGTCCGATTTAGAATGTTGTGTAGTGGACCATTACGAACGTAAAACGCAAAAAAAAAATCAGGATTGAATTTTCGGGGGTTTGGTACTTTTTTTTATTATTTGCCTGGACTAATAGGTATAGGTATCTAGGTAATAACTTATCATAAAATTATTTATTCGAAGTAATTTATGGAAAATGAACTTACCAGCAAGTTTTAAATAATTATGCGATTGAGCTTTGGTCGAAGGAGTAAAAAAATCATCGTAATTGATAATCGAACGTTGTTTCGCTTGAAACCCGTTGCAAAAATTCACTTTGCCATTTACCATCGACATTATTCTTGTAAATTTTTCTTTCAATTTTGAACTAAAATCGAGTACTATGCAAGATTATGATAAAATGCACTATTAACGTTCATAAAATATTTACGACTTCTACAATTAATTTTTCCATTTTATACTCCTATTGCAGCGAAGTACTTAATGCCAATTCTGCAGATACCTAGGTACATCTATAATCTTTCAATAGGGATATCATGACATAAAAAAATATAAGGAGAATTAAAAGATAAAATTAAATATAATTTTAGGAAATCCCTCGAGCTGAATCATCTATCCCTGAAAGTTTCACGGCGTGATCCGATGTTATTTTTTCCTTGTGCAAATAAATTGGGTAAATAATCCGAGATAAATAAATAAACGAATATTAAAAAAATACTCGAACATTATTTGTACATCGTTTTATTTAACGCAGATATCATGATATCAATTAATGCGAAGGATGTAACTACTTAGTTATCTTTTTGGCATGATGTAATTTTCTGCGCAGATGTTTACCAAGGCCCAAAATCTTATCATTGAGTCATACAAGTCCTGATTTTTCGTCGATCACTTCTTTACCTACTCATAAACGCACAGGTGATAGGTATCTTACCTCTTCATAAACGAATGTCAATAAATTAAAATTAAGAAGTAATCGGTGGTATCGTGAGGATGATTTTCACATTTCTACTCATACCTATTGTTAAGATTACAGCGATCATGATGAACGTAGGTGTCTCTGAAAATAGATATAGATAAGTAATTACAGTATTATTGCGATTTTGTAAGTAAGTGCACACTATTGATAAATTTGGAGTACCAATACTTCGTGTAGCTTTCTATGAGTATTGGACGCATTTCAACAGAAAAAATTTCGAATTTTAAAAATCCGCCTGCAGGTGAAGATTTTAATTTTTCTTTGAGAAGTAAGGCACGTTGTTATTTAATTTTTTTTAATTTGTAATTTTTGTAATTCAATGATCGATGAACGAATTTTTCAAGTAAGTATGTATTTTTTGCAGTGTTCTTCAGGGTTTGTTTTTCACTAACTTACCTTTCTCCTCGGAACTCCCATGAAACTGGAACCAAACCAACGGCGGATTTTTCTTTCTTGGAATGAGAGAATTTCGTAGAAAAAAAATGAGAAAAATATGAAGTTCAATAACTTCGTAAAGCGAGTAAATTGACCAGGGACGACGAGAGAAATTGTGCGCCCTTTTCTCCGAAGAAATATCAAAAATTAATTTTTACTCTTTTTTATGGAAGAAATTTTGAAAAATTGCAATTTCAATATAATAAAAAAGGTTTGGTTCTATTTTAATGTATATTAATAAAATGAAATGCAAAGAGAACTTGGAAAAAAATTAGGGAAAACAGAATTTAAAGCTGAGTTTAGGAAATTAAAAATTCTTTTGTTAGGTACCCCTAGGGAGTTAAATTTGCACAATTTGTACTCCCTCCAGAGCTGAATTTTGGTGACGTAAATTTCTCATGTGCTACCGTTTGGAGTTGAATTTCGGTGAACAGGATTACCAAAAAAGACTCATTTTCGAAAGTTGTTTTTTTTCGAATGAAAAATTACACAGGGCGACAAAAATTTTTTTTTGCTCTGTGTCTGAGTTCTCATGCCGAAATTCTGTTTTTAGACATCAAAATACATCACCTTGCTCAATCCTGGCTTCCAAAGTTTGCTTTGGGGGGTGGGGGCCAAAAAACTGATTTTTCGAGGTCAATAAGCCTGAGCATTACAAAAAAAATTGAAGATTTTTTTTGGACTAATCTTGTAGGAAATTTCACGGCGAATCCAATGCTGCAAACCGCAGACCTCTTTTTTTTTTAAAAAAAAGTTACAGCTCATTCTTTCCAAAATTTTGTGAAAAAATCACATTTTTTTGTTTTTTATCGCAAAGAAGTGAAATTTGAGAGAAAAGTAAGGGTTTTAAGGCCATAATAACCATGAGAAGAGGTGTAGGAAATTTCACGGCAAATCGAATGCCGCAAACTGCGGACCTCTATCTCTTATTGAGAAAAAGTTACAGCTCATTCTTTCCAAAATTTTGTGAAAAAATCACATTTTTTTGTTTTTTTTTTTCGCAAAGAAGTGAAATTTGAGAGAAAAGTATGGGTTTTAAGGCCATAATAACCATGAAAAGAGGTGTAGGAAATTTCACGGCAAATCGAATGCCGCATACTGCGGACCTCTATCTCTTATTGAGAAAAAGTTACAGCTCATTCTTTAAAAAATTCTGTGAAAAAATCACATTTTTTGTGCCTTTTTCGCGAAAAAGTGAAATTTGAGAGAAAACGAAGGGTTTTAAGGCCATTATGACCACGGCAAAAGTTGTAGAAAATGAATTTCCTATCGAATAGGCCCTAGATGATTTTTCTGGGAGGCATCGTTTTCAAAATATTTTCGAATAACAGGGAACAGTATTACTGACAACTTTCAAAAAAGAAAGTAACGAATCAATTTTTGGCTGGCAAAGGTTTTATTGCATAAAAATTGTTGAAGGTGGTCCACTAACTAACCTTAATGACATACCACGAAAATTCACTACTCGAAAACGTAATAGACACATCTGACTCTTGGAAGAAATCTAACCATCCTTAGCAGTTTTCTGACTCGTAACTCTCAAGGTAATGAATTTACACAGGGAAAACTTTTTTTTTCAGAAAAGAATTGCAAAAAATGAATGTAAAACAAAAAAGTAGTGAACAACTTTTACAGTAGAACAAAACCCTAAAGAAACAGCGGGAAAGAATTGTTGGGGGGGGGGGGGGGGTTAAAATTGGTATTGGGTCGTGGTACATCATCAATGGTCATAATGGCCTTAAAACCCTTAGTTTTCTCTCAAATTTCACTTTTTCGCGAAAAAGGCACAAAAAATGTGATTTTTTTCACAGAATTTTGGAAAGAATGAGCTGTAACTTTTTTAAAAAAAGAGACGGAGGTCTGCGGTTTGCGGCATTGGATTCGCCGTGAAATTTCCCACAAGATTAGTCCAAAAAAAATCTTTAATTTTTTTGTAATGCTCAGGCTTATTGACCTCGAAAAATCAGTTTTTTGCCCCCCCCCCAAGCAAACTTTGGTCAAAACAAATATTTTTTCCTTTATTAGTTACATAAAAGCAACCCAAATTTGGCAATGAGAACCAAAAAACAAAATTCGTGTCGCCCTGTGTTATTGAGTGATTAGTAGCACAATTCTAATGCAAAATAATTTTTTTTGAAAGAAAAATTTCCATAAGTATTTTTTTGAGGGGTATCTAAAATGACGGGCTATAGAAATGATTGGGAAATAAAGAAAAATCCATAAAATAGCAAGAATTTTATTTTTTCGTATGCAGTAGATCCCATGACATTTTTATATAGGTGCTTGATGTGCTAAAAATTTGATATTTTTATCAACAAAAAAAAATTGAAAATGTTCTGTGTCTTTTGCAAAATTTCGTGATCTTTTATGCATGATTGAATTTTCTGTTTTTTCTTTTCCGAGGTGTTATCATGTCAGACGACAAATTGAAAATCTACTAGCAGAATTTTATCTTGCAGAGGGGGTAGCGTGCTTCCCATTAATGGCAAAATTAAATTTTGAAGCAAAAATCTAAGATTTGAGTCGGAATGTTTTTGAAAATTATGACCTTTTTTGAAAATTGTTTGTTTTAGTTGAAGAAAAATTGAGAAAAATTAGCAAAAATTGATGATTGATGTCAAAATGAAATCAATTCTCAGATGACAAATTGAAAATATTTTCCTCAGGAAAACGAATACCTCGTCCCTTTCTGGATTTTCAGGGTTTCCAAAATATCAAAATTTAAAAAAAATCAAAAAATTGAATTTTCGAGTTCCATAAAAATTTATTGAATTCAAAATTTGGCAGGTTGCAGGTCTTTTTAATACGAATAAAAATGTAAAAAGATTTTTAGTGAAGCTCCACAGGATGAGTACGAAATAGCGGTTTAAAAATCTTCAAAAAATGAAACCTATTTTTGGACCAAAAGGTCAAATCCCAAAAATTCCTATTGTACTGGGTTCGTTCGACTCAAACGAACACTATGAGCAGACATGGGTTTTAACAATGGAAATATATTCGGAAACCTTATTTTTATTGATCTGCTGAGATGTGGAAATTTTAAAGACCTGCTCAAGCCTGGAAATTTTTTCTTGGATAGTTAAGAAAATTAATAGTAAGTACTAAGAAAGCTGAACAAATTTTGTCCCGAAGATTTTTTTGTCTGGCATCAAAATTGAAGGAGCTGCGGATTATTTGAAATAAATGGACCTGAAATTTTCTTTAAAATTTCTCTACTTTGAATAATCCGTGGTCCTTTAATTTTGATGTGAGGCAGAAAAATCTTCAAAAAAGAATTGTTCAGTTTTCCAAGTACCTGCATAGACAGGTACTTTTCATTTCCTTGATTAGTTTTTTTGCCAGATTTTTCCGTTCAAATTTTTTTTTTGCTCTTCAATAGATAAGTTGAGCAAAAAATTATAACAGTGAATTTTTTCAATTTTTTAGATACCAATACCATCAACTTCCGTGATTAAAATTTTAGTTTATGTTCATTTTTGGCGTCATTTGCCCCTTAAATTTTAAAGATAGGCAACACGTTCATCTATGTACATATTTTTAATGGTACCCCGATGCTTTCCCACATCATTGAATGATCGAAGGTGATTGAAGAACCTATAGTGTTGAATTTTCTTTACGAAAAATTAGTTGGTACCTCAAGATTTACCGTATCGATCAATGCTAATTCTACAGTTACTTTGACAATAGGTACATAGGTACCTTATGTTTAACAATGCAACTCATGAGAAAAA
The DNA here is from genome assembly GCA_033439095.1 of Pseudococcus viburni. NCBI lineage: Eukaryota > Metazoa > Arthropoda > Insecta > Hemiptera > Pseudococcidae > Pseudococcus > Pseudococcus viburni. The sequence goes on from JAVBJF010000018.1 coordinate 622,043, forward strand.
AAAGAAAAACGTAATTTTTAAAATTCAATCATTCATTTACACAAATTTTTTTTTTTCATTTATACGAGTTACAGAACCTCAACATTTCATTTGTTCCTTTTCTTCAATATAAAGTTAATATTCTTTGGGACCAAAAAATCAAAAATGCTGGACCAAAATGGAATTTTTCCTGATTTTTTCAACCCAAAGCATAATTTTTCCCAGTTTTTTTACATCATTATTTTCGAAAAATTTCAATCTTGGACCTAATTTTTTACCCTTAAATGCAATTTTGCCGTCATTGAAGGAAGCTAAGAAGTCCGCTTCGTTTCGTTTTGATTTGGCTCTAAATACTCCATCAAGGCACTAAAAAATTGAGCAAAATTTTAAAAACTTCATTTTTTATCATCAATAAATCTTCTTTAAAATTTGATATTCAAATTTTCCAATGTTTCTTCTATTTTCATACTACAAAAAATAGTAGGTACTCTCATGGACAAACTGAAATCGCCTTATTGAATAAGGACAAAAATGAAAAATTTCAAAACTAGGTGGGATTTTCCGAATCAAAGTATGATTTTTCTCAATTTTTCTACAACTTGATAAAACAAAAAATTTTCAAAAAATGTCACCACTTTCAAAAAATTTCCTACTCAAATCTAATTTTTTAAATGAAAATTTAATTTTGCCATTAATGGAAGGCAAGCTACTCCTTTTGTCCTTCTCTCGCTCAATCTGGCTCCAAATATTTCATCAAAACCCTGAAAAATAATTGGAAAAAGTTAAATGTTTAAAACTTTATTTTTCAGGTATTATTTAAATAGGTACCATTAAAATTACGTAGGTCTCAAAATTTCGAATAAGCACTTCAATTTTTTTCGTTTCCATACTTCAAAACAAAAAATTAATATTTTTACGATAGAACCGTATTTAATTTATGGGAGAGAGGACGGGGAAAATTCAAAATTTCCGCTCGGAGTGGATTTTTTTCTGATGGTTTTCGATTTAAAAGTACGTATAATTTTTCCCAATTTTTTCAACTAAAAAAGGAAAATTTTCCATAAAAAGGTCGTAATTTCAAAAAAATCAGATTCAACTCCAACTATTTTGATTAAAGGTGCAATTCCGCTAGGCCAGGAGTTGTCCCTCCCCCCGTTCGGAAATTTTAGTTTTCATCACCAATCATGTTCCATTTAAATTTGATACTCAAATTTTCAAAAATTTCTTCAACATTTTTGCACCCTTCAAAATCCAAACAGAAGGAAATACTCCCCAAGACAAACCCAAGTTGACACATGGGAAGGGAGGTTTAAAATCTCCGACTGAAATGGCTTTTTTTTCTATTCAAAGAAGATTTTCTCCAACTAAATCATCTTAAAGTAAAAATTATTTTTAAAAAATGTTTAAACGGGGCAGTTATAATGCATGGAGGAGGGGGTTAGCATGTAGATCACATTATTTCTATACTTTTTTGTATGCTACACATGAAAAAAATTAGTTTCCTCATGATACAATTTCATTTAATCTTCAGCAGTTCATCTTTCACAAGTCTAGCTAATATTTCGACACCCTGCAAAAATAAATAAATTTTTATTATGATTATACCCTATTTGGCTACTTTATAAATTCTAATTGTAGGTAAGTACTTATTGAGAAAGATCGAAAAAATAAAACAAGATAATTCTGGATTTGGATTTTGACAAAAATTGGGGCAGTTTATTGGAGTGGGACACGTCCTGAAATTTTTTTCAAATTTTCTTACCCTGAAGAAAGACGGAGCTAGGAGGAAATTTTCGAAAAAATTCAGGACTTTTTTTCGATCCATTCTACTAAGTACCTAGTGAGTAAGTATATCGTGTAAGGTTCAGCCTACTTCTTCTATTTCATCCTCCGGCACCACTGCAAAACATAACCGAATACAAGGCGACGATCTTACTGCAATAAAATGGAAATCCGGGTAATATAAATAACGCACATTCAATACATTTATCGACAAAATCTTCGGGAACATGATCTATATTTTTGATCGTCAACCAGACAAACATAGAAGCTTGAGGAATTTCCCACGTTGCCAAATCTGAGACGGGAAAAAGGAATTTTTTATAAACGTAAAAAATTCACTGAAAAATATACTTGGTAACTTGTAAATACCTTTCATGTGTTTTTCTAGACATTCGATAAGAATCGAACGACGTCGATGATAGAATCGTCTGATAAATTTGATATGTTCCATGAAACCGTCGAACCCCATCATGTTCAAAGCTTCGTAAATAATCACCTAAGTAATTCGAAGGATACACCACCGAGTTTTTTTTTTGAATAGGTACCTACACTTATAAATCGATGACCAACCTGGCTAAATGGTGGACAAAAACTTGACGATGCTGTAACGCAACTCAACGTGGCAATAATTTCCTTGGCCGCAGTAACGTACCCGATACGAAATCCAGCACCAATTATTTTTGAGAACGAATCAAATCGAATGACTCGATTTTCACTGTCGATGGATAGAAAACTGGTAGGTAATTTTTCCTAAAAAAAAAAAAAAGAAAAACGAATTGATAATATTTCTCGTTCAAATCTGCGATGAAGATTTGTTGATTGTTACATATGTATTTCAAATTCAAATTGATTTAGGTATCTACCGAATTGTCAAAAGTGAGTAAAAAGTAAGGGTCGTCTTCTAAAATCAAGAAATTGAAGTAACAAGCGATTTTGTAAATTTCTTTCACCGTTTCAGCTGATATTAGTTCTCCGGTGGGGTTGCAACCGACTGGACTGAGGTAAAAAAGCTATCAAAAAGAAGATTTAGGTAATTCATTCATATTGGTGATTAGTTCTCAGAAAAGAATTCTTGGATAGGTACTTTGGGCATGGGTAAGTTCTTCTTTTGACGCTCGAATAATAAATTTGCTAATTTTTGAGGAGAAATCCCATGGTCCGGATCACTTTCTACTTCGATTAATTCGAGATTCAAATGTTTCAGCTAAAACAAAAAAGAATGAAAATTGTTTTCAACTTTTTTATGAAAGGCTCTAGCAAATAAAAGCTCGGTAGATGAATCAATCTCGATAAGGCGATAAAAACTATTTTTCGAGTCACTTTGTTCAAATTTTCAAAATTTATTTTTGTTTGGATTTTTTCAATCAGTCCTTACCCTACTCCATAAGGCCTCAAAATCCAACTGTTAAACTTTTTTTGGAAAAACTAAAAAAAATTATTTTTGCATGGATTTTTTGCTTTATACCTACTCGAGAATATCATTGAGGCTCATTTTTTAGAAGGAACCCCTAAGAAGTAAAACTATTTTCTTACCCATTTTTTTTTTAAATTTCGATAAAAAAATCGAAAAATAATCTTGAAAAAATTTTTTCTCAATAAAATGTTTTAGTACCTACCTACATATAACATAATTATTTTAACTAAAAAACATTCTCGATGACGAAATAACATATCTTACGCAATTTTTTTTCTTCTGGAAAAAAACTACAATGGAAAATTTCTTAAAAATCGTCGCCAATTATTTTTATGGGCTGAAATTTGTTACCATTATATCAATATCATACCAGGAAATTTTTTCAGTATCTTTTCATCGGATACCTTGAAAAAAATAATTTTCGTGAAGACCTCTGAATATGGGGTTTCGATAAAAAATGAATGTCAATACTATTTATGAGTAAATTTTGCAAAGTCGTTTTGAGATCTAAACACAGCTCGCCAACTTTTTTCTCTTAAGTCTCTTCCATATTCAAAAAAAACTTCAAAACGATCACCCCATCGAAAAAAGTATCCTGGATTTCGACCAAAAATCGTGATGTTGTTCACTTTGAATGGAGAACATTCTAAAAAGTTTTTAGCCCCCCCCCCCACTCGCACCCATCATAAAAAAAGGACTAAGCAGAAGGATACTTTGAGTGGAAGACCTCCCAAAACTTTTTTTTAGATCTACAGCACAAAGGGGAATGGAGCTAGAGAACTTCAAAGTGGGATCATTTTCAAAAGAAACCTGCCTCATTTATTCCCTAAAAAGGTGCGATTTGAGAGAGGCAGGGTGTTCTTTTTGGTTCAAAAATCACTTCTCACTGTACCAAATCAAAAAAATTCCAAGTGGAAAAAGCTTCTCAGGACTCCCTAGAACATTTGACAAACTTGTTTTATAAGTAGATAAAAAGTTCGCGAGTGACTTACATTGGCTATCATTGCAGCATACATAGGTGACTGAATAATAATCGGATCTCCTGGCAAAACACACATTCCTACTATCTGATGAAGTCCATTAAGACTTCCCGCAACTGTGATTAAATCTTTCTTACTCCAGTCTTGTTTACCGTGGAATTGATCCTGGTAATTTTTCAACGTAACTAAAAGCGGTGCATATCTGAAATAAACGATCGACTATTGATTTATTTATTCCAAAATCTACGACAACCAGCGGCGATTTTGGAAGGGAAATTTGAGGAAGTCAGAAAGTTCAAAAAAACTCAACATTTAAAAAAATATTTTTTATACGAATTTATCAAAAAAAACCCACACGAAACAAGAATCGATTCACGTGTCTCGTATTATCGATAGTTGTTATTTTCCAGGACGTGGAAGAGTAGGAAGGGGTGATGTTCGAACGATGAACGAGTGATCCTCCACTTAAATCTTCGCTTTCGATCCAAAAATCTCGAATTAGCTGCAATTACATTTCTCAAATCACATTTTCATCAGTAAAATTGTCTCAAAATTTTCCCAACTTTGCTTTATTATTATTTTTTCAATTTCTTATTTTTAATACTTTTTAAAATTTATTCTAGATATATGTACTTACTTATTATAGAATTGGGAAGAAATTTTGAAAAATATGAAGTCGGAAACTTTTTTTTAAATTCGGGCATTTTCGAGGGGAGAAATATTCCAACAAGTATGAATTTGAAAAAATATGAAGAAATCCTATTTGGAAAATATTTGATTCTGAAATGTTTTTCAACTGTAATTTTTTTAAATTCAAATTTTCTCAAAATTTTTCAAACTTGGATTTACATTTTTTTTAATTATATTTTTTAAATTTCTTTCAATTTGCAATTTTTTTGCAAAAATTTTAAATTTTTTCCTCAATTTTTATTGACCTTTGAATTTTTGAAAAATGTTTTCAACTTCATGTTTTTAAAATTTCTTTTGAGTAAATAATTGAAAAGAATTTTTATTAGAGTCGAAAAAAATTAAACTCAGAAATTAGAATAAAGGACTTGGATCTTTAAAATCCCGTTTATGGCAAAAATAATAGGTATATTTTTACTGGGCACATTTTACCGAAAATCTGGTAAGTATTGGAAAAATCATCAAAATTTAAAAAAAAAATCATGAAAGTTTGACTTCCCTAACTTCCCTCGGAAAATCGACTCTGAAAATAACGAGAATTCGAAATTTGAAATGAATTTAAACCGATTGATAATATTACCCCTCTACATTCATATAACCCAACGCATCATCTAATCGTTTTCCAGTCACTTTGAAAGAGTTGCCGTTATTAAATCTGATAAATACATCTGCAAATGGGCAGCAGTTCGGATTAGGGGTGCCGACGGAAAACTTGAATGTTTTATCTTTTTTCACTTGAGCCATTTTCTGTCCTAAAAATAAACGAAATGATTATATGACTTACCTATCACAAATATAGTAGTTTATTGGAAATAAACTTACCAGCAAGATCTATATAATTACGCGATTGAGCTTTAGTAAGAGGAGTAAAAAAATCATCGTAATTGATAGTCGAAGGTTGTTTCATTTGAAGCAACTCGGAAAAATTCACGTTGTCATTTACCATCGACATGATTTTTTCAATTGTGTAGAAATATTGAGTATTATACAAGATTATGATACGTTCATAAATTAATATCTAAGGCGTCCACAATTTATTTTTCCATTTTATACTGTAACTAAGTGCCTGGTACTTATTGTCAAATCTGCTGATAAATCTGTAATCTTTCAATAAGTAGGTAGGTCACGAAATAAAGAAACATAGGTACCTACTTGAGTAGAATTAAAGGATAAAAAAAAAAAATGAAATTTCCAAACTGGTTCACATATCTTTAACGGGATCCAAATCCAATGTTATTTTTTTATTCTGTGAATAAACTGGGGAAAAATAATTCGAGATAGGTACCTAAATAAATGAACGATTTTTGTACATCTTATTTTTCATTGCAGGTACATAGCAGCAATGCAATGGATGTAAAGGATGTACGTAATTATTTTCATCACGTGATGTAATTTTTTGCGCAGAAGCTTAACAGGGCTCAAAATCTTATATCACATTTTTGCTCATGTCATAAATGTACAGGCGATACCTCTTCACGAACGAATGTCAATAGATTAAAATTAAAACGTACCAATTGGTGATATCGCGAAAATGCTATTCACTTTTCAACTTGTTGTTGAGATTACATGGTTCATGTCAAAAGTGTCTAATAAATAGGTAGATACCTATAAGTAATTATTACCTACAGTATTATTGTTATTTTCCAATGCACATTATTGATAAATTAAGTACCAATTCTCAGGCACGGTTGAAAGGGAGTATGGAGGTATCAGTCCAGGCAAATGAGAGAAAAAATGTACCAAACCCCACAAAAATTCAATCTTGATTTTTTTTCGCGTTTTACTTTCGTAATGGTCCACTACACAACATACTAAAATGGACACCCCATAATCCTTCGCTACCCCCAGGGGAGGGGTAAATGTATGCTGAAAATCGGGTTTTCGTGAATATCTCCTCAAATAAACCTCAAAATTGAAAAATAGTTATGAACAATATTGTTCTACGTGTAATTTCCTATCAGAAGGTTTTTTTGTTTGTTCTAAAACACTCACTTTCTTGACCAAAAATTAAGGGTAAAAACGCATATTTTTCAACAATTTTCAGCATTTTTTGAAAAAATTGAAACTTTTGTGAATATCACCTCAAATAAGCCTCAAAATGGAAAAATGGTTATGAACAATCATGTTCGACGTGTAATTTCCTATCAGACAGGTTCGTTTTTTTTCGAAAACATCCACTTCTTTACCAAAAAATTAAGGGTGGAAAACGCCAATTTTTTCAATATTTACAACATTTTTGAGAATGATGGTAGGTTTAAAAAAATTTTCAAATAATTTTCAAATTTTCTCAATTTTGAATAATCCGTAGCCCTTCATTTTTGACGCTAGGCAAAAATTCTTCGGAACAAAATTTGTTTAGTTTTCAACTTACCTACTATTCATTCTCTCGATTAGTTTACGTATTTTTAAAATGAATTCCTTTCAAACTACTTTTTTTGTAGCCCCTTCTATTTTAAAGTTAGACAAAAAGTCATAAGAAGAAAATTTGTTCAGTTTTAAAATAACTATAAATTCCCATGGTTGAATGATTTTTTTCGTGATTTTTTTGGAAACAGCATTTGCCCTTTCAATTCAGTATTGAGTAGGTAAGTACCTGGTTAAGTAGTTATATCCAAAAATGACGCATGGCAGATCACTCACCGCACACCCTGTACAACCCCTCCAGAGCTGAATTTTGAAATGTTAAAAAATTTCTGTACCCTTCTTTAGAGTCGAACTATATTAAGAGTACCGAAAAATTTAAAAACTTGGAAAAAAATACCTTCTGGGCATTTCCATACTAAAACAGACCATGAAGTCGAGTCTTTCGATTTTGCTCAAATTTTGTGACCAAAATTCAAAAAAATCGAAAACGTAAAGTAACACATTGATTACAACTAATTCAAAGGCGCTGATTTTGAATATGTACTCAGTTTTTTCATTCGATCCCTCTGAACCCCCCTAGTAGTAGTAGCCTCCTTGATAGGGCCAAAATTCAAAAAAATGAAAAATAACGTGTGATTTGTCGTTTGTTAGGTTTATGAGAGCGCTGAGTTCAAAAATTTGCTTATTTTTTTTTGACCGTTTAGAGCCCCTCTAGCCTCCCAATTTTGGGAAAAACTATGTTGAGAAACGAAAATATCGTGTGGCATATCGATTCTAACTAATTTGAGGGCGTAAAATTCGAATATCGATTTATTTTTTGATACAACCCCCTCCCCAAAATTTTTTGAAAGATTCAATTCCGTATTGACCATCTAAGACTGGAGGAAGGGGTCAGTTCGTTCACGGGAAGGGGGTCGGATTAAAAAGTAAGTCGACATTCGAATTTTACGCCTTCAAATTAGTTTGAATCGATATGCCACACAATATTTCAGTTTCTCAACATAGTTTTTCCCAAAATTGGAGAGCTAGAGGGGCTCTAAAGGGTCAAATTCAAAAAATAACCAAATTTTCAAACTCAGCGCCCTCAAAAACCTAACAAACGACAGGTCACACGTTTTTTTTCATTTTTTTGAATTTTGGCCCTATCAAGGAGGCTACATAGGGGGGTTCAGAGGGATCGAATGAAAAAACTGAGTATATATTCAAAATCAGCGCCTTCGAATTAGTAGTAATCGATGTGTTACTTTACTTTTTCGATTTTTTTGAACTTTGGTCACAATTGTGAACTTCCGTACTCCCCAGGGGTCTAGAGATCCCATCTTGAAAATTTGTTGGCTGAAGAAAGGGTAAAAATGTCTACTCACTGTAATTTTTTCAGTTTTTTAAATGGTAGCTTTTATCTTTTGTTCTTATCATGAAAATTGAACTTTCACCACCAAAATTTAACCTTGAGCTTTTCAAAATGAGATTACCATTTTTGGAACCTCCTATTAATTCTCTTTTAGACCCCGCAAACAGTTCTTCCCCAAGTATAACCTATCTTGAGATAAGAGCCTTCAAAGTTGGGTAATATGGCTGAAAATTGCAATTGCATAAAAATTTCGAGGCCTGCCTCCCCACCCCCTTGAAGGTTAGAAAAGAAAAAATCGTCGTTTTGTGAATAGACCACCAAGGGGAATTCGTAAAAAAAATTTGAGCGAAATCTGAAGACCCGACTTTATTTTTGGTCTGTTTTATCATAGAATAGCCTTACTTAGATAAGAGTTAAAACTTAAAAGAACTAAAAAAATTCAAAATTGGGTAAAATTTTTGAAAAAATTCGAAGTTGAAAAAAATTCGAGAAAAAACAATAAACTTAGACCATTTAGTATTAACATAGACCGCGCTACGGTCCATAAGACGTATGTTGTTACGGTGTTCCAACATTAAATTGGGTCCAGGGCAGAAAACGCGGAAAATGATCTAAAAACGAACTCGCGTCATTTGATTTCACTCTAATTGTTTCTATGAGTCTCCATTGATAGTACAAATTGTTTGACTACCGATTTTCCGAATTTCGTTTGCAGCAATGGTCCCAATTCACGCGAATAAATACTGGGTCCAGGGCGGAAAATAGCGTATTTCCATTCTTTACCGCAAAAAAAATACGGGACGAAAATTCTACTTTCTGATTGGCTGTTGGACTTTATCAACACGTCTCTGGTCTCTCGCCACTATTATCTTCGCAAATGTAAATCCTAGTAAATCGTAACATCACAAGCTATTTACTCAATTGAGGAGCTTGGTATCAAAGTGAGACAAGCGCCAGTGACACTCTACGACAAAAAGGACCTTATGTGTCAGAATTTTTTTTTTCTATTTCTTGTTCTCTAACTGTTGGAGAACAAAATCTGTTAAGAAAATTAGAAAAAATTTTCTGACACATAAGGTCCCTTTTGTCGTATAGTGTCACTGGCGCTTGTCTCACTTTGATACCAAGCTCCTCAATTTAATTCTTTTTACGCGGAATTTCAGTTATTTATTTCATCATCTAAGTAATTGAAAATTAATTTATGAAATGAATTTAAAAAGCCACTTGTATACTTATTATTACGCATTCCGAAAATCAAATTCGAGGTAAACGCAAATAATTGTATTTTGTATTCGTTTTCGTATTCTAACTGGAATATACTTATAGATCTACCTAATTCATTCATTAATGTATTAATGAAAATGAGAACATGCTTGCTTTGTTGCTAACGCCAAGGTAAGGTTTACCTTTACCAAATTTATAATTGTTCTGATCTTTCATTATCTATTATGCCATTCGTGCTCAAATAAATATTTTATAACTAGAAAGATATGCATAGATAGATGTACCTACGTTCGTCTCCGGTTAAAAGCTTATGAATATGTAGAAAGGAGTATTTTAAAAATTGAAAAGGAAGCTTCTTCATCTTACGATCAATATACTTCTCTTCGCATTATTGATCATATTTTGTTCAATACCAATTTTTTCCAAAAACTATTACGACTTCATGAATCTATTTCATAATTGGACTTCACATTCTTTTTATTTTTCGCCAATTTCTATCAGTTAATCAATAAACACCAATTGCTTACTTGGTGAAAGCTATCACCGGATTCATTTTGTTTACCTCGAATTTGGCTTTCAGATATACGCGATATTCGCGTGGGCAATTTAAATTCATTTTATGAAGTTACTTTCTATCGTTAGGCATACTTAATTTTATTTAAACGATAAATAAAAATAATTAATACGCGTATTGAATGAATGAAATTGGCGTAAAAGGCAATGCATTAAATAACAGGTGATTAGAGGCATGTTGATAAGGCGACCAGCCAATCAGAACGTAGAATTTTCGTCCCGTATTTTTTTTGCGGTAAAGAATGGAAATACGCCGGAAAATACGATCAAAGCACCGAACTCGAACCAAAAACGAAGTTGTATCCTCTCATTTCGCTCCAATTTTTTTTTATGATTGATGCAAATTGTCTGACTGCTGATGTGGTATAATTTCTCTTGATTTTTCCCGTAGAAATGGGCCCAATTTATGCAAAATAATTTAAAAAATATTGTTGGAACTCGCCGCTTATCAGTAGCGCGGTCTATGTTAATACTATATGGTCTAAGACAATAAAAAAAATCAGTGCAGCCATTTAAAAGCCTAATCCAAACCACATGACTTATTCGACCAATCACGTCGCAGCATTCTAATCAAACCATTAGTTGCCGGCGTGATTGTTTATTTTGGCGTTAATTAGTCATTTTCTCATTTAAATTCGAATGATTACGTAATTTAAAGTCGTATACGTTCATTTCTTAGTCTTCTAACTAGTAATTCTCCCAAATGGCTAAAGATACGGTCGTATTTATCATCTGTTCCGATGCTACAGCCAAAATAATGACTCATCTTTTCATCTACTCATTTGGCAATCAACTCCGGCGCTGGGTAACTAAACTGTATGAAGAAAGGTTCGAAATGGTTGATACAATTTGACAGATTTCAGTTCAACGTTCACGAGTTCTTTATTCTTCTATCTTCAGGTATTCTTAACCAGTAAGTTGAATATAATTTTTTAAATTCGATCTCGAATAGCTACTAACACCTACATTGTTTGTTTATATTCAAGTTCGCAGATTATGCTTACTATAAGTCGAAAAGTCGATGTCGGAAGATGCTACGTACTACGAAGAGTAGAATCGCAATGCAATATGTTGTATTATGCTAATGACCGTTACAACTCGCATAGCCACACGTTTAGATTAATTTACACCCGCGTTTCGGTATCAGGTATACATATCGAAAGTTAATTTATCCACGAATGGGAATACAATCGATACGAAATGCATTGACAATGACTTGTGTTCTATCCTCAGTCTCTAGATTGAAAAGAAAGTCTACACTACCGTTCGAGCCATTAGCGTTTCATAGAAAAGTAGGCAAATATGTGTCAGTCGAAGACTGATGACTGTAGTTTAACGACGATGAAGAGTTATTCGAGTATGTGCATGTGGTCCTTCTCCGGCGTCGTTGCAAATTGTACCGTTTTGATGTTTCTGCTCGATTTGCAGTATGGAAGTACAGGTAAGATCGTATTTGGTAGAATTATCGTTAATTCTACCTTCTTCTAAATTACTGTTTAGATTGACTTGGACGAATCGTGTGTAAATTCTTACAAGATTAATCGAAATTGCTCTTTACACAGCTAGATGAGATTAACACCGTATCGTCGAGTATTGAATAACATATTCGACGTACAGGATGTAATATAAATTTCGTATTTTGAATGAAACGTGTATAGTTTGCAGAATAACATACCAACATCATGGATGTACGATTACGATTGCGAGGACGCTTTAATTGCAGAAAAAATTTCTCCGTTGCAACATACATAGGTATGAGTACAATTACAACAACGATGAGGCGATGATGAAGTGATATTGGTATTTACAAATATGTAATGTGTTATCGGTTACATATTTTTATAGGTGCGTCTGTGTGTTTTCAATTTGTTCGCAATTGTGGTATCGATCAAATGAGGGTACGAGCTGACTATGGGTATCTTTGGTTATCATTTCTATCGATGGAATGATGCAGGAATTTGTCTTCGGCGAGTTTCAAGGCTATGAAGAAGTTGTATCGGTGGAATTGGGAATTCTCAGCATTTTCGGTTGTTCAGTTCGGATTTTTTGTGGTGATTTGTTCGTTCAGTTGGAAGGAGAGGAGATTTGGTCTTTGGGGTGAAGTTGGGACCGTGGGAGGTATTATTGGTGCGTTCGATGGTCTTGCTTTAAAAATTTTTCTGCTTGTAGTTGTTTCGAGTTGATTGATTCCTAATTGGTCCTCAAATCTTCGTTAGAATTCAGTTATGCAATAAGCAATTGTATGAATAATTTTATGAACTAATTCGGTGATTCGGTGATTCCTGAAATTGATGATCGGATTAGATATTGATTACAAAACTGTAGGAAATTATTTTCGAGTAAATTGTGGACTTTGATTCTGAAAATTAACGAGATTCAAAAATGAAAATTATGATTTTGGGAATATTGATGAGTAAAATGATCAATAATTTTCATTTTAATTTTAATTTATAAATTGAGTAGTTATTTTTGCATAAATTTTTGATTTTTTTGTTGCTTTTTCTGGAAGTATTTATCCTACTATTTTTTTTTTTGTTGATTATTTGAAGAAATAAGTATTATTTTTTTAAATAAAAAAGTCATTTCGTAGAATGGGAACAAGTTTTTGAAATGCATAAAAAAATTGGTAAGTAAATTATGAAAAAAATTACACCGGTTTTGCTATATAGGTAGGGTTATTTCATGTCAAGTAGACCATAGGATTATGAGTCATCGATTTTTTCAAATTTTGGGTACGAGTAGAGGTCACCTAACGATGACGAAATCTCAAACCGGAAGTTTCGGCGATTTTTTAGACAGAATCACGAGCCTGTGAAATTCAACCAAAAATTATGAAAATTTCAAGTAAAGAGTGTGATCATGAGTTAAAATCAACTTAGTTATTTTTAGTGAAAATTCTGATAAAATTCTCAGTAAGTAATGGATCTTTTTATGTAGATCAAAAAATTGCATTTTCGAGAAAGAGTTTTTCTAAATTGTGACTTCTGGTAAAATTTTTGAGCTTTATAAGAAAAAACATTTAAAAATTCAGTAAAATAAAAGATTTTTTGCAGTTGCGATGATTTTTTCACTATTTCAGTGGAGTGAGCAAATTTTTGATGAATTTTGAGATCCATTCTGAGCATTGAAAATTACATTAAAATTTATTTGCCATTATTTTGAAAAAATTGTTTACATTTAAACTTGAAATTTTTGGGTTTTTATGAGCCCTGATAAATTTTTTTGATGAAATTGAGCAGTATTTGATGAATTTTGTGCTAAATTCGTATTCTCAAACGTGTTATAACCGAATTTCATGAACGTTATTTCAAGATTAATTTTACATTGATTAAGGGTCTCGGGATCGGAAGAAATCCACGGTGCAAGCATTTACGTTCTAACGAAATTTTACTGAACGTAGGTAATTCAAGTTGATAAATTTCAAGTTTTCACAATTTTACAAAATTTCAACAGTACCTATGTGGTCAGAATTAGGGAAAAATTCCCTCTTTTTTGAAATTCAGGAATGAATTGGCAAAAAACTAAGATAATGAATTTTTTGGGGAAAAATGCAAAGCTAAGTCGAAAGAGGTATTGTTTTTCACTTACCTATTGAAAATATTTTTTCACCCGTTGAAAAAAAAATCGGAAAATACTAAAAATGTGGAAGTGCAAGGTGGGTCATTTATAGTATTATCTGAAATTCAAAGTCGCTTCAATGGTATATACAAAAAATTGAGCTTTTGGGATTATGGCATTCAATTCTACAATGTTTTTTGAGTTGGAAAAAATCATTAAAACATTTTTCGCATCAAGGATCAATAGGTTAGGCCTAATTTAATTCGTGTATTAAATAATTGTAAAGCCCAAAGAAAAAAAAAGGAAAAAACTGAAAAAATTAGCTATTCGGAAAGATTTGAAATCGGCTTGGTTGAATTTTTTTTTGAAGTTCTTGAATCCATTTCCAGCGTTTTTTTTTTTTACTTTAAACTCATAATTCAGCGGGGGGAGGGGGGGGGTGTAAAGCATCGACGTATTGGTCCAAAACTTGAAAATTTTTCGTTTAATAAGGTGATAAAATGCATGTTTTTTGACCTTCTGAATCCTTTTTTAGGGTAATTTCAATTCCAAATTCAGAGAAATTTAATTCTCGGAGGTAGAATAAACGTAATTTTAAATTTTTGCACCGAATGGTGTTCAATTTTGGACTTTTCCTTTCACCTCAGAGGATCAACTTTTAGATTTGAACTCGAAATACCTTATCCTAGAAATAAATTCTGGAAGTCAAAAAACACGGATTTTGATATCACATTCGATAAAGTCGAAAGCTTTAAATTTTATCCGATCTCCCCCCCCCCTCCTGAGAGTTAGTTTAAAATCCCTCTTTAATTCAGCCATTTCTCAAATTTTTTCGAATAATTTTTTCACGTTTTCTTTCATTATTTTGTTGTATTGCGATGTAAATCAATTGGGCTTACCGCCCCCTCCCCCCCGGGCAGAAAAGTTCTGAAAACTACTTCCCACGACTCAAAAAACTTCAAACGTGGAAAGTTTTGTGAGAGGTTGATTTTCATCCAAAAAATAATCCTAGCCTCAAAAGTTAACAAAAATCGTGAGATGATTAGCGAGTTTAATTTTCATCTCAAAAATCATCCCAGTCAGAAAATTTCAGAGAATGCCTGGGATGATTCGTGAGCTTGATTTCCATCCCAAAAGTCATCCCAGCCTCAAAAACTCAAAAAATGCGTTTCAAAATTTTAAAATTTTTGGATAATTTTCTTCACAGATGAAAAATATTTAAAATTTCGAGCAGTGGCGTTGGAAAGTGGGGTAAAAGGGGTACACTGTACCCTCTAAAATTCTGACAGGGGAAAAATATCACTTGTACCCCCTCCCTCCCGCCCTCCCTCCCCAAATTACATCAGATAGGAATTTTCAAAGCATTAAAACATCAAAAAAATGCTTTTCTTGGGCTTTAAAATCTCAATTTTTTCAAAGCTTCGTTCGAATCGGGCATGAACAAAATCACAATTATATAAATTATTTGAGGCGACAGATCGAAAGAACGCTCCTTCTTGCCCCCTCCCCCAAAAATTCTTCTGATATTCCCCACTTCGTATCCTTCCAAAAAAAACTTCCGACGCCACTGATTTCAAGTATTTATATCTATGTGCCCTCCTTACTCTGTCATTTTATTACATGTATCATACCCTCTTATCACATCGAGGTTTTTTTTTTTTTTGCAGAGAACTTTACTAACATTTTGACGCAATCTTCCAAATATCTGAGATTTTACCATTAAATTGTCAATATTTTATATAAAAATTATTTTTTTAAAATGTGCAATGAAATGTCATTAAGTCGAGTTCTTTTTTTGAGTTTTTGAACTTTTTTTGGGGCTTAAAAATTTCTAACCGACCTCACCTCTGATACATATCCATGTTGGAAAAACAAAGAGTCGAAACAAGACATAAATTATTTTGATTTAAAAATTTTATAAATCGTGTTGAAATTCTGATTTAGAATCTCCATCATTTCTTCCTACGCATTTCATCCCTCACTCCTTTTCATAAGCGCACCAAAGGAGGAGGCTCAGGGGGCTTGAGCCCCCTTCTTACGCTCGGAAAGGAGATTTTTTATCACAGTAATGTGAAAAAGTATATTTTTTTACTCTTTAGACATGTTTTTTTTTTAATTCGCCCTCGCTTCACTCGGGCAGTATTTTTAATCCTTCTATTTTGAAAGTTAATGATTTTTCACTGATCTTTCATTCAAAAATCACCAACTTCTCAATCAATTTCCAATTTGTCAGAAAAAATCAATAATTTTAACTGAAAGATCAGTGAAAAATCATTAAAATTCCGCAATTAACAAGTTACTCAATTTTTTCATTGAAATTTAACCCCTCCTTCATTTCTTCTCAAATTTTCAGCCCGTCCCTTAAATAATTTCTGAGTGTGATTATGCTCCTTTCCCTTTTGTTGGGCACTCGACACCTTCCCAATTACATTATTTCGATCTCGTTTATCGACCCGAGACCACGGATCACTCGAACCGCGAATTTTACTACGTACATTACGCATACTATGCACACCGTCAACAAATACAATAAGGTAAACACAGCCAAAATAAAAACCTTGTAAAACACATGCGACGCCACGACGTACTGTGAATCATCGTCACAGAGGAAAATTTCGTTCGATATAATATTAAAATCATGCTAATTCCTAATTGTAATAATTTCTCATTTTAGAGGTCTCCAACTCGATACTTTGTCGCAATCGATCATCATTCGTCCTCGTTCGATATTCGCACTGGCAAAATAAATTTATGGAATTTTTTCGACAACAATATTACGCTCATCTGCGTCCTTCGAAATCATACATCGACACACTTGGCATCCTGGTGAAAATTCATTCGACGGAAAATTTGAAAAATCGTTCTCCGAAAGATCGTCGCGATTACGACGGATCATCGCGAGTATCTCGAAGCCTCGGGAGGGAAACGACTCAACGACTCATGCATCGCGAGCTCGTAAACGTGTACTCGCTCGTGCAGTCGTTAGATGAACGTTGCTATAAACAGTGTAGTTTCGTCGAGCTCTCCATGCGGTTAATTTATTTCGATCGGAGTGTCGAGTGGTGCGAATTTTTTTACGAATACGTCTCCGATCTCTCGCGTGCGTGGTGATTGGTGCTGGTGAATTCGTGGTGTAAATTTTTCTTCTTCACGAGGATGAATCATTTTGCGGATTAGGATCCTGAGTCAGCGTATTATGTAAGTCGCTGTAGCCGATTATTTTTACCTAGGTCTTGGCAATGGGTTTTTAAATCTAAGATGAGAGACTGAGAGGCTGAGTTTAGTTGTGATTTTTTTTATTCGAATTTCTTTATTTTCGGTGTGATGGGTTTTCATCGAAAATGGTGGTGAGTAATACGAGTCAGAGTGATTCCAAGGAAGTAAAAAAAATTAATTTTTTTAATAAAAAGAATGATTGAGAAGATTTTGTGATGAATTTTCGAGTTGCATTGTTGCGATTGAGATAAAAATTATCTTGAACCCTTTTTAGAAACAGAATTGATGGTGATCGGTGTGATGAAATTGAAAATTTTCAGCGAAAATTTGAATCAAATTGATTCAAAAATGAATTTCTGCAATTACAATTTGTCAAACAGCTGAAAAATTTTATTCTTTGCTTGAAATGCTTTCTTGTATTTTACATTTTTTCCCTGATTTTTTCAGTATTATTTTTTGAAAGATTGTTTACAAATTTTTGCGTTTCTCTCAATTTGAAGGAACTGTCAACTTTTTTGAACTTTACAAAGGAGTAACTTTCTCGTTATGGGAAATAGGCAATATTTGTGCATAATATATTTGTAGATCATGTCAATTGCTATAAAAAAAAGTTTTCTACAAATTTCGATTATAAACAAAAAGAAGGCGTGTGGAAAATTGCCACAGCCTGCATTTTTTCAAATTTTTTCTGTGCAATCAACACTGGTTGTGATCTATTTTTAGTGCTGAGTTCGAATTCGAATATGATTTCAGTATTTCTCCATCACGTCAGGATTTTTTGTAATTTGAATTTTTTGTTGGGAATTTGTTTTATAATTTTCGATACATAACTTTTGACGCTTGGAGTCGATTTTCTGGCAAAAAAAAAGAGTTATGCAAAAAAATGAATAGAATATAAATTGTAGAGCATAAAATTTCCTTTTTTTGGAGTCTAATCAGTTTTTTCTATGGAAGCTTAGGTTTCAAGATTTTTCTGTTGAAAGTTCGAAGTTCAATTTTTATATGTATTTTTCTATTGAAAATATCTCAAAACTAAGCCTCCTAGGAAACAATTAATTGGACCTTACATGAAAGGAAATTTTACGCTCCGGTGGCAGGGAGGCTTGATTTTCCCAAAAAATCGATTTTTTTGTAGTGAACACAGGCATCGTAGCGGGTCACTTTTTTAGGGTGTTTGTCACTTTTTTCGACTTTAGTCACTTTTGGTTACATTTCTTGTCTAAAAGGTCACGTTGGTTACTTTTTTCCCCTCAAAAGTCACGTTTTCTTCGCACTTTCAGGCAAAAATTTTAATTTTCATGTAAAAATTGCTTTTCTTCAAAATTCTTCTAGAAAAAAATTTAAAAAATTATTTTTGCTCGTTTGTTTGTTGTTTTGACGAAGGAATTTAATAAATGAAATTATTCACGTCTTTTCAATTGATTTATCTTTGAAATGTTTGCAGAAAACTACTAAAAAATTGCCCCCTCACCAGAAAACTGTAAAAAAAATTTTCCCCTGAAAAAAATTAAATTTTTGGTTACTTTTTGGTCACTTTTGCTGAAAAAAAGTTACTGAAAGTTACTTTTTTCTTCAAAAATTTCGCTAAGATGCCTGTGAACAACATTTTCAACATTTCTCATTTTTGTAACAATTGAAATATCAAAGGTTGGAAATTCTACAATTTTTTACTGTGTGATCGATTCTGATTGGTGATTCTGACCAATTTTTAGTGCTGCGTTTGAATATGATTTCCGTTTTTCTCCATTTTGTCAGGAGTTCTTCCTATTTGATTTTTTTGTTGAAATTTTTTTACACCTTAAAGCATATTTTATGAGCACAGGAAGAGTCTACGCAAAAAAATGTATAGAACATGAATTGTAGAGCGTAAAATTTCCTACCAGTAGAATTCAATTAGTTTTTTTCTAGGAAGCTCAGTTTTCGAGATATTTTCAATAAGAAATACAAGTTGAACTTTTGAATTTTCGACTGAAATATCGCAAAAGCTTGGCTTTTTAGAAAAAAAAACGAATTATGCTCTACAGTACAGAAAGGAAATTTTACCCTCTACAATTTATGTTCCATTGATTTTTTCCGTAGAACCCTTCCTTTGCTCAAAAAATTGACTTCAAGTGTCAAAAGTTATCAAAATGTTGAGAAATTTTCAACAAAGATTCAAATCGTAAAAAATTCCAACGTGCTGGAATTTTTTCACTATTTTTCACGTGATCAGCTTGAAAAATTGTATAAAAATTACCCATTAAATTTCAAACATTTTTTTCTATGTTGACCCGTGTTATTAACTTCATAATTGCCAAAACTCTTTCAAAATGTTCTGAAAATGGACGAATTCGTTTCCAAGAAATAGAATCTCGACCATTATCAATTTCCTGAAAACTTTCATATCTTTCCAAAAATGTAAATTCCCAAAACCTTGAAAATAACAATTTAGATACATAAAGCTCGCGAATCCATATCAAATTAAATTCTATAGATGATAAGAGAAACAAAAATATATAAAATCGCGCCGAGCAATTCGGAATTTACCATACGTAATCATAGGCTTCGTGCTTGTTTATTTTTAACCCGTCAAATTTCGCGGTATGAGGCGCATTTCACTCGGAAAAAAAAGAAGGAAAACACATCCAATACTTGGAAATCGGTCGTAAAAATATCTTTCGTGTAAATGAGTAATTTTGCCCTCCCTACAGATTTCATAAACTTATAGAAAGGTTTATATACTTTTTACCTTAGCTTCGCTGAATAATTTACCCTGAAAGGGTAAACACATCGAATAAAAAAGGGGTTAAAGGTGCAGATTTTCTATTTATACGATAATTTCCACATTTATTGTATTTTTTATGCCTATACTGAAATTACATCGATGGTACGAGGTATAAAACGAAGAATGAATACGATCTGTGTAATTTTGGTAATCCTACGTATCGTAAAATTAATTCGAAAATCAAAATTCCATCTTTCTCGAAGCTTTTGAACGGTTTTTATTCGGTGTTGGCGGTTGACGATCAATTAAGGTATTATTTCGAACGAATTTATTGTTCCGGATCACATTAGGTATTCTTGTTGGGAGTATCGCACTCGAAAGATAGCACCGATGGTGGCCTTATCGACGGTGCAGCCATTAAAATCGTATACGTTACGACGAATTTATGATTTTTTCACCTCCCCTCCTGCCCGAGACGATGACACTCGTGTATATTAATTTTCCAACAATCGAGTGTTTTGAAATCGTACTTATTTCTTATCGATACTTTTCAATTTGAATTGCATTGCCATACGAGTATCAGCATGTGTAATTTTCATCTCCTCGCCCTCCTGATATTTGGTTTCTAAAATGAATCATTTCTCAGTTTCGAAAAAAATCAAAACTATCTGAAATATCTTTGAAACGTCAAACGAGTCGAAGAAAAATGAAGAAATGCAGGTGCAGATGCATTTAACCACTGTGAGATTCCCCACTGATACCAAAGTCCAGATTTTTTTTCCAAAACATTAATTCTTCATTTATTCAAATATTCTGCCAAATTCGTATTGTTGGAAATTAATTGTTCGATATGGTTTTGTACCTTTCTTCTGTCTGGCGTCGTCGTCTATTCTTCTGTTTCTTCGTACTGCAGGTAAAATAGACTGCACTATGTTCTAAATGTACTTCCGAGAAAAATGAATATGCAAACCTACAGAGAGGTAGTGCAAAATCAAAGGAACGTGTGTGTGAATTAATGATGTAGTCGATTTCGACATTTTAAACGAGTCGTACAGAAAAAAAAAGTTCTGCATGTTCCGTTATTATTCCTCATTTTCCTGGAATTGTGTCAAACTATTTTACCAAGGATCGTTGTAAATTATCGTTGAAGTTTTGAAAAAGATTCTTAGTATTTTTCAATCCAGGCTGCATCTTAAAATCTGAACATGAATGAAATTCGAGAAACTAGCGTTTTGAAAATGATGGAAAAATTCGTAAAATATAAGTCGTAATTGGATTTTTTTTCGAGGGAATGGTAAAGCACGTAGTTGATGAAAGTGATTTTATCAGAAAGTCAAAAAACGAGGTTTTACGTTTTAGTGAGGAATATGTAAAAATACCGTGATTTTTGGTAGAATTTTCTCAAAAAAAATATTTTTTTTCGCTCGAGCTAAATTTTTTTACAAAATATTACTTTGAAAAGTTTGAGAATAATGAGGCATTTTTCACCTCAAGAGGGCAAGTTATTTTTTTGCCCTCTACCCTCCCACCTATAAAAACGCCGCCGTAAAATTTTGATAAAATTGTGAAAATTATAATATTGTGATATTTGAAATTTGAAAAAAATTGTCAATTCGTTTTCGAATTTCGATAAAATACCAACGACGTTGTTTAAAATGGGAAAAACTGCTTAAAATATCTAAAAAAAAATTCGAATTGTGAATAAAAAATGGTAATCTTTTCAATATTGAACAATTCTTGCCAAATTTTGAGTAATTTTTATACAATTTTAAAATTTTTCAGGAATCCTTTTTTCGATATTTTTGATTTTACAAAATAATATCTGAACGACTTTTAGACCAATTTTAACAATTTGTAGACTATTAAAATATTTCAACAATTTTCATGATGTTTTGAATAAGTAATTTGTTTTGATAATTTGAATTTGAATTATTTTCGCGACATTTGTGACAATTTAATTGCGATTTCTACTTCTTTGAGATATTTTAAACATACTTTCAAACAGTTGGAAGCTTTGATTAATATTTTATAAAATTTTTATCTTGTTTTTTATCCTTCTTCAGAAACGGAAGCAAAATTTTTTCACATTTTTTACGAGTTTGTAATTTTTTTTTCATAATTTGAAATATTTTTACACATAATTTTAATAATTTCTTGAGTAAGTAGTCTCATTTGATTTTTTCAAATTTCAAATTTTTAAATTGGCATTTCAACAAACACAACTTTTTTCATAATTTGGACAACTTGGACTATCGTTACAACATTCAAAGAAATTTAACACCATGACTATTTTATTGGTACTTTCAAAATGATTTTACATTTTTCAAAATCGTTTTCATTAGTTCTATGTCTTTTTTCGTACACGTTTAGCTAAATTTCAAAATATTTCAAGACGTTTTGGATATTTTTTGCGATTTTATAATTTTTTTTCATACTTTGATTCATTTTTACAACATTTAAAACGATTTAAATATCTTTTCAGTGAATTTTTTAAATATACTTAAACATAAGCGCACCCAGAAATTATTTAAGGTAGGAAATCAGAATTCGAGGGAAAATGAGGAGGGGCGGTCAAATTTCAATGAAAAAATTGAGAAACCTGTTATTTCAGTGGCGCTGGCGTAGTCGACGTATTTTTAGTAGACTGATAATCTGATAATACATAAACAGATGTGAGCAAAGAAAGATTAAAAATTGCGGAATTTTTCGGAACAAACAATCAATACACTCCTTGAATCTGGATTAGTAAAATTTACCTGTTTGAATCAGTGAAATGATTTTAACAGGAAATCGGCTATTTTTCACTGGGTTTTTAGTCAAAATTATTGAATTTTTCTGACAAATTGGGAATTGATTGAGAAATCAGTGATTTTTGACTGAAGATCAGTGAAAAATCATTAATTTTCAAAGAAAATTATTTCATTGATTTTCAAAGGCAGAATTTCATCAAGGACTATTTGAGATTTAGTAGTTTATTCAAGAAATAGAATGACTAAAATACTGTCCGAGCGAAGCGACGACGATAATTTTTATAAAAATCATGTTTGAAGAGTAAAAAATGCACTTTTTTCACTTTTTTTTTGTAATAAAAAATCTCTTCCAAGCTTAAGAAGGGGGCTCAACCCCCTGAGCCCCCCTTGGGTACGCTTATGTAATTAAAAATAATTTGAACAGTTTTCAAAAGTTTTTATCAATTTTTTTGCTATATTCAAACAATTTGAACTGTACTTTACATTTTGAATGTTTTCCCCTAATTTTCATCTAAAAAAAATTCGATACAATTTCAAGTTTTTTTAAAACTCGAAAAAAGTCAATTAAAATTCATCGTGGTTCGCAGCATAAAAAATAAAAAAAATCCGACAAAAATTGATTTTTAATTTTTCTGACTCAAAAAACTAGTCATTTTATTTTTTTCAGACGTAAAATGAAAATGTCCCCAAAAACAGGTAATCATGTTCGAAAAATTTTAAATCAATTATGTTTTGTATCTAAACAAATAATTCGAAAACAACTCGTACATTTTATTATCTACCTGTCTTGGTAACGTTTTTTCAAATTAGCAAATTCACAATTATTTTGCAAAGTACTTCAACTTTTAAATTTTTCTACCTTGTTTCTTCTTTTTCTACTTGTACAAAATTTTAAATTTAACGTAATTTTTTCCTCTAAAAAAATTTGCAAATTAGCCATTATGGGGAAGGGGGAGGAAAAAGTTACCTCCTATGTCCTTCCTCTTGGTTCGGTTCTGTCTTTCGATTAAATCTTCGTCTTATTTTTTTGATGAATGAAATGTTTTTGGCTTTTCCCAATATAGTCCAGGCATTATAGGAGTTGACCCCCCAAAAATTAAAGCCCGATTTTTTTTCGCGTTTTACGTTCGTAATGATCCACTACACAACATACTAAAATGGACACCCCCACAACCCTCCGCTACCCACAGGGGAGGGGCAAACGTCCGCTGAAAACCGGTTTTTCTTGAATATCTCCTCAAAAAAGCCTCAAAATTGAAAAGTAGTTTTGAACAATCTTGTTCTACGCGTAATTTCCTATCGGAAAGTTTTTTTCTTTTTCAAACACACTCACTTTCTTGACCAAAAATTAAGGGTAAAAAACACCTATTTTTCAACAATTTACAGCATTTTTGGAAAAAATCGAAACTTTTGGGAATATCTCCTCAAAAAAGCCTCAAAATAGAAAAATGGTTATGAACAATCATGTTCTACGCGTAATTTCCTATCAGACAGGTCAGTTTTTTTTCGAAAACACCCGCTCCTTTGCCCAAAAATTAAGGGTGAGAAACGCCTATTTTTCAAATATTTTCAGTATTTTTGGAAATGATGGAAATACGAAGCTGAAAATATTGTTTTTGAATCCTTACGACACAAAGAAATGTTCGTATCACCAATAATCAGCATAACATCGCGTTTATAGTACTTTTTCTTTCCACAACTTCGATTTTTTAAATGCAGTATTCAATTTCAATAACCTCCCTTATAATTAACGGTAGGGGTTGAAATTTTTGCGGTGACTTTTTTTTGGAATACCCTACCAGAATGTATTAAAAAAATACTCATTTTGGGTACTTTTAGCTTCGTATTTCCATAATTTCCAAAAATACTGTGAATATTGGAAAAATAGGCGTTTTCACCCTTAATTTTTGGGCAAAGGAGCGAGTGTTTTCGAAAAAAACGGACCTGTCTGATAGGAAATTACGCGTAGAACATGATTGTTCATAACAATTTTTCCATTTTGAGGCTTTTTTGAGGAGATATTCCCAAAAGTTTCGATTTTTTCCAAAAATGCTGTAAATTGTTGAAAAATAGGTGTTTTTTACCCTTAATTTTTGGTCAAGAAAGTGAGTGTTTTTGGAAGAGAAAAAAACTTTTCCGATAGGAAATTACGCGTAGAACAAGATTGTTCATAACTACTTTTCAATTTTGAGGCTTATTTGAGGAGATATTCACGAAAAACCGGTTTTCAGCGGACGTTTGCCCCTCCCCTGTGGGTATCGGAGGGTTGTGGGGGTGTCCATTTTAGTATGTTGTGTAGTGGACCATTACGAACGTAAAACGCGAAAAAAAAATCAGGCTTTAATTTTTGGGGGGTTTGGTACATTTTTTCTCTTATTTGCCTGGACTAATAATGATTCTAGGTAAATTATTATTTTTGCATGTGATCTTTAATTTCAATTCCGGATTCAATTTTAAGGTTGAATGAAAAATTTTTCTTCTAATTTTTTTCTAGTTTTGATTTGTTCTTTTGAGGATCTTTTTCGTAGGTATATATTAGATAGTTCCTTGAATTTCTTTGGATAAACTTGTATTAGCATAGAGAGAAGTTCTAGATTAGGATTGGGGTTGGAGAAGGGGAGGGGAGAGGAGAGTGAGTGAAAAGTATTTTTTGATAACTTCAGGCATCATACCGGGTCACTTTTTTCAACTCAGTCATTTTTGGTTACTTTTTTCCCCTCAAAAGTCACTTTTTCTTCGCACTTCCAGGCAAAAATTCAAATTTTCTCGTAGAAATTGCTATTTTTCAAAATCCTTCTAGAAAAAAATTAAATAATTGATTTTTGCTAGTTTGTTTGTTGTTTTGACGAAGGAATTTAATAAATGAAATTATTCACGTCTTTTCAGTTGATTTATCTTTGAAATGTTTGCAGAAAGCTACAAAAAATTGCCCCCCCTCAGAAAACTGTAAAAAAAATTTCCCTTGAAAAAATTGAACTTTTGGTTATTTTTTGGTCACTTTTTGCTCTTTCTTCAAAAATTTCGCCATGATGCCTGTAACTTAAAATACGTGTCTATAAGATCCAGGCTCATTTTACTGATAACAGAGAGAACTCTATAAATTACACAAATAATGGAATACCTATTTTTTTTTTGAAAAAAAAAGTAAAAAAAGACAGCTATTGTGGAATCGATCGATCGTTTAAAAAAACTATAAAATTCCAATCGTACCTCAAATAACTTCAAATCGCGTAGGAAACCTATAAATAAATTTTATTAAGAATCAAAAAATCTACCTAGGCCTGACAATCCTCTCTTTCAATCCACACCCACTTCATCTGTACCGAACTCCGAAAAAATAATAAAACTGCATCGTAACTAGTTACCTATGCGTATATTAAAATATGACAGAACATATGGTAAAAACATGTCGACAAATACGATGCAGAATCTGCTTCTGTGATGTGGCGGCAAAAACAACAACAACGTATGTAACGAGAAAAATTTACGTTTTGGCGGAAAATACCTACACACCGAGTGAGAGAAATTTACACACGCGAATGTTTTGATAGCAGCAGGCAGGGTGGGGTGTTCGGCAGTTTCCCACGAAGTTACATATTTTTGAAACATTTTATAGGTACGCATATGTACGTACCTACATTTACCTTCGTGTTTTTTTTCATTTTAGAACGACGTTTACGGGACTACGGGTTATACGCGGCGGAAATAGTCCATAAGTAGATTAACTGGTTATGAGGGTAATGCGATATCGAATTGAAATGTGTCCATAAACCGAGATACTCGAATGAAAAAGATGAGCCGAGATGACCTCGAGAGAGTATCATTTCGGGAGACTCGACGGAGTGAAAAAATTGCCCGACCTGCGGTAGCGGCTTTTAAATTAATGAAATTTTGCACCAAACGACGAGTCGACGACGACATCGGGGCGTCTAAAGTATAATCTGGTGCGTTTTCCAACCGACACGAATGATGGCCATTTTTCAAACGACAGACGGTTTAAAAAGCTATTCTGTTTCGAATATCGAGAACAATACCGTACACCTTTGTGTCTCCAAGTTGAAAATAAAAGACGGATTTTTTGCAGAATTACAGACACTGGTCCTGGTCGTCGTCTGGGTGGCAAAGGTGCCTTTGTATGGCTCGCTGGCGTATTCAGCTCGGGTATAATGGCAATTGTATTAGCAAATTTTGACAAATGCTCTTCGTTCGGAGTGTTTTTTGGTAAATAAAAGACCACTTGTAACGCGTGGCTGTAAAAGTCAACAACCTTTCTTATTGCGTCCTTGTATAAGATATCAAGAATATGTGAACGAACGATGATGGAGGAAGTACTTGATGGTTTTTTTTCTCTTCCTTTTTTAGATTGTATAATACGAAGGCTAAAAGATGAAGTTGACTCTTTGTTCGGAGTGTATGTGATCGAATGGAAAAAGAAGGAGAGTTTTTTGGGATCGAACAAGTGTAAGGGCATTTGAAGTTTGATTTTTGGAGTGAAGTGAGTAATAAAGGCGGCGAGTTTCTACTCTTCAAATTTTGAAGGGCCTGTCAAAAATAGTTGTAAAATGACCTCAAAAAAAACGGAGTGAAAATTTGAAATTCTTTGATTTTTGAGGGTTTTTTTTGGATAATTAAAGGATTTGGGGGGGGGGGGGGTAAACAATTTAAAAAATGTGTAAAAAAAATCGGAGGACCCATGGCTGGAATTTGTTTAAAAATTGAGTTATTCAGTATTTAGGTATAACCAGGGCTGGTAAGCCAATAAATAAAACTTTAAATTTAAGCTTAAAACTTGAAATTAATTTTTAAAAATAAAACTTAAACTTAAAACTGAACGACCAAAAATCATTGGCTTACTGCTTAAAGCTTTTAAGGCTTAAAACTGAAATCGATTTTTTTTTTATGTGTATGTGGGGGGGGAGGGGCGAGGGAAGTTCGAAACGAGATCGATTTTTCACTTTTTTTTGTGATTAGAAAATTGATTGTGCCTGAATTAAAAACGAAGAAAAAAAAGGAATTAAAGTTTTTTTCTCTAAATTTTTTCAAGCTGCTGAATTTTCTTCTCAAAATGTTTTCAAACCAAATTTTCCCCCTAAAATATTTTTAAATCCATAATTGCTTCTGAATTCTGAAACTTTTTCAAACTCGATTTCTTATCTTAAAATTTTTTCAACTCCGATTTTTTTCTCAAAATTTTTTTAAACCAAAACTTTAGAGTTTTAAATTTTTTTTCATCTCAATTTTTGTATCTAATCATAATATTTTTTCATACTCTGAATTCTGGAATTCAAAAGTATTATGTAAAATAATGTTCCTTGTCGCACACCTACCCTAGTCACATCATGAAATTGTTTCTCATTTATTGAAATTTTTTTGGAAAATGAAAAAATGATAAATATCATATGTGAAAAAATCGAGATTTATAAAAAAAAGTCAACAAATTGTAAACTGGAAAAAATTTTGAGTAGAAAAGCGATTGGAAAACAAGTTGATATAATATCTAAGGAAATTTCTGATGGAAAAAATTTCAAGAACGTGGAAAAATGTTTCAAGAAAAATTTCAGGGCTAAAAATAATTTGAGTTTGAAAAAAAAAATTATTTCAAGGTCAGAAACACCTCCCATTTGTAATTTATGCAACACTCAAATCACCACTCTTCACATTCTTACTCAATGCCCCAAATTTCAAAAAGAAAGGCTCACACTAACAAATTCTAATACCCCACAGAAATTTTGAAAGACACCTCCCAACATATTCAAAAAATTTTAACATTCCTCTCTAATACAAATCTAAAATCCCTACTCTGACGTAACCCCCTTTCCCACACGCCTCTAGCCTTAGTTGCTGTATATGGCGTTTCAAAAAAAAAAAAATGTGGAAAAATTCTAAAATATGAAATAATTTCAAGATGGAAAGAAATTGAGAAAATTTTTTTAAGAACAATTGATGAATAATTTCAATTTGAAAAAATTTTCAAGGTTAGGAAAAAATGAAAAAAGTTAATATGTAGTTCAAAAAAAATTGAAAAAAAATGAATGAGATGGAAAGATGGCGCAAAAAATTTTAAGTTTTAAGCTCAAAAAAAATAAAACCTAAACTTGAACTTAAAACTCAAAGTTTTAAAAATAAAACTTTAGGTTTATTTCTGAAAAAATCATCGGCTTAACGACTTAAACCTTAAACCTTAAACCTTAAGGCCGACTTACCAGCCCTGGTATAACACATATTTTTTCAGACCCCCAAAGAGGGGGTTAGAACATGATCAAAAAAAATAAAAAATTGGGAAAAACGTGTTTTTTGTAATGTTTGCTCTTTCAAGG
This sequence comes from Pseudococcus viburni, assembly GCA_033439095.1. Taxonomy (NCBI): domain Eukaryota; kingdom Metazoa; phylum Arthropoda; class Insecta; order Hemiptera; family Pseudococcidae; genus Pseudococcus; species Pseudococcus viburni. The sequence continues at coordinate 650,942 of JAVBJF010000018.1, forward strand.
TCAATTTTGGAGGTCTGAAAAAATATATGTTCTTCCTATCCCTTGACTAAATTTTAAAAAAATCCAATCATGGATCCCTTCCCATTTTTTCCTACGAACTTTTGAAATTTTCATACCCCTCCCCTCCAAAAAACCCTTAATAGTATGCCAATTTAAAAAAAATTTCACGTTTACTCATCTACTGACTATTTTCTGTGATAATTTCAAAATTTTTGTACCTCCTTCTCCAAAGATATGAAATATTGAATTTTGGGCAGATACGGCCATGTTATTTGGATTGTGGAAAGGGGGCGGAGGAGAGGATTAAGTCAAACATTTTTTAGGATTGTTTTACATCAAGACTGGCTGATCTTCTGGGTGAATTTCGCTCAAATCGGTGAAAGGGCAAATTTCACCATCTTACCCAGGGAGACTAAAATTTTTTGAACTTTTTGTGCTTTTTTTGGTGGATGGTTAGTCGTATTATAAAAATTCCTAATTTTTTCGATTTTTTTGAGCGTGTTGATACGGTTTTTGTATATTGACCAGAATAAACGGTATTTTCGGAGATATTTTGAAAGTGAGTACAAAAAATATATACTTGGGCTTGACCCCCGACTCCATTTTCTAATTTGGTGAGTCCTTAAATTACAGCGAAATAAGTCAAATTACGAGGTAATATCGTTGAATGATTCCAAGGCAAAAATTTTGAGAGCCTCTAAAAACAAAAAAATGGGGTTGGGGTCGTCCTAAGTCTATCTAGAGTGAAAATCATCTCAACAAAATTGATCAAAACATAATAACCTACCTACCTATGTAATTTTTTTATATTCACTTCAAAAATATCTCTAAAGTTTGGAAACAACGTTTTTGGCCAAGAATAAAAACATTTGAACACCTCCAAAAAAAATCGAGAAAAATATAGGAATTTTATTTTTACTCTTCAATAGTTATAATACGACCAAGTATCCATTAAAAAAGTACAAAAAATTGAAAAAATTGGAAAAATTCAGGTTTTGAAACTTTGAGCTTCTGCAACGGGGGAGGGGAGGACGTGTATCAAAAAATTTCAAATTTTTACCACATCTCTTTGAAGTCATATTACTACTATTTTTGGCATAGGTTTTTCAAAAATCGACAAAAGTGTAAAATCGTCCGATCCAATTACGGAAATAATTTTTGAAAATCCAAAAGTGATAAATTTTTTCGAATTTTTTCCATCGCTATAAATTTCTGACACCTCATAAAATGGTATTTATTTGATTATCTATCGAAAATTATAACTGTGATACTGAATTAGGATCACAATTTTCGACGAATTTCACGTATCATGACGACCAATGAGAAAAGTTTTGCGACTTTTTACAAATTAACACGAAAATAACGATTACGTATGTGTTTATTCGTCTAATCACGCGAGCTTTTCATTTTCGTCGACTTATTTGGAAACACCGTTACGTATATTTCAGAACTGTAAACAGCGTAGGTTTTGATAATGTTAGTTGTATGTATTTTTTTTTTTTGATAAATTTTCATAGCGTTCTGTTACGTGACCTGTCTCAGTTCAGCTCGAGCCATCATCTGAAATAATTCTTTCGGAGGGTATGGTTTATCGCAATCATCTTGTTCGAGCTTTAAATAAAATATCTATCGGAGTAGAATTTAAAATGCTACCAAATTCTTGGCTATTTAACAAACCTCATCAATAGCAACTAAATTTTAAATAGTTGGTAGATAGCGAGGCACTTCGCAATTCGAGAAAGTTTTTACTTTTTTTCTCGTTCATGAAGCGGAAGTTGTATTATGTGTTATCGCTTCGCCAACCTCCTTGCCCTCCTTACCGCCACCTCTTTTTGTACTTTTAACCCGTAGTGATAAAAGTTCATGTAGGTGACTGAAAATGTATACCCGAATTGTTTTTCTTTCCGGTTGTTAGGTCAGGTGTAATGATTGGAAAGAGCTGGACGGTGGTGGGGAGGGGCAAAAAACGGCGGGAGGTTGGTTCATTAATTTTTCATATCGTAATAGATACTCGTACGGTGTTTGTGTTAAGATTTCCACGTGGATTTCGGACGAGTGATGAAAATAAATGACGATAACGAAGGAAAATTCCAAGTTACGTGGATAGAAAACACAAAGAATTAGGTTTGGCGAGCTGGAATGGGGCGGTGGGGGTTAGGTTCGAATTAGTCGAAGAAGGCGAGTGAATTGAGTATTTTAGAGGTGAAGAAAATGACGAGTGGTGTTTGGAATAATGAATGAATTTAGGGGGAAAACGAAAAGGAAAAAATTCTTTATGAAATGCCATTTTCGTAACCTTTTCAAAGTTGTTTTTTTCTTGCAAATTTTCTAATTTTTTTACTGAAATATTTCTAGAGATTTTTTTTGTTTGGATGGGTGATTGGATTGGGGGAGGGGGTATGATTCCCTGCCTTTATCTTTTATACTGTCTAAAATTTGATGCAAAATTTAATTGATTAAAAAAATTGATGGAAAATTTGAATTTTTATCCCCTCCCTTCCCACCCCACACATTTTTTATCTTCGCACATAGGTATTTAATATACCTGATGTTCATTTTTTTGTTAAATGTGTTCTTATTTTCATTGGAGTTCCTCATTTGTGTAAATTTTGCAATTTTTATAAGTTAATTTTTTTCGAAACTTTGATGAAATTGTGTTTTTGCCTTTAATTTCCATCTCAATTATCGAAATTCTATCTGGTTGATTATAAAAAAATATTATTAATAATTTCCGTCTAAATTCGTAAGTTTTACGATTTGTATATTTTTCCATTTTTATTCCTCATAGTCATTAAAAAGTGGAATTTGAACGATTGACATTTTTTCTGCATTATGCTTATTTGACCCTCAAAATATGCTATGATATGCATTTCAGATTTGAAAAATGTACAAACATACAATATTTCAAGAAGGAGAGGGGGAGACTCTTCAGCTAAAAAACTTGTGTAAATGTTGGGAAAATGAAGATAATTGGTCACTAATCATTAGAAATGTATTCTTATTTACTTAAATGAAAAAACTGGGTATAAAATTTGAAATAACTTGCCAATTTTAATTTTACTTGAATTTTCTTGGTAAATGTTGAAATTAAAAAAAAAACACTCAGCATGACAATCATTCAAAATTCTAATAATTAATAAAATTCCAACTTTCAAAAAAAATTGTAAAAATCGTTGAAAAATCAAGAAAATTATCCAAAAATAAAAAAAAATGTCTATCAACGATTCATTAAAATTTTTCAAAACTTCGAAAATGGCATAAAAATAATTGAAAATCATCGAAAAAAATCGAAGAAAATTTCTTAAAAATATGGTCAAAGTCGTTGAAATTTCAAAAAAATTTCTTTAAAAATTCGTAATGTTTTAAAAAAAAACATTAATTAAATTGAAAATTGCATAGTTCATTTCTGCTTTATCGTAATTTTTCAAAATAACTTTTCCAATTTTTAATAAATTTTTTCACAGAATTTCAATAATTTTTAGATTGAACAAATTTTCGTGGTAATTTAATAACTTTTTCAACTATTTGAACAATTTTTACGATAATACAAACTTTTTCAACGCCAATATAACAATTGAGGAATAATTTTAATAATACATATTTTTAAGATATTAAGTACCTATTTGAATAAATATTTACAAATATGCAAAATGGGATTTCAAATAATTATTCTTATAATACGATTTAGTCCAGTAGAATTAGCAAAAAATAGGGGGGGGGGGGGGTTATAGGGAAAGACTGAAAGATCAGTTGAATTTGGGCTCTAATGGTCCATTTTTATGCCCTAAACATGAATCTAAGGTGTCTGGTATCGTCCGGGGTCCGTTTCCCCTAAATTGTGGACCTTTGCCCCCTCCCCCATCAGGTTTTTGGCCCATATCAGTCAAAATATTGGTGCTGAAGCAAAAATGAGGTCTATCTTATTTTACGCAGGCATCATAGCGGGTCACTTTTTTAGGGTGTTTGTTACTTTTTTCGACTTCAGTCACTTTTGGTTACTTTTCACGTCTAAAAGATCACTTTGATTACTTTTCCCCTTCAAAAGTCCTTTTTCTTCGCACTTCCAAGCAAAAATTCAAATTTTTACGTAGAAATAGCTATTTTTCAAAATTCTTCAAGAAGAAAATAAAAAAATTGATTTTTGCTAATTTTTTTGTTGTTTTGACGAAGGAATTTAATAAATGAAATTATTCACGAAATGTTTGCAGAAAACTACAAAAAAATTGCTCCCCCCCAAAAAAACTGTAAAAAATTGCCCCCCCCAAAAAAATTGAATTTTTGATTACCTTTGGTTACTTTTTGGTCATTTTTTGCTCAAAAAAAGTTACTGAAAGTTACTTTTTTCTTCAAATATTTCGATATGATGCCTGTTTACGTCAAATTTCTTATCAGATGATTTTTGAATGGTATTCACAAACCCTAGGGGGTTGGAGCTATAATTAATCAAACCAGATGGGTTTTCTCCTAAAATATGATTTGTTGGCTTATATCTGCTCAAATATTAATCATAGTTCAGAAATGAGGTTCACAAAACTTAATCTACGTCAAATTTCCTACCAGATGACTCATGATTGATTTGCACAAACCCAAAGAGAGAATATTTTTAGAAAAATATCTAAAATAGGTAGGTACCAATTACCAAGTTTGGTAGGAAAAAGTTATTTAATACGAAGAAAAAAGTTGGATTTTTATGACTTTTGAGTGAGTAGGTATCTAATATTAAATTTTTCACAGGCCTGTACAGGGGGAAGAAGGAAGGGGGTCACCCCAGGCCTGAGTTCTGTAGAGGGTAAAAAGTTTGTCCCTTCACTGCGAGGGCCCTCAAACCAAAATGTTTTGCTTAACCACGTTGTATCGACGTCAAAACTTTTTTGCTCTTGAATTTTTCTCCTTGGGGGCCCTGATTTTTCGTATGTGCAATTTTCGTAACTTGTACTTGATTTTTTTTGCAATTTTTATTATTTAAAATTTGAAATTTCGAAGCTCTATCTAATAAGCTTATGAATCTGTCCCTTCTGCCAAAATAATGACAATGTAAAAATTAACAAAATTATGAAACTTTGAATTTCTGAAAAAATTGACAAAAATTTCGTACAGTAAAAATGGTGAAAAAATTGATTGAAAAAAATTCACAACATTTATTTAAAAATTTCAGTAGCTTTTTCTGGCTTCAAATACATTCGTTGCTCGTAATTCTCCGTAATTTGAATCATTTATAGACTAAAAACTCGAATGATTGTACAAATAGCTTCGTCAATTCCCCCCTTTTATTTCTCATGCTGCCTTTCATCTTTTTCTCTCATTCAAAGAGGAAAACGCCGATAAAAGAATCACAGTAAGCTTTGCGGCAACGCTTATCTACGAATATACTTTCTCGCATTTAATTAGCTATTTTTTTTATCCGTTTGATGAATCTCGGCGGGCGGGGTATTGTGTCGGTGGCAGCTGCGAACAATTATCAATTACTCGCGATACGTAAATTCCGAAGGTAAACGATTGATTTGAAATTTACCTACACGTTTCACATCTCGCATGCTCTCTGCGTCGCGTCTCGTCGCCTCAAAATCGATATAAAAACGCTACGCAGTTGAATTTTTCAAAGTGCTGTATTAATATTACGTCACGGTACACTATGGATATGTACTCGAACCATACGTCTGCAAAAAAATGAATTTTAAAAACTTTCATACGACTAGACAACGAGCATTGGAGGTGGAGAGAAAAGCCATTTAACATTCTTTTATCGACTTGGCATACGTAATGACGCATCTCATTCGCTGATCATCGCGAAGAACAATACTCGAATAGCTGCACCTCGATAATATCTACCTCTCGAGTCGACGACGTAATAAAAACGATTATCGAAATTTTTTATTCATCTGTGTAAAGGTATAACGGATGACTCGAGCGAAATTATGCGTTAACACGAAACATTTATGTAGCATAACGCAGCGCCGCAGCGAACGGTGAAAATATTCGATTAATTTATTCGTTCGACGTTTATTTACCAGAGATAGCAATGGGAAAAATACGTATAAAATCGAGTCAAACTGAATTATTCAAATACGAAAAATATTTTCCCGAATGGAATCGAAATATGAGCGATTTTTAAATGGTTTCGAGAAGCGAAGTTTATGGGAAGAATTTTTTTCCTTATCGGAGTCGATCGAAATGGCTGGTTTCACACGAGGAAGTATCAATTATTGCATTGTCGCGATAAGCAGCCAAATTGATAATTCCGCGATATAGTTTTGTGATATTCGAAAATACCTCGGGGCTTTCTCGCGATTAACTTCGAATCGTGTGAAAATTCTTGCATTGAGGTAGCTAGATGGTTCACTAAAGATGCCGGATTGGTTGGATTTTCAAAAATTTGTTTTCGTACCGGGATTGAGAGCAATTTTTTTCTGAGATGGGAAAATTAAAATATTATGAGGTGTCTAATTGCTGTGCTGATGTTTTCACATTTTTTACGCAAACAAATTTTTTTTTGAGGTCAAAAATTTGAAATGAATTTTCAGAAGTTTTTATGTAGATAAAATGCAGAAATGTCAATTTTAATTTTCATCACTGCTTATTGATTTGTTGAAATTGTTTTGCAATTTTAAAAATTGAAAAATATGGAAAAGTTGAATGAATTGAGGCAGTTTTTGATATTTTAATAGAAAAATTACCTACTTAATATAAAACTGATCATTTTTTAAAATGTCACAGAAAATAAATCACAGATGATTCTAGGATCCTCCTCAAAAGAAAAAAAATTGCATGGTTTTTTCAATTTTTTAAATCAATTTTGGAATTTTGAAACCAAAAATGTAAACTTTTTTGATTATACGAGGGGATCTACGAGTAAAAAAAACGACAAAAAATGACAAAATTTTGAACAATTGAAGGTCTTTTCCAAAGTGGCCTAAGTCAAAAAAGTTGATTTTGCGTACGAAGTAAAGTACGTTTATACGGCTTGCCTTTGAACATTTCTTTCCCATATCACTCTAAATTTATAGTACAGTGGAATACCTAACAACTGGTGAAGGTCTCGATCTTCAAAAATTTGATGTTAGTGAGCTGGAACCCCTCAAAGTTGGCAAAGTCGTGATTTTTGCGAATTATGAATAAATTGGATATTTCAATTTTGCATTTCTCACCCAATTAAGTAGAATAAATTTTTATTAAACGAAGTATTGCATTGTAGGTACTATTCAGCAATGCCCTGCAAATTACCACCACCTCTCCCCCCTCAATCAATGCCATATATCAGCATTTTCACATCATTATTCTGAAATCAACAGATATCGAGATAAACTTACGACTTTTGTACTTTCATAAAGTGAAATAATTCTTTAAATTCGCGAAAATCAAGAAAAAAAAATTATGTTTCATAAAGCTTTATTGGGGTTCAGCTGGGAAAAATGTTTATGAATTCGTTTTACAGGTGAGGCAGCCATCAAAACCAAAAACAGTGTGACTTAGGCCACTTTGGCACCCAATAAAATGAAACTTTAGGCCACTTTGGAAGAAAACGAGATTTAAAAGTGCTGGTAACACTGCAAAAATATGAGTTGGTAGGTCGGAATACCTACCACAGATGGGTATCCTTTCATACCACCAGATGGCGCATCAAACTCATTTTTCTCAAAAATTGACTTAGGCCACTTTGGAAAAGACCTCTTCAATTTCAATGTGAAAACAAAAATTATCAATTATCATCTCCTCGTCCACGTGAACTTCTATTTTCCTGTATGACAATTTTACCAGTAAATTTCGAATCTAAAATAATGCAATTCCGAATGATGTTTCTGGCGAAAAGCTGCCTAAATTTTTTTGCAAAACGAGTTCATGTGGAAGTAGTGAGGGGAGGTTGTTTTTTTGAATTAATTTTAAGAATGAGAATATGAGTGAAAAGACTAGATAGGAGCAAGATTTTCCATTTTCTAAATCTAGATCTTATTATCAATTTTTCTTTCGTTTTTTATATTTTTAAAATGATTTTGTTCAACTCTTGGCCTACTTTTTTTTATAGTTTTTTTGTAAAATTCAACTTTTAACGATTTTTTTAAAATGTCGATTTCATGATTTTTTAATTAATTTTCATTAGATTTCAGAAATTTCTGTTACAAAACTTCAATCGTTTTTTTTCACATTTCAAATTTAAAAATTTTTCAACAAAAAAAACATGTACTGGATTTGGACGAAAATTCGCGAACTAGTTAATTTTGAGTAGGAGACCTCCCAAAACAATCTTAAGCCCTCCGATTCAATGAAAGACTGAGCCAAGAAACCTCAAAGTGGATCATTTTGAAAAAAAAACTTTTTTCCACGTGCCACCTGTTGGGAACGTCGTCGGCCACCCCCTCTAAACGTGTGATTTGAGTTTCTACACCTTCTTGAACCATTGACCTCAAAATTGGATACCAATTTTTGATTTTTACCGAGTTCAAATTGCTCGTTCAAATGCTTCAAAATCGAACCAATTTTATTTGGCCTCCTAAAATAATTTCTAATGAAATTTTTCGAAAACATTTCATGACAGTTCAGTCGATTGCATTTTGATTTATGCAATTTTATTCAAGTTGTTCATTCAGTGAGTCAAAAAATGAGTCAAAATTTTTTTAGTAATTGAAAAAAAATCGGTTAATTTTTTGAAAATTTATTGTAGCAGTGCTGCCAACTAAAATTTTATAGAAATTTCGTAAATCAAAATGCAAAATTAGCAGCATTGACGTGAATTTTTTTTTGAAAAATTTCATCAAAAATTATTTTAGGGGACCAAAAATTTTTTGGCTCGATTTTGAGGTGTTAGAATGAGCGATTTGAATTTGGTAAAAATAAAAAAATTCGTCACATTTGTAATCTAAAACTTTCTAATTCTTTTGTAGTGAGCAAAAAGTGATACCCAATTTCAAGGTCAAAATCTACAACCTCAAATTATGCTTTCTTATTAGGTGACTGAAATTTCCAGCAGGTAGCATGGCACTTCGCAATGGTGGCAAAAAACTAAATGACCCATAATTTGAGGTCTCCTAACTCCGTCCTGCTTTAGGCTGTGGGGTTACAATTTTTTTTGTGAAGTTTTCTACTCAAAATAGACTACCTCGTCAATTTTCATCAAAATCCATTACCTATCAAAGTTTTTATTTTTTTCAAAATTCATTTTATGTAGACCATGTTTTTATACATTTGAAGTATTTTTACAAATTTTCTCTGGAATTTTGATAAATTAAGTATGTGGTTACCTAAAACTTTTTCAGATTATTTTCGGGTAATAAAATAGTCAACTTAGCTCTTTTTTGGGTGTATTTGATAATTATTTTGATTTCCAAACATTTTTTCTCTGGCTTTTCTCGAGCCAAATTATTTTTCCTTCCGACATTTGAAATTTTGATGAATTTATATGAATAAAAATAGCATAAAATTCATCCTAAATGTCTATATTTTTTATTTAAAATTTTTATCTTTTGAAAATTTCCTCTTTTGTTCACTCGTGTTGAATAATTTTTCTTCTAAAATTTAATATTGATAAAAATCCACGAAATTCGTTTCAAAAGTTTTTTTTTGATATTTAAAATTTTTATTTTTCAAAATTTTTGCCCTGGTTTCACTGGAGCCAAATTCATAGATAAATTGGAATACAACTCTGGGGGGGGGGCGAGAGGAGGAGGAGGAGGAGGAGATTAAATCACGTGAAAAATTACCCCCTCCTCACCCTGGTTCACGAATATCATGTGTAAAAGGTCTGGAAAAATTCGAAAAATTAGTCTGGAAAACCTGGAAAAGTCAGGGAAAATTATTTCTGAAATATTGGGGACACCCCGATTTGTTATCAAAACATGTGTTCGTTTTCTCGCTTTAATTTATTGTAAATTTTCGTAATGAATTTATTGCAATTGAAACTTTTTTTGGTGGGGGGGAGGGGTACCGGCACACAGATGCATCGAATTTGGGAGGAGGGTGGCCCTCAGAAAAATCATGCAAAAAGTCATTCCAAAAGGTCAGGAAAAGTCAGTTTTTTTGCTCAACAAATTTTGTTAGACACCCTGAATTAGAAAAGGATTAGAATATTCATCAGTTGAAAAAATATTGGAGAGTATGGAGGAGAAAATGTTATTCCAAAGCTCAGGGGAAAAGTTCTGCCAAATTCGTTTAAAAAGTCCTGCTGAAATTCTGCCTGTTGATTTCGAGAATTTGTTAGACACTTTGGAATGCTTTTATTTTTCTCGTCAATTTGTATTATTTTTCATCTAACATATCTCATCAAAATAAATTAGCCAAAAAAGTGTTCGAAAGTTTCTATAATACAAGTATATGGAAAAGAGAACGAAAAAAGTGCTTCAAATTTTCTTTAAATGGAGTATAGATACGCGAGAGAGAAGGGAAGGTCTTTTCGGACAAATTTGCAGCCAGAAAAATTGTATAAAAATGGTCAGAAACCCCAGAAATTAGCAAGAATTTTCATTTCTCAAATCCAGTAGGCATCTAGATTTGATACTCGATATTTTTAGTTTAAAGACATAAACTTATAGTGTAGACAAATTAGACAAAAATCAACATTTCTGGCCAGCAAAGCTTTTATTGCGGAAAACTGTCGAGAGAGGTCCCCTGAGTAACCCCTAAAAGTTACCACCCCCTAGACCTCTTTCTAATTTTTTTTATGGAGGTTCCACTCCCCTAAAAACGGGGTTTCGCTTCTATCTCCTTTGGATTTGATTTTGCGGTAAAAATAGTTTAGTACTTTTTTGTTCTACAGTCAATTTCCAACATTTTTTGTAGGAAAAATTTTTTTGTACAACGATGAACAGAGGTGGTAGGGAGTCCTGAAGGAAGGGGGTAATGTGAAAAATACTATCATTTAAAAACGTGATATGACCCCCTTCCTTCAGGACTCTCTACCACCTCTGCTCATCGTTGTACAAAAAAAATTTTCCTACAAAAATGTTGGAAATTGACTGTAGAACAAAAAAGTACTGAATTATTTTTACCGCAAAATCAAATCCAAAGGAGATAGAAGCGAAACCCCGTTTTTTAGGGGAGTGGAACCTCCATAAAAAAATTGTTACTCAGGGGACCTCTCTCGACAGTTTTCCGCAATAAAAGCCTTGCTGGCCAAAAATGTTGATTTTTGTCTAATTTGCCTACACTATTATTCCTACCAATGGATAAAATTTCACCGATCTCACGGGACACTCGGTACACTCGAAGAGAAACCTAAAGACAGGTGCGAATATCTAAACCAATAGGTCAATTGGCCTAATCCTCGTAGAATTGTCCATTCGCAGCCATTCGGTGTATAAAAAATACCCAGGAAGTGAAGTTAATTTTGTATACAATAGCTACCGGAATCGTATACTTATTTTCATAATCTAATACCGGATACGCGGCCAGAAAGAAGAAACAACACTCGAAACTATGCAATATTACGACCGGGCAGTGCGAGTGTGGATGGAATTCCACGAGGTATTCGCACTTGCGTTCCTCTCTTCGCCTCGTCCGATCGTAATAAAACCCATATTAATTTACAATGTAGGTAATTATAAGAAAGCGTATGTATTTTTCGGGCCACCATTGCGCCCGAGCTGGAAAATCGTATCGGCGACGAATCGAGCTAACGAAGCGTTTAATTTCCAGATACGAGCCAGGCCAAGTACTTGCCATTTAAACGTAGGTAGGTACTAGGTACCTACCTATCTATCGTGCATGCAAATGCTCGGTATGCGAATAATAACGATGTATGCCAGATTAGCACGTTATTTAGCCCCCTTTTACGCATTAGGCCTGGACGTCCGATACCTGCCGAGCTTATGCACCTGTGGGTATGAAAAGTCGTAATATACGAGGTGCAAAGTACAGTTAGGCTCGTTACTCTATTTAAATGACGTGCTCGGCGATAATTTTAGCTTGCCTGGATCGAGGATATATGTAGGCAAATAAGAGCCACAGCCACGGAGCCGGTGATCGTGTGACACATACGAGCTGCCGTTGGCTTTTCGGAAGCTATCTCGAACAGCAGGGCCGAGTTTTTAACGAGATTGACATTTTTTCCCCTGCGTGAGTTTCTGGTCCCAGCCTCATGCCAGTTTCCGGTCTCGGTCTTGTGATTTAACGTATTTTTTATTTGGGAACTCGAGACTCGGTACCGATGGTTTTGTTCGGATATGAGACGATGGCGCTTGGTAGAGATGCTGACGGTTGATAGTGTAATTTTAATACCACAATGGATCTGGGAGAGCGTGCGAAATCGATGGTAATTGTCGTCTGCGGAGTTGGAACTTGGAAGATGATACCGGCCAGTGTGGATGGAAATTGCCATCTCATATGTGATATGACATGGTTTGCGAGGTAATTTATACGCCACCAGCGGAACCGTTTATTGGCTGAGATGGGTACCACTTACAGTAGGATTCGAGTTCGTCGGAGTGTTTCTATTTTTCTTGGTGTCTGGCGGGGCTGGGAGTCGTTGACTATTGTACGTGAACGTGTCGAAGAGATTGGATTATTATATTAAACAATCAAACTGTCGAGTATGCTAACTGAACTCGCGATATAATAGAATTGTTGCGTCATCGTGTAATTTTTTTCGCTGATGAGACTTTTATTGCTGACGATTGGCGATGTGTGTTTTGCGACGATGTACGGCTGGAGGAGACGAGGTCGATGGGGTTTGTTTGAGAGTGAGACGTGGAAATTGGAAATATGGAGATTTTCGTTCAAATTATTCCTTAGCATTGACTCGGTTGCCTATTTCGATGATATTTTTTCAACGAAGAAGTAAATTTTCAGCTTCGTAGCAAAAAAAACTCAAAAATGGCAGGAGTTTTTGAAATTTTACTATAAAAATCAAAAATTTTCAACATTTTTTTCTTCCTTGAATTTTTTAATTGAAAGGTAAAAAAAGAGGACTTTTTTGGGCAAATTCGAAGCAAGAAAAACATAGACTTACCCAGAAATTGTGTGGGGGGCTCAGATTTTAAGAAAAAATAAAGGGGAATCAAAATTCAAGAAAAAATGAAGCAACCTGTTATTTCAGTGGGGTAGTTGGGGTATTTTCAGTAGCCAAATGAAATATACCTACAGATTTGAGCGAAGAAAAATTTAAAAATGGCGACATTTAATGATTTTTTAAAGTCAAAATTACTGATTTTTTCCAATAAATGTGGGACATTGACTGAAAAATTGGTAATTTTTGACCGAAAAATCAGTGAAAAATCACTCATTTTCAATGAAATATGAAAATCATTTTACTGATTAAAAAACACAGAATTTTTGGAAATTCAATTGATTCAAATTTGAAAAGTGGTATGTTTATTTGAGAAATAGTTACTAAAATACTGCCCGAGTGAAGCGAGGGCGAAATTTTTTTTTTAAATCATACTTTTCTTTGACACGCACTGAAATGGGTATATTTAAACTGAATATGTTCCATCTTGAAAAAATAAATTTATTTGATTGATATTTTATTGACATTTTTATGATGAAAAAATCTCCTTGCCGAGCTGAAGACCCCCCCCCTTGGGTGCACTCCTGAAGAAAAATTGTATGAAAATGGGGGGAAAATTCAGAAAATGGCAAGAATTTTCGTTTTTTAGATCCAGTAGATACTCTGGAATGGGAGAACAGAGGGGTCAATTTACCCCTCTCTGAAGGGAAAATATATTTTTTTTTTCAAAAGAAAGTTAGTTTTTACTTTTTTAGCCCAGTTGTTTAAAAAAATACTAATGAACGATTTTTTGTTTTTTTGTTTCAGGTGAGTTGTGAATAGAATATGCCTTGTTAGAATAAGAAGTACCTACCTAGATATAAATGAGTAAGTTACCTACTTATTTTTCATAATTTTTGAAAAATTGATGAAGCCGGAAAAATCTGTGAACTTGATGTACTTTTTGAGAAAATGTTTATTTTGAGTCGGAAAAAATGAAGAAATTGATGGGTACTTTGAGTTGGTAAAATTAGACAAAAAATCCTCCTTCGTTTGGAAATTTTCGATAAACCAACGATTTTGAGGTTTTTTGGCACCCTTTTCTCCCCCCTCCCCATCACGATGATAATCAAGAGCTATAGAAAAGAAATAATCTATGGAAAGGTGGAATTTGAGATTTGAATTTATTCAATCAAGCTAAAAAATTGGTAGAACGAAGTAATAAATTTTATGAAGTTTTGTGTTTTTTCATATCATCTTGGAAGATTCTTACAAAAATTGTGTCGTTCGTGAACGATAAATTTCTTCAAAATAGATTTTCGTTCAAAAATCAGTTCGATTGTTTGCGAGAAATTCATTCAAGGTCCCGAAATTGTTCATGAACGAAGAACGATGAATTTCTAACAAATTTATGGGTAAACGACGTGAATTTTGTCAAAAAAATTGAAAAATTTGTTGAAAAATAAGTTTAACTTTTCTTAAATAGGCAATGAATTATTTATTTTGAAATTGAATAATTCATTCTCAAAAGAAAAATTTCTTTAGAAGAATCATTTGTGAAGGATGACGAATTTTTATTTTTGTCAAATAAATTGAGATTAAAAAAAAATTAAGTTCGGTTGTCAGTTGAAAAAGAAATCTTTACAATTTTTTTTATGGAGCGATTCGAGGGAATATATCAAGTTGCATAAAGGGACAAAATATTGAAAATTTTTGGCTGAAATTAAATTTTTTCTGACTTGGGCTGTCATTAATTTTTTCGTTTGTATTTGAATTTTTTTTTCTGATATTTGAGAATTTTTCTTGTATTTTGAGTTTTTATTTTCTCCTTTCTGAAAAAATTTCAGAGTTGAATTTAAATATTTTTTTGTGAGCATGTGAGGAGGGGGGGGGTAATTTTTACAAAATAAACAAACAATTGAACAGATTTCTTCAAAAATCAGGAATAAAGCAAACTTGGCTTATAGAAGGGACAAAAATGAAATTCTTCTTGATTTTTCGGTCTCAAAATATAATTTTTCATATTTTTTTCGGATTGAAACGAAAATTTCACAAAGAACATGTCAACATTGTTGAAAGTTTTTAGAGTGAAAGCTAATTTTTCAGACAAAAAATACAATTTTTTCACGATAAGTGAAGAAGAGGGTAAACTACCTCTCTTCCTCTCCCCTTCAGCTTAGCCCTGCTAAAAATCGTTAGATTTCTTCGCGAACGAACTTGAAAATGAAAAATGCATTCTTTTCATTCATTAACATAACTCGTTAGAAATTCTTAGTCAACAGAGTGCACACATCCTATAATTTCTAAATTAAAACCAAGTCCTACACGAGTTGCAAGAAGAGTATTCTCTAAAAATACCCATTCGCGTAATTTTCTTCTCGATTTTCTTACTCCAGAAATAACAAGTGTTCTGGTCAAAGGTTCCGAGACGAAACAATGCAGTCGACATTCTTTCGATCGTCTCTCACCGTCTGCGTAAGTTGTAATTACCGCTTGATTTCCGGATTCCATCGAGAAGCTTGTCGGATAAATGGAATTTTTTTTTAGAGTTTTACGTTGTATTGGCCGAATATGGCAGAGAATAAGATTCTGTACGAAGGTATGCTTGGTTCCGAATTCATTTCCAATTTCCCAAGAATTTGGCGGTGCCGGATGCGATGGTTGACGCCAGTAAAGTAATGAGATTGGGCTCTGGGCAGGAAGTGGAAAAAAATTCGACGATTTTTGTTGAATTTTTATATTTTGGAATCGAGATTTGAAAATGTTTTCTCAAAGGTGTGTTTTTTTGGAAAATTGGCCAAACGCAGTGAATTTTTTTTTGAAGTTTGGAAGTCTGACCCCCTGGGGGGAGGGGTCCTCTAAAAATGAGGTTCCCACAATTCTTTCCTTTTCCTTATGGGATTTAACATAGGAGAACATACCAAAAAGGAAGAAAAACATCTTTGAGAAAAACAAAGCAACATTTTCAAATAATTCTTTAAAAATCTGAAAATATGACTCTCAGTTTTGATTGTTAGAGATGAACTTTGAATTCGAGGAACCATCTTAGGAGTTCAGGGGACCCTAAACTTGGGTGAAAATAACTAAAATGTACTATTTGAGTCCCCCCCCCTCCCCCAAGAACTCTCCCTATGATGATGCCTCGGATTCAAATTTCACCTCAGATCGTTATGACTCTTAATTGATGTTGAGGGCTGAGATTTTGGGAATCTCATTTTTAGAAGAACATGAATCATCCGAGACAGTGAGACTCAAAATTTGAAAATTCGATTCCAAGACACTCTCTCGCTCCAGTGATTTCATCATTCGTTATTTTTGGTAATTCATTCAAAAAAATCAACTCATGGAAGTCATAATATGTAAAGGTCTGGATTTTTTAAACTTTTTTCTTCGTAAACCACAAATTATAGATAATTCTAATCTATTTTTTAGTGCTGAGTTCGAATGTAATTTCAGTTTTTCTCCATCACGTTCGGATTTTTTATAATTTGAATTTTTTGTTGAGAATTTGTTTTACATTTTTTGATATAAATTTTGGTACTTGGAGTTGATTTTTTGGGCAAAGAAAAAGTCTTACTAAAAAATTAATGGAATATAAATTGTAGAGCGTAAAATTTCCTTTCTATGTAGTCCAATTGGTTTTCCCCATGGAAACTTAGCTTTCGAGATATTTCTGGGGTAAGTTCAAGTTCAATTTTTATATTTTATTGAAAATATCCCAAAACTTAGACTTCTAGCAAAAAAACATATTCAACTCTACAGAAAGGAAATTTTACGTCCTACAATTCATGTTCTATTCATTTTTTTTAAAGGCTTGACTTTCCCTGAAAATCGATTTTTTTGTAGTGAACCACATTTTCAACATTTCTCATTTGGTTGAAATATCACAGGCAGACAATTTAACAATTTTTTCCCGTATGATCGATTCTGATTGGTAATTCTGATCAATTTTTAGTGCTGCGTTCGGATATGATTTCAGTTTTTTTCCATTTCGTCAGGATTTCTTCCAATTTGAATTTTTTTTTTTGAATTTTTTGTACGTACACTAAAGTCTATTTTATGATCATGGGATGGGTCCTGCGAAAAAAATGTATGGAGGACAAATTGTAGAGCCTGAAATTTCCTGTCAGTAGAATTCAGTTGTTTTCTGTGAAGTTCAATAAGACATAAAAGGTGAACTTTGAACTTTCGATTGAAATATCTCGAAAGCTTAGCTTTCTAGAAAAAAACAAATTGTTGATTTCCGGACATTTACCCGAATCTATTCCTCCAAAAGACATTTTTCCGAATGATAAATCCTCGAATTTTTTTTCACCCGAATCCATTTTCTCGAATGCCTTGTACCCGAAGTACAAACACCCGAAAGTTTCCAAAATTAATTTAATAAATGTTACTTAGAAATTGATATTGTGTGCTGATGAACTTGAAAATTTTAGTTCTTGACTTTCATCAACGTTACGACAAATTACGGTAATTTGCCGAAGAGTTTCGACTAATTACGGTAATTTACCAAAGAATTACGACAAATTACGGTAATTTACCGAAAAATTACGGTAAATTACCGCAGAATTACGACAAATTACGGTAAATTACCGAAGAATTGCGACAAATTACGGTAAATTACCGTAGAATTGCGACAAATTACGGTAAATTACCGTAGAATTACGACAAATTACGGTAAATTACCGTAGAATTACGACAAATTACGGTAATTTACCGAAGAATTACCACAAATTACGGTAAATTACGGTAGTTTACCGACGAGTTTCGACAAATTACGGTAAATTACAGTAATTTACCGAAGAATTTCGACAAATTACGGTAATTTTTTGAGAATTCTCGTAAATTACAGTAATTCTTTGGAAATTACCGAAAATCGATCAAGAATTAAGGTATCGTAAATTACGCTGATTACCAAATATTACAGCCAAATTACGATTTTCAAATTCGATTCGATTTTCAACCAATTTGAGAACCTCAGCTATAAAACTTTTAACTATAAAAATCACCAAAATCAATCGAATTAAGGATTTTTCCAGCTAAAAATTTGACTGACGAATAATTTTATGATTTTTATGTAATCTTCAATTCTTCATAGGCAACCAAAAAATAGAAGGAAATGAACAAATATTTTTTTAATATCTTCCAATTCGAGGATCATTTGAAACAGCTGAAAAAAATCATAACCATACGCAAGAGACTCCGGAGTGGGTGGAAAATCAATAAAATTTTTCTTCGTAGCAAAAATGATCAAAATTTTTACGCATTTTCATTTTCATGACAAACGCATTCGGGAAAATAAATAAGGGTGAAAAAAATTCGGGGAAATGTCTTTCGAGGGAATGGATTCGGGTAAATGTCCAGATACCAATAAATTGTGCTCTACAGAAAGGAAATCTTACCCTCTACAATTTACGTTCCATTCATTTTTTTCGTAGAACCCTTACTTTGCTCAGAAAATTTACTTCAAGCATCAAAAGTCATCAAAAAGTGTAAAAAAATTTCAACTAAAAATTGAAATTGTAAAAAAATCTGACTGTGTGGAATTTTTTTCACCATTTTTTTTGTGATCAGCGTGAACAAAAGTTTTCCAAAAATCGTCGTTTTTTGTCGTTTTTTCAAGAAATGACATTTTTTGGGCCTCCAGAGTTGATTTTCGACAAAACCCAAAAATGATATTCTCACAAGTTTTCCTAAAATCGTCGTTTTTTCAAGAGACGACACTTTTTGAACCTCCTGAGGTGATTTTTGAAAAAACCTAGAAATGTCATTTTTGAAAGTTTTCTAAAAATCATAGTTTTTTGTCGTTTCTTTAAGAAACGACACTTTTTGGACCTCCTGAGGTGATTTTTGAAAAGTACTATAAAAATTTCCCACTAAATTCCAGACATCATTTTCCATATTGGCCTGCGTAATGACCCAATCTCAAAAATCAGAATTTCAAGCCTCCCAAAATTACCTGGGAAATACCCTTCAATTAAATGTCACCATCCACAATTTCACCTATTTCCCAACACTGGAATTCCATACCCCAGTTGGACAAATTTCTCGCCCTTACTCCACCTAGGCTCGCGTCAAAAACACGTCATAAATAGGCGCAGGCGCGAACTAATTACACCGTCTGGCTGCAGACACCGCGTCGAACCGGTTCCGCGTTCTATTCATCGATTCAATTACGAAATCAAATCGATCCATTCGCCATCGACGCCGCGATATTTTATAGCGGGACGACATTTAAAAGCGTGACTTGTTCTTGGATTATGGAATTTGGTCAAAGTGGTGTCTGCGTCCTTCGACGATCGTACGTACTGCATTCTCATCGATCTACATAGATACGGATATACCTCGAAGATCGCACAAAACCCATTATACCATTTGATCGCGTGTAATATTACACTTACGCGGTAGAAATGTACCTACCATTTACCTCAAAACACCGGCGAACCGTGTTCGCCATTTATTTACACGACTCCGCAGCGAACTTTCACACACATCGGCGTCGGTGGCATGCACAATGAATCTAACATGTGTTTATTACATCACGACGACGACCGGTGACGCGGCTTCTGAGGGCCTCGATGGCTTTCTCACGTACAGATTATTCAAATGTCATAATTCAAAGTATATGATACACGATTCCATCATCATCGGTCAAACAAAAAATAACTAAAACAAAAAATCCTCTTCGAGATTACTTTCTTCATCTTTCAACCAATCCCATAGCCAAGTAGCCTGGTCAATTATCTATTCTGCGTGAAAAAAATACACACACAGAAAAAATTCCCATACGTGACGTGCGGATACGAAGCCGGCGCCCAAGTTCATTTTCCACGCTATATTTTGCGCTTAATTAGCCAATTTCAAAACCATACCGACTTCCCAATATCTTCCATCTCTTTCATCTACGCGTATTTATCGGCTTTGTCTGCGTAGAATTTCTTTTACCCATGGTGGCATTATCTCGTGTTTGGTTTCGTAAAACAACCTATGGTTTTGTATTTTTAACGAATGGAAATTTCGAACTGGCTTCTTTTGTGTGTCTAATTACGCCGCCCGAGCATAGGCGTACATTACCGCGAATAATTATCCTATGGGTTTCGCGTGTATACTTGAATTAACCTCAAATGTGGCCATAAGTCGTTGATTAGGGATCGTCTGATGTCAGGCGTGAGATGAGATCGGAGATGTGTTTTTCGCGTTAAATGTCGAGATCGCGGTGGAATACGGTGGAATTTAATGATGATGGAGTGCGAGTCGACCTTGATGAGGTATGATAAAGAAGTGCAAAATATTCGAGAATGTGAAATTTCACGCAGATCTGGGAATCTGGATCAATTTGTTGGAGAGAAATTTAACGAGACATTTTTTCACGGGGTGAATTAGTTGTTTTTTGAAAAGGAGATTGGCCAATTTTTTTAGCAGAATTTGAGGTTTTTGAGAAATTTATTCGTGAATAATGTCAGAGTTGTATGTGATTTTTTGCTATTTGATCAGTTTTTACTAAACTTATATTTCGAAGATCCGAGGTTTTTATCAAATTTATCGAATGATCAAAAATTTCGACGAAAATTTGCCAATTTCGAAGGTGGTTTAAATAAAAGGAATATTTTTTCTTTTTTTTCAAAATTTGGATTAGAAGGGGAGTAAAAATTTCATATACATATTTCTTTATTGTTAAATGACATAATTTAGGTAAAATTGTATTTCCCAATTCAAATTTTTAAAAGTACCATAAATATTGAAAATAGGAAAGTTTTCATCTTCGAGTTATTTCAATTTAGAGTAATTAAGGATATTTTAACGAAAAAAAACTTGAAAATTGAAATGAAATTAATTTTTATACGCTGAATAATTTGAATATTATTAGTGGTAATTTGTCTCCAGCAACCAAATTTTCATTTTACAAAACTTTGTCCAATTTTTTTTTAAAAGTTGTGGTATCTTGAGTATAATTTTTTCTTTTTATGCCATATCTTTTCCGCATTGGTAGATGAAAAAAAAAATTACAGAACATAAAATATCCAGTTTTCAATTCTCTACAACTTTTATTTCACACTTTTTTCGATATCTTCACTTTTCGATAACCGGTTATCGACTGGAAAAAAATTATCCCAAGAAACTAGCGGTTTCAAAAAATTGGAGATATCAAAAAAAGTGTGAAATAAAAGTTGTAGAGAATTGAAAACTGAATATTTTACGTTCTGTAAATTTTTTTTCTTCCAGCGATGGAGAAGAGTTACCTATGACTTGAAAAACAAAAAATTATACTCAAACCTTTTCTACGACAACTTCTTTCCATTTCAAGATGGAAAAAAAGTTATGAAACAAAAAATGTTCAATTTTCACTCCTCTACAACTTTTGTCCCGAACTTTTTTTCATATCTCCACTTTTTTGGATATTATTGACAACTGGTTCGAAAACGCTGAACCGGTTTCAAAAAAACATATGACATTTTAATCGCGCCAGTGCGTAGACTTTATTTCAATAAAAAAACCGTACTTATATTTTTTGACCCAAACCGGTTTCTCAATTTGTGAGCATCCTAGGCCTGGCTGAAATTTTAATTATCAATCTTCAATGTGCTCGAACCGTCTTTATATCTATTTTCACTTTTGAGATAGGTATTGAGAAATGTTTCAATTTACCAAGACTTTTGTGTCATACTGTATAAATCCGATATTTTTATCCAAAACGATTGACCAGCGTTAGACGTGAGAAAGGATTTCATTTGAAATTTTATTTAAAAAATGCGAAAAAGTTGAAACTTATAAGGGGCTCTATTTTTAATGAATGTGATGTAGTCAAGCTTTTGACCAAGAGGTCGAACTAGTCATGCAAAATCAAGTTTTTTGACTCAAAGGTCAAGCTTTTTTCAAATATTTTGACGTTCAAAAGTAAAAAAATGTCATTTTTGTTTTCCAGCTTGATTTTGTCCTCGTTTTGCTCGGGCAGTGTTTTTCTACTTATTATAGAGAATACTTTTCATTTTTGTTTCTTTTTTTTTTTTTTGTTAAATTAAAAAATTTTTGTATTTCTTGAGGGTAAAAACACTTCAAGGTGCAGCTGACGATTCAATTTCGTAAAAATTTAAATTTAGGAGCTCATTGTGATTTTTTGTAAAATTATATTCGTTTAAAGTTTTTTGTAAAAATTAATTTTTTGGGGGAGGGGGAGGGGGTGACCCATGAAAAAGTCAAAACAGTCATAAAAAAAGATCAAGCTGAGTTACAAGTCTTAAAATTTTTTGTACAATTTGGAACTTGAAAGTACCAAATATTTCATTGGCAGATTAGGGATAAAATTTTACCGGGGATAATTTTTTTTAGAAAATGAATCATTTTGGCGGAAGGAGGAACGTTGGTAATGGGAAAATTTTTTGCAGGTCTGTTTATATAATAAAATATGAAAATTCTACTTTATTAATAATTTTGAAAACATTTTTTTTGGAAGAAATTGAAAATGTTGAATTTTCACTCCAAACTGGTGAAAATGTCGTTAGTAGAGATTCATTTACAAAAATTGTTCGGATTTCTATAATTTCTTTTTTTAATCAAGGTGTCTATCTGGCAAGAAAAACAAGAAAAACAAGAAAAACAAAAAATAGTAAAAATTTTCAAAATTTTCCATTTTCCTTGAATTTTTTAATTGAAGAAAAAAACTTGCTCTTTTTTGAGCCACTAAAAACAAGGAAAATAGTATGAAAAATCTAGAAAATGGTAAGAATTTTCATTTTTCAGATCCAGTAAACACCATGAAAATGAAAGTTCTGAAAAAATATTTTTCTATGTGTGTGGTCTTAAAATCCATATTTCAACTAAGTATAAAAAAACATGATGTAGATTTTTCAGTTACTTGAATCCCCCTATCCCTATATCAAGGAGACAAAAAAGTATTTAAAAAATATTTTTCTGAAAAAATAGGCGATGAGTGAGTACTTGGGAAAATTCGTTGTGAATGATTTTTTTGGTAAAAATAATTCAGTCCAGCAAATTTTTGTTGTTTTGTTCAAAAATTAAATTTTTCAATTTTTAGATCATATTTCTTATGAAAAATCGTGAAGCTATTTGTATTGTTGAAAAATTCTCAATATTTGAATAAGACATTAAAATAAAAAAAACAACACTACAAATTTTCGAAAAAAAACCAAAAAGCTCGAAATGTTGACAAAAATTCATCACCAAAAATGCACTAAAATTACTTCAAGAAATTTTACATTTTTCATCAAAATATTGTATTCTTCATTTTCATATTTTCAAGTTATTGAATTTCTTCTCTGATCTCGTCTAATTTATGATTTTTCGAGTATAAAAAATAAAATTTCCATTTTTTGCGGGGGGGGGGAGGTAACTTTTTGGGGGGGGACTTGAAAAAAAATCGAAAATCTTGCAAAAAATTCTGTAGATCTTTGCGATTAATTTCGATCTGAAAATTTTGTCAAGACACTTCGAAAGACGATTTTAGTATTCAATTTCTTGAAATGAAAAAGTAGAGAAACTTTTTGTCGAATTCGTCGAGAAAATATATCCCATGAACTTTTGGTACCTGATTTTATCAAAATTCTCAAAAAATGTTTCAGTATTGCCAGATTTCAAATAGTTGGTATTCTACCCGATGATTTGTTGTCAATTTCCAAATTTCAGGATGTCTAATTATTGATAAATCGAGAAAAAGTCGTGGTTTTAGGGAAATTGTCACGGAAGTCGAGGAAACGTCATAAAACCAGCTTGAAATGGTCTTCAATAAATCAAAATATCCCTCCAAAAATTCATAAAATTAAGAAACCAATAATTTTCTTCGAATATTGAAGTTTAATTTATTTGAATTATTGAAAAAAGTTTTTTTGTGAAGAGAAGAGGTCCATGTGCCAAGATGCCAAAAAATGTAAAAAATTTGAGAAAAACACATTTTCTCAGAAATTTTTCATATGCGCATTTGAGAATCATTCTTACCCCAAAATTTCAAAAAAGTTTTAAAAAATATCCATTTCAGCTTAATTATTTTTCAATGCAATTCTTTTAAAATTTTGAACCCAAATGTCGAAGTAACGAACTCTCAAATTTAAGGGCATTTGAAATTAATATCTCTAAAAATTGACTCGCCCCTGAAATTTCGCATATGTAGAACAAAAAAACAAATCGAACACTTCCAACCTTCCTTTGCAAGCTCGACCTCCACTCAATACAATTTTTTCCCACCCAAGTAAATACGAAGGCTGAAAGCTGATAATGGCTACAACGAACGTGCTTTTTTGAAGATGTTTCTCTCGCCGTAAACAAATATACCGGTTGATGGATGCAATATTCTCCACTACACCTATTATACGTGTAAAAAAAATACATATGCACTCGACGCGCTGTTATGTAACACTCGACTACACGACTATTTTACCATTTTACATAAACGTATAGAGGCCAAAAGGCAGACAGACGAGTATTCGAGTAAAACAATTACTTCATTAGGATGACATAAGTACCACTGTCAACTCGGTATTTTCCAGTCGAATGACTTTACCCATGATGTAAGTGATCGAACGAACATATCAATAGAAAAATACCAAAGGAAGATCATTACGTACGTATTCCAGATTCCGGAGCTACTAATACCACAAATTGCGAGCTTTTATTCGATAAATACTTTCTTCTTTGGAAATTTTTTATCTACGCGAATATTCGTCGCATTTTGCTGCAAAAAGATTCATATCTAACGAACGAAATACCCCATCTTCACCTCGTCCGTCGACAACTTCTGTGGAATTATGGCGGAAACTTCAATTATAATTTAGCTCATTAAAATAACGAAACGCCATAGATAAAAATGAACTCTTGACGTGCTGAACGGCTGATACGAATAATCGGATTATATACTCATCGTAATTATATAGTGCAAATGTTATTTTCGAATCGGGCTAAAAATAATGAAATGAAGGTTTTTTCCCTTTTATATACGTAAATAGAAAAGGTTTTAATGCAATTTTTTGTATTCGAGACCGATATCGCTTATTGATCTGATCCGCACGTGGATTTTCAATGGATATTTTGGCTGTAAAAAATTTCTGGGCCATTTCGAAGGGTTTTCTTTTCATAATCAGCAGGAAAAAAATGAAATCGTCTAGACTTTCATTTGGATGATTTTTTTAGGACGATGAATTGAATAGAATCACAAATTGAAAAAACCTTTCGAGGAAATGAAAAGGTAACCTAATTCGAGGCTTTTTTTTCGACTTCACGTGGAAAAAAATTGAGACGAATTTTTTCGAAAGAGACGAAAATCTTTGAAAAATCCTAAACCATCCGAAATAGATATATTTTTATGACCTGTTTTCTATTTACAAATGTAAGAATAGCTAGAAAATGTTACGAGAATCCTGCCATGCTCTCATGTCAGCCTCATAATCTTAATTCTTCATCTCGTATCTTTCCAACTTCCATATTATATCCGCGAATAAGAGTAAACGAGAATTAGCTCACAATTATCGTCGTGTAAATATTAAACCAAGTTTAGGTAACCGTTTGTATTTATCTAATCGTATTTTCTTGTATCTGTCATGTTTGTTTTGAAATTGTATACTGTGTACATTCGCCTTCTTCATTTTAGTCTCTGTATTCCAGAATACAAAGAAATTCTGGGCATCTGTGGCGTCTTTGTCATTTTTTTGGGTGATGCTTGATGGAAATTTATTGCTGTGGATGGGGCTGGATGAGATAACTATACGTTGGAGTAGAGTTCGTGCATGATTTATTGTAGGTAGCTGTATTTATGACGAATATGTACGTGTGCTTGTGTTTGAGTTCAATGAAGGTGAAAACGAAAAAAGAACTTTTGAAATTATCCAATTTCACGCTACGCACTCGAGTAATATAGTAAATTAAATTTTAAGCAGATTGCGAATTAACGATGTGTTTGTTCGAAGAGAGTTATGCAACGAAATGCGAAAATTAAATACGCCTGAAGCGTGCGGGAATATGAGAAGTATTAATAATGATTAATTTTTCAGTCCCGGCGAAGGAAAATTTTTCATTGTAATCGTTCAACGTAGGTAAATGTTCCTAGGTAGGAATTTGTAAAAAAAATTACCCTTGCATTATCAAAAAAAACATAAAATGAAATAAAAAACCAGGGGACCGGAGGGAGGGAGTCTAGTCCCTCCGACTCCGGCTTTGAGATCTTTTTAAAAGTGCCTCCGGCTCCAGGAAATTTGAAAAAACTCCAGGAGGGCCTCCGGAGGCCCCTCCTGGAAGGGGTCTCCGGAGCCCCCCTCAGAGTTGGACCCCCCAAAAAATGGGGACAGTCCACCAAAATATGTAGTTTTGATCAGACCACTTCGTTTCGTTCAGTTCCCCCTCTCCCTCCCCCCTCCTCCCCAAAAAAATGAATTTCTATTTCTTACGAGAATTTAATTTTGAAATTTGTTCGAAAAAATAATATTTTATAGGTACTGTGAAATGGGTACGTATTAGGGAGAATAGAGCAAATCTCCTACTGCAATTGAATTTTTTTTAGAAATTTTTTGAACAAGTAATAAATTTACAAGACGTTCTTTGAAAAATTAATTATTTCAACAGTTTCTAAAAAAAAAGATATTGGAGGGTTTTTTTCAAAAAAATAATTTAACAAGTGGTTTTTAAATTTGGTATTTTTTTGCATAATTAATTTCAGTAATTTTTCAAAAAATCAATTTCAAAACTTTACTCAGACAGTTGTTTAAAAAACTAAAATTTTGTTTGGTAAAATTTAGAAATTTCTGAGAAATTGATCTTTGAATTTGTTTAAAAAATTTATTTTGGAAATTGGAATCTCAAGTTCATAGGATCATTTTTACAATATCCACACCTGTTTTTTGATATCAAAAGTCTTTAAATTTTCAAAAATTTAGTCAATTTCATTAAAAATTGTCTGGAATTGTCAGGCATCTCAGTAGGTTACTTTCAAAGTAAATTTGTTACTTTTTTCAAGGAAAGTCACTATTAGTTACTTTTTGTACTCAAAAGTTACTACAGGTTACTTTTCATTCAAAAAAGTTACTTTTTCCAAAAATTGGAGCAAAAAATCAATTTTTTTGTTTTTTTTAAAAAAAAATTGTTTTGAAAAAAAATTAAAAATTACTTGAAAAAAAAAGTGTTTTGAAAAAAGTATACCATGGCATTTTCGTATTACGAACCCTCCAAGTAAAAATTCGAATGACTTTTTTACATTTTCTAGGTGAAATCATGAATTAAAATTTTAAAAAAAAGTTACTTTTTTGGACTTTTTTGACTACTTTTCCGACTGTCAGAGGTTCCTAAAGTTACTTTTTTTTTCAAATTTTGACTGCGATGTCTGGGAATGGTTGAAATATGGGATTTACGTAAAAAAATTTTCTTCGTTCTCGCAACTTATAATAATTTTCAGAACTAGTGCATTTTATAATTTCTGGGGGAAAATTGTTTTAAAAAATCGCGTAAAAATTTATAGAATATCAACATTTAAAAAAATTGCTTGAAACTCTATTTTTTAGAAAAATTGATTAAATTTGCTTGAAACATCATTTTAGAAAATAAAATAAATAATGCTATAAAATTTCTGAATTCTTATAAAAATGATTTTAAAACGACGAGAAAATATCACAAGAATTATGCAGGAAAATAAAAATATTAAAAAATAAAGTCATAAAAATCATTAATAGTAACTGTGGATACCTGTGAAAAAAATTGTTTGAATATCACAAAAAAATGATGAAATATCAATTTATGATTCAATAAAATTTTAAACAATTGACAATTTTTTGGGAAAATTGTGTAAAAGTTTATGTAAAATTTGGTAAAGCATCGTAATTCACGGAAAATCTCGTAAAAATGTTTGAAAATCGTGTAAAAAATATTGAAAATGCCAGAAAAGCAATTCAAAGTATTGTAAAAAAACAATTTTTGCTTGCTTTGAATCAAATTTTACAATTTTTAAAACGAATTTTCTGATAATTTCAACGAGAGTTTTGATGTTTTAGGAAATTTTCAGGATAATTTGAAGGATTTCCGCCGAACATTGACCGATTATAAGGCCATTTTAAACAATTTCTATGCCAATTAATAATTCGCCGGTTTTTCATACAGACCTATCATTTCGAACAATTTTTTCAAAATTTTATTAGTTTTCATACAATATTGAACTGTTTTTTTCCATAATTGGAAGATTTCCAAGCATTGATTGAATTTTTTCTAATTTTGAAAAAATATTCCGATGCACAATTTGATTGTACGACTTTCGTGTTGATTTTAGAGGCAGTATCCATTTTCAATAATCACAAAATTGCATTTCTAGTTGTTGAAATTTCGTTCGAAGTGGTTGCCCTTTTCTGGAACACCAGGAGAAGTCTGGGAATTTCGCGAATCTGGAAAAGTAGAAGATTTCTTGAATTTTTGAATTTTTTCTTCAAAGTCATTGAATTTTTTTCAGACAATAAATTAGTTAAAAAAAATTTATTTTGAATATTGGCCTTCGCTCAATTTGAGCAGAGGTCGAAAACATGTGTGTGAGACAGAGGCGTCGTCAAGAGAGACCCGGGGAAACCCCGAACAAATTCTGGCCCCTGCTCCCCCCCCAAAAAAAAAAATTATGTTGTATTTATAAATTTACATTACACTTATACATCAGATAGGGATTTTTAAAGCATTAAAACATGAAAAAATGTCTTTTTAGGGCATTGAAAATCCGATTTTTTCAAAGCTTCGCTCGGGCATGAAAATTACAATTCTATGATCTATCTGAGACGAAAATGCGAAAGAAGGCTCCCTTTTTACCCCCTTCCTATTTTTAGCAGGTGAAAAAAGTCAGTCCCCCGTTTCCACTTCGAAAAAGCAAAAAAGTTGCCCAACACATGGCCCCTTTTGTGCCCCCCCCCCCATTTTCGATTCTGACGACGCCACTGGTGTGAGATTAGAGGGTAAGGATCTCCTTTTCTTTAGAACTTGAATTATTCTCTTTTTTTTTTTTGCAAAAAATTGACTTCGCTTTTTTATTTAAGGTAAACAAAAAATGCATTCTCAAAATTTCTTTTTTCCATTCCCGAAAATTTGAACTGAAACCAAAAAATTAGTTTCTTCCCATTTTCAAAAGCTCAATCCAGGTTAAAATAAAGGCTCAGTATTATCTTTGCAATCGTATTTTGTTGAAAAGTTGGAAAAAATGTAAGAACCCTGAACAAGGAATTTGATATTTGAGAAAATTGATGAGCTGATGACTTTTTTTAGAAAAAAAAGTTGTAGAATGAGACTTCAACTTGGGAAAATTGTATTTTTTGTATTTCAAATCAAATTTTTTTTAAAAAAAAGTCAACCGAGTAAAAATTTTTTAATTTTTTGCCCTTCCAATGATCCCAATTTTGATCTGTTGCAATCTGTCTGTATAAAAAATGTCCAAAAAAAGATTTAAAATGTTTTTTTTTTTCGGCATTGTACCTGAATTTTTTTCCCATTAGCCATCATTTCGCAGCATATATTAACCCATAACCTTCTTTCCTCTTTTCTTTCTCCATATTCAATAAAAATACAAATTTTACTCTCAGATTCTGACATAATGATACTCATATTTCTGAGCATTTCACATCAAACCATCTTGAAATTGGCTACTCGTCTCGTCAAAAGGTCACGACATCGAAGTTTATTGTAAAACTTCTCGTTTTTTTCTCCCCTATGAACTCGTAATCAGATGCTGGTTACAGATTATTACATTCTCTATAGTTGCATGTTGATCTCCGCTATTGCAGAAATATAAATCTACGTGGAATTTATACGTATACACGCATATCAGTATGTAATTTACGTACGATTACGAATATTATATTGAAAAATATGTATTTTGCAAATACATCCATACGGTCTAACGTGCAACCGCGGACAAGGCGATATGGCCATGTCAGAAATGCCATGAAATATCTACATAAACCGTACGTTATCAGATTTGGTAATCTTTTCCAACATAATCCATTCTGGCAATGTATGAAGTGTCAGTATACTGAGGATGAGATACGTCTGGTGTGGTCATTTGAAATGGAATGGGTGAGATGTCGGTTTTAATTATAAATCTAGCTATGTGCGAAGCTGCTGTAGATTAAAATTTCATCGAGTAGAACTAAAACACATTGGTATTCCCTGCCGGGTTTACATTTCGTATTAAATTTAGCATCGCAATGACATGACATCGTCGGATTGATTACTGGAGAAATCATTAACCTACCGCGTATCCGCATGTGCGATGAAAATAGATATTTTGATACCTGTGCGGTAATTCTATATAATCTTGCTGGGTGTGATTGCGGTGAAACGCTCGAGGGGAAACCCCACAGCTCGATTGACAAAAATATGCATCAACGTGGCTCAGTTTTTTGTCAGGAATTATTTTTTTCAAATTTTCTACCCTCTCCCCGCGGGATGAGCTCAATTAAATTGAAAACCCAAATCAAAAAACATGAAGAAAAATTTTAAAAATGGTTGTAAGGGGATTTTCAAAAGTTCTGGATTCATTTCTGAGTTTATTTTAGCCTCAAAATCGAAAACATTGGGCCTCTAATTTTCAAAAAAAAAATTGATTTTTTTTGGCGTGGGTACTCGTATTATCACTAATGGACAGTGAAAAAATTCCCAATTTTTTGGGGAATTTGTTCGTGTGATTTTTATGTATGGCCCAGAACACTATTTTTAGAGATAATTTGGAAGCGAATGCAAAAGGGAATCATCTGGGAGCTTTGATACATTTTGATGTCTCTTGATGGGTGTAGGACGACTTCAAACCCATTCATTAATTTTTTTATTGGGATTTCAAATTTATTTGTATTAAGGTCATTAAATTATATTTGACATTACCCTGTAATTTTGACATATTTCACGGTAATTTGAGAACCCCTAAAAAAATTGTATGGGTGGGGGGTTGATGGCGTTTTTGACCATGTACAAAAATTTTGTAAATTATCCTCCAAAAAAATGAAGAAAATTACCCTTTTTTTTCAATCGTGATAATATTACAAACTAATTGTCAAAAAACGAATAAAATAAAAACGTATTTGAATAAATTTTGAATTTTGAAATTTTGAGCTTTGACATTCGAACTTTTCGTCGTTTTTTAGTTTTGGCGTGTAAAAAAAATCGAAGATTACAAAAAAGTCTCTAACTTTTTAATACTTCTCTGTTTGAAAAATAAACAATTAAATTCGTTCGACGTTTTTCTTGTTTAATTTATTTCAGTTCAATTTTAATTTCTAACCACTATTCAATTCATACTTGGTTTAAATAGTCCTTCATTTCAATCATTTGACAGTTTTTTGCGGTTTTTTTGTTTTGTTTTCATGCATTTGAAATGCTTGCTTAAATTATTTATTTTGTGTTTTTTAGTGCTTGAAAATTCCAGCCCACAAATTATTTTCTCTGATGGTTGAAATGTTGAAAAAATTCTGAAATTTTGGCTTTTGATTGTCTTTCCCCACGAAAGTTTTTTGTCTTCGCTTCGCTCGAGCTCGATTTCTTGGAACTGAAAAATAACTCGATTTTTAAACTCCATACCTCATTCGGGATTTTTTGGGCTAAATGTGTACCCTGATAGAAGAGGTTAGGTGGATTAAATCCAAAAATGAAGTCGATTTTCGAACTCAGCACCTCAAAAAACATAACAAACGATATATCGCACATAATTTACAATTTTTTTGAATCTTGACCCAAATTTTGGGACCTCGCACCCCCCCCCCCCGATCGAAGTTCCAGAATTAAAATCATTCGTCTTGAGTAATCATAGGATGATGTATTAATTTGTATTTTTTTTACAGATTTTTAAATACTTACCGAAGATGAAATTTGTTCGGAAAAGCATCAGACACGAAAATTAAAATTGGTGCGAATAACTGAATCTTTTCTGTTGACTCATGGGAGTTTTCACTTTTAAGTTACCATGCAACTCGATTTTTTCCAAGTCCATGTTATTTTCAAAAATTTTTCCACTGTAATGAAAAAATGATTTTTTTTTCAATTTTAGTGTTTTTCTCAATCCTGGTGTTTTTTTTTTTCAATTCCGAAATTTTTTCACATTTCTAAATTTTTTTCTCATGATTGTTTCAACTTCATTTACCCTGAAATTTTTTCTCAACTGTCAACTCTAAAAACTCTTTACTCTTAGAATGTTGAAAAAACGTTTAAATTCTCTTAAATTTTTTTCTCAAATTTGTTTACAACTCGAATTTTTTCAAAATTGTTTTCAACTTCAAAATTTTTAATCCTAAAATATTTTAAATTCTAGTTTTTTTCTCAAAACTGTGCTAACTTCATCTACGCTGAAATTTTTTCTCAACTGTCAACTGTAAAAATTCTTTACTCCTAAAATTAAAAAAAGGTTTAAATTCTCTTAAATTTTTTTCTCACATTTTTTCAAAATTGTTTTCAACTTCAAAATAAATGAAAGATATTTTGGAAATAATTTCAAAGTGGAAAAAATACCCGATTTGAAAAAATGTTGCGAAGAAATTTTAGAATTGAAATTGAGAGGCAATTTTATTGTCGTTAAAAAAGTTTCAATGGTAGAAAAATATTTGAGAAAAAATGTTAGCGTATTGATGAATATTTTGAAAAAAATCTCGAAGTTGAAAGATTTCAAAAACGTATTCCATACTCTCTCGTGTATAAATCAGTGAAAATTATCGAAAATCACTGGAAAACAGTTGGAATTGCAGCACAATAATAAATCAGTGAAAAAATTTTCACTAAAACCAAACAGTGAAAAAAATTATTGAAAAATTAGTGAAAATTCACTGAAAAGACAGTAAAATCTTTGAAATTTGCTGAAAAATCAGTGAAATTCACTAAACCATCGGTGAATTTTTTTGAAAAATCAGTGAAAATCATTGAATTTTACTAATTTTTTTTTTGCTGCAATTCTAACCATTCATCAGTGATTTTTCACTGATTCAAAACAAGAGAGTAGGTGAGAAAAATTTCGAGGAAAAATTTCATCCGAATTGAAAAGTTTTGAAAATGATAATATGGTCTTGGAAAAAACTCGGGTTGCAATGTTGCATGGTAACTGAAATTTCGCATGACTCAGACAGGAAGATTTAGTCGTTCGTTCCATTTTTTATTTTTGTGCATTTTCCGTGTAAATTTAACTTTTGTAGGTCCATTACTCTCTCATTCCGAATCAGTGAAAAGTCACTGAAAAACAGTCAGAATTTCAGCAAGGAAAAATCAGTGAAATTCACTGATTTTCAGTGATTTTTCGTTGATTATTTAAAGAAATTCACAGATTTTTCAGTCAATTTCATAAATATCACCGAGTTTTCAGTGAATTTTTACAGATTTTCAGTGATTTTCTTTTACTAACTTGCTTTCAGTGAAAAAATTTTCACTGATTTATCACTGTGCTGCAATTCTGACTTTTTCAGTGTTTTTTGACAAATTTCACTGATTCAAAAACGAAAGAGTATCCTATATCAAAATGTCTGAAAGTTGAACTTTCTATGTAAAAGCTCAACTTTCAACTTTGAAAAAGTTCATGAAAGCTTTTGGTTGTCCTTTGTAACGGCGAAAATAGATCAACTCGAAGTATTACTCGTCGTGAATGAGACTCCAAAATTGGATATTTTCGCAGAAAATCACGAAAATCCCCCCTCCCCCACTCCTTTGAGGGATTGGGAGGAAATGAAGGACGATTTTGCATATTGTAGGTAAAAACCAGTCTGAAAAAATTTTGAACGAAATCGACCGATTGAAGGTCAAAAGCCGATCGAAGTGTGATGAAATGAGCCATCCGAAAATATACGAATTTCCATTCTTGTGATTTATTGGACGCCTAGACATATTGATTTACAATTCAAACTTAAAATTAGCCGATTTTTCACGTTTTTTTACGGTATGGCCAAGGTTAAACATACGTCTAAGGTTATTGGGTTACAACGAGAAAATATTTCGCTTCGGTGACAACTCGAATACATGCAGAACCAACATCGACGCTGCATTATCGTAAATATTATTCGAAGATGTTTGGAAAACAATACCGGTCGTTGTGGTTGTATAAATATAGCTGGCGTTTGCACGTATGTAACTGGAAGACCTTAATGGGACCCGGTTGATTGACCTAGTTGCAACGAAAATGGGGATTTTATAGGTATACCAGTGGTAAGAATCTCGATGAACGGAAGCGCAAGGCACCCAGCTCAGTCATAGAGGTTTTGATCCGATTATACCATGTTCATGTACGACGAGGACGAGATACTTACGCAGATACGAGTAATTTTTTTTCTCTCTCGAACGCGTGTTCTACATTCTTTCGAGATTCACATACGCGCATATGTTTAATTCTTCGCAGGTTTTCCGGTTTATGACGCCGGTATGTGTACTTTTTTCCAGTACAGTGGGCTTATCTTGCCGAAGAGGTTTGGGAAGTATTCATACGAACCGTGGACGAATTCCTAACACGGTGGTAATTGCGTAATTTGAGATTTATTCGAAGGTGCTGACTATTTTTATGTAATAGAAAATGATCTATGGATTTTTTTCAAAGGAGGGGAGAAATTACAGTAAGAAAGTGTGGAACGATTACACAGGGCGACAAAAATTTTTTTTTGCTCTGTGTCTGGGTTTTCATGTCGAAATTCTGTTTCTAGACATCAAAATACAACCTTGCTCAATCCTGGCCTCCAAAGTTTGCTTTGGGGGGGGGGGGGCAAAAAACTGATTTTTCGAGGTCAATAACCCTGAGCATTACAATAAAAATTGAAAAAAAAAATTTTGGACCAATCTTGTAGGAAATTTCACGGCGAATCCAATGCCGCTAACCGCAGACCTCCGTATCTTTTTTAAAAAAAGTTACAGCTCATTCTTTCCAAAATTTTGTGAAAAAATCGCATTTTTTTGTGTTTTTTTTTTCGCAAAGAAGTGAAATTTGAGAGAAAAGTAAGGATTTTAAGGCCATAATGACCATGATGAGAGTTGTAGGAAATTTCACGGCGAATCGAATGCCGCAAACCGCGGACCTCTATCTCTGATTGAAAAAAAGTTACAGCTCATTCTTTACAAAATTCTGTGAAAAAATCACATTTTTTGTGCCTTTTTCGCGAAAAAGTGAAATTTGAGAGAAAACTAAGGGTTTTAAGGATGAGCTGTGACTTTTTTTTAAAAAGAGATAGAGGTCCGCGGTTTGCGGCATTCGATTCGCCGTGAAATTTTCTACAACTCTCACCATGGTCATTATGGCCTTAAAATCCTTACTTTTCTCTCAAATTTCACTTCTTTGCGGAAAAAAAACAAAAAAAATGCGATTTTTTCACAAAATTTTGGAAAGAATGAGCTGTAACTTTTTTTAAAAAAGAGACAGAGGTCTGCGGTTTGCGGCATTGGATTCGCCGTGAAATTTCCTACAAGATTAGTACAAAAAAAAAATTTCAATTTTTTTTGTAATGCTCAGACTTATTGACCTCGAAAAATTAGTTTTTTGGCCCCCCCACCCCCCAAAGCAAATTTTGGTCAAAAAAAATATTTTTTCCTTTATTAGTTACATAAAAGCAACCCAAATTTGGCAATGAGAACCCAAAAACAAAATTCATGTCGCCCTGTGTTATTGATAGATGAGAAGATATCTGAGATTGTTGGAGGCTGGGCCAGGAGGACGTGATGTGTGATTTGCGATGAATTATATGGTACTTATTACTACTTACGGTGTGGTAATTGATGACTCGTAATTTAGCCTAATTAGGATCTGAAGTTTGGATACGCATACGTATAATTATAGCGAAGTCGTTGTACTTGTTTCGGAACGAAATTTTTTTTAGGTTGAAATTTGGACTGAATCGAGTGTTTGTGTGCGACATTGTGAGGTTCGATGTATCATGGCGCGGTTAATTAAGGTTTATTTTGATCGATTCGAGTGATCTAATTTTTTTCTCGAATTAGGTGTCGGTAATTATGCAATAATTTGGAAATTAATGTACCGTTGCTGACGATGCAATTATTACGAATGCGAGATCGATTAAATTACACAGGTCGACATTTTTAAATTTTTGAAATGGATTTTTATAGTATTTTTTGCGCTGATCACGAGAAAAATGGTGAAAAAATTCCAGGACGTTGGGATTTTCCATAATCGGAAGATTTTTCGTTGAAAATTTGTTTACACTTTTTGATGTAATTTTTGACTCTTAAGTCGATTTTCTGGGGAAAGAAAGGGTCCTACGAAAAAAATTAATAGAACATAGATTGTAGAGCGTCAAATTTCCTATTTGTAGAATTCAATTAGTTTTTTCTTAGGAGGCTTAGTTTTTGAAATATTTTCAATTTAAAAAAAAGTTGAACTTTGAACTTTGAGCTAAAATATCTCGGAACTAATTGAACTCTACAGATAGGAAATTTGACGCTCTACAATTTATGTTCTATTCATTTTTTTCGTAGAACCCTTCCTATTCTCAGAAAATCGACTTGAAGTGTCAAAAGTTATCAAAAAAAGCAGAAACCCCGTTAAACGAAAAATTCAAATTTTTGAAAAATCCTTGGGTGATGGAATTTTTTCATAATTTTTTTCGTGATCAGCGCGAAAAATACTACAAAAATCACCCATCAAACCTCAAACAGCATTTTCCATGTCGACTTGTGTTATTTTTCGTGAATATTTTTTCGTTCGAATTTATACCAAGGATGGGGAGCAAAACGATTGTTTTGTTCCGTTCCAATCCGATCCCTAGTTTTATAGAACCGATGTTTCTCTCTCTGTTCCTATCTTCAAATCAAATTCGGTATCGTTCCCATCTGTTCTGTTTTGTTCTGTTCCGTTCCCATCTTCTGTATTATTTTATTTACATAACTATGAAAAGCGCGAACACGAATGGACCAACCATGCGAATAAAATAAAAGAAAAATGTCACGTGTTACAGAGCACCATAAGCGTGACTGGACTTTCTGAGTGAGGTGTGCCAAAACTTTGAAGTCCTCCAACGAAATTAAAAAAAAATGTCTATACCTATGTCCAAAAAATTTTATACTTATTAAAATCAAAATTATAAATAATATTGAATCAAAATCGGAATTAAAATTAATTTTTTTTCATTGAATGAATAGAATTTTCATCTTTTGATGGGCGATGAGGTAATTTTGAAATTTTAAAAATTATCCAAAACTCGAGAAATGAACTTTAGCTCCAGAAATTTTAGATACCTATTCCAACTTAAAGTAAAATTTTGAGCCCAAACAAAAATAAATCGAAAGTACGTCATGAAAGAACATCATATGCAAAATTTCAGATGGTGAAGCTCATTTTTCAAATTTTGGCGAATTTTTGAAATAAAAATTCAGTGCAAGTGACTCTTCATCGAAAAATATGATTTGAGGACCTTTTCAGTTTTCACAACGTGATAAAAAATATCCCATTAGAAGAATGAAGGTAAATTAGTGGATTCAGCGTTATTTAAATTTTCCGAGATTGTGTACTCGAGTTTGAATGATTTTTCCATAACTTGCGATGACTTTGCAAAAACTGGGAAATTATTCAAAACTTCGCCTAATTTTCCAAAAGTAGAGCGACTTTTTTTCACAGCCTGAACGATTTTCCAAAAATTGAAGAATCTCCTAAAACTTGGTCAATTTATTAAATTTCCACAACATCATAAACATTTTAAGGTTTCCCAAAAAAAAAAATTCTCAAGAAATTGGGCTGTAGATGAGTTTATTCCCGACGAAATACCCATGTGAAAGAATGGACGAATAGATTCCCATTTTTTTCAGAGTAGGTACGAGTTGAATCTCACTTTTTCTCAAAAATTTCTTTCAACTCTGATTTTTATTAAAATTCTAACTTCCATTTTTTTAAAAATTACCTTTACTCAACTCTTAATTTTTTTTCAAGTCTTTCCAACACCAGAATTTTTTTCAACCTAAAATTTTCTCAGATTTTTCCATGTTTAAAAAATGTACTTTTCTGAAATTTTTCTCAAAATAGTTTTCAGTAGGTACTGAAAATTTTCTTGAAAAAAGGATACTGCCACAAGGACACACTAGCAAATTTTACCAAAAAAATTGCCCCTGGAGAAAAAAAATTGAAAAATCTGGGAAAAGTATGGCACACCCGATGCAGATCACAGAGCATTAGAGGAAAGAAAAAAAAAATTTTCTGTGTTTACGTTCTCATCCGTTCGCATCTTTTCGTTTGATTCATTGTTGATTCGTTCTGTTCTGTTCAAATCTTATCAAAATCGTTTTGTTCTGTTCGTTCCGTTCCGTTCCTTTCGTTCCGTTCCCAACCCTTGATTTATACGTTTGATTTTTGTGGATTATTTTTTTCTTAATACTGAGAACCAAATTTCGAGCTGCCGAATTTGATTTTTTGATTTTTGGCGAATTTTTAAAAATGACTGAAATGGTCTTTTTTGCGCAGATTTTTCATAAAAATAGCAAATCGTGAGGGGGAAATCTGAAAATCATGTTCAAGTCGATCCGGAGCCTTCAGCAAAAATTGGCTTTTCTGCAGCATACTTGCTGGATTTTTTCTAATAGGCACTTCAAGTTCGTTTCCGACTTTTATTGCATCTATTCAAGTGCTGTAAAAATGAAAGTAAAGGAATTTAATAAAATAAATAAACCGAAGCGAAAACCACATTTTTAAAAAATTATGTGTAATTTATCTCGTAAATATGCATTAATTTACTACATTTTTCGGAAATATCAGACCAAAGAGAATATTACTAATATGATTCATATCTGTATAAACTGAAAAAAAATTGCATACGAACATGCGATGAATCATACAATTTTAGAATTTTCCAATAATTTTTGAATTTATTAAATTTAATTAAACAGAAAAATCTCATCAGCAGTTGTATCATAATTTATGAAATGCATAAAATAATCATGTAAGTAAAATGAAAGATCTTCGGATCATTTTCCTATCTCCTCGTATTTCGTAATTTACGATAAGATTATTTCGAATAAAAGAAAACATTTACTTATCGTGGTTTCGAGCCATCGAGCGTTCGGAAATTTTTAAAGAATCAGTTTTTCCAAGATCTAAGTTTCTTGGAAGCAAGAAAAGCAAATCAGGGCGAGTTTGAAGGCGCAAGGATCCGTTTGTTTTTTTTTTATATCAAGAAGCCTAAAAAAATTCAATTAGGTTCCTAACTTTGAAAGATGTAGAAAAGTTCAGTAATTTTTTTCACTGAGAATCATAATTTATTTATAAAAAGGTCTCAAGTCGTCCACTCAATTTTTGATTATTCGAAACGAAATTTCCAACGTGCCTTGCCCATTTCCGCTATATTCAAAACATCATGAAACATCACATCCTATTTTAATTGAAAAAATTACAATTTCAGCAAAAATTGATTAAAGTCATCCTAGTCTCAAAATCTCGAAAAAATCGTGGGATGATTTGTGAAAATGATTTTCATCGAATAATTTTTCGGATGAAAATTCATCCCAATAATCAACTCAGCCTCAAAAACTCGGAAAAAACTTGAGATAATTTGTGAGATTTATTTTCGTTCCAAAAATCATTCTACCTCAAAAGCTCGGAAAAATCGTGGGATGATTTGAGAGATTGATTTTCACCCCAACAAAAATCATCCCAGCCTCAAAAATTCGGAAAAATCGTGGGATGATTTGGGAGATTGATTTTCTGGAAAGGATTTTCAACCTAAAAAAATCATCCCACGATTTTTCCGATCATTTTTGGGCTTCGATTTATTTGGGGTGAATTTTAATCGCTCGTTTTTTCTAGTTTTTGAGGCTAGATCATTGGAATGGTTTTTCAACCCAAAAAATCATCCCACGATTTTTCTGATCATTTTTGGGCTGCGATTAATTTGGGATGGTTTTTCATCGCAGAATTAATCGCATGTATTTTTCTAGTTTTTGAGGCCGGGATGATCATTGGAATGGATTTTCAACCCAAAAAAATCATCCCACGATTTTTCATCGCAGAATTAATCGCATGTATTTCTCTAGTTTTTGAAGCCAGGATGAATCATCTGAACCTCAAGAACTTGGAAAAATCGTGGGATGATTTTGGGGATGAAAATTCATCCCAATGATCATACCAGCCTCAAAAATTCGGAAAATTCGTGGGATGATTTTGTGAGATTAAAATCACTGGAAAATTATCCCAACCTCATAAACTAGAAAAAACCCGGGATGATTTGTGAGATTGATTTACATCCCAAAAATCATCCCACGAATTTTCCGGAAGTAAGATATGACTTTTGCGATGAAAAATGTTCATAAATTCATCCCATGATTTTTTCAAAAATTTTCTCTCAATTTTTCAATATTTTTTTCAATTTTTCGAGTTTTTTTCATTTTTTCCCAATTTTTGATATTTTGCTTATTATTTCTCAATTTTTCGAATTCCCATTTTTCTTTCAATTTTTCGATATTTTGCTCAATTTTCAGTTATTTTTCTCTCAATTTTTCAACAATTTTTTTAAATTTTTCGAGTTTTTTTCTTTTTTTTTTCAATTTTTGATATTTTGCTTATTATTTGCTCAATTTTTCGAATTCCCATTTTTCTTTCAATTTTTCGATATTTCGCTCAATTTTCAGTTATTTTTCTCAACAATTTTTTTCAATTTTTCGAGTTTTTTTTCAATTTTTGATATTTTGCTTATATTTTGCTTATTATTTGCTCAATTTTTCGAATTCCCATTTTTCTTTCAATTTTTCGATATTTTGCTCAATTTTCAGTTATTTTTCTCTAATTTTTCAACAATTTTTTTAAATTTTTCGAGTTTTTTTCATTTTTTTTTCAATTTTTAATATTTTGCTTATTATTTGCTCAATTTTTCGAATTCCCATTTTTCTTTCAATTTTTCGATATTTGGCTCAATTTTCAGTTATTTTTCTCTAATTTTTCAACAATTTTTTTAAATTTTTCGAGTTTTTTTCAATTTTTTTTCAATTTTTGATATTTTGCTTATTATTTGCTCAATTTTTCGAATTCCCATTTTTCTTTCAATTTTTCGATATTTTGCTCAATTTTCAGTTATTTTTCTCTCAATTTTTCAACAATTTTTTTAAATTTTTCGAGTTTTTTTCATTTTTTTTTCAATTTTTGATATTTTGCTTATTATTTCTCAATTTTTCGAGTTTTCCCATTTTTCTTTCAATTTTTCGATATTTTGCTCAATTTTCAGTTATTTTCTCTCAATTTTTCGATATCTTCGCCGATTCTATTATCATCTAAAAGTCTCCCATCTGAACTATCCCATTATCTCTTCTCAACGTCGAAAATTTCTCTCAGAGGATTCTCGCTTAATTGCTAGTTTTCCTTATATAATCGAAAAAATAATCTCATACTCGCAATCTCGTTCGAATATCAATTTCCTTCGAGCACAATAAGGAAATCCATTTAGATGGAAGAGGTCGTCAGCGGTATCACTGTCAATATTGCTGTTCCGCGTACACTCAAAGCTTCGACGTTTCGTATACGCTTGTAAAGTGTAAAATGTGCTATTAACGGTGCACGGTGCGATATTCATTAAGGAAAACAACAAAGAAACAACCCGAGCGAGTGTATAACAATAAATGCTGCGTATATAAAATTATCATGTTTTTCTCTTTCTTTACCTAGCTATAAGTCGATGGTAGGGGACGACGAGTTACATATGCCTACTTTGTTATTTGCTCGTATAGGCTTATAAGAGTGAAAGAAAAATACAATACAAGTGCAAATGACGACCAAGACGACAGCACCGGTACGATAATGGAGAGCAATTAACATTGAACCTGCGTATTTATAAATACATAATACGATACCGCTTTATAATGGGGATTCAATGAGCCACGCAGGCAATCAACGAGGGGAAGGGGAAAAGAGCAATTATACGTAATCGCGAGTCGTCGAGTCGAGAAAGAATCAACGATGATGAAATGTTTTACCGGCGGTCTTTATGACCAAACGCGGACATCGAAGATGATAAAAGAGAGCCATAGGTATTGGTTTAATTTCCCCCTGTCGATCTGTTTTTCCATTTTATTTGTACGATTGGGAGACTCTCACGAAGATGGCAAATTAATTTTTCAATTTAACACACGAACCTCGCTTTCTAAACGTAAAATTTTCCCCTCGAGTTGGCTGAACGGTTTGCATCTCGATATCGTCGTGTTGAGAGTGAAAGTACCAATGCCTACTCGCTGAAGATATCGGGATCCTCGATGATGAGTCTTGCAACGGTTTTATGCAATTGAGATGACTTCGAGACCGATCAAGATGATCTAAGAGATAAATACCATTAAATTACTTTTCGTAGACCTATTTGTAAATATTTTTCTAACGTACTGTGTTCAATTTAATGTTGCAGATTGCATCCAGCATGAAATGGTTCCAAAAACAACCATCAGATACTCCTCGACTGCTGAGCCTGTCTTCGCTCAGATACGAATCAGAAATCGATGAAGGATCGTCGCATAATTCATCGGCAGTCTCTAGAATTGGTACGTTACCCACATATATGGCGATTACCTTATGTAACCCGGTCCAGTGGTATAATATATTGATCGATTCGTGATAAAGAGTTCGCGAGCAGCAGTCGTGTCCATTTCGGCCATAGATTAATTCGCGATCGACGAGGCGTCTCGGCGTCCGGTTTTGTTGAGCTACGCGATTGAACCGTTGCTTGGGCTCGAATTATGAGCGTAGTCAAGGATTTGTGCCCAGAGAGTAGAGATGATGATAGATGAGCGAATTTTTGGAATCACGATTTTGCGGAGGTGGAGCATAATTGGGATGAGTTTGATGGCGAGTTTCGGGTAATGGCTAGGATGGGGTGAGATATTACTCGAGGTGGTATTTTTTTTCGATTTATGATTATAGCGACAATATTAGTGTGATTACCTTCAAATTGGAGGAGAATTGAGGAACTGTACTATACTGTCATGTTTCTTAATAATGTAAAAATTGTTCGAAACATCTTAAAATATTTAAATTGGCGTGAAAATGTTGAAATTATCGAACAATTTATTGATGAATCGATTTGAAAAAATTTAGTATTTTATTGATAATTTGATATGTATTATCGATTCGACACTTGATAGTCGTTTTCCTTTCTGTTTTGGGAGAGGGGTAGGGGAATAAATGAATAGTATGTCTGTTAAAAAAATGATGCTTGGCAATGTGTTTTCAAAACTGATCCTTTCTGGAATATAAAAAATTTTGAAAACATGGAAAGACTCTTCAAAAATTTTCAAAATTTCAAAAAATGGAATTAAAATCATCGTAATAATGAATATGTTTATCAAAAAAAAAACTCGAAAAATCATTTTGCGCAGATTTCTAACCCTTGCCTTTTTTTTGAGAATTGGAAAACAAAAATTCTTCTTAAGTAAGTATTATACTTTTGATTATTTTGAAAAAAATTTTCATCAGGATGAATAATTTTAGCTGAAAGATGATTTGCTCAAATTTCTTACTGATCAGTTCTTCTCTTTTTTTGAAAAATATTTTCAAGTGGTTTTGAAAGGTATCCGTAAAAAAATTGAAAAAAGAAACAGGTTCAAATCGTTTTTTCAGATGAAATCGTCCATGTGGTGACAATTTCCAAAATAACGTGAAAATTGTGTATCTGGCTTGAAAATTCGAAATATGTGAAGTTGAAAGAAGGAGAGGGGGGTTACAATTTTTTTCGATGCTGATAGGAAATTAACTGAAAAGTTGAAAAAAAAACTGGTTTGAAGTTTTGATCTTGTGTTCAAGTTCCTCAAAAATGTCTTCAAAAAATTGTAAATTGCGATGAGGAATTTTTCTGGAAATTTGAAAAAGTAAATGCGAGGGCCTTATCATAGCTCTAAATGTCCCAATGAGAACCTCAAACCTTAAAAATTTTAAAATTTCGAAAAAAGGAAATCAAAATATTGAATTTTTGAGGTTTGAGGTTTTTTTACATTTAGAGATTAAGATCAATATTTCTCAAGATATTTACAAATTAAAAGTACATTTTTTCTTAAAATCAGGTCATAGTCATAACACAGTAAAAATGTTGAAATTTAGAAATTTTTCATTTAAATCATTGAATACATGTAATGATTGAAACGTGCAAGTAGTTGAAAAATTAGCCAACGTCGTCCGAAATTTCATAACAATGTACCAAAATTTGTAAAATTGAATCTGTAAAGAACCTACTGAAAACTGTAAAAATCATAATGAAAAATTTTTCGAACTGATTAAAAATGCTATAAAGGTAGTTCAAATTCTTTAAAATTTTATCAAATTGTTCAAAAATCTCATGAAAATGATGTAAAAGTTTTAAAATTGTTCTAAAGTATCCAAAAAAATTCAAAAATCATAAATCGTTTGAAAACCTTCAAAAATCGTCAGAAATATTGAAAAAGAATTGTTTGAAATTTTGTAAAATTGTTCAAATGCATAGCAAGAAAAGCAAGGAAATCCAGAAATTATCAAGAAAATTACATTAATGGCAAGAATTTTGGTGATTTCATTATGG
Source organism: Pseudococcus viburni (assembly GCA_033439095.1). NCBI lineage: Eukaryota > Metazoa > Arthropoda > Insecta > Hemiptera > Pseudococcidae > Pseudococcus > Pseudococcus viburni. The sequence continues at coordinate 695,276 of JAVBJF010000018.1, forward strand.
AAAGAAACCATTTTCAAATTTCTGCTCTTCCTTGATCTTTTTAATCGAAAGATAAGAGATGGGTTCTTCGTTGGACAAATTTAAAGTAAGAAAATTAGTATAAAAATTGTTGAAAAAATCAAAAAATTAGCAAGAATTTTCATTTTTTAGATACAGTAGATAACATGAAATGTCGTTAAAGCCATCGAAAAAGTTGTAAAAATTGTTTTAAAATCCCTTAAAAATCGTCAAAAATATTTTAAAAGTACATAGTTCAGGATTGTTTGAAATTTCTCAAAAATTACCAAAAATATTGAAAAGTGCTTAAAAAGTTGTAAAAAAAGCTCAAATTTTTTAAAAAGATGCTGAAAATTGTGAAAATGATTAAAGTAGGTGTCGCGAAAATAGTTTGAAATTTCCAACTGGACATCAAAGAAAATTTTGTAAAAACTCCAAAAAAATGTTGTCGGTAATAATGTTCAAAAAATTCTAAAATTTGTGTCATATTTTTTGTAAGGATTTTCATGTTTTGAACCCGTTTTTAAATGGAATACTTGGAATTATTTTTACGACGTTTCCAACAATTTCGCCCAAGTATTTTGAACACTTTTCTTATCATTTTAATGATTTTTGAGCAGTTTTTTTTACGATTTTTATCACTCTGTAGAAGATTTGAGGTGGTGGCCTAAAATTTTTTCGGTAGAGAAACTTCTGGGTATACCTAAGTTTTTTTTTTCTTCAAATTGAAAGTCGTGAAACATAATTTTAAACATCAGTAGCATGAAACTAGATTGCATACTAGTCGCTCAGCTGCTCAGAGAAGTCACACCGAGCACATGGTTGACAAAAACTTCAATAATTACGAATTTTCGGAGAGACGAAGGGAACAAGCACAGTAATTGAATTTCGGTTCAAAAAAATCCTTTTTTCGAAAAAAAGTAGCCAAAAAATGATTTCAAATTCGTCAATTTCCAAGTGAGTACCGTTTTTCCAAACTGAGCTAACTTCAAAAACCGTGCATGAGGAAAGGGCCTTAGGTGCCATTTTTTTCAGAAAGGGCCTTGAGTGCAATTTTTTCTGGGGAAAAAATTACACCTAGGGCCCTTTCTGGAAAAAAATGGCACCTAAGGCCCTTTCCTCATGCACGGTTTTTGAAGTTAGCTCAGTTTGGAAAAACGGTACTCAAGTGTTTTCATTGCATGCCAACAAATAACCCCCTTACCCCTCACCAAAAAAAAATTGAAAATAACTTTGAAATAGTTTTCATTTGAAGTTGAGTAAAGGCCAATAAAATTTTACTTTTAAAAATTGAAAAGCATTTTTCTCATTTTTAATTTTCTTTCGTTTTGAACAGTTTGACCTCTCAATGAAATGCAAAATAGTATTTTTTAGGAAAAAAAATTGATTCGAGTCGGAAAATTTTCGAAAATGATCCCTTTGGGGCGTTTGGGGAAACAAGACTACATTTTTGATAGAGTTTTTTTGCAGGGTGTTCCATGAATCGTCTGCCAAACGTATTTTTTTGGATATAACCGGGTACCACTAAAAAAAACTTGAGATGAACATGTTGCCTATTTTAAAAATTGAAGGGGCAAATGCTGCTTCTGAAAAAATCACGTCAAATTTTTTTTCAACCATGGGAATGGATAGTACTTTGAAAACTGAGCAAATTTTCACCTTATGACTTTTTGCCTATCTTTAAAACTGAAGGAGCTACAAAGAAAATTGTTCAAGAAAAATTCTCAAAAAATTAGTTGATCAAGGGAATGGATAGTACGTTGAAAACTGAAGAAATTTTGTTCTGTAGACTTTTTGCCTAATATCGAAAATAAAGGGGCTAACTGTCAATAAAAATTTAGAAAATTTGAAAATGTTTTGAATACCATTTATTTTGAGTCACCCGTAACCCCTTCATTTTTGATGTTAGGCAAAAAGTCTACAGAACAAAATTTCTTCAGTTTTCAACGTACTATCCATTCCCTTGATCAGTTAATTCTTTGAGTATTTTTCTTGAACAATTTTTCTTGTAGTCTCTTCAATTTTGAAGATAGGCAAAAAATCATGAAGTGAAAATTTGCTCAGTTTTCAAATTACATACATACTATTCATTCCCATGATTGAAATATTTTTTAACGTGATTTTTTTAGAAGCAGCATTTGCCCCTTCAATTTTCAAAATAGGCAACAGGTCATCTCAAGTTTTTTTTTAATGATATCCGGTTAAAAACATATATTTGGCAGACGATTCATGGAACACCCTGTATTTTGGAAAATGGAAGGAGACTCAACCAAAAAATATAAAAATAGTCTATTATTACTCGGAAAGAGAAAAAAGAAATGAAAGAAAGAAGTCTTGATTAGATGTTCGTTTTCCGAAAAAAATTACATGAAAAATCTCTCCACTTATCATATTTATTCAATTAAATTTTGAAAAATACCCCAAAAAATGAAAATAGACAATTTTTTTTCAAAATGTATTAAATAATTTGAAAAAGAACCAAATAAAATGTCAATTTATTTAAAAAAACAGCATCTTCATTGTTTAGTATCACATGAAAACAAATGAACAGCACATCCAATTACACGAGCTGGAAAAACGTTAATTTTCAAACTGCTCCCTTTCGCGATACCTTTCACAGCTGATCCAAACCATCGCCACCAAGGGACCATGTATAACCTTATCATTCCCCCTTATAACTAATGAACACCGCCACATAATCAACCATCCGTACACCGCCTCCACCGACGTCGTATTTACATTAAATTCCCTTCGCTCTTCACCTTTTGCCAAGTTCAACTGTTAAACACCATCAACGATCAAACGGTCTTGATAACGATTTTCCATTACCCCGTTTTTCTGACTATGAGCCTTGGCTCGTACCATACCAAGCCATACCCCATAGTCATGTACTAAATACACCTGCCACCTGCCATAACTTCGTCTCGCGTGAATTATGCAATTCCAAAATTATTCTACCGTTGAGGTATTTTTTTTTCCATTCTGTTACGTCTGGCTTATTCAAGAGGGTTCTCCACCTTTCTCCGCTTATGACTGGTATCTGTTTCCCTATGTTGTCTCTTTGATATCCCTAGCTTTTTGATGGTTGTGTTTGTAGAGCAGCTTTTTATGTGGTGCTATGACGACCCCTTTGAGGTGGTGTAATTCGAATTTGTAGCTGGTTGGTGTATTGTGCCAGCCTGAGCCTACTTGGTTATGGAATGAAATTTTCCATCGATTATTAACCCTAATGGGACCCTATTGCTGTATCCTTATGAGCTGAGTCGAGTTTTTTTTAATGCCTTACATAATACCTACGTATTTTCTGAATCAACTCATCGTCTCTTTCTAATTACTCCTCTAAAGCGGATGTATCCATTCCAAGAATCTTCTCTCTACTCGTACTTCATACCTTTGAACTCGTATCAGTCTAACTTACCTATGCAGTTATGCACTTTTCAATATCCCGATATCTATTATTAATCGAGTGGCTACTCTTGGTATGCCAACTACCTCCGATTCTCTCCTACCCCGGCTCACTTGATTGCCAATGAAACAACACCGACGTCTCAATCGACCATTCAATTAAACCTAAAACCTAATCGGATATTAAAGTAAGAGAATAATGTAAAATGTAGTTCACGTTCCAGGCTTCGTCGCCGTCGCCATCATCGTCGCAATTAAAATACCGGATTTGATTGGAATGCCATGCGCTCGACTATTTCCAGCTATGTTGGATTCTTGTTCACTTTCGTTCATGTGCCTATGATTTGTACTCGTGGTGAATTTAAAAGATCATTTCTAGCTTTTTTTTCCCATCCGTTTCTTCGAACGTCAGCTTGGAATTTTAGTCGTACCGAGAAAGGATTTTTTCTCAGAATAATTTGAAGTACGAAGAGATTTTAGCGAAAAATTGGTCTGCGAAGGAAGGAATTTTAGTATCTAGCTTGAAATTGGAAATTTTCCAGCACACTCAAAAAAATAAAAAATAAATTTTATTAAACGTAATAATAAAAAGGCACCATTCACAAAACTAGTAAAATTTATTCAAAAAATAATAATATTTATCGCAAAATTGACAAACTTTATTTTCTATGCAATAAACTTTACCAAATTTCGTGATAAATTTTATTATTTTTTTTTTGATAAAAATTGCTAATTTTGCGAATGGTGCCCCGTTATTATTATTTTTGGATAAACTTTATTTTTTTTGATAAAATTTATTATTTTTGAATAAAATTTATAATTTTTTGCAACACTTTCTATTCATTTTTCATTCTCCATTTTTTTCAGTGCAGAAATGTAATTTTTCGAGAAAAAAATATACTTTTGGAGTGAAATAGATAAAGTTTTTTGGGCAAAGAAGTGAGTGTTTTCGAAAAAAACGAACCTGTTCGATAGGAAATTTTACGTAGAACATGATTGTTCATAACCATTTTTCCATTTTGAGGCTTATTTGAGAAGATATTCACAAAAGTTTCGATTTTTTAAAAAAATTCTGTAAATTGTTGAAAAATAGGCGGTTTTACCCTTAATTTTTGGTCAAGGAAGTGAGTGTTTTTGAAAAAAAAAAACAAAAACTTTCTGATAGGAAATTACACGTAGAACAAGATTGTTCATGACTATTTTTCAATTTTGAGGCTTATTTGAGGAGATATTCACAAAAACCCGGTTTTCAGGAGACATTTACCCCTCCACTCGGGGTAGCGGAGGGTGGTGGGGTGTCCATTTTAGTATGTTGTGTAGTGGATCATTACGAACGTAAAACGAGGAAAAAAATCAGGATTTAATTTTTGGGGGGTTTGGTAGATTTTTTCTCTTATTTGCCTGGGCTAAGACAGGTTCCTCAAAATATTTTTTACCAATCTTCGTATTTCCAATGGAGGTTTCAGAATCGCTCAAAATGGTAAAATTTGGTTTTGGTTGGCCATGCATTAGGTAGAAATTTGAAATCAATTCCACTAGAATTTTTTTTTAAAATATTTCAGAAAATCAACTCGAGTACCTATCTGAAATTTTGATTTTGTTGGAGTTGAAAGTATTTCCCTCCTCATTTTCCTTTTTGTCCATGTTTTATCAAAAAATCCTTAAAGTCCTTTTTAAAAATCGCATCTTAGTTTAAAAAAATTCAAAAAATTAAAATTTATTCCAAATGAAAAATTGTTCTTAAAAATTGATTTGCGTTTTTCGTTCTATTTTTATTTGATTATTTTAAAGTTTATTTTGATCTTGGTTGGAATTTTCAATTTTTTAAAGTCCAGATTGGTAGTGGGATGGGGGGGAGGACAAGACTGGAGAGAAATCAGAAGGGCAACTTACTCCCATAATGACAGATCTACATTCTTAGGTGAAAAAATTTAGTTTGATTGGAAAAATTTGGTAAAATAATGGTTTCTCTTCTGTTTTAATTTGGAAATATTGCAACATTTTTTGTTTGGAAAATTAAAAAAATGACATTTTGAATTGTTGAAACCAGAATAATTGTGCATGAGTTTAATATGTTGTAATTTTTATAGACCAACCACCTACAATCCAAATTTTGGTTCTCCTGGTGAAAGGGGGAGGGGAGGGTGCAAGTTACATTGTCCCGATCTTTCTCAATGTTCTTTTTTTAAATAAGAATTGGTGAAAATTCATTAATTTTTTGAGAATTGGAGAATTGCATCTTAATGCGAGCGTAAAAATATCTCAAAATTTTTTCATTCATTTGAATTTTTTCTTGGAGTAATTTAGAGAAGGTAAAATAGAGGAATCGTTTCAAAATCAATCAAAATTCGATATTTTGTTATTTTTGGTGGGGGGGGGGGGATTGTAACATGAGAAACCTAAAATATTTAAATCTAAGAAAGTTAAATTCCCAAAAATTCACGTGAGTCTCAATTCTTCAATTTTTTAAAAATTTGTTTTCAAACTCAAAAGTTTTTAGAATAGGAAAAGGTCGATAAGGGAAAGGGGTATTTTATTCATGCTAAAAAATAAAACTTCATTTGAACTTGGCGTTTTATAAAACTTTTTGGTTTTTGTTTTAGTTTTCATTGAGAACAGGGAGGAGCTGAATTCGTTTGAAAAGTTGTTGTGGCGAGGTGAGGGTAAATGAAAGAGAAAGAGAAAGCAAATAATATGATTTATTCATTGCTGTGAAATTGCTTCAAACGAACAGTTTCTTTTCTTTCAATATTTTGATGACTTTACGTTAGACGTGTTTGAGTAATAAAGAAAGGGGTCATAAAATTACAAAAATTATTTTGACAAAATGTTATCCCACCCAAAATTTTAATTTTTTGAACTCATTGTATACCTATTTGTTGAGGGAGAGGAGGTGTTTGGAATGTGATTTCCAACACATTCGCGCATGTTTTTCACTAAATTCGTTCAATTTTTCAATTCTGATCAAGATTGAAAACTAGAAGAATAATTTTAGTTACCCGAATATCTGCGAAATTGAAAAATATTGTTGGATGCATGGATTTGAAACTCGTTTTTTCAAAAAATCCCTCTCTCGTTTGTATTTGAACCAAAGACCTGTAATCAACGGTAGTACGTCATAATTAGTGTTCAACAAATATCCGGATACATCAATAACCAAAACTATTTGTTTGGATAAAGTTTCCAAAATGAATTTAAGCAAGGCATAAATTTGCTTGTAACTGCTCCCGAAAACATCCGATTAACGGTTTTTTAATTTCTCTGATTAGTTCACGGAAAAATTCTTGTGATTACGAACACGTCACAAAATTAAAGATTGATCTCTAAATCGAAAAATCATATTGAAAATGGACGTTGAATCGAAATCAAATTCAATTGTATTTTTTTTTCCGTATAAACTTCTTTACATTTCATTATTCGTATATTTGCTTGAAACACTAAAAAATAATGACGATTAAAATAATTTTATAGGTTAATTTTAGGTTATTCATTCTACAATCATATTAGGTAGGTTTTTTTTCCTATTTAAGTTAGTTCTAGTTATTTTCAAGCAAAATAATTTTTCAGGTTAATTCAGTAATTACCTATAATTACCAGTAATTACCTATAATTACCAGTAATTACCTATAATTACCAGTAATTATCCATAACTACCAGTAATTATCCATAACTACCAGTAATTACCCATAACTACCAGTAATTAACTAATTATCCATAATTACCAGTAATTACCTATAATTACCAGTAATTATCCATAACTACCAGTAATTATCCATAACTACCAGTAATTACCCATAACTACCAGTAATTAACTAATTATCCATAATTACCCATAATTACTAGTAATTACCCATAATTACCAGTAATTACCCATAATTACCAGTAATTACCCATAATTACCAGTAATTACCCATAATTACCAGTAATTACCCATAATTACCAGTAATTACCCACAATTACCAGTAATTACCCACAATTACCAGTACTTACCCACAATTACCAGTAATTACCCATAACTACCAGTAATTACCCATTATTACCCATAATTACCAGTGATTACCCGTAATTACCAGTGATTACCAATAATTACTGGTAATTACCAGTAATTACACATAATGACCAATAATACGTCATAATAACGAGTAATTATCGGTATTACGTCATCGTCATAAATACGATTAATTACCGGTAATACGTCATAAATACGAGTAATTACCGGTAATAATAAATACGAGTAATTACCGGTAATAATAAATACGAGTAATTATCGGTAATACGTCATTAATACGAGTAATTACCGGTAATAATACGTCATAAATACGAGTAATTACCGGTAATAGTCATAATTACGAGTAATTACCGGTAATATGTCACAATTACGGCTAAATGCCGATAATACGCCATAATTGCAGGTAATTATGAGGTATTACGTCATAATCGAGTAATCTCTTTACATGCTGTTTACGAATTCTCAACTCGATCTTTTTTTTTCGATTAAACTGACAAAGAAAAAATTAAAGTCATAGATTTTGATCAAAAATTTACTAATTTGTCAAAAATTCTTCCCCATCTTTCTCCTCCATTATCCCTCAATTCGAAAATCACAAAATCGACACTAATCACCCAATCTTTTTTCTTTCAATTTGCAGACTCATCGCCGGCGACGAACAGAGGTTACGATCATTTCGACGAAACGAACGAACAAAACAACGTGAAAAAATACAACGTCCGCGAGAACCGTATCACCATCGAAAATGGTCTCGAATGGAGCCCCGAAAACTCGGCCACGATGGTTCGCAAACACAAAGAAACGTACTACGCGGCCGCCAAAGAAAAACGCAATCCGCTTCTGGAAAAGGTGAAAAACACGAAACTGACCTGCTTCAAGTCTCAACAATTCAATCCTGCATTCTACGCTGTTCCGAGCCAGGTCTACGACGACGACAGCTGCGCCAGCGATTACTCCGATCCGCGTATCCCGAACAGTATACCAGTCAGTCCTCAGACGAGCAGATCGAGTTCCAGATCAGATTGGGATCCGATCGACGAACGAACGCTAACGGCGCGAAATACACGTCAGCGACAACGGCAGCAGGTTCCTGAAAATTGGCAGGCTGATTATCCGCCGAGTAACGATCTCGATCCGGAAATCAAACAAGGGGATAATTTCTGCATATCTTCGAAACTAAAAGCGATCTCGGATAAATACTTGAAATCATCGACAAATAAAATACTCGCCAAATTATACCGCAGCAGCAACAACGATAAACAAACCGCTGTCGAAGAGGTATCCAAACCAAGCGACCAAAAGAAATCAAACGGCAAAGAACTAAAGAAATTACGCAGCTTTTCCTACGGCCAGTTACCTGGTATTAGCGAATTTCGCCAGTTTCACGATATCTGCGATGATCAAAAAGATACCACATTAGATTGCAACTCGGACTCCGTCTCCAATATCGTCACCGACCACGAAAGCGAGGATTGCGACAGCGGGATTCTGGTGTCGAGCAATTCATCGGTGGTGGACAGCTGCGCCGGAGCGACGCCTCCAGATGGGGCTAAACCAGCATGCCATTTCAGAAGCGCTTCGCAAGATACTCCTGTGCATAGCAACGAGTCGTCTCCCACCGATTCGGTGGCCGCCGATGACGAAGATACCATGTTGGAGTTGACAGATAGGCAGAAAAGGCGTCAAAGGAGGGTGAATAATGTAGACGCGTTGCAGTACGATCCTCCTTTACCTGAGTTACCTCCGAAGAATAGCTCGTTCTTGAGCAATGTCTGCAGAAATTCCCATGTCGTCGACTTGACCAGAGATGATGTCGATGAGGATATTGGAATTGTCGTCAGGCACGTTAGGACTCCGCAGAATCGAGAAGCGTTCGTTGTTTGCGATATTGTACCTGGAAGCTTGGCCGATAGGTGAGTTTGATGATGATTTTTTTCATTTTTCGAAAAATGTTCGGATAGGTATTGTTTTTAGTTAATTTATTGTCGATTTGTCTGTCTTTTTTTACTTGAAAATGCAAAGGTATGGATGTCTCAGGGGAAAAAGTGAGAATTCGCTTAGGGTTATTATGACAATTTTTTGTGATTTCATTTAGATATGATCACTTTTAAAAATTACATTCCATTTTTTATATATTTTTTTTTTGAAAAAATCTTCAAAATTTTTATAAGGAAGAATATTTTAGATGAATAATTTGGAAATGTTTCAATGATGGAAATTCTCGTAACCCTGAAATATCTATAGGAATTGTAAAAATTTGTCAAAATCGTGTAGGTAAAGTATTCTCTCGAAATGAAGAAAAGTTGCCCGAAGTAAAATGAAAGATGTCGAAAAAATTCGTTGAAAATGTCTTGAAAAGCCACAAATCTCATTTAAATTATTCTTAAACTTGAAATATTTGAAATAATATTTGAAATGACGTAACGTTGAAAAAGTGAACCAAAAAAATCAGCGTGGTTTAAATTTTTTTAAATTAATCCCCTCTCCCTCTTCTCCGATGAAATTTTTGAAAACGGAGCATCAATCCATAAATTGTTTAAAAGATCAATGATGAAATTTGATTGTCAATCTTAAAAATAATGAAAGAGTCAAACTTATCAAAGGTCATACTCCGAGAATGTGATAAGTAATAATTGTTTGATTCAAGAGTTGGAGAAACGTGAGAAATTTATGGGAACGAAAGATATTTTTAAAAAATCATAAATTCGTGTGAACTTGAATAATAAATGAAGAATATTCTCAAACAGTCAGAAAAAAAATCACCTCAGTGAAATAAAGAATACCCATGAAAAGAATAGTCTCGAGTAAAAAAAAGCAAAAAAAAATTAGCATGATATATTTTATTTGATATTTTTTGGAGGGAGGCCTCATTAGTGATAAGAAATGTAAATTTTTGAAAATTCCAAACAAAAAATCAGAGAAATTGAATTTTTCAATATATACACAAAATATCAAAAAATTACATTTTTTGTTGTTTTTATCAAATTTTTATAAAAATGTAATTTTGTTTTTCTTCATTTTTGTGATTTTTATGGTTACTTTTGCGAAATTTTACATTTTTTCAGTGGAATTTCATCAACTTTGACGTTATTTTTACTACATAGTTTTTTAAAAATAATTATAAATTCAAAGATTTTTCTCGCATTTGATAGAATTTTCTTCTCGTCTTCAAAAACAAAATTTTATTAATTTTTTTACTTCGATTTTGGAGTATTTTTAACAATAGACATTAAAATTTTTTTTTCAAACATTTCAAGAATTTCTACAGTCTTAGATAGTTATTGAACGATCTATCTTATCATTTTAATAAAAATAATAAGAATTTTTTTTTAATTCCATCTTTTTTATAGGTAACTTTTATAATTTTATCGATTTTTATTCAATTCCTAGATTTTGAACAACTTTTATGATGAGTATTAAAAAAATGCCAATATTTCAAGCAATTGGATTAATCTGGAGTAATTTTAATTAATTTTTGATGGAAATTTTAATATTTTTTCGATGTTTTTAGCCAATTTATGCTTTTGGATGAACAGGGTGTCCATTCTCTGGAAAATCGGGAAAAGTCAGGGAATTTTGGTGGTCTGGAAAAGTCAGGAAATTTTGGAATTTTCTCTGGAATTTTTCGAAAATTCAAAAAAAAAGATGAATCATTCAGAAAAGTGAATTTGAATCTTTCTTTTGGCTCGAAAAGGAGCATCTAAAAATCTCATAAAAAGTATCCAGTGAATTCGAAAAAAAATTCGTTTGACCGCATGCATTTTATATCATTCTTACCTATGTGAAGTTTCGGGATGTTAGTACATCATGTGAAAAATTACCCCCCCCCCCCCCCGGGTAACGAATATCATATTTAAAATGTCTGGAAAAATTCGAAAAATTGGTCTGGAAAACCTGGAAAAGTCAGGGAAAATTATTTCTGAAATATAGTGGACACCCTGATGAATGATTTTTAATGAAATTTTCATAATACTTTTCAAACGTTTTGCAGTAAGTACATTTATTTTAAACATTTTCCCCACATTTTTGTATTTTTTTATGTTCTTTTTATGATGCTCCTCGAATTCTATATCTTTAAAATTATAACCATAATCAGTTTCTTATTTCTTGAAAATGACCAATTTTTGAATTTTGAAGTACAACACGTTGGCTTTTTATGATTTTGGCAGGGTATTATTTTTGGTGATAGTTCAGTGTTCAGTAGATCTTAACTAATGAAAAGTCAAGATAAAATTTTAAAAACAGGCCGAAATTCATGTCTTGAAATGATTTTTGAATCAAAAAAAAAATCAAAAAAAAGTTAATTTCTTTAAATTTTACATTTTTAAAATATTTGCATCATTAGAAAAATGTGATAGAATATCATGTACCAAAGACGTAGAAAACTTCGAAAAAAGTCACCAAGGTATCTTACAGGCCCTGCAATCCGCAAAGTGGGACTAAAAATGGAAAAAGTGCTGGAAAAATTCTGCATTTTTTATTAAAAAATTATGAAATTTCTTCTAAAATTACTAGGTAATTGAAATTCAAAATTTTCCATCTCTTGAATTTTTCGTTCATTTTTTATCACACTAAAAAAATTATGCAGCTTTGCAAATCATCAAAATTATTTCAATTTTTGAGAGTATCAAGATGGAGGGGGAAGGAGGGTTAATTTATGTTTGGAAAGGAGTTGGGAAATTTTGAAATTTAAAAAAACGACAATTTGAAGCATTAAAATGATTATCAGGTCATTGGCTTATTATTTTTCTATCGTAAATGATTACGTTTTCATTATTTTTTACTAATTCTTTAATTTTACACTTTATGACCCAATTTTGATATTGCTCTATGATTAAAATGTCGGTGATACCCTTTGATTTTGTTCATAATCCTCGCCTCTGTCCACTGTTTGTCTCCCTCCCCAAAACGAAGGCCACTTAACTGTTCATACAGATAGACTTTGACACAAAACGTCTTTGTAGAAAGTCGAACTCTGATAATATTCCTGTTTAACCACAATAATCATCTACTTCAAAATCATAGCTGTTAAGTACCTACTTAATCGAGGATCGAAGTATAATTTATATACCACTTTTCCTTCTTTTTTTTATTCGGTATTATTTATTAGCTAATTACGTACCTACAAGTGTAAATAACACGTCCGTCAAATTTAATATAACCATCCCGTGACGAACGTCAACGTCACACAGTTTTCTGTATTCAATAGATACTCGTACCGATACCTGGGTAAATTTTAATTTCAATTCGACAATGCAAATAAACAGATTTTGATAACGAAAAAAAAACGACCAACGTATTTAATGACGAGATTTAATAAGGCTTATTCGCGCGTTATAATCGGTACAAGGTTAAATCGATAAGCTATTTATTATACCGAATCGAAATAAAATATATAGAAATAGAGAGGGAGGAAAGAAAGAGGATTAATGTAGTAGGTTCGTTGCGGCGTGCGAGCGAAAAATATCGAAAAAAATTTCAAGGGCGAAATCATTGAGAGATTGATACGGCAGATTAACGCGAAGAACGTGTGTGCGAGTCAAGTGAACTGCAACTGCGAAGCGCCACGGTGCGTTACGGTGGCCCGATTTGGGCGCCATCGATGGATGATAATTAAATTTGCAATTTGCATAGATGTGGAGTGAAAGATAGAGATGGATTGATTAGTTGTGGACAGGAGGCAGGAAGCAGGAGGGCCGAGAGGAGATATGGAAGTGAAATCTTCACTTCTTTATCATTTTTTATTTGTAAAATTGTCAATTTGAGGTGAAATGATTCAGTCGTTCGCCAATGATTCATATCTGATCTGATTTTTCGGATTTGATTGAAAGTAAATTGTTTACGAACGATTTGATCTAAAATGAATCGTTCACGAACGGTTTGATCATTGATCGAAAATGAATCGGCCATGAACGATTTGATCATTGATTGAAATTGAATCGTTCACGAACGATCTGATCATTGATCGAAAATGAATCGTTCACGAACGATTTATCATTGATCGAAATTAAATCGTTCACGCACGATTTGATCGAAAGTAAATCGTTCACGAAGATTTGGTTCTGAAATGAATCGTTCACAAACGATTTTAATCCAGAAATGAATCGTTCACAAATGATTTGATCAGAAAATAAAAATGATTCATTCGTTAACAATTTGATACAGAAATAAATCGTTCGCGAACGATTTGGTCGAAAATGAAAATGATTCATTCACAAACGATTTGATCCAGAAATGAATCGTTCGCGAATGATTTGGTCGAAAATAAATCGTTCACGAAGATTGGGTTGGTCCGAAAATGAATCGTTTGCGAACAATTGAGACCAGAAACGAATCGTTCGCGAACGATTTGATCGAAAATGAATCTTTTACAGACGATTTTACCCAAAATTGAACCGTTCACGAATGATCTGATCTGAAAATAAAAATGAATCATTCAAGAACGATTTTAATCCAGAAATGAATCGTTCACAAATAATTTGATCAGAAAATAAAAATGATTCATTCGTTATAATAATTTGATACAGAAATGAATCGTTTTCGAACGATTTGGTCGAAAATGAAAATGATTCATTCACAAACGATTTGATCCAAAAATGAATCGTTCGCGAATGATTTGGTCGAAAATAAATCGTTCACAAAGATTTGGTTGGTCCGAAAATGAATCATTTGCGAACAATTGAGACCAAAAACGAATCGTTCGCGAACGATTTAATCGGAAATGAATCTTTTATTAACGATTTTACCCAGAATTGAACCGTTCACGAATGATCTGATCTGAAAATAAAAATAAATCAGTTCGCGAACGACTTGGTCGAAAATGAATCCTTTGCGAACGATTTTATCCAGAAATAAATCGTTTACGATGATTGGGTTGGTTCGAAAATGAATCGTTTGCGAACAATTGAAACCAGAAATGAATCGTTTGCGAACGATTTGGTCAAAAATGAATCCTTTGCGAACGATTTTACCAGAAATGAATCGTTCACAAACTATTTGATTTGAAAATGAAAATAATTCATTCACAAACGATTTGATTCGGGAATGAATCGCTCGCGAATGATTTGGTCGGAAATGAATCGTTCATGAAGATCTGGTTTCTTCTGAAAATAAATCGTTCGCATACAATTGAGACCAGAAATGAATCGTTCGCGAACGATTTGATCAAAAATGAATCTTTTACAGACGATTTCACCCAGAATTGAACCGTTCACGAACGATCTGATCTGTAAATAAAAACAAATCAATTCGCGAACAATGTGGTCGAAAATGAATCCTTTGTAGAGTGTCTAACAACTCCTGTTCGTCCTGTTTGTACTGTTTTGGGCTGAGTGGTCCTGTTTGTCCTGTTTTTGTACTGTTTTGGGGCTTTTTCAGTGAAAAGTCCTGTTTTGTAACAATTTTGAAATTCCACCCGCCAAAATAGAAAAAAAAATCATGTTTTTATTCTATCTTCCTTGTCCTTGAATTTTTAAAATAAATGTTTTGCTCATTTCTAACAATTATTGGAAAAATTCGTTTCAATTTTTTTTTGCCAGAATAGGATTTTTTTTTTGGGTGGGGGGGGGGGTACAAAATCGATCAGAACCGATTTTTAAAGGTCCTGTTGAAGGTCCTGTTTGTCCTGTTTTGGGGTTTTGAAATTTTGTTAGACACCCTGTTTGCAAAAATGAATCGTTCGCGAATGATTTGGTCGAAAATGAATCCTTCATGAAGATTTGATTGGTCCGAAAATGAATCGTTCGCAAATTATTGAATCCAGAAAGGAATCGTTCGCGAACGATTTGATCGAAAATGAATCTTTTACAGACGATTTTATCCCGAAATGAACCATTCACGAACGATTTGATCTGAAAATAAAAATAAATCATTCACGAGCGGTTTGATCCAAAAATGAATTGCTCGTGAACGATTTGATCGAAAATGAATCCTTCGCAAACAATTTTATCCAGAAATGATTCGTTTACAAACAATTCGGTCGAAAATGAATTGTTCGCGAACGATTACATCCAGTAATGAATCGTTCGTGAACGATTTGATCGAAAATGAATGCTTCATGAACGATTTTATCCAGAAATGAATCGTTTACAAACAATTTGGTCAAAAATAAATCGTTCGCAAACAATTCGGTCAAAAATGAATCGTTCGCGAACGATTTTTTTGGAAATGAATTGTTCATGAACGATTAGATCTAGTAATGAATCGTTCACGAACGATTGGATCAAGAAATGAATAATTCGTGAACGATTTGATCGTAAATGAATCTTTTACGAACGATTTTATCCAGAAATGAATTTATCACGAACGATTTGACCGAAAATGAATTGTTCACTACCAATTTGATCTTGAAAAGAATCGTTCGCGAACGACTCGTATTTAATCCAATCGGTGAAACATAATTCACTGATGATGATGAGTGATCAAATTGTATAATAAAAATTCTCTCATAATGAATGAAAACCAGTTGTGAACATTGCCAAAAATCTATATTTTTTTGGGAAAAACACATTTTTACACGAATGAGAAAGATATAAGTAAATGGTAAAAATGAAACAACGATCGCATTTGTTCGTCGAAATTGTTGACACACAGGTGGGGAAAAAAGTTGTATCGTGACACGCAGCAGTATACTGCGCCAGTATTTCGATCAAAACGACCTTTCGTTGCGATTCCGCATTTCCACGTAAAATTTTGGTAATTTTTACTCTTTCCAAGTATACGTAATTTATTTCAACCCAGTTCAGGGAAAGGACCAGGGGTAAGATTTGGTTATCCCGATAAACGAAATAGATTACTCAGAAACACGACGACGAAGGAAGTTTTTCAACTTTTGTCCCAATTTCGTTTCTTTTTTTTTCCTGCTTGCTCTCATAATTTAATTGGGACGACGGACTAAAACTAATTCAAACCTGGACGAGTTATCGGAAGCTCTATAGAGCTAAGTGCTCCTTCCACCTTGACGGTTTGCCTCAGTTCGTTAGTATACATTTCGGAAATTTATCGTGTTAAGGGCGCAAACATCTTTGATGACGACGACGCAAATAGGTCGCACGCCATCTAAAACTACCCTTTTTAGTTTCGAGATATCGGGCTTATCTTTGACGTCGATCTAAGTATTATAAGGTGGGGTTCGATGGAGGTGGCGATGATTTCATTTTCATAGTCACGTCATATACTTATACTATTGTTTATTTTATATGTTTGGCAGGAAAGGCAACCTGAAGCCGAATGATGAAATAGTCAACATCAACGGATACCATTTGAACAGTCTGTCTTTAAACCAGGTTGTCCAGTTATTAAATCAAAGATGCCGCGATATTATGATCGTCATCGTACGAACATCCTATAAAAATCGAACAAAAATCAGCGATCCGCCGGAAAGCGTGATAGATTACGAGAATTTCGCCGGAGAAGGCGTCGGCAATGCGACCAAAGAGAAATTCCGCAAGAATTGCCATTACCAGAAGCATTCAGCGGGTAGTGCCAAATTGGTCCGAAGAAGTATGGGGTTTAATGATAAACAAGCCGTCGAGTATCGAGAGTACGAGAAATACAAGGCCCCCAGTACGAATACGGAGAACTTTTGCACGTTGCCGAGGAGACCGAAATCGGTGATGTGTGCTTTTTTCACGTTCGTTTTCGAGAAAGGTCCTGGAAAGAAGTCCCTTGGGTTTACCATTGTTGGTGGCAAGGATTCGCCCAAGGGTGAGATGGGTATTTTTGTCAAGAGCATATTGACCAATGGGCAAGCTGCCGAGGATGGACGTCTGCAAGAAGGTATGTGTGTTTTGTTTTTTTTATTTTTTTTTTATTCTTAAATGATTATAAAATTTTTAAAATTTATCATTTTTTTAAAAAGTTGATGTGTGGTAAAGAATTAAGAAAATTTGATTAAAAATCGTTGCAAATTTTGAAAAAAATTAGAAATTTGTGTTCGGGAACTAAGAAATTAATCGTTTGAAGAATTTGGCACGATTTTTCTTTTTTGATTGAAACGAAATATGCACAACATTTCAACCATCCACCTTCGAAATTTCCAAACAAATCTTTAGGAACTAAATGCATTTTTTTAAAATTATTCTATGACTGATAAAAAATGAAAATCAAAACCTGCAATCTACATAATCCTTCTCATCTCACCCCCTTCTCTATTTCTCTTCCGTAACACTTCCTCTGCAATTGAATCCATACCTACTGGCACAAAAAAGTAGAATAAAATTTGGCTCAAAATCACGATAAAAGCTCGAAATTTCGTACAAAAATTCGAAAAGCGTGAAATTTTTACTAAATATAGGCTACGAAAATGAATAAAAAGTACGTAGGCAGCAAAAATAAATATTGATATTTGTTTTTTTTGTAATTTTTGCTGTTTTTTTATTTTTAATATCAGACTATTCGAAAAATGAATTAATTTATTTCTAAAAATCACAACTTTTTTAAACCTTGGTCCTTTCTTTTCTCGGACATATGAAGCTTAAAGCTTGTATAAGAGGTAAGGGATAAGGATCTCGCCCCCCCCCCGAGAACTTGAAAAATGTTGATAAAATTGAGGAAATTTCCGCTTTCCAACCACCTTTTCTTCAAAAATTGTCTCCACTTTGCTCGGACTCGATGGAAGAACTTAATTCATTTTCAAAATAATTGTGTGAACTTTTCATCCCAGACAATTGAATATTTTGAAGTAGAAAAGATTTATCTTTTCCATTTTTCAGGGGGCCTAATTTCGATTAAAAATTGAAATAGAAGTGCATTTTTTTTGTGCGAGGGCAAGGAAATTTTGTAAAAGTGAAATGGAAAATTTATAAAAGTTGGTCTGGAAAACTTGGAAATCAAGGGAAATGATTATAAAAAATAGGAGCAACAATGGATAGGACTTTCAAGAATTTTTCGGTTTTTTTGGGTGGGCATCAATTTGGATTTTTTTGGAAATCAAAACGGCGCCACCAAAAAATTATAAAATAACACGAGAAAAACACGAAAAAGTACCCACGAATGTTTGTTTTTTGATTTCAATACCCACGAACTCTGTCCATATCGCATGATTTTTTCAACATGTTCTCTCAAAACCATCTTCGGCCATCAAGTGAACATTTTCTCTAAAAATAAATTACAATTTTTCTCACTCCTTCGTTTTCTGAACCGAAATTTTTTCTCAACTCCAATAAATTTTTTTCCCCACTAAACTTTCTTCCTCAAATTTTTTTTAGCCCTAAGATTTTTTTCAGTTTCTTCGATTTTCATTTTTGCTAAAATTTTCCCATTTTACTAATATTTGTCTAAATTATCAACTGTAAAATCCTATTCTTTGATCTTAAAATTTTTAAAAACTTGTCATTCTCTCGATTTTTTCTCACATTAAATTTCTTAAAATGTTTTTCAACCCAAATTTTTTTTGAATTTTTTTATTCTAAAAATTTCATAGCCGGAAAATAATTTGAGAAAAACATTTGAGCTAAAAAAATAGAATTTTGAGAAAAAAATTCAAAAACTGTAAAAATTGAACTTTGAGAAAAAATTTCGAGAGAATAAAAATTTGAAAAGATTTAATTTTGAGAAAAAAATTGTAGAGTTGAAATATTTTTAAAGTTGAAAAATATCTGGAGAAAAAGAAATTAAGAATTGAAAAAAAAATTTGGGTTGAAAAATTGTTGATTTCGGTTTCAAATTTTCAAATCAAAAGCTAAAAATTTGATCGACTTTTTAGCAAGCTCTTCATTCCTGCTATCTTATGAGACAGGTTGCGAAGTTGCGATTTGAGCGAACGATTTACATTTTGTTGTTCATTCCGTGCGAGAATAGACAGACCCATTAAACTTGACCAATTTCATAAAATTTTAGACCACTTTTGATTTTTTTTCAATTTTAATAAAGACAATTTTCATTTTATTAGTCCTTTCAAATATTCGAAAAATAGACATTTTTGCATTTCATAATACAACGTCACAAACAATTTCATCCTTGAGGTTTGTATATTGAAATGGAAAAAAAGTTGTATCATTTCCCGATTTTGTCTCGTTTAAATGTTTCATTGTGTTAAAAAAATGTATGTACCTATTACTTATGCTCAAAAAAATTCATGGAAAATATGCTCTGTCGAACAAAAGATAAGAATTATTTGGAGGAGGGGGTGGGGGCTTACAAAGCCTTGACCTTTTTCATGCAGTTAATGAAATGTTCAAAAAAATGATGAAATTTCTTCTCTGAAAAATTTCGTCCTCCACTTTGCTCGAGTCCAATGAATAAATACATATTACTTTTAGAAAAAAAAATTTTTCACCACCCCCTCTTTCTTTCTCTGAATCTCATGAAACAAACTGTGGACGTCCATGGGCTTCGATTTTTTCACAGATTTCATCAAATTTAGTTCAAAGTGTCTACCGGGTGGTGAAAGTGGTGAAAAGTAGTGATTTTTGGGCAAGTTTGGCTTAAAAGTAATGTGAAAATAATTGAAAAATTGAAAATGTGATTTTCTACTCGCAAAAATTTTGATTTTCACTCCAAAGCAGTGAATTTTTTTTGTCGAAGAACAACCTATTATTTTGTTTTTGAAACTCATAAATTCTTCGAATCTTCGCCATTACATCACTCGACACATTCATTTGATGGACGAGTGAAAAAATCCATATCAAAATAATTGTATCAGTTCTTCTCCTTCTCCAATCTCCATCCTAGAAAAGTTGAATATTTTGAAGCAGAAAAAAATATGTCTTCAAAATTTAAAGAAAATTCAGGGGAAATTATTTTTGAAAAAATTGTGGGAACCAGAAAAATTATTTTATCCGGTGTTCAATTTGTTAGAGAAGATGAACGTATCAACTGAATCTGGCTTGTTTTTGGTGCTGGCGTCAGTGGGTGAAATGTTCGATTCTTTTTTTGAGGAGGGGGGGGGATGAATGTGGAATTTTTTTTGGAAATAAAAATTGAAAAAAAAAATGCCTCAAAGGTCAAAAATGACTCACTCTGAAGGAAAAAATTAATTTGGAGATTGGGTAAAATTATTTGAAACAGTTTTTCGAATAGTTGCGAAAAAGTGGTGATTTTTGTTCAGGAAATTTCGGTAGATTCCTGGTACTTGGCTGAAAATTTTCAACATTCGGTAGCATTTTTATCGAAAACATTTCACGAAACGAATTTTTATATTATTTTTAACTCGTCTCGGTTCCATTCTTCTTTCGATTCCAATTCGCTTTTTCTAGGGATTATATTACATGACGTTCATGACAATCTATTCTACTCGCTTATCCTCTCATTCTTAATACTTCTGAAACAATGCACCAGCACGTCTGATTTTTAAAGTTCGATCAATAATGACGCATAAACTTATCTAATGACGATCCAACGTTTAAATTCGGCTACGACAGCGATACGGTGCGTCTGCTTATGACGTGGACCCGATTCTTGCACGTCTATTACGTAATTCGCGAAATCCCACGATTTGTGCAATTGTGCGTAATAAAGTTCGGGATTTTTAATTATAGATTTTTTCATTATTCGTACATCTCGATACCTTATCGACGCCGTAAAAATTTTGCTTACCTACGTAAAACAATGGTCTAATCGAACGCATGCGTGATGACAATTGACATATACGTACACGTACTCGTACAGATACCAAAATGAGGGAAAATTTCACGCTTACGTTGATTCGCTAACGATAATTTATGGATTTTGTTTCGGTGTGATTTCAGGAGACGAATTATTAGTTATAAATGGGCAACCGTTGGATGAATTCACGCACGCCGAAGCTTTGCAATTGTTCAAATCCATCAAACAAGGACCGATCGTATTGCATATTTGTAGAAGGCTGAAAATAAAGAATAAGTGAGTAGACGAAATTGTTTTGGGATTTTTTACTGAAGGCTCATTCCATGTCAATTCGAGCAGGTTGTGACCTTAGGTCTTCCGATTGCGCCAATTTTTTTTTACGGGTTCCCCTCGATGGTCTAATAAAGGAATCGCCGTCGATTCGATTCTTCGAGGGGGGGGGGGGGGGGGGGTGGCCCTCGTAATTTCGCACAATTTGGATTTTTTGCAAAACGGCTCAACTTTGAAGGCTCATATCTCGAGATTGGTGTAGTCAAAAATGAATCTGTTGTTGCGGTTTTGTAGAGAATTGAAAGGAGATTCAAAATTGGTAATCACATTTTGAAAAGTTCAAAGCTGAGCTTTTGTGATAAAAGCTCAACTTTCACGATAATTACAAAAGCTGAAGGCTACCATTTCAAAATTTGAAAAAATGACTGTTAGGAAAACTTTTTACGTATTTTTCAACTAATTACTTTTCAAGATGGGATCTCAACACCCTTGGGGGGCACAGGGGTCCTCAATTTTGGTCAAAATTCAAAAAAAAATTGCAAAAATGAAGTAGCACATCGATTTCTACTAATTCGAAGGCGCTAAGTTCGAATATGTGCTCAGTGTTTTCATCCGAGCTCACTGAACCCCCCTATCATCCCCCTTGATGAGGTCGAAATTCAAAAAAATGAAAAATAACGTGTGACATGTCGTTTTTTAGGTTTTTGGGGTCTCTGAGTTCGAATATTTGCCTATTTTTTGGATTCGACCCCTTAATGCTCCCTAACCCTCCCAATTTTGGGAAACCTTTGCCAAAAATGAAAATATCGTGCGGCATATCGATTTCTACTAATTTGAGGGTGCTGAGCTCGATTATCAACTTACATTTCCGATCTGCGTCCCCCATGTCCTACAATGACCCATAATTCATCAAAAGACTGGAAATTATGGAATTTTTTAAAAATAAGGATGAAGCTTTACACCACAAAAAGTAGGATGAATTGGGAATTGCCATGGAATGAGCCTGAAGGGATGTCTGTGAAATTTGGTTTACTAATCGGTAATTTTTTTCCTTTTTTTTCATAGTTCCGTCAAAGTGAGATCTTGTTCGAATTTACTGAACGCCGTGAACAACGAAAACTAATGGAATTTTCTTCTATTCTCTTGGGTGGCAAAAGTGATAAATTCTAGTCTAATTTAGTTTTAGCTTAGATTAGAATACCCTCTTGCGAATAAGATGTAATTTAAATATCAAAATTTTTTCATGTTTTCATTTTTCCCGCAAATTTTTTTTTTCTAATTTATTATTTTTTAGTCGACTTACGATGTTATACTTAATTTGTACGAGTATGTTGTTAGAATACTGTGTATGACCCTTTTTATGATTTTTTTCCTTATTTTTTTTCTATTTGAATAAATCATTGTGAAGAGTTTGAATTTCCGTGTTTTATGTGGTGAGTGTGATGGCGATGTGAATGATGACGGAGTTCCAGAGAAAGTCTTAAAAAAGCGTTGTTTTATTTTTCATGCGATGGAAATCTTACGGTTGTGTAATGGAGATACAAATTGATCGTTGAAAGCTCAAAAATCTGGATAGACTGGAAAAATCAAATGAAAAAAAAATTCAAAATCGATTCATATCTTCCGATCGCGCAAGGGCCTTCAATTCTTCAAAAATTGCCAAAAATTCAAAAATTTGAAAATTTTGAAAAAAATTAAATCAATTTTAGAGGTCTGTAGTGGCTATCTAGACCAAAAAGCACTTTTTTTTTTTGAAAAGATCAGTGTTTTATAACTTTTTTAAATTTTTTTCAGAGGTGAAAAAATATGAGAAATTTAAAAAAACTATGAAATATGGATTTTTTCAAAAAATTTGTGTTTTTTGTTTTAAATAGACCCTAAATAAGCTCTAAAATTAATTTTAATAAATTTTGAATTTTTTTGAATTTTTTTGAAATTTCAGAAAATGTTGAATTTTTGACAATTTCCGAAGAATTGAAGGCTCTGGCGCGATCGGAAGATATCAATCGATTTTGAAATTTTTCATTTTATTTTTCTAGTCTATCAAGCCAACAACTTTTGTGGGGGTAACTTTCCAAAAATCAAAATTTTTGGTTTTTCGGCTCACCCTAATATTCAACCTTTGACACTAACGATTGTCAATGGATATTGGTTTCAACCAAAGTTGTTTTTATTTGACCATAGAGTCTGAATTTCAGAAAAAATTGGTGAGATGGACCTCCCAAAAAATTCCAAGTCCCCCAACAAAAACCGGAACTAATTAAGGATTCAAAATTCCTTCTTGATGTCAAAATTATGAAAATTTGATTTAATCAATGAAAAAAGCTGAAATTTCGTATGTAGCTTATTTTTGGCCTTCCGAATCATTAATCATGAATCGAAGACGGATCTCGCAAAATTGGATTCCGAAGTTGTGTTTCTGAGGAGCTGGAGTAAGACTGGCTGAAACGCCTGATTAATTATGAATATGCAACTAATACCACCTAGATGCCGAATTGACTGCATATTCGATCATTACAGGCATCAGTGTTGAATCGGTTGCACATTCGTATCACTGTGGCGTAGGCATAACAGTAGTGCTTGTGGAAATCGGGATTGAAAATTGAGACGATGGAATAGACAGTAGGGTGGAGTAAATTACTTTGAGTGGGAGACTTCCCAAACAAATTTTGAGCCCCCTAGGGGCAAGGGGAGTGGAGCAGGAGGTGCTCAAAGTGCACCTCCTTTTGAAAAAAAACGCTGTTTTTTGTGTTTTTTAGTTAATCAAAATTGTGTGAGAAGCCTTCTTAGCACTTGAAAGATGCAATTTGAGTTTCTGCATCTCCCTCACCATCGCCATCCCTCCCCGATCAAAACTCAGACTGCTACCAGGGGATTGAAAAGTTTCAGATTGCAATATTCCAATAATATGAAATTTTCACTAAGCTGGAATGATTTTTTTTCATCGAGTAATTGAACAAAAATTTTTTTCAGTCACTAAAAGTGAATTTTGAAAAAAAAATTGAAAATTCTATACACCAGCGCAGCCCACAGCAAATTATAAAATTCCAAACTACGGAATTTATATCGACTTTGAATTGATTATTTTCTATCTCTGATGATTGAAAACAAAATTATTGTGAATTTTTCGAACAATAAAGAAATTAATTCGAGGTCAACGTAAATTCCATCGTGTAGCATGTCACGAGTTGTAACTGGCTGCACTGACGTACAAAATTTTTCAAAAAATTTTCCGAAATATAATTCTAGTGATTGAAAAAAAATACATTAATATTTTCAGGCGAAAAAATAATCAATATTCAGAGTCTATATAAATTGCGTATTTTGGAATTTTTTGATTGTCTGTTGGCTGCACTGATGTATAAAATTTTCAATTTTTTTCAAAATTCACTTTCAGTGATTGAAAAAATTTTTTGTTCAATTACTCGATGAAAAAAAAAATCATTCCAGCCCAGTAAAAATTTCATATTATTGGAATACATGCAATCTGCAACTTTTCAAGCAGTCTTAGTTTTGATCGCAGAAGGATGGTGATCCCTTAGGGAGATGTAGAAACTCAAATTGCATCTTTTAAGTGCTAAGAAGGCTTCTCACACAATTTTGATTGGCTAAAAAACACAAAAAACAGCATTTTTTCAAAATGAGGTGCACTTTGAGCACTTCCTACTCCCCTCCCCGTGTCCCTAGGGGACTCAAAGTTTGTTTGGGAAGTCTCCCACTCGAAGTATACCGCCCCACCCAATTTGGTCAAAATCCAAGATATGTTGTTTTTTTTTTTCACTTCGCCCCAATAGACAGCCAACTTAGGAACGACAGCCGTGTTCAATCGGTTGCCTATTTCGCTGTAAAAATTTGGTTCGCATCAAAAATAAGCCTCATTCTCTGAGACTATCATTAGTCTGGAATTTGAAATTGCGTTGAAGGCAAAATTTTCAAAATATTTGTAGTTGCCGGTTCAAATAGATATTTTTAGTAAATCAATTTTTAGAAAAAATTGAAAAATATTCAAAATTTTTGGAGGCTCCAAAACGTCTTTTAATTACTTCCTAACCTCAGTGATGATGCCAGAAAATCAAAGTTTTTGGTGTAACTCAAAAAATCGAGAAGTACGGTTTTTGAAGGAATTTTTCAAAACAAAGATATATGTATGTATTTAAAAAAATTTAAGACGTAATTACTGCTTGAGCGAAACGAAGGCAACAAGTATTTGTTGAACATTTTAAAAATCCATTTTTGAATAATTCCTCAGTTTTTAACTGCATTTACTATGCTCTAATCAAATAGATCACCAATACCGGTAAATGGGGTGTAAATACTTAACAAATTTCAGCTTTTTTCATTGATTAGATCAAATGTTCATATTTTGTAGGACGATGAGGTAATTTTGAAATTTCAAAAATTCACCAAAATTCGAGAAATGCACTTTAGCACCTTAAATTTTGGATATGGGGTTCTTTCATGATGCACTTTCTACGTATTTTTATTTTGTGTTGGGATACTTTTCTTGGTAATTATGAAAAAGTAGTGAAAAATGTGTTTTTTTGTTTTGATTTTTGTTTGAGCATGTTGCATCCAATTTTGGAATCAGAAAAAAATATAAGCAATGTCTGACGACTTGACAGAATCAATAAAAAAATTTCCATTCGGGACCCCCCACCCCAAAAAAAAATGATAATTTTGGAAAAAAAATTGGAAAAATGTGAACCGAAATTAAAAAAAAAATCATACATATTACCCGTCAAAAGAAGTATAATTTGTGAAAATTTCAAAACGTTTTATTCACTCCTTCCAAAGATACCATATGTTGAACATTCAGCATTGGGGGTGCTATAATTCCGGAAGGACGAGTTGCAGATCAATAATTTTTTTTTTGATATTTTTATATTGAAAGTAACATTTTTAGTCAAATTTGAACAAATTTGGGCAAAGGACCATTTTAGTCCCTTACCAGAAAAGACCCTATGCCATCATATCAAGAATATTCTCAAAAATGTTACTTTCCTACTTAAAAACTAATATCTACTCTTTTTTGGGTTTTTATTTTCGTTTTTTTTTTTATATGTGTTACGCCTAATCGATGTAATTGCCTAATTCATGAAATAGGCAGTTTTTTTTCCTAATGCATGAAATCTGCAGCTCGTTGCCGATTTCATGCATTAGGCAAAAGAAAGGCGTAATTCTTGCCTATTGCATGAAATAGGCAATAAATTTGAACAAAATTACATCATTTAGGTAACGTTGAATGAAGCATCGAAATGAAGGAATTTATAAAGAATAAATTCAGCGATTAAATAAAATAAAAAGGAGGAATTTGAAAAGGCTGGTTTGGGTTTTTGTTCCTTATTAGAATTTTGACTTTAATGACCTTACAGAATCGAATTTGGGCTCAGTTTATCTTCGTTTGTCAAGTTTCTCGAAAATCTCATTGCATGGAGGGACAACCAGGAAATATCTAAGTCAAAAACTGAAAAATTTTGTAACCTTTGCCATGGATAATGTAAAAAATTCTAAAAGTGAATAGGCGGTAATTATAGTCTACAGTCCATACGCAGAAGAGTGCTCAGGAAAGTGAATATGCTATGCTTTTTTGGGGAACAAAAAAATCAGTTGGTTTTTTGTTGGTATGGATGGGGTATTCACGAAAATGAGCATTTTCGATTTTTGCCGGGTAACTATAGGGGGCTGGAGCCTAAAAACCCCCATTTTTTCAAGTTGGCCGGGAACAAAATTTTTTTGCCATTTTGTAGCACATGCTCCCCCGAGTCCGAATATGTGCTTCATTTCCTTGGGCTTGGGCATGGTCACAATGGTTCCCTAGGGCCCCCAAAGTGCGATTTTTGGTGAAATTTGGCCATTTTTGAAAGTAAAATGATTGTGTAGACGTCATAAAGCTCGCGTGCTCGCGGAAGAAGAAAAAACCACCTTCATGGGGACATGAACTCATTCTGAACCGATTGAGCCTAAATTTTTGGAAAACGGCTGGCACAATGAGCCGCAGGCGAATTTTAAAGATGCGCCCCTCGGCGATTTCTCAAAAAAATAAACAGCTACAAAATTTTTACAAAATGGCTATGCACGCGTGTAACATATCAAAATGAGGTAAAATTTCGCGAAAAATCCGAAAATGCCAATGAATTTTGATTTTGACCCCTTCCAAAAATTTCAAGGGGTGAAATTTGGTCAATTTTTGACCGATTTTGAAAAATTGTCGTGTTACCTATCAAAATGGGGTAAAATTTCGCGAAAAATCCGAAAATGCCAATGAATTGTTAGATATAGGGGGGTTCCACGGAAAGGGAGACAGGATCCTTGTCATCTTACGATGGTCCTCCTATTCTAGCGGGTTGCAGGGTGGTGACGGCTGTCAGTTATTCCATAAGAACTATTATAAAATAAGGACGCGGACACCGTATGGCGTGTATAATATTTTATTCGTCAATAAAATACACACAAGCCAAGTTCGTACATTCTACTATAAATCGTTCATTAAACAATAATCGTACATTCCACTATAAATCGAACTTTTAGGGTAATTGGGCAGACTATCATCTTAAGGATGATGCCCACATCGCGTCGCGTACCGATTACCCTGTCTGAGAGGGTGAGAAATCTAAAGGTCGCGCCTAGCTCGCGGTTATTAGAAGACTAGTTTCCCTTACGGTCTCGCGATCGTAGGAGAAACCAGGTAGCTACCTGGGCAGCAGTGTTGTCACCCAGCAGCATAAGGGAGAAACGGGCCATATTACCCTTCACAGAATTTTGATTTTGACCCCTTCCAAAAATTTCAAGGGGTGAAATTTGGTCAATTTTTGACCGATTTTGAAAAATTGTCGTGTTACCTATCAAAATGGGGTAAAATTTCGCGAAAAATCCGAAAATGCCAATGAATTTTGATTTTGACCCCTTCCAAAAATTTTAAGGGGTGAAATTTGGTCAATTTTTGACCGATTTTGAAAAATTGTCGTGTTACCTATCAAAATGGGGTAAAATTTCGCGAAAAATCCAAAAATACCAATAAATTTGTAATTCGACCTCTTCCAAAAATTTTAAGGGGTGAAATTTGGTCAATTTTTCAGTAATTTTGCAATCATCATTATTACGTGATGTATTAGAGAGAAAAATTTAGAGAGTAAAACAGAAGGTACTTTTTTGCAGGTAAATTTTTTTTTTTAAAATGCTCGAGTGATTTTCAGGTGTATGAAACTTCGACGAGAATCGGCTGCTATCGTACATTGTCGGTAAGTATAGTGTAGGCAAATTAGCGCTATTTTTAAGAAATAAAAACATTTTTAGCTAAGCAGACCCATTGAACACTTTTCGGGGTCTGGACTGTAGACTATTACCTGCGGGGTGGATTGTTTTTGACTTTTTAAATAAAATTAAAGGACATTTTAAAAAAAGTTCTGGGGTGACGTTGAAAAAATGTGATGAAAATTTGAGCTCCTCAACTTGATTATTTCCACTAAATACAAAATTGGTTTTGAAATATTTCTAAATTTTAAAAGAATGCATACCAATGTCCATTTTTTGTATTTTTTTTATGGTTAGTTGTGTGTTTTATGACCAATAATGAATAAAAGAATTTTCAATTTTTTTTTCATGGATTATTGTATTGCTGGAGGTCCGTAAAAGCGGGATCAAAAATAAAAACTATAATTTAGACAAAATTACCACTTTCTAGCAAACGCTGACCATTTTACATAAAAATGAAACTTTTTACGCCAAAAATTTGAATATTATGTTGTAAAGCTGTGGTCAATCCATAAAACATAAGACCAACCAGTAGGACTAAAATTTGAAAAAAAAATTGCTAATTTTTTATCCGAAATTGACAGTTTTTAATTAAAAAAATGGATTTGACCAATTTTGACCAAAAACTGACACGATCTTGTTAATTTATGTAACAAAAAAAAATTAACATTTTTAAAATTTTGAAATACTGTTTGAAGTTCAATGGATGATTTTTATAATATTTTTCACGCTGATCACGAGAAAAGTAGTAAAAAAATTTTATCACCCAAGGCCGTAGGTAATATCCACATGTGAATCGAATTTTCTTTCAATTTTAATATACTTACCTAAACGTCTGCGTTATTACGAGTATATTTTTATCACAGACGAAAATATGTTCTACAATGGTTCTACATGATTTATGTGTTTTCTTCGCTGATTCATTTCGCCTAAACACACTCTTCAGGTAGAATTTTCAGTTACCTGAATGTAAAGTAATGTAGGTATTCCGTATTCTTTCATTACGAACATTCTAGACTGTAACAAACGTTACATTTTACTGACGGTTTTTCATTATACCTACTTTGATTTTGCTAGATATGAATTTACGTTTGATGTTATGTATCTCTATAATAATTCTTACATTTGTGGAACAAACTGACTCTACAAGTAAGTTTAGACTTGATTACTTTTTTTTTCTTTTTAAATAAAAATTTCAAAGAAAATTTTACCTATTCTTACTTACTTATAATGAATTTGAATTGAAATCCCAGAAATTAGGTTAAACAAAGACGTAATCGATGCACCCTTGGTACTGAAGAAGAAACGCGACTCATTAAACCTAGAACTTGCAATACCTTGCAACTATTTAGATAACAAAGATTACGTTAGTTATACCTACGAAGGAGCTAACTTCGATGAAGTAACAGTTCAGGAACCAGAAGAAGCCATCAAGATTGCATGCCCTGCACGCGAGCCAATGGAATTTCTAAAAGAAGCAGATTGGATAGAACGGACTAACGTGGCAGAGGATAGTAAATTACTTTTTTTAGAGGAATCAAATAATCCTGAGGACAGTTGTAAATCACATTTCGTACCATCAATAAGAAAAGTAGATAAAAACAGTGATGGTGTTGTGGAAATCTGTGGCCGGTCTGGAACAGAACTCTATGATGTTGGATATCCGGTAAGAAATGTCTAGTATAAACAATCATTGGATGTAGATGCCTAATATATAAGGGTGGGCCGAAAATCCAAAAAATTTGATTTTTGAAAAGTTATTTTCGCAAAAGTTGTTGGCTGCATAGATTAGGAAAATAAGATAAAAAATTTCAAAATCGATTCATATCTTTCGATCGCGCAAGAGCCTTCCATTCTTCAAAAATTGCCAAAAATTCGATATTTTCAGAAATTTCAAAAAATTTTATAAAAAAAATCAAATTTCATTAAAATCAACTTTAGAGCTTATTTATTAAGGACTATTTACAGCAAAAAGCGCAACTTAAAAAAAAATCCATGTTTCATAGTTTTTTTTAATTTCTTATATTTCTTTACCAAATGAAGAAAAATTGAAAAAAATTATAAAACACTGATTTTTTCAAAAAAAAAATCTTTTTAGTCTAGATAGTCACTATCCTCACTAAATAAGCTCTAAAAATTAATTTTAATCAATTTTAAATTTTTTCGGAATTTTTGGCAATTTTTGAAGAATTGAAGGCTCTTGCGCGATCGGAATATATCAATCGATTCGAAACTTTTTATTTTTCTAGTGTATCCAGCCAACAACTTTTGCGGGGGTTGACTCTTTAAAAATCAAAATTTTTTGGTTTTTCGGCCCAACCTATTGGATATGGATATACTCCTAAGCTTCCATCGGTGTGAAAAAATTTTAATGAGCAGAACGTAGAAAAATATTGTTTTTTATTTTAATAATTTATTTAATTACAGAGGTCGATACGATTTTTGTATCTGGTTTCGATTGCCTAATTTTGGTTGCTTTTATGTAACTCACGAAGGGAAAAATATTTTTTTTGATCAAAGTTCGCTTTTGGTGGGGGGGGGGGGGGTGGTTCGAAAAATAAGGGTTTCGAGAACAATAAACATGAGCTTGAAAAAAAATCAAACTTTTTTTTGGAACTGGTCCAATAGGAAATTTTTCGGCAAATCGAATTGAACAAATTGCAGACCTCGATCTCATTTTGAAAAAAGTTACAGCTTAAACTTTCCTAAATTCTGTGGAAAAAATTTTGTGCATTGCCTACCAAAAAGTGACATTTCTGAGCAAACTAAGCATCTTACGGCAAAAATGATGAGAACCAAAGTTGTAGAGAATGAAATTTACTATTTGGTGAAAGTGGTTAGATTTTTCTGGGTGGTATAGTTTTCAAGATATTTTTGTGTAAAGTTGAACATTAGTGGAGGAAATTAAGAAAAAAAAATCAATCAATTTTTGGCTGCTAAAAGTTACTAATGTTTAAATTTACTCAAAAATAATTATCTTGAAAACTATGCCTCCCAGAAAAATCTAACTACTTTCACCAAATAGGAAATTTCATTCTCTACAACTTTGGTTCTTATTATTTTTGCCGTAGGATGCTTAGTTTGCTCAGAAATGTCACTTTTTGGTAGGCAAGGCACAAAAAATGAGATTTTTTCCACAGAATTTAGGAAAGTTTAAGCTGTAACTTTTTTCAAAATGAGATCGAGGTCTGCAATTTGTTCAATTCGATTTGCCGAAAAATTTCCTATTGGACCAGTTCCAAAAAAAAGTTTGATTTTTTTTTCAAGCTCATGTTTATTGTTCTCGAAAAACTTTTTTTCGACCCCCCCTCACCCCCAAAGCAAACTTTGAAAGCCACGAATGAGTATGTTGTTGTATTTCGATGTCTAGAATCAGAATTTAGACATTGGAACTGAAACACGGAACAAAAAAATTTTTTTATAAAACAGTTTTATAATTAACTTTAATATTGAAAAATTTACCTTCAGTACGTAAAAATTAATAATAAAAATTCTAAATATTTAAACTCCTTCAAATATTATTTTTCAGGTTACATCAAAAAATGATGACTTTAGAGAGGTAATAATTACAGTGTTGATAATTTAATCAGGTCTCAATCGTACATCCGCGCGCTATTCCTGTTAAAATTAATTTTACGATTGATTCTTGTTCTGGACACTAAAACAAAGAAATTAAGCCCGTACGCCCTTTTTATCCCCTCCCCCTTTCCCCAGGGACCACCCCCAACATTTCAAACGTGCGTATCGCCTTATCTATGGGTTGTAATGAAAAAATTTTCAAACAAAAGTTGTTCCTCAGCACCTAATGTACATTTTCATTTCTTATCAAAATCCATTTTGGAGCAATTCCTGTCCCCCAAATTTGAAAACAAAACATGTTTTAGAGAAAACCTCAAAATCACGTTTTCTTCATTTTAAACGAATAGTGTCGGAGATACGACAAAATTTGTAATCACAGAAAGTATTCAGAATTGAATTTCCTTTCCAATAAGCTCTATCACGACTATTTTCACCAACTTTTCCCGACAGAGTGAACCTCTCCCCCTTCCTCGTTTTTACAAAAGTTGGGCCCACAAGCAAAATTTGCTCCAAAATGAATTCCGATAATAAATGAAATTATGCATTGGATATCGAAGAACAAAAATCGTTCAATTTTTTTTTCGTGGGTTCAACTTTTGAGATAAGGGGTAGGGGGAGAGATCCACCCTGTCGGAAAAATTTGATGAAAATGGTCGTGATAAAGCTCATTGGAAAGGAAATTCAATTCTGAATACTTTTTGTGATTACAAATTTTGCCGTATCTCTGAAACTTTTCGTTTAAAATGGAGAAAACGTGATTTTGAGGTTTTCTCTAAAACATGTTTTGTTTCCAAATTTGGGGGACAGGAGTTGCTCCAAAATGGATTTTTATAAGAGATTAAAATGTACATTAGGTGCTGAGGAACAACTTTTGCTTGAAAATTTTTTCATTACGACCCATAGATAAGGCAATACAGGCGTTTGAAATGATGGGGGGAGGTGGACCCTGGGGAAAGGGAGAGGGGAAAAAAGGGTATACAGGCTTTATTTCTTTGTTTTAGTGTCCAGAACAAGAATCAATAATAAAATCAATTTTAACAGGAATTTCGCCCAAAAGCCTTTTTTTGTACAACTATTGAGATCTGACTAATTAGGGGATAAGATACAAAATATTTGCCTGTTTTTAATGGCTGCCCCTTAAAAATATAGAATTGGACGAAGGATATTGAATTCATGTCCATGTATCAAATATGCCATTCTGTGCGTACAAAAACTACACATTACTCGATTCATCGCATTGTATCCCCGAGTCTGCTTCTTCGGAAATTGTGGAGTTTTTATGAACTCAATCCCAGAGCATCATATAAATCTTACCCTGGTGGGGCTTACGCAAGTACTCAATATTCATTGTACAAAGTAGGTGTTTTTAAATTTATTTCCTGTTGTCATTATTTGTCATAAATGTTTCATTGATTTCTGTGCATTGAAAGAAACACTACACATACCAACTGGTTGGATTTGACGATATGCCAGTCAAAGTTTGGAAACTTGCTACATTATTTTCTTTCAACTACATATTTATTCCTGAAAACAAAACTTTATTTAAGAGTATAATAGCAGTGGACAATTATATCCGGCTCTACAGTAAAGTAGTAAGTTAAGACATAATATTTCTCCATTTTGCATACTGGCTCATTCCATGTCAAGTTAAGTAGTTTTTGACCTTGGGTCTTCCAATTTGACTCAAAATTATTTTTACAGGTTCCCCTCGATGGTCAAATGGAAGAATCGCCGTTATTTTGATTCTAATCCTTCAGGGCAGTGAGGGATGATCCTCGTGATTTTCGTACAATTGTGATTTTTTGAGAAATGGCTCAACTTTGAAGGCTCATATTTCGAGATTGGTTGGGTCCAAGATGAATCTGTTTTGCGGTTTTGTAGAGAATTGAAAGAAAATTCAAAATTGATAACCACATTTTGAAAAGTTCAAAGATGAAATTTTGTGATGAAAGCTCAACTTTCATAATAAATACAAAAGATGAGATTTACCATTTAAAAATTTGAAAAAATTAGAGTGAGGAGGACTTTTTAAGCGATTTTCAACTAAGTAATTACTTTTCAAGATTGGATCCCCAACACCCCCAGGGAGCACAGGGGTCCTCAATTTTGGTCAAAATTTAAAAAAATGAGAAAAAATGTGTTACGTGTCGTTTTTTAGATTTTTGAGGGCGCTGAGCTCGAATATTTGCTTATTTTTTGGATTCGATACAGTGGTACCCCCCTTACTCTCCAACTTTGAGAAAACTCATGCAAAAAAAATTAAAATAACGTGTGGCATATTGATTTTTACCAATTCGAGCGGTGCTGAGCTCGATTATCAACTTACATTCTCGATCCGCCTGCCTCTCCCGTACCCTACATTGACCACCAAATTACAAAAATAAAAAAAAATTCGTTTTTTTAAAATGAGGGCGGGGGGGGCACTTTGATTATATATGTGACCTGGACTACTAAAAGGTACCTATAGTCACCAAAACCGATTTTTCGTTTTTGATCAATATTTATAGAAGAAAGTATGGTCCTTCCAATGACATAAACCGCAGACTCCAGATTTCATTACTTTTGCTGTAAAGTACTTTAGTTTTTGCCAAGAAGCTTGATTTTAGACATATTTTCTATAAAAGTAAACTTTGAACTTCCGACTGAAATTCCACGAAAGCATAGCTTTCTAGAAAAAAACTAATTGCACACTACAGAAAGGAAATTTTACGCTCTACAATTTATGTTCTATTCATTTTTTCCGTACAATCCTTCCTTTTCTCAGAAAATTGACTTCAAGTGACAAAAGTTTTAAAAATATGTAAAAAAAATCAACAAAAAATTGATAACTTTTGACACTTGAAGTCAATTTTCTCAGTAAAGGAAGGGTTCTACGGAAAAAATGAATAGAACATAAATTGTAGATCGTAAAATTCCCTCTCTATAAAGTGCAATTCATTTTTTTTCTAGACAGCTATGCTTTCGAGGTATTTCAGTCGAAAGTTCAAAGTTCAACTTTCAAAAAGATCTGTTTTTTTGACCGAGTTTTCCTCGGTAAGTTGATTTTGGCCTGCGGTCCCTTTCGGTAGTCCAAGCCACATATACTTCATTAATTTCAAATGAGTTGGGGGGAGGAGGAGTTGGAGAGGCTCGAAAGTTTGCAATTTTTTCATGAACTCTTATCCTAAGAAACCGATTGCTTGAACGACTGGTGTGGACGTCTGCGAATAGGATTGGCCAGATGAATCAGTCAAATGTTCGCAGATAACAGACCTCAGCCAAATGCGAAAAATATTCCCGGAATCAAATTCTACGACCCCAAAAATATAGATTAAATGCGTGAATTAATTGACCCTCCCGCACGCCTCAGGCGCCTCGACTCCTAAATTATGAAATTTTTGGTCATCTAAATGCAAAATTTATTGCCGGAATTGAATTCTACAATCCAAAAAATGCTGCTATCGGACATCCCTTAGAACCGACTGAAATTTTTTTTCAATCCAATAAATGATTTTTCGTGTTTTCTCCCCCCTTTGACCCCGTCTACCGAGGCTTAGGCAGCACTTAGAGATCGATAGACTCATTATTCGTATTCAGCGCGAGAAATTCTATACTTTGGCATCAATTAGAACCATCGGTTTTTTAGGAGAAGAGTTCATGAAAAAATTGCAAACTTTCGAGCCTGCTTTTTCAATAAGTTTGTTTTCTCCAACTCCCCCCCCCCACCCCATTTGAAATTGATTTTTTACTAGTTCACAAAGAGGGTACTTATACCATTTAGCACATTCCCAAAATTAATGAAATAAGTAACTTGTAGGATACAAACTTCCAAATTTGAATTTCAGCTCCTCCCCATTCTGGAGTTTTTTGACAAACATGATCGCACTTTTTCGAATGTAGAATTGAACGAGGAACACTTTTAGTTCTTATCAATTTTTACATAGAATGCATTTTTAACCAATAATAAACGTATTTTCAGGCCAAAATTGAAAAATTGTAAAAAGGGGTCCAATTTGAGCACCCCTAACTGATAGTACAGACATTTTAGCTAAAATAAGGCCCTAACCCAACAAAAATTAGCAGGAAGGGAAAGTTTCGTACATAAGCCCAGTAAGGTATGTATTTTAATATTCTCAAACTTCCCTAAAATCGGTGAATATTTTGACCCCCTTTTGGTGGGTGAGGGGGTTCAAATTTTTGTTTTTCGGCTATAACTTTCAAAATTACGTATTTACGAAAAAAAAGTTGAAACAAAAATTGTAGAGCATAAAAAAACAAACAATTTTATTATTTACAATTTTTTTTAGGACGTCATAGGAGGGAGCTGGGGCCTTTAGAAAAAAATCAATTTTGAAAATTTCCCATTACTAGAAAAAATCACCAAAAATCGGGTTAATCGACTTTTAGGAGCGGTTCTTTTGCATAGTATATCATATTACTACGTAGAATAAGAAAAATGTATAACCCACCCCTTATCTCAAAGTAGGGGGGTGGACCCTTCGAAGAAAAAGTCGTATTTTCTCCCAAGCGTAGCTCAGCTGTAGTGCAAAATTCGAAAAATTGGTTCAAACAAACGTTGTAGAGCATTAAAAGACGAACACTTTACTTTTTTTACTTTTTTTCTACGTGGTCTTGGAGGCGAGCTATTGCAAAATTTTTCGAATTTTGCCCTACAGTTGAGCTACGCTTGGGAGAAAACGCGACTTTTTCTTCGAAGAGTCCACCCCCCTACTTTGAGATAAGGGGTGGGTTATACATTTTTCTTATTCTACATAGTAATAGGATGTACTATGCAAAAGAACCGCTCCTAAAAGTCGATTAACCCGATTTTTGGTAATTTTTTCTGGTGATGGGAAATTTTCAAAATTGATTTTTTTCTGAAGGTCCTAGCTCCCTCTCATGACGTCCTAGGAAAAAATTGTAAATAACAAAATTGTTTGTTTTTTTATGTTCTACAATTTTTGTTTCAACTTTTTTTTCGTAAATACGTAATTTTGAAAGTTATACCCGAAAAACAAAAATTTGAACCCCCTCACCCCCAAAAGGGGGTCAAAATATTCACCGATTTTAGGGAAGTTCGAGAATATTAAAATACATATCTTACTGAGCTTATATACAAAACTTTCCTTTCATGCTAATTTTTTTTGGGTCAAAACCTAAAATGTTTGTACTATGAGGTCAGGGTGGGGTTATTTCAAAAAGTGAAACATCCATTTCATAGGAAATTTGACGTAGAGTTTTTTTCACACTTAATTTTTTCGATTGGGGACTTCCCTGAGGAGGCGGTAGGGAGGAAAAGCCACTTTTTGTGGGTGTTTTTGCCCCCTCCTGGGGTTTCCTCCACACTTGGGGGGGCGGAACTTTTTGTATGTTGCTACTGACATCACTACACACATATAAACCAAAATTCAGCTTTTTGGGAATTTTGGCTAGGTTTGAGCTGATTTGACTGTACTTACTAAAAATCGCACAAACAAACAGATTCATCTTGGACTCAACCAATGTCGGAGATAGTATGAGCCTTCAAATTTGAGCCATTTCGCATAAAAATCCCAGTTGTACGAAAATCACGAAGGCCACCCCACCTCTTTTCTCTGAAGGATTAGGATCAAAATGACGGCGATTCCTTCATTACATCATTGAGAGAACCCTGTAAAAAATTTCGAGTGAAATCGGAAGACTCAAAGTCAAAACCTTCTCGAGTTGAAATGGAATGAACCTACTACATTATTTATCCAATTTTTATATCCATGATTTTAGAAAAATCAACCATTGACTATATATTCTGGGGTATACCAAACATCTGTGGAAAAACCTCCAACCATCCCCTGTGCTCCAAATCTGTGTAAATCAAAAGAAATACAAGTAAAATCACTTTGGAGAATCATTATGAATGACGAAGGAAATGCTGCAATAATAGTAACTCAATTTACATTAATGAAATGTGACATCCCAACTTACATTTGTCATGAAAAGAGAGTTATTCTGAAGAAATACGGTGGAGGTGGTTGCACTTATAAATGTTCAGTGGATGAAAATGTATTAAATTTTTTGAGCTTGCCTCCATTAAAGCATTCTGGGGAATTAATTCTCACCCTTCCCAAACCAATCCATACTGAAGCAACATTACATGGTGAAGAAGATCCATCGTTGGAAAAATCCCTGAAATATGCTAATATAACGGATTTTATAGGAAAAGTTGATTTTATGAAAGCGTTGAAGAGATATGATCTTGATTTGGCATCAACTGTGGAAGTTGCAAGTCAAATAGATAAATCCAATAAGAAGGTAACGATGATTTTGATGAATGGTGATGAAGGTGGAGATATTTGATCCAGATGCAGTTGGGAGCCAAAACAAATGGACTATTATTTTATTTTTATTTTTCAAGTTTAAATCACCTTTAAACTGAAAAAAATAAAAGTTTTCCTAGGGTAATAAAGAGAATGTCTACACATTTTTTGTTAATTGCATTAAAATTATATATTGTGTAAATGTGATTTATTTTTCATTTCGTAAAGTTTCGACCTTTTATAAATTCGTTTAGAGTTCATGGCTTGGTACTAGAATTAGGAAAAAAAATTTCGAATTAGGTACTACGTACTTATGATTATATATTTTTTGTAAATCAATTTTTGGCAAAAACTGAAAAATATTCAAAAGAAAATCAAAATTTCATAGAGTAAAACAAAAAATCGAGAAATATGACTTTTGAAGGAATTTTTCAAAACATAAAGATAGGTATTTTTTAAAATTTCAGATGTAATTACTGCTCGAGCGAAACGAGGGCAACAATTCTTGTGAAAAACTATATTGGAAAAGCAAAAATTTGCTATTGGTATTTGTTGAACACTTTAAAAATTCGCTCATATGCTCTACAATCGTCTTCTACCTTCAAAAATTAAATTTACTTAAATCTTAGGGAAAAAGTATGAATAACAAAATCGTTTTTTTTTTGCTCTACAATTTTTGTTTCAACTTCTTTCCCATAAGCGCGTAATTAATTTGAACCCCCTCGAGCCCCAAAAGGTGGCCAAAATATTCGCCGATTTTAGGGAACTTCTGACATGTTGAAATACATATTCTACTGAGCTCATAAACGAAATTTCCCCTTTCTGCTAATTTTTTGGGTCAAAACCTAAATTGACTAGGCGTACTAAGCATTTTGTCAGACCCATGTTAGAAATGAAAAAACTTCGTAAAATTTTGACTGATCAATAAAATTACTTTTTGTTAAATTAAATTTTTAAAAACGGGAAAATTTTGAATTAAAAAATTTTAATGCTGGATTTTTTAAATTAAAAGAAATATATTTTTCTTTGAAACATACTCTAATTTTTTTCTGAATAAATTTTAACGATCGAATTTTTATGATCGGTGACATAGTGACATGGAAAAAGTTATACAGTTTTTAGCATTTGAATTTAAATTTAATTTTATAAAATTAAATTATGTAAACATAAATCTCAGGTTTAAAAAATATGATTTTTGATTTGTTGGAAATTTTTGAAAAATGATCCATCTTTTTTTAAAGAAATTTTCGTTTCGATGCGGAAAAAATGCGAAAAGTCGTACTTTGAGCTAAAAAAAACAGGGGGAAATTTTCGACTTTTTCGGATTGGGGTTACCTCATCCAGATGACTGAAAATCTAGATCCAACTTGAGCAAAGTTGCCAACCGTATTTTGAGTTACCAGATTTTCATAAAATTTCAGTTGGCATGCGCACTACTGCAAAAATTTTTCGAAAGGGTACCGGCGGTTAAGATAGGCGAACCTGCCTCCGAGCTGAAATTCGAACTTGACCTCATCAGGGGGGCCTGATAGGGGAGTTCAAAGTGGTCGGATGAAAAAACTGAGCACATATTCGAACTCAGCGCCTTCGAATTAGTAGAAATCGATGTATTACTTCACTTTTTACATTTTTTTGAATTTTGACCAAAATTTAGGACCCCTGTGCCCCGCAGGGGTATTGAGATCCCATCTTGAAAAGTAATTAGTTGAAAAATACACGAGAAGTTCTCTTCATAATAATTTTTTCAGATTTTTAAATGGGAGCCCTCATGTTTTGTACTTATCATGAAAGTTAAGCTTTCATCACAAAAGTTCAACTTTGAACTTTTCAAAAAATTTTGAGCGAAATCGAAAGACCTTTGGTAAAAACCTGGTCGAGTTGTCATAGAATGAGCCCTCAGTATTAGCGTGTGTTTGAGAAATAATTCGTTGGCTGGGAGGTGAATTTTAAAAATTTGAGTGCTTTGATCGTGTAAATGGGGTATATGAAAATATGTAGTTTGAGCTGCCGAACACGAATCTGTCGCAAATTTTTTCGTATGCCAATTTCGTGTACAAAGAAAGTCACATGTTCAATTTTGAGCCTTCTGTTGTACTTATTTGTACTTGAAATTACAAAAGTCGCAAAAAAGGAACGAAATGAAGTGAAAATCGGACAAGTGATGTATAAATACGTATTTTGGGATATAATTACACAAAAAAAAATTTCGGCCAAAAATACCACTTTATGAGTGAAAAACGTTTTGGAAAAATGGTTTTTCGCATTTTTCAAGATGTTCTACCACCTGGAAAATTTTGAAAAAAATATCACGTTGTACATTGTGACTAGGTATATGTAATATATTTTTTTCAGAATTGCACCTCTGAACCATCATGTAGAAAACTTGATTTGAAGTTTTCAAACACGAGTTTCAGCTAGAAGAAATTATCGAAAAAAATTTTCATACCACCCACTTATACCCCCCCCCAGTATAGTGTACCACCCACGTAAGTTTGAAAAAATTTGGTTGAAAACTCGCGAAAATAAAAATTCTTAATGAAAAGACTGAAAATTTGGCCCATAACTAAGGATAGGAGAGGGGTAGAGAGCCAAAAAATTTTCCAAAAAGTTTTCAGACCATAAGAACCAACTTCCATCGGTTAGTTTCGAATTTCAGCTCGGGGGCAGATTCATACCTATTAGGGTGGAGTGAAAAAAAAAACGTATCTTGGATTTCGACCAAATTTGGTGGGGTGGTTTACTTTGAGTGGGAGACTACCCCAAAAAAAATTGAGCCCCCCCGGTGCAAGGGGAGGGGAGCAGCGGGTGCTCAAAGTGCACCTCCTTTTGAAAAAAAACGCAGTTTTTTGTGTTTTTTAGAAAATCAGAATCGTGCGAGAAGCCGTCACAGCACTCAATAGTTGCGATTTGAGTTTCTACAGCTCCCTGAACTATCGCCGTCCTCCTCCGATCAAAATTCAGACTGCTACCAGGGGGTCCAAAAGTTGCAGATTGCAATATTTCAATAATATGAATTTTTCACTAAGCTAGAATGATTTTTTTCATTAAGTAATTGAGCAAAAATTTTTTTTTCGATCACTGAAAGTAAATTTGGAAAAATAATTATGAAAATTTTATGCACCAGTTCAAGCCAACAGCGAATCGTAAAATTCCAAAATACAGAATTTATGCCAACTTTGGATTGATTACTTTTTCACTTCAAAATATTATGAATTTTTTTCACTCAATAGAAGTAAATTTCGGAAATTTTTAGAAAATTTTGTATATCAGTGTAGCCAGTTATAAATTCTACACTATGGAATTTACGTTAATTTCGAATTAATTTTTTTATTGTTTGAAAAATTCACAATACTTAATTTTGTTTTCAGTCATCAGAAATGAAAATTTAAAAATTATTTTTTGAAAATTTTTACGTCAGTGTAGCCAGTAGCTAATTGTGATATTCTAATATTACGAACTCGAATGCATTTTTTTTTTCATTAAGTAATTTGACCAATTTTTTCTCCCAATCGAAAAAATTGGTCCCATTACTTGATGAAAAAAAATGATGTTGGCTGCACTGGTGCATAAAATTTTCATAATTTTTTTTCAAATTTACTTTCAGTGATCGAAAAAAAAATTTTGCTCAATTACTTGTTGAAAAAAATCATTCCAGCTTAGTGAAAAATTCATATTATTGAAATATTGCAATCTGCAACTTTTGGACCCCCTGGTAGCAGTCTGAATTTTGATCGGAGGAGGACGGCGATGGTTCAGGGAGCTGTAGAAACTCAAATCGCAACTTTTGAGTGCTGTGACGGCTTCTCGCACGATTCTGATTTTCTAAAAAACACAAAAAACTGCGTTTTTTTTCAAAAGGAGGTGCACTTTGAGCACCCCCTGCTCCCCTCCCCTTGCACCGGGGGGGGGCTCAATTTTTTTTGGGGTAGTCTCCCACTCAAAGTAAACCACCCCACCAAATTTGGTCGAAATCCAAGATATGGTTTTTTTTCACTCCACCCTAATATCTATCTTAACCGCCGGTACCCTTTAATTAATTGAGCTTATTTTATTGGTTAAAAAAATTGGACTCATTTTCGAAGTCACTTTGAATTTAATGGAAATTAAACGTACGTAAGTCAAAATGTAGGTAATCGGCAGCTGAAAATTATTTTAAAAATCGCATCAAAATAATTCGTTATGATCATAAATTTTTTTTGCTCGATTTCAAAGTTTTCGAGTGAGTAATTTCAATTTGATAAAGCTAAAAAAATCATAAAATTTGCAATTTGTAATTTTTCAATCCCGTCGTGAATTTTAAGAACAATGCTTCAGGGAGGTGAGGAAACTCAAATCGCACTTTTTTAGGGCTAACCAAGGTTTCCAGCAGGAAGTAATATCTAAAAGTGGCGAAAACCTGTTTTTCTCGAAAATGATCCTACTTTGAGGTCTCTTAGCTCTAGTCCCGTGTGGACTGTAGGGCTCAGAATTTTTTTGGGAGATTCTCCTCTCAAAGGAAATAACTTTGCCAATTTATGTCAAAATTTGGAGTATATTTTTCTTTCGATTCACGTTAATACCTATATTTCATTTCGACGTTTGAAATTCGATTCAGTTTATGAATATGACACTTGCTACAACAGTTGACTTTGACACCGACAGATGTTCAAACTTAAAAGTATTTCTTCAAAACCAAACAATTTAAATCATACAAAAACCCGTTATAAATATTTCAAGTTTCGCGGTTGCCTGCAATTGAATTGACATATAAGTACTATTTTAATCGTTCGGCTTTCAAAGAAAAAGATTAATGAGTGATTTACGTAAACTCGGGATGACTTCATTTTGTGTATTTACAACCTACGTACTTTGTAAGGTAAATTTTCAACATTTGGGCTGCGTCTAAACCGATATAACAAAATACCAGTTTGAGTTATTCAAAATTTAGTTCTCACAAATGCATATTTCGACGACGACGTCGACGTGTCGCGTTTATATTTTGCTATGAAATGAATTTATTGTGGGTTTCGGCGATTTTCGTGCTGATTGAAGTAACCATCGCAGCAGGCGAGTACGCTTGTGAATTCATTTTTTTTTAAAATAGAATTTCATTGGTTAAAATTGATACGAAATAAGTGTCTATTTTATCCTAAGTTATATAGGTATTCATTGAAACCGAAAATTTGGGTATTATTTTTTATTTTTTCAAATTTCAGGAGAGCTTTATTCATTGCTCAAAAACCATGAAGATGCACCTTTAGCACTAATCAAGAAACGCGACTCGTCAAAACTAGAACTCGCAATACCTCAGAAATCAAAAAATGTCTTTGGTCGCTATTATTATGCTGATTATGCTTACGATGCTTCTGTAGACGAAGGCGGACCCGTTGAAGAATTCATGATTGCATGTCCTGCACGGTCCGATCTTTATGTCGAACGTGTTGTTGAAGAAGAATGGAAGAAAAAGAATGATATGCCAAAATATGTCATGTTATTCCTTTTGAATGTATACCGGTATGATAAAGAATTTTTCGAATGTCCTTCCTATGTTAAACCTGCCATCGAAAGGGTGGTAACGAAGAATGAAGCCGAAGAAGTGAAATACTGCGGCCAATCGGAGGCAGAAATTTATAATGTGGGGTTTTGGGTAAAATATTTTCATTATTGAAAATAATTTCTTGTTATGTTCATCATGCTATAAATCTTTGAGTAGAGTATGCCCTCAAAATCAAAGATATCTACCCCATCAGTACACCTAATTTATTCAGTATGTCACAGACTTTTTTAAAAAAATTGAAAATATCTCAAAAACTAAGCCTCCTAAGAAAAA
Source organism: Pseudococcus viburni (assembly GCA_033439095.1). NCBI lineage: Eukaryota > Metazoa > Arthropoda > Insecta > Hemiptera > Pseudococcidae > Pseudococcus > Pseudococcus viburni. The sequence continues at coordinate 739,413 of JAVBJF010000018.1, forward strand.
AGTAATCAGAAAATTTTACAATCTACAATTTATACTCCATTAATTTTTTTCGTAATACCCTTTTTTTTTGCCGGAAAATCGTCTTTAATGGTCAAAATTTACATTAAAAAATGTAAAACGAAGTTTCAACAGAAAATTCCAATTATAAAAAATCGTGATGCGTTGGGGTAAAACTTTTAATCATTTTCGAACTCTGCAGTAAAAAGTAGGTCAGAAACACCAATCAGAATCAATTACGTAGAAAGGAAATGGGCGATTTGCCGCCCTTTGATATTCCCATTGTTGCAAATGGGAATGTTAAAAATGTGGTTCATTACAAAAAATTTATTTCTTGGCGAAAGAAAGGGTCCTACGAAAAAAATGAATGGAACATAAATTGTCGAGCGTAAAATTTCCTACCTTAGTTTTTGAGATAGGTATTTTTAATTTTTGTTAAAAAAGTTGAACTTTGAGCTAAAATATCTCGAAAACTAAGCCTTCTAAGAAAAAACCAATCGAATTTTACAGATAGGAAATTTGACGCTCTACAATTTATGTTCCATTCATTTTTTTCATAGAACCCTTCCTTTTCTCAGAAAATCGACTTGAAGTGTCAAAAGTTATCAAAAAACTTAAAAACCCTGCTGAACGAAGAATTTAAATTACCTAAGAGAAATCCTCGGGTGATGGAATTTTTTCACAGCTTTTTTCGTAATCAGTGTGAAAAATACTATAAAAATCACCAATTAAACTTCAAACAGCATTTCAAAAGTTCAAAAATGTCGACCTGTGTAATTTTTTCTTTGCAAGTCGATATCCATTATCCAGTCATCAAAAAGTGGATATATCGAAAAAAGTGTGAAATAAAAGTTGTAGAGAATTAAAAACTGAACATTTTACGTTCTGCAACTTTTTTTCCATCTTGCAATGGAAAGAAGATGGTACAAAGGACTCGAGTATAATTTTCTCTTTTTTAAGACCTAACTCTTTTCCATTGCTAGAAGGAAACAAAGTAATTACAGAACGTGAAATGTCAAGTTTTTAATTTTCTACAACTTTTATTTCAAAATTTTTTTGACATCTCCACTTTCTTGAAATTGGTGCAAGATGAACCCAATTTTTCTAAGTTTCTTGGGTGTTTTTTTTCAAGTCGATAACCAGTTATGAAAAAGTGGAGATATAAAAAAAGTTTGAAATAAAAGTTGTAGAGAATTAAAAACTGAACATTTCACGTTCTGTAATTTTTTTATATCAGGTAATGGAGAAGAGCTATGACTTGAAAAAGAAAAAATTATACTCCAACCTTTTGTACGACAACTTCTTTCCATTGCGGGATGTAAAAAATATTATGGTACAAAAAATGATTGGTTTTTAATTTTCTACAACTTTTGCTTCAGACTTTTTTTTTTCATATCTCCACTTCTTTAAATATTATTGACAACTGGTTCGAATCTGCTGAACCGGTTTCAAAAAACAATGTCACATTTAATCACGTCAGTGTGTAGACTTTATTTCAATGAAAAAACCGGACCCTCATTTTTTTTACTCAAACCGGTTTCTCAATTTGTGGACAACCTATAGGAAGGACTAGAAGTTTGATTATTGATCTCCAATGTCCTCGTCGCCAGGAACACAATATTGCCGTTTGTACTTTGTACCGTCTTGGTATCTTTTTTCAGTTTTGAGATATTGAGGAGTGTTTCAAGTGGAGAAGACTTTCGACATACTGTATAGGTACCTATTAGATTTGCGATCAATATTGCCGTTTGTACTTTGTACCGTCTTGGTATCTTTTTTCAGTTTTAAGGCAGTTTTTTCGCCCTCTAGAATCCACTTCTGGGGCCAAGACTTCGCCCACGATTGGAACGAGATCGCAATTTTTAGAAAGATAATATTCTAAAAAGTATCGACTTCTGAAACCCACATTCAACTATTACCAGCCATCCTGGAACTTCCACCGCAATTTCGATTTTTTCCAGTACCTATATTTGTCTCCAGAAGGCGGTCACTGATTGGGCAGAAATTGTGAAATCGTTTTTTAAAATTTTAATGCACGAGGGAGCTAAAACATTTTTTTTATTCGCTTTTCCAAAGGTGCTCCTAAATAATCGCGTTTTTTCTCTGAAAAAAATTTCTTGACGATTTTTTGGGTAGGTACAGGTATCCATAGAATTTCTTTTTTACTAAAATAAGTTTTCGATTTCTCACAGGAAATAAAAAAAAAGTATCCTTGAAAAATCTGATGAATGTGAGAAAAAAAGGTTCAATGGTTTGAGCCCAGTCAGAAGGTACTCGTAGAAATCACACCTAACGGCCGCCTCTCTCTGTCATTCAAATATCAAAAAAAGTTTCAATACGATACTTAATAAATATAAAAAATATGCGATTTTTAATCATCAAATTGTTGTTTCAGGTGTCAGATAAGGAAGGAAAGGTAATTCCGGTTAAAATCGACTATTTTTAAATTCAAGTTTCATTTTCTAAACTGAAATTTCATGCAGGAGGTGAAATTCGTACCTGTCTACAAAATGTGTCATTCCACTGCTGAAGGTAAAGGTACACTATACACAGTTCATCGTATCACATCGCCAACTTTACTCCTTCGAGAAGCCTGGGAATATTATGAACCTAAACCTGATGCTAAAAACCTGTACAAAAGTTCCCTAGATAAAAATGATGACAGCGAGAAATTGCTATACAAAGTAAGTATCTTAACTATCAGCTATCTATGCTAAAAAATTCCCCTTTAGAACTTTTTTGGTGCGTGATAGGAGCGATCGTTTTGCAACTTTTTTCAAAAAATTAGTTTGCTCAAAAATAATTATTCTTTGTTTTTTGAGCATAATTGAAAAACTAGTTTTTAAATGTTATTTTTCAATCCTCTGCCAAACAGGGAGCGGGGTCAAAAATCATTTCAAGAAATTTTTTTTTCAATTTTTCAGAATTTTTAAAACATTGACAGATTTTAAAGCTCATTGGGGAGGGATAAATGTGGAACCAGAGAGTGAAATTTTTACCTCGTTGTTTTGAAATTTAAATACAATTGTCTTTTAACTGCTTAAATTTTTGAAAAATGTTACAAAACGATCACCTCTAACATGTAACACGCGTACATACATACAAAAAACTTCACAAATTTGAATAGGCAGGTACTATTATCTATGTGGATTTTCATCTAGAAACAGTACGCTTACCAAATTGTTAGAACTGAAGATATGCCACTCAAAAATTGGGCTTCAACCACTCAGTTTTCGTTCAATTACACTCCTATTACTTTAAACAAAGTTCTAATGAAGGATATGATAGCAGTGGACAATTACATTCGACTATTCAGTAAAAAGGTAATAGAACGTAGGTCAGGGTGCAACGATTTTCAACTTTTTTCGAATTTCAAGTTCATTTGACATTATACATGGTAAACATTCAAAATTTATCGGTTCGTGTTTACTCTCCTCCTTCAGGCAGAAGCTCAAAATTTCAAAATTTCGATTTTTTTGTGCCTTTTGTGGTAATTTGAGAACTCCTTAAAGAAGGAAATTGAGCCAGGGTTTGCCCTACGTCCATCTTGAAAAACGATCTCACTAAATCGATAAAATCATAGCATAATATTTTTTTTCGTATTCACTTCAAATATATCTCCGAAAACAGCGTTTTTGGGCTTGGACAAAAATCATGCAGATACCACAAAAAAAATCGAGGAAAATGAGGATTTTTTTTTATTATCTCCCACAAACAAGCGCAATAAAATTTGAAAATTGTTGAAAAAATAGTCAGGTCTCAATCGCACAAAAAAAAGCTTTCGTGCGAAATTCCTGTTAAAACTGATTTTATGATTGATTCTTGTTCTGGACACTATAACAAAGAAATTAAGCCCATATGCCCTTTCCCCCTCCCTTTTCCCCAGAGCCCACCCCTCAATATGGGCCGTAATGAAAAAATGATCAAGCAAAAGTTGTTCCTCAGCACCTAATGTACATTTTCATTTCTCATCAAAATCCATTTTGGAGCAACTCCTGCCCTCCAAATTTCGTTTTCTTCATTTTAAGCGAAAAGTTTCAGAGATTCGGCAAAATTTGTAATCACAAAAAGTGTTCAGAATTGAATTTCCTCTCCAATGAGCTTTTTTACGACCATTTTCACCAAATTTTTCTGACAGGGTGATTCTCTCCCCCTCTCCGTATCTCAAAAGTTGGACCCACGAAAAAAATTGAACAATTTTTGTTCTTCGATATCTAATGCATAATTTCATTTGTTATCGGAATTCATTTTGGAGCAAATTCTGTTCGAGGGTCCAACTTTTGTGAAAATGAGGAAGGGGGAGAGATCCACTCTGTCAGGAAAAGTTGGTGAAAATTGTCGTGATAGAGATCAATGGAAAGGACATTAAATTCTGAATGCTTTTTGTGATTACAAATTTTGTCGTATCTCCGAAACTATTCGTTCAAAATGAAGAAAACGTGGTTTTGAGGTTTTCTCAAAAACATTTTTTGTTTCCAAATTTGGGGGGCAGGAGTTGCTCCAAAATGGATTTTGATGAGAAATGAAAATGTACATTAGGTATTAAGGAATAACTTTTGTTTGAAAATTTTTTCATTACGGCCCATAGATAAGGTGATACACACGTTTGAAATGTTGGGAGTGGTCCCTGGGGAAAGGAGGAGAGGATAAAAAGAGCATACGGGCTTAATTTCTTTGTTTTAGTGCCCAGAACAAGAATCAATCGTAAAATCAATTTTAACAGAAATATCGCGCGGATGTACGATTGAGACCAGACTAATCAAATTTTGAAACTATGAGCATCAGCCGGGTGGACGTTGGACATGGAGCAAATAAATTCAAATTTTGACCATATTTTTTGGAGGAGATTTCTCAACTATTTCTGGCAAAAATCCTTTAAAAAATTTGAAAAAATTTGAATATCGCTGCACCGAAGTGTGGGTATTCCTGCTTGCTTGAGTCACCCAGCAAATTGAATTTTGATTAATGCTTTCAGACCAACAAACCATTAACTTTGTATTCGGGAATTCACCAAAAAATCGTGAACAAGGCACTCTTTTCTAAAGCACCCGATATTCATAGTACACCCACGCCAGTCGATTCATTTTGGAGAATTATCATGGATGATGAAGGTTTTGCCATCATAATAGTAATCCAACATACAGCAAGAATGAAATGCGATGAGAATACTTTCATATGCGACGAAAAGCCTGTAATTTTGGAAGATTATAAAAAATCTGGATGTATTTATACGTGCTCGGTTACTCCTGGAGTAATTGAACGATTGGGGTTACCCAGTGATGAAATAATTCAACTGTTCGAGTTGCCTCCGTTGAAAATTAGTGGAAATTTAGTTCTTACGTTTCCTAGAGATATAATACCCGGTTCAAGGTTGCCAGAAAATGGGAAAAACGTACCGGCCAAGGAACTTCCCAAAGACGTTAGCATATATGAATTTTTAGGGAAAGTGAGTTTCAAAAGTGCTCTAAAGAATGCTGATCGTGATCTTGCATCTTGTGTGAAGGTGCATGAAAAAAGTACAGCACATGATGATGGTCACGGTAAATCATATGGAGGTGCCAGTGGAGGTGGCAGTAGAGGTGGAAGTGGGAGTGAAGGAGGAGGTGGAAGTGGGCTCTTATCATTCCTTACGTTGGGAGCCTTGAGTAGTGGAGGAGGAGGCGATTTCGGCGGTGGCGGAGGAGGTGGAGGCGGAGGTGGTGGAGGGGGTGGAGGAGGAGAATAATTTTGATTTCGTTTCAGCTTTTTGAATAGAATTGAAATTTTGTACTTGGTTTTGAAAAACTGAAATTTTATTGCACATAACATGTAAGTATAGGTAACATTTTTTTCATGGCTTGAATTTAAAGGAGTGAAAGTAAGGCAGAAGAGAGCGTTGTGAAATTGTAACTAAAAGATGGGAAAACATTTTTTTTTTGATAAAATTTAAGTTTTGATCATATTTTAAAAAAAATTCAGATGTACATATATATCAATTGATTAAGTGAGTATCTATTCTGTTTTGTTTTTAATTTTATAATCCATGGAAAAAATGTAAAGACAACCATTCAATGTTTTTTTCAAAAAGTTATATTGAAAATAGCTTCATTGAAGCTCAGAAACGTATCTTCCGCGAGTTGATTTCGGAGAAAAATTTCCGAATTATGAAATTGAGATTTCCATGTTTACCAAAAATTTGCGATTGTTTTTGACCATCTAATTTAAGTATTAAATGTTGAAAGTAATTAAAATCTTTCTTTGAGGATGCTCACTGCTCAGCCAGCGAGTGATGGAGAAATTAAAAAAAAAAGGCCTGTTTTATTTAGAAAATTAGATTCAAGTATTTACCATTGGTAAATTCATCAGGTGTCCATTGTACCTTGACACAGCTATCACATTCTCTAAAAAAAAATTACAACAATTTATGATATTAAACTCAAGAGATGCTTGTTTCAAAAATCATATGAAAAAGGTGAGTTCATATCTTCCGATCGCGCAAGAGCCTTCAATTCTTCAAAAATTGCCAAAAATTTAATATTTTCAGAAATTTAAACAAAATTGAAAAAAAAAATCAAAATTCATTTAAATCAATTTTAGAGTTTATTTAGGGTCTACCTATTTAAAGCAAAAAGCACAAATTAAAAAAAAAATCCATGTTTTATAGTTTTTTTAAAGGGTACCCCCGGTTAAGACAGGTGAATCGGCCTAAGAGCTACTTTTTGAAACTGACTATCAGACATTATTAAGGACTCCAAAAAATAATTTTAGACCGTATTTTCAACCTCCCACCTCACTCCCCTTTACCCCCACCCCCAAAATGTCGAATTTTCGTCAAAAAATCCTATCTCGGAACCTAATGAACCAAAAATTCTGAAATTTATGTGGTGTATACGGGGAGTGGTGAACAACTTGTGAGAATTTTTTCAGATTTTTTTTTGCACTGCCTTCTAGCCAAAATCCCACTTTGAAAACTTAAAATCGCTCTAATTTCGAAACTAAAAGACATACATTTTTTCTTTTTGGCACAAATATAGTTCTACCTTGGTACAATATAATGATATTTTTTTCAGATTTTTAGCGTTGGGAGGACAGACGAAAAAATGCGGTTTTCTATTAAAAAATGCTCATTTCGTCATTCAAGCAACCAAAAATTTTGAAAACATTTATATGGTACGAATGGGGAAAGGTAACAAATTTTTGAGAATTTTTTATGCTTTTTTTTGCAATGCATTCCAGCCAAAAACCCACTCTCAAACTTTTAAAATTGCTCCGATTCCAAAGCTATAAGGCAAACATTCGTTCAACTTTTTGAAACTAACCACCACACATAATTAAGGACTCCAAAAATATCTTAGGATGCATATTCCACCTCCCATCTCACTCCATTTCACCCTCATCCTCCCAATATTTAGTTTTGTCAAAAAATCACATTTTGGTACCTCAATGAACCAAAATTTTGAAATTCACTCTCTCATTTATAAATCAGTGAAAATTATCGAAAATCACTGAGAAACAGTCAGAATTGCAGCACAGGAGAAAATCAGTAAAAAAATTTTTTACTGAAAATAAATCAGCGGCAAAAATCACTGGAAAATCAGTGAAATTCATGAAATTCACTGGAAAATCAGTAAAAATTCTCTGACAAATCTGTGAAATTCATAAAATTTGCTGAAAAATCAGTGAAAATTAACTGAAAACCCAGTGAATTTCGCTCATTTTTCCTGTGCTGCAATTCTGACTGTTTATCAGTGACTTTTCACTGATTCAGAATGAGAAATTGACTAAATATACTAAGTATTTTGTTAGACCCATGTTAGACCTGAAAAAACTCCGTAAAATTTTGACTAATCAATAAAATTACTTTTTGATAAATTTTTAAAAACGGAAAAATTTTGAATTATAAAAAATTTAATGCTGGATTTTTTAAATTTAAAGAAAAATACATTTTTCTTTGAAACATACTTTTATTTTTTTCTGAATAAATTTTAACGATCAATTTCAGGTTAGAAAAATATGATTTTTCATTTGTCGGAAATTTTTCAAAAGTGATCCATCTTTTTTTAGAGAGATTTTCGTTTTGATTTGGAAAAATTGCGAACAGTCGTACTTTGAGCAAAAAAAAAAACAGGACGAAATTTTCGATTTTTCCGGATTTTGGTTACCTCATTTTAAGATGACTGCAAATCCAGCTCTAACTTGGGCAAGGCTACCAACCGCATTTTGACTTACGAGATTTTCATAAAATTTCAGTAAGCAGCACTACCGCAAAAATTTTTCGAAAATTTAATTGGGGCCTATTTTCTTCGCTACAAAAATTGGACTCATTTTTGAAGTCGCTTTGAATTTAATGGAAATTACGTAAATCAAAATGTAGGTAATTGGCAGCTGAAAATTATTTAAAAAACTTCATCAAAATAATACTTCGTGACCAAAATTTTTTTAGCTCGATTTCAAAGTTTTCGAGTGAGTAATTTCAATTTGATAAAGATTAAAAAATCGTAAAATCCGCAATTTGTAACTTTTCAATCCCTTTGTAGAACGCAAAAAGTGGTATCCAATTTCAAGGACAATGGTTCAGGGAGGTCAGGAAATTCAAATCACACCTTTTTAGGGGTGACCAAGGTTCGCACCAGAAAGAAATACCCAAAAGTAGCGGAAACCCTGGTTTTTTCGAAAATGATCCCACTTTGAGGTCTCTTAGCTCTGGTCTCATGGACTGAAGGGCTCAGAATTTTTTGGGTAGATTCTCCACTCAGAGGAAACAACTTTGCCAATTTTTGTCAAAATTTGAAGTATGTTTTTTCTTTCAATTCACGTCAATAGGTACCTATATTTTATTTCGATGTTTGAAATTCGATTCAGTTTATGAGTAAGACGCTTGCTACAACAGTTGACTTTGACACAGACAGATGTTCAAAAAAGTAGTTCAAAACCAAACAATTTAAACCATACAAAAAACCGTTTAATATTTCAGTTATCGCGGTTGCCTGCAATTGAATTGACATATCTGTACTATTTTAATCATTCGGCTTTCAAGGAAAAAGATTAATGAGTGATTTACGTAAACTCGGGATGACTTCGTTTCGTGTACCTACAACCTACGTACTTCCTAAGATAAATTTTCAACATTTGGGCTTCGTCTAAGCCGACATAATAAAATACCAGGTTGAGTTATTCAGAATTTAGTTCCCACAAATGCATAATTATTTCGACGACGAAGTCGACATTTCGCGTTTATATTTTGCTATGAAATGAATTTATCGTGGGTTTCGGTGATTTTCGTGCTGATTGAAGTAACCATCGCATCAGGCGAGTACGCTTTTGAATTCATTTTTTATAGAATTTCATTGTTTAAAATTGATACGAAATAAGTGTCCATTTTATCCCAAGGTTATATATTCATTTATACTAAAAATTTGGGTATTGTTTTTGATTTTTTCACATTTCAGGAGAGCTTTATTTATTGTTCGAAAACCACAAAGATGCACCTTTAGCACTAATCAAGAAACGCGGCTCGTCAAGACTAGAACTCGCAATACCTGAGGATTTAAATTCACAAGATGTCCGGTATCACTATTATTATGCTGCTTATGCTCACGATGATTCTGTAGACGAAGCCGGGCCCGTTGAAGAATTCATGATTGCATGTCCTGCACGGTCGTATGTTGGTGTCGAAATTGATGTTGAAGAAGAATGGAAGAAAAAGAATGATATGCCAGGATATGTTATATTATTCCTTTTGAATGTACACCGGTATGATAAAAAATTTTACAATTGTCGTTCCAATATTAAACCTGCCATCGAAAAAATGGTAACGAAGAATGTAGCCGAAGAAGTGCAATATTGCGGCCAATCGAAGGCAGAAATTTATAATGTGGGATTTTGGGTAAAATATTTTCATTATTGAAAATAATTTTTTGTTACGTAGGTACATCTTACTATGACTCTTTGAGCACGGTCTTAAATCAATGATAGCTATCCCATCAGTATACTCAGCTTTCTTCTAATTTTTTTGAAGTTTGGCTAAAAATGTTTTCTAAGTTCAAAATAGGTTCCAAAAATGGGAAATTTTCAGAAATTCAGAACTGAAAAAATTTTGAGAACCTGACAAATTTTGAGACCCCCTCCCTTCTCTGAAAAACAAAAAATCACAAGACAGTCAAACCTGGAACTCGAATACCTTCATGACGTCATTACTCATACCGCTGAATGTCGTTTCGACTTTTTTTTTTCAAAGTCCAGATTATTTTATATGTAATTTTAAATAGTTTAGAATTTTCTGAAAAAGTTTTCCAACCCCAAATTTTTTCCTCGTAATTTTTTCAACTCCTAATTTTTTTCTCAGAATTTTCTCAACTGAAATTTTTCTCTAATGTTATTTTTCCACGACCGAATTTTTTTCTGACGTAATTTTTCCAGGACCAAAGTTTTTCTGAAGAATTTTTCCATTATTGAGCTTACATCTTTTTTGAAAAGAATGACTTCTGTTTGATTGACGTCGTAAAAATTTTATTTTCTCGCAATTTTCACATCTGAAATTTTTCCACGTCCAATCATAATTTTTTTAACTCGAATTGTTTTCCTTAAAATTTTTATGGCGTCAATCAAACAGAAATCATTCTTTTCAAAAAAGATAAAAGTTCAACGATGGAAAAATTCTTCAGAAAAAAATTTCTGTGGAGAAAAGTACATATGTCAGAAATATTTAAGTTGAGAAAATTCTGAGAAAAAAATTCTGAGGAAAAAATTTGGAGCTGGAAAACTTCTTCAAAAAATTCTTAACTGTTTAAAACTGATGTGAAATATTCAACGACATTCAGCGGTATGAGTAGTGACGTCATGAAGGTATTCCAGTTCCAGGTTTGACTGTCTTGTAAAAAAAATCATCAAAAATGGTCAAATTTTGTATCATAACGGATGATGCCTGCTTCGCGTCGCGTACCGATACTCCACATAGGAGGGTGAGAAATCTAAAGGTCGCGCCTAGCTCGCGGTTATTAGAAGACTGGTTTCCCATAAGATCGCGAGATCTTATGAGAGACCAGATAGTTCACCATGGCAGCAGGTTTAGTTACCACCTCGCAGCATAAGAGAAAAAGGGCCATATTACTCTTCACAAAAAAGTGGATATATCGAAAAAAGGGTGTAATAAAAGTTGTAGAGAATTAAAAACTGAACATTGTACGTTCTGCAACTTTTTTTCCATTTTTCAATGGAAAGAAGTTGGTACACAGGACTCATCATTTTCTCTTTTTTAAGCCATAACTCTTCTCCATTGCTAGATGGGAAAAAAGTTACAGAACGTGAAATGTTCAGTTTTCAATTCTCTACAATTTTTATTTTGACTTTTTTTTGATATCTCCCCTTTTTTGAAACCGGAGCAAGATAGGGTCAAGTTAAATTCAATTTTTTTCAAAGTTTTTTGGTGTTTTTTTTTTTTCAAGTTGATAACCAGTTATCAAAAAGTGGAGATATCAAGAAAAGTTTGAAATAAAAGTTGTAGGGAATTAAAAACTGAACGTTTCACGTTCGGTAATTTTTTTTTCATCTAGGCATAGAGAAAAGTTAATAGCTAGAAAAGGAAAAAATGATTCTCTACAACTTTTGTTTCAAACTTTTATTCATATCTCCACTTTTTTGGATATTATTGACAACTGGTTCGAAACTGCCAGAGGCGGTTCGGGCACATTTTTTGGGGGGAGGAGAGGGGGTAAGAGGTTCAAAAATGCCGACTAAAAAATTCAAAATTGCCGAATAAGAATTCAAAAATTCGAGAATTTTTTGCAAAAACAATGTGAAGCAACATCATGGACAGGGAAAAACACAATTTTTAGAGATCAACGTAACAAAAACTTGAAAAGTAACATCATGTTCAAGACTAAGTCAATTTTTAATCTTGCTCACGCCTGGAAATTATTCCTTGGATTTTCAACAAATATATTTCCATTGTTAAAAGCCATTCTTGCTCATCCCTGTTCATGAACAACAAAATTTCTTGCATGAAAAAATAAATGACTCAATCCTGCTCATGTATAATTTTTTTCCTCGGTAATTTCATTGTACGTATAGTTGAAAAAACCGATGGAATTTCCTTAGCCAACTTGATTTAGAAGATTATAGTTTCAATGTGAACATGAGAGAAATAAATTTAGCCCGAGAGAAGCGAGGGCGAAAATTTTAAGTAGAAGACCTTAAATTCAAAATGGAATAAAACAATGTTTTAAATTAAATAACTTGAATAAAAAATCGGGCAATTTTCCTCAAAAATTATTTGAGAAAAAATACAACAGGATCGAGCGCAGCGAGGCCGAAGCTTTTGAAAAATTTCATTTTCAAACATCGAAAATGAGTTATATTGAGAAAAATTTTGATAAAATTAATTGGAATAATTTTGAGGAAAAGTACGAAAAAAATCATTTTTGTAGGATTTGGATTGTTTTGGGTCGTTGAGGTGGCGTTAATAAAATTGCATACTTGATTCGCCGTAAAAAACGAAACTTATTTTTAATCCAAAAATTAATCAAATTGGGAGTTTCGTGGTGAAATATTTAAACCAAACTGCGAATTGATTTACCAAAAATCTCATCGTATTCATTTTTAAGGAATTGAAAACTCCTCTCATCTATTCCTATTCGTGTTGACTATTTCACATCGAACACATCGTTTTCTTCTGGTGTAGATCAATTTGCATTAGAACGTTAATATTTAATCTAAAAAATTGGTAAAAATGAAGGCCCAGTTGCATTTTCAAAGAAAACTTCGAAATAATTTACGATTTTTTTAGATTAAATGTAAGTTTTGTTTTTGCGGCGAACTGAGTATGCAATTTTATTAACAACATAAAAAGATGATTTTACGCTTAACGGTTGACGCAACAAAGGTAACGGGGTGAGAAAAAATATTCTGATTTTTAAAAAATGGATTTTTTGTAAGTTACTTTGAAGTGTGTGTGTGTGTGTTTTTTGTAAGTTCTGCAGTTGAGTCTAGTTATCTCTTATTTCAAATCATTGATTATGAAAAAATGGTCGTATTTTACTTTTTTTTATTGAAAGAAAATATGTGACAAGGAAGGTATCCTAACTCTAACTAAAATATTGAGCCCAAACAAAAAAAAAATTGAAAGTACATCATAACAGGACCTCGTACCCAAAATTTCAGGTGCTGAAGTTCATTTCTCGATTTTTGGCGAATTTTTGAAATTTAAAAATTACCTCATCGTCCTGAAAAATATGAAAATTTAATCTACTTAATCAACAAAAAAAACTGAAATTTGGTATATACCTTATTTTCGACCTCCCGAATCGATTCGAAGCGGTTTCAAGACGTTTCGGAGCCACCAGAAAATTTTGGAATTTTCCAGCGCTGGAGTAAAGCCTATAAAAATGACTCATAATATAGACTTCAGCACCTATAATCGCGGATTATCTATGTTGGTGACCTATTTGATCGATTAAAACACAATTTTCCAAAATTCGTAACTTTGAGTTCAAATTCGCATTTTTGGGAAAGAAATTTTTTTTACGTGCTGGAAAATTCCAAAAAAATTTGGTAGCTCCGAAAGGTCTCGAAACCCTTTCCGATCAATTCGGGAGGCCGAAAATAGGGTATATACCAATTTTCAACTTTTTACCACTATGTATGCGCAATTGCGCATTAGGCAAATTTTTAAATTGGCTCAAAAAAGCAAATTCGAACTCAAAGTTACGAATTTTAGAAAATTGTGTTTCAATCGATCAAATAGGTCACCAATATGGATAATCCGCGATTATAGGTGCTGAAGTTCATATGAGTCATTTTCATGGGATTTTCTCCAGCGCTGGAAAATTTCAAAATTTTCTGGTGGCTCCGAAACGTCTCGAAACCGCTTCCAATCGATTCGGGAGGTCGAAAATACGATATACACCAAATTTCAGATTTTTTCGTTTATTAGATCAAATTTTCATATTTTTTAGGACGATGAGGTAATTTTGAAATTTCAAAAATTCACCAAAAATCGAGGAATAAACTTCAGCACCTGAAATTTTGGGTACGAGGTTCTGTTATGGTGCACTTTCGATTTTTTTTTTGGACTGAAAATTTTACTTTGAAGCTTCCTCATTCAAATATCAAAAAAAGTTTCAATACGATACTAAATAATAAAAAATATGTGATTTTAAATTATCAAAATGTTGTGTTTCAGGTGTCAGATAAGGAAGGAAAGGTAATTCATGTTAAAATCGACTATTTTTAAATTCAGGTTTCATTTTTTAAACTGAAATTTCATGCAGGAGGTAAAATTCGTACCTGTCTACAAAATGTGTTATTCCACTTCTGAAGGTAAAGCTACACTATACACAGTTCATCGTATCACATCGCCAACTTTACTCCTTCGAGAAGCCTGGGAATATTATGAACCTAAACCTGATTTTAAAAAGTTGTACAAAAGTTCCCTAGATAAAAATGATGACAGCGAGAAATTGCTATACGAAGTAGGTATCCTAACTATCAGCTATCTATCCTAAAACATTCCCCTTCAATACTTTTTGGGTGAGAAATAGGAGCGATCGTTTTACACCTTTTTTTCGAAAAATGAGTGTGCTCAAAATAATTATTCTCTGTTATTTGAACAGTATTGATAAACTATTTTTTACATGTCATTTTTCAATCCTCTGCCAAAGCGGGAGCGGGGGTCAAAAATCATTACCAACACTGAAAAACACTCAAAGAAATAAAAAATAGAACGTGTTACAAAAACTAATAAATTTTATACAAAAAAAATAATAACGGGACACCATTTAGAAAAATTTGTAAAATTTATTCTAAAAAAATATTTATCCCGAAATTTGGTAAAATTTATTGCATAAGAATAAATTTTACCCAATTTCGCGATACCTAAATATTATATTTTTTTAGAATAAATTTTACCTACCAATTTTGTAAATGGTGCCCCGTTATAATTTTTTTTGGATGAAATTTATTATTATTTTTTTGAGTGAATAATATTTTTGAGCTTAGATATCTATGCTAAGACTATTCTCGAATTTTCAAGATTTTTTTTTTCAATTTTTCAGAATTTTTTACACATGGGCAGATTTTAAATCTCACGGAGAGGGGGGGGGTGAATGTGGAACCAGAGAGTGAAATTTTTGCCTCGGTTTTTTTTTGAAAAAAGTTGCAAAACGATCACCTCTAACACATAACATACACATACATACAAAGGACTTCACAAATTTGAATATTAATATTACCTATGTGGATTTTCATCTAGAAACATTACGCTTACCAATTTGTTGGAACTGAAGATATGCCACTCAAAAATTGGGCTACAACCACTCTGTTTTCTTTCAATTTCACTTCTATTACTTTGAACAAAGATTTAATGAAGGACATGAGAGCAGTCGATAATTACATTCGACTGTTCAGTAAAAAGGTAGGTAATAGGACGTAAGTCAGGGTGTAACAATTTTTATATTTTTTCGAATTTTGGAGTTCATTTGACATACTTACTTAATACGTGGTAAAATTCGAAATTTTTCAGTTCGTGTTCACTCTCCTCCTTCAAGAGGAAGCTCAAAATTTCAAAATGTCTATTTTTTTCGTGCCTTTTATGAATGGTTGGATATTGCTCCTATTATGACTTTTGAAGAACAATAAAATTTCAATTTCGATTTTTTTGGGCGTTTGTATGATTTTTGTATTTACCTAGCCAAAAATGCTGTTTTCGAAGATATTTTGAAAGTGAAAAGAATAGGTAGGAATATAAAAATAGGTCTTGATTATTTTTTTCATTATGAATAGATGTACGACGACCCCAAACCTGTTATCCTTTTAGGGACTCAATTTTTTTTTTTTGCATCAACGTCATTCAACGAAATCAACTAGTAATTTGATAACTCCCTAAAGAAGGAAATTGGGTCAGGGTTCACCTTACGTCCATCTAGAGTGAAAAAAAGATCTCGTGAAATCGATAAAAGCATCGCATAAAATTATTTTTCATATTCACTTCCAAAATATCTCCGAAAACAGCGTTTTTGGGCAAGGACAAAAACCATGCAAACACCACAAAAAAATCGAATAAAATGAGTTTTTTTTAGGCTTATTCCATGTCAACTCGACCAGGTTTTGACCTTGGGTCTTCCGATTTCGCTCAAAATTTTTTTACGAGTTCCCCTCGATGGTCTAATCAAGGAATCACCGTCATTTCTATCCTAATCCTTCAGGGGGTGGGGGCGGCCCTTGTAATTTTCGTATAATTGGGATTTTTTGCGAAATGGCTCAACTTTGAAGGCGCATATCTCAAGTTCGGTCATGTCCAAAATGAATCTGTTCATGTGGTTTTGTAGAGAATTGAAAGCAGATTCAAAATTGATAATCATACTTTGAAAAGTTTAAAGTTGAACTTTTAAGATGAAAGTTCAACTTTCATGATAAGTACAAAACATGAGGGCCCCCATTTAAAAATCTGAAAAAATTGCTATGGAGAGAACTTTTTATGTAATTTTCAACTAACAACTTTTCAAGATGGGATCTCAATATCCCTGGGGGGCACAGGGGTCCTCAATTTTGATCAAAATTCAAGAAAATGTAAAACGTGAAGTAATATATCGTTTTCTACTAATTCGAAGGCGCTGAGTTCGAATATGAGCTCAGTTTTTTCATCCGACTCCTCTGAACCCCCTAACAGCCCCCCTGATGGGGTTAAAATTCAAAAAAATGAAAAATCACGTGTGACGTGTCGTTTGTCAGGTTTTTGAGAGTGCTGAGTTCGAATATTTGCTTATTTTCCGGATTCGACCCTTGGGTGCACCCCTAGCCCCCAATTTCGAGAAAGCACATGTTAAAAAAAAGAAATAGCATGTGTTATATCGGTTTCTACTAATTCGAGGGTGCTGAGCTTGATTATCAACTTACTTTATTGATCGGCCATCCTCATCCCCCCATTTCGACTCCCAAACTGCTAAAAAAATTTAAAAAAACGATGTTTTTTTCAAAAATGGGGGCTAGGGGTGCACCCAAGGGTCGAATCCGGAAAATAAGCAAATATTCGAACTCAGCGCTCTCAAAAACCTGACAAACGACACGTCACACGTGATTTTTCATTTTTTTGAATTTTAACCCCATCAAGGGGGCTGTTAGGGGGTTCAGAGGAGTCGGATGAAAAAACTGAGCTCATATTCGAACTCAGCGCCTTCGAATTAGTAGAAAACGATATATTACTTCACGTTTTACATTTTCTTGAATTTTGATCAAAATTGAGGACCCCTGTGCCCCCCAGGGATATTGAGATCCCATCTTGAAAAGTTGTTAGTTGAAAAGTACATAAAAAGTTCTCTCCATAGTAATTTTTTCAGATTTTTAAATGGGGGCCCTCATGTTTTGTACTTATCATGAAAGTTGAACTTTCATCTTAAAAGTTCAACTTTAAACTTTTCAAAGTATGATTATCAATTTTGAATCTGCTTTCAATTCTCTACAAAACCGCATGAACAGATTCATTTTGGACATGACCGAACTTGAGATATGCGCCTTCAAAGTTGAGCCATTTCGCAAAAAATCCCAATTATACGAAAATTACAAGGGCCACCCCCCACCCCCCTGAAGGATTAGGATCGAAATGACGGTGATTCCTTGATTAGACCATCGAGGAGAACTCGTAAAAAAAATTTGAGCGAAATCGGAAGACCCAAGGTCAAAACCTGGTCGAGTTGACATGGAATGAGCCTTTATTCTTCAATAGGTAGTCATAATACGACATGGCTGCGAGAACTATGAAATTTTGATTCCCGTTCTCGTTCTCGTTCTTCAATAATATTTAATATCGTTCTTGTTCTCGTTCTCGTTCTTCAGATTTTTTGTTCTTTTTGGTTCTTGGTTCTTTATTTTTCTTAAAAATCGAAAATATTGGCATTTTTCAAGCAAAAAATTGAAAAAAAAAAATGCAAAATCATCGTTCTAGTTTGCATTCTTCACTCATCGTTCTCGTTCTTGTTCTTGTTCAATTAATGCTTTCAAAGGTGTTCTCGTTCTCCTTCCCGTTCCCAAAATTTTTGGTTCTTTTTGGTTCTTTGTTCTTTG
Source organism: Pseudococcus viburni (assembly GCA_033439095.1). Taxonomy (NCBI): domain Eukaryota; kingdom Metazoa; phylum Arthropoda; class Insecta; order Hemiptera; family Pseudococcidae; genus Pseudococcus; species Pseudococcus viburni. Next base: position 757,443 of record JAVBJF010000018.1, read on the forward strand.
TTCTCGTTCGTTCTCGCAGCCCTGTAATACGAATACGATTAACTGTCCACAAACACAAAAAAACTCGAAATTTTTTTTTAAAAAATTTGAAATTTTGAAACTACGAGCATCTGTCGGGTGGAGGGGGGACATGAAACAAAAACTTTAAAATTTTTACCAGGTTTTTTGGGGTAATTTTTCACATATTTCTGGCATAGGCCTATTAAAATTTGAAAAAAATTTGAAAATCGCTGAACCGAAGTGTGGGTATTCCTAGTTGCCTGAGTTACTCAAAAAATGATATTTTGATTCTTGTTTTCAGACCAACAAACCATTAACTTTGTATTCAGGAATTCACCAAAAAATAGTGAACAAGGCACCATTTTCTAAAGTACCAAATTTTCACAGTACATCCACGTCAGTGGATTCATTTTGGAGAATTATCATGGATGATGAAGGTCTTGCTACCATTATAGTAATCCAACATACAGCAAAAATGGAATGTAATGCGAATACTTTTATATGCGACGAAGAGCCAGTCATTTTGGGAGATTATAAAAAATCTGGATGTATTTATATGTGCTTGGTTACTCAAGGAGTGATTGAACGATTGGGGTTACCCAGTGATGAGATGATTCAACTATTCGAGTTGCCTGAATTGAAAATTAATGGAAATTTAGTTCTGAAGTTTCCTAGAGTGATAAAAAGCGATTCAGGGTCGAATGAAAATGAGAAAAACGTACCGGCTAAGGAACTGCCCAAAGACGTTAGCATATCTGAATTCTTGGGGAACGTGAGTTTCAAAAGTGCTCTGGAGAATGCTGATCCTGATCTTGCATCTTCTGTGAAGGTGCATGAAAAAAGTACAGCACATGATAATGGTCATGGCAAATCATCTAGAGGTGGCAGTGGAGGTGGGAGTGGAGGTGGAAGTGGTGGTGGAAGTGGGGGTAGAGGAGCAGGTGGGAGTGGGATCTTTTCATTTTTTACATTGGGAGCCTTGAGTAGTGGAGGTGGCGGAGGAGGAGGTGGAGGAGGAGGTGGTGATGATGGGGGTGGAGGGGGCGGAGGAGGTGATTAATTTTGATTTTGTTTCAGATTTTAGAATAGAATTAAAATTTTGTACTTAGTTTTAAAAAATTAAAATTTTAATAATATATATAAAATGTAAGTAAGTAGTTAGTAGGTATAACATTTTTTTCATGACTTGAATTTAAAGATGTAAACGTAGGTACCTGTGTTGGAAGAATAGCAAAGTTGTAATTGAAAGATGGGATAACATTTTTTTTTTTTTTGTTAATTTTCAGTTTTTATCGTATTTTTGAAAAAATTTAGATGTACCTATCTACATTTAAATTTATTACTGTATCTATTCTGTTTTGTTTTTAATTTTATAGTCTATGGAAAAATGTCAAGACAACCATTCAATGTTTTTTTTTTTAAATTTATTTTTAAAATAGTTTCTTTGGAGCTCAGAAAAGGTATCTTACGTGAGTTGATTTCGAAGAAAACTTTGTGAATTTATGGAATTCAGATTCCCATATTTCCCTACCAAAAATTCGCGGTTGTTTTTGACCATCTAATTTAAATATTAAACGTTGAAAGTAATTAAGTAAACTTTCTTTGTGGATGCTCACTGCTCAGCTGGCGAGTGATAGAGAAATTTAAAATAAAAGGTCTGCTTTATTTAGAAAATTAGATTTAAGTATTTACCATTGACAAATCCATCATAGTACTGTCGCAAACTGTAAAATACATTTATTATATCTACAAGCATGAATTTTTCTCAAAAAATTTTCATTGCAGGACTGCCAACTGCATTTTGAATTACGCAATTTTCATAAAATTTCTTTTGGTAGAACTACTGCAAAAAATTTTCAAAAAATTAAATTGAACCTATTTAAATTTCATAGTGTAACTCAAAAAATCGAGAAATATGACTTTTGAAAGAATTTTTCAAAACATAATGATATTTTTTTAAATTTCAGACGTAATTATTAAGTTGGGCCGAAAAATCCAAAATTTTGATTTTTGAAAGGCTACCCCTTGCAAAAGTTGTTGGCTGGATAGACTAGGAAAATAAAATAAAAAGTTTCAAAATCGATTTATATTTTCCGACGCAAGGACTTCAATTCTTCAAAAATTGCCAAAAATCTTTTTTCAATTTTTCAGAATTTTTTAAACGTGGACAGATTTTAAAGCCCATTGGGGCGGGGTAAATGTGGAACCAAAGAGTGAAATTTTTGCCTCGTTGCTTTTTGAAAAAAGTTGCAAAACGATCACCTCTAATATGTAACAGCTTTAAGTATTAAACGTTGAAAGTAATTAAGTAAACTTTCTTTGAGGATACTCACTAAGGTGGATCGAAAAAAAAACCATATCTTGGATTTTGACCAAATTTGGTGGGTAGTTTACTTTGAGTGGGAGACCTCCCAATGTGTTTTATCTTTTATGAAATTTTCACTGAGCTGGAATGACTTTTTTTTTCATCGAGTAATTAAACAAAAAAATTTTCAACTACGTACAAAATTTTCAAAGACAAATTAAATTTTTTTTATTTCTGATGATTGAAAACAAAATTATTGTGAATTTTTCAAACGATAAAAAAATTAATTCAATGTGAACGTAAATTCCACATGTCGATTTGTAACTGGCTGCACTGACATACAAAATTTTCCAAAAAAATTTCCGAAATAAACTTTTAGCGATTTAAAAAAAAATCGATAATTAGGCGAAAAAATAATCAATTCAAAGTCAATACAAATTCCGTATTTTGGAATTTTATGATTTGCTGTTGGCTGCACTGGTGTATACAATTTTCAATTTTTTTCCAAAATTCACTTTCAGTGGTTGAAAAATTTTTTTGTTCACTTACTTGATGAAAAAAAAATCATTCCAGCTTAGCGAAAGTTACATATTACTGAAATATTGCAATCTGAAACTTTTCAACCCCCTGGTAGCAGCCTGAGTTTTGATCGGAGAAGGATGGCGATGGTTTAGGGAGATGTAGAAACAAATTACCTCACGCCCTCCAAAATATAAAAATTTAATCTAATCAACGAAAAAAGCTGAAATTTGGTAAGGTGCAGTGGGGTAATTGCAAAATCGGGGTATTTGCAAAATCAGCTTCTGGAGGTCAGTTACCATGATTTTTGAGCGCGCCATCTTTTGGTAGGTCAAGGCACATCTATTACCTATATACTCACTCAGTTTGAACGAAATCGGTGCACGCATTTGCTTTGTGGAAATGTTTTTATCAACATGTGTCAAAATCACTCATAAGTAAAGTTGAATCAGTTTTTTTCAAAATGGACAAAAACGTACAAAGTAAAATTTTTTTGAACTGATTTTTGTTGATTAATTATACTAATAGATCTAAGTTAAAGCTAAGACTATCATTTTTGAAAAATTTTCATTACATTAGCGGAAAAATGCGTTTTTGCATTTACCCCGAAAAAGGTCATGCGGGGGCAATTGCAAAATTGAAAATATCCATCATTTTATTTATACTCTCAGAATTTTTTAAACGATTTTTAGATGTAAAATGGGTCGAAAATACAAAAAAAAGAATATTAGTCCTTCAAAAGTGTGAAAATTTATATTAAATTTTTGATATTTACTTACAAAATTTTGCCATTTTTTGCGTTTTTGGGAGTTATTATCAAAATATTGTTCAAATTTCATCAAAATTTTGTGTTTTCCAATAAAATACGTCATACTTATCACAAGTGATCATTTGTTTTCAATTTTTAGCTCATTAAAAAAAAATAAAAATAAAAATAAAAAATGAGATTTTTTCACTTCTTTAAAAAATTCTTTCTTTCGCGGATATCTCCGACAAATTTTGATCAAACGAAGGTAATGAGTATATTAAAAGGTAGTAAATTTTACGTAGATTCCGATTTGACCATCAAAACTGAAAAAAATGAGCACCTTCAGAAATAATTTACGATTTGGCATTTGCCCCATGGCGGGGTAAATGCAAAAACATAATTGAAAATTTTTTTAATTTTATTTTCTCATAAATTTATAAACTAAATGATACGAAATTTTTCCCACCAATAGAGAACCCCTTGAAGTTTGTGTGACAGAAATTTTAGGTTGACTGGTGCCATAGAGCCGGCACAGTGAACCGGCAAAGTGTCACTAATCAAAAAGTGGTTTGCAATTGCCCCACTGCACCTTATAAGTATTAGGGTGGAGTGAAAAAAAAAACATATCTTGGATTTCGACCAAATTTGGTGAGGTGGTTTACTTTGAGTGGGAGACCTCCCAAAAAAATTTTGAACCCCCAGGGGGCAAGTGGAGGGGAGCTGGGGGGCTCAAAGTGCACCTCCTTTTGAAAAAAACGCTGTTTTTTGTGTTTTTTTAGTAGAAAAAAATTGTGCGAGAAGCTGTCGTAGCACTTAAAAGTTGCAATTTGAGTTTCTACGTCTCCCTAAACCATCGCCATCCTTCTCCGATCAAAACTCAGAGCGCTACCAGGGGGTTGAAAAGTTGCAGATTGCAAAATTCAAGTAACATTTCGAGCAAAAAATGACGCATTTTCAGGGAAGAAATGGCCAAATGAAAAAAACAATTCGAAATTCGTGTTCAGCAGGTCAAAATATCTCGATAAACACACTTTTCGCGATAATTTTACTTCAAGTCTGAAAATTTATTTTTTCATGATAAAATTCACTTTTTTTTACTACTTTTTCATTATGAAAAAATGAATTTTCAGACTTGAAGTAAAATTATCGCGAAAAGTGTGTTTATCGGGGCATTTTGACCGGCTGAACACGAATTTCGAATTGTTTTTTTCATTTGGCCATTTCTTCCCTGAAAATGCGTCATTTTTTGCTCGAAATGTTACTTGAATTTTGCAATCTGCAACTTTTCAACCCCCTGGTAGCGCTCTGAGTTTTGATCGGAGAAGGATGGCGATGGTTTAGGGAGACGTAGAAACTCAAATTGCAACTTTTAAGTGCTACGACAGCTTCTCGCACAATTTTTTTCTACTAAAAAAACACAAAAAACAGCGTTTTTTTCAAAAGGAGGTGCACTTTGAGCCCCCCCAGCTCCCCTCCACTTGCCCCCTGGGGGCTCAATTTTTTTTGGGAGGTCTCCCACTCAAAGTAAACCACCTCACCAAATTTGGTCGAAATCCAAGATATGTTTTTTTTTTCACTCCACCCTAATAAGTATACCTTATTTTCGACCTCCCAAATCGATTGGAATCGATTTCAAGACGTTTCAAAGCTACCAGAAAAGTTTGGAAATTTCCAGCGCCGGAGAAAATCTTATAAAAATGGTCCATATGTACTTCAGCACCTATAATCGCAGATTGCCTACATTGGTGACCTATTTAATCGATTAAAGCACAATTTTCCGAAATTCGTAACTTAAGTTCAAAATTCGCAGTTTTGGGGAGGAAATTTTTCTGTAAAAAATTTTAAAATAGGCTTTGAAACATCTCGAAACCGCTTCCAATCGATTTGGGAGGTCGAAAATAAGGCATATTGGTACCAAATTTCAGATTTTTTCGTTGATTAGATCAAATTTTTATATTTTGCAGGGCGTGAGATAATTTTGAAATTTCAAAAATTCGCCAAAATTCGAGAAATGAACATCAGCACCCGAAATTTTGGATATGGGGTCCTATTGTGATGTACTTAGTTTGGATTTTTTTGTTTGGGCTCAAAATTTTACTTTGAGTTGGGAAACCTTTGTCAGAATTTTTTCTGATTTTTTCATTGGTGGAAGTTGGTCAAATATTAAAAAAACCGGTACACCTAATTCATCACATCATCAGTTTTGTTCCTTAAAATTGTTGTTTTTCATCAATTTTTCATTTGAATAATTTTGAAAGGTGTGACATACATTGAGAAATTTTTTTATTTTTTTTTTCTGCTTGCTCCAAAATTGTATCCTCCATTTTCAACATTTAGGCTATGTCTAAAACGATATATTAAATACCAGTTTGAGTTATTCAGAATTTAGTTCCCACAAATGCATATTTCGACGACAACGTCAACATTTGTGGCGTTCTATAGGAAAAGGTACAACATTGCCGCAAATGTCAAAATTGAGTTATTGCCATATTCTGAAACTAGATAAAATTACCTTTCGAATGAGCTATTAGCGAGCATTTTTCGTGAAAAATTCGCGGAGTTATGACGTTTTGAAAAGTGAAGTTGAAAAAACATAGTTTTGAGAAAAACGCGTTTAAAGTTTTTGAACGATTTTTTTCGTAAAAAAACGTATTTATGGTCGAAAAATGTTAATTTTTTTTAAACTGGTAGGAAATTTTGTGTAGAATCCGAAAAAGTGGGTTTCAGAACCCTACGAGGCCACCAGTGTTGCCAAAACAGCGATAAAAATGACCTAAGTGAACACAAATATGAAAAAATTTACACTTTATTCAACTCACTCCACCACTTCAACGGTCATTTTACACTACTTAAAAGTTGTTTCACGTGTTGTGGGGTATCTCATATGAAAGTAGAAGGATGAAAGTACCAAAATCCATCAAAAACAAAAAATCGATATTTTTGACCCTAATTCACATTTTTGCGTTTTTCTCGAAATCAACTTTGCGGCAATGTTGTACCTTTTCCTATAGAACGCCACATTTCATTTTCAGTCGACTTTTTTTTTAAATTTCAAGATATTCCCCTCTAGTAAGTAAGTACCTCTACCTAAGTACCTAACAAGTTTGAAAAAAATCGTCTGAAAACTCGCGAAGGTACAATTTTTAGCTTGGGAATCACGTATTTTGAGGTCCCAGGGTGACAGTGGAGGAGGAAAAAGAGAATAATTTTTTTTGCTTAAAATTTTAGAATGATGTATATTTTTAATTTGATCTTTTTCAATATTCAACCAATAAGAAGGGACCTGCTGGAGTAGGTATTTGAGATATGTTTTTCACCCCCTCATCTAATATTCTCTCTCTCATTTTGAATCAGCGAAAAGTCGCTGATAAATAGTTAGGATTGCAGCACAGGGAAAATTAGCGAAATTCTTTGATTTTCTGAGGATTCTCGCAAACTTTTCAATGAATTTTACTGCTTTTTCGAAGAATTTCAGAGATTTTACTGACTTTTCAGGAAATTTTCAATTTTTCACTGATTTTTTAGCAATTTTTTTCACTGTTTGCTTTCAGTGAAATTTTTCTCCCTGTTTGTTTTCAGTGAAATTTTTCACTGATTTATTACTGTGCTGCAATTCTGATTGTTTCCCTGTGGTTTTCAATAATTTTCATTGATTTATAAATGAAAGATCAGATTATAAGGTTGAGTTTAATTTTGTTAAAGGGATTAGACATTTCAGCCTACCAAGCGATTTTTTGATTTTTACCGAATTAAAATTACTGACTCAAAAACATCGAAATCGAGCCAAAAACATTTTTGGTCACGTAGGAAAATTTTTGATGAAATTTTTAAAAAATGACAGGGCTGCCAACCACGTTTTGACTTACGGAGACTTTCATAAAATTTCAGTTGGCAGCACTACTGCAAAAAATTTTCGAAAAAATTAATTAGGGCTTATTTTAATGACTAAAAAAATTGGACTCATTTTTGAAGTCCCCAATTAAATATCTTGAATTTAATGAAAATATTACGTAAGTGAGTCAAAATGTAGTTGGCAGTTGAAATTTTTGAAAAATTTCATTAAAAATAATTCTTTGCAGCCAAAATTTTTTTTGGCTCGATTTCAAAGTTTTAGAGTGAGTAATTTCAATTTAATGAAGATAAAAAATCGTAAAATTCACAATTTGTAACTTTTCAATCTCGTTGGAGAGGGCAAAAAGTATTTTCCAATTTCGAGTTTAATGGTTCAGGGATGTTAGGAAACTAAAATCGCAGCTTTTTAGGGGTCGACCGAGGTTAGCAGTAGGAGGTAGTATCCAAAAGTGACAACTCGATTTTTTCAAAAATTACCCCACTTTGAGTTCGCCTAGTTCTCCTAGCTCTGGACCCTTTGAACTGGAGGGCCTCAACATTTTTTTTAGAGGGTTCGCAATCAAAACATGCAACCTCGCCAATTTTCGTAAAAATTAAGAATAAATGGGGTTTCTTTCGATTCACCTTAATACCTATATTTTATTTCGGCGCTTGTAATTCGATTCAGTTTACGAGTAAGACGCTTGCTACAACAGTTGACTTTGACACTGACAGATGTTCAATCGCAAAAATAGTTCAAAGCCAAACAATTTAAATCATACAAAAAACCGTTTAATATTTCAGGTTTCGCGGTTGCCTTCAATTGAATTGACAAATCTGTACTATTTTAATCGTTCGGCTTTCAAGGAAAAAGATTAATGAGTGATTTACGTAAACTTGGGCTGACGTGTACCTACCAACACCACCTATAGTACAAGGCCTGAGTACAAGTTTTGTGACGTCACAGGTGTAGGCGATTAATGGCAGAAATTTACACGAGTTTATATGGGAGAATGTGCGTTTTTCAATTTTTTATTCGAAGGGGAGGATGATTTTCATAATTTTTGGATCATATCTTATATGAAATTCTACGAGCTTTCCGATGGTGTAATTATTTTTTGATTTTGTGCAATAGTTTTCTTATAAATTGAGATAAACGAAAGGAAAACTTGAAGGTGTTGACGAATTATTGAAAAATAAATAAGAAAAATTGATCGTCGAATAAAAACGAATATGCCATTAGAAAGAGCATGAAAAATGCTACATTTCGTCCATTTCATGTTTTTTTCCATGCGGTATACTTTTTGAAGTACATCGTTCCAAATGTTTGAGTTGAAATATTTCAAAAAGTATAGCACATGAAAAAAAACATTAAATGAACGAAATGTAGCATTTTTTATGCTCTTTCTAATGGTATATTAGTTTTTGTTCTATGATCAATTTTTCTTATTTATTTTTCAATAATTCGACGACACCTTCAGATTTTTTTTTCGTTTATCTCAATTTATCAGAAAACTATCACTCAAAATCAAAAAACAATTACACCATCGGAAAGCTCGTTGAATTTTATGTAAGATCTGATCCAAAAACCATGAAAATTACCCTCCTTTTCAAATAAAAAATTGAAAAACGCACATTCTCCCATATAAACCCATGTAAATGTCTGCCATTAATCGCCTACACCTGTGACGTCACGAGCAAATATGGCTGCCTGTACTCAGGCCTTGTACTATAGGTGGTGTTGGTACCTACCTACTACCTACGTACTTACTAAGGTAAATTTTCAATGTTTGGGCTATGCCTAAAACAATATATTAAATAGCAGTTTTAGGTATTCAGAATTTAGTTCCCACAAATGCATATTTCGACGACGACGTCGGCATTTCGCGTTTATATTTTGCTATGAAAATTATGAAATGACTTTATTGTGGTTTTCGGTGATTTTCGTGCTGATTGAAGTAACCATCGCATCAGGTGAATACGCTTGTGAATTGATTATTTGTAGAATTTCATTGGTTAGAATTGATACGAAATAAGTGTCCATTTTATCCCAAGGTTATGCATTAATTTAAGCCAAAAATTTGGGTATTATTTTTGATTTTTTCCCATTTCAGGAGAGCTTTATTCATTGTTCAAAAACCATGAAGATGCACCTTTAGCACTAATCAAAAAACGCGACTCGTCAAGACTAGAACTCGCAATACCACAGAAATCAAAATCACAAAATGTCTGGGGTACCTATTATTATGCTGATTATGCTCACGATGCTTCTGTAGACGAGGCCGGGCCCGTTGAACAATTCATGATTGCATGTCCTGCTCGGTCGCATGTTGGTAAGGAACGCGTTGTTGAAGAAGAATGGAAGAAAAAGAATGATATGCCGGAATATGTTATTTTATTCCTTTTGAATGTATACCAGTACGATAAAGACTTTTACGAATGTCGTTCCTATATTAAACCTGCCATCGAAAAAATGGTAGCGAAGAGTGAAATCGAAGAAGTGCAATATTGCGGCCAATCGGAGGCAGAAATTTATAATGTGGGATTTTGGGTAAAATATTTTCATTATTGAAAATAATTTTTTGTTACGTTCATCTTACTATGCATTTTTGAGCATGGCCTCAAAATCAAACATATGGTATCTATCCCATAGTCTACTCTCTAAATTTGAATCAGTCAAATTGACTGATTTAAATCGACGCAATCATGTTACTGTAAAATCAGTAAAAAAATTTACTGATTCAATCAGTGAATTTTCATTGATGAATCAGTAAAAATAAAAATTCCCTGTTTGAATCAGTAATTAATTACTGATTAAATCAGTGAATTTTTATTTTTACTGATTCAACAATGAAAATTCACTGATTGAATCAATAAATTTTGACTAACCAAATAATTTTTACCGATTCAATAATGAAAATTCACTAATTGAATCGGTACCTAATTTTTCACCGATTGTCAGTAGAATGTCACTGATTAACTGGGGAATCGGTGGAATTTGACTGATAATCAGTGACATGATCCAGACTATTTCATCGGTCAATTTTGGCATTTTTGACTGATTCAGATTTAGGGAGTACACTCTGGCGCGATTAAAATGTGGTACCTATGTTTTTTTGAAACTGGTTCCGCAATTTCGATCCATTTGTCAATAATATCTAAAAAAGTGGAGATATGAAGAAAAGTTTGAAACAAAAGTTATAGAGAATTAAAAAACAATAATTTTTTGTACCATAACTTTTTTTCCATCTTGCAATAGAAAAAAGTTGTCGTACAAAAGTTTGGAGAAGGTATAATTTTTTCTTTGCAAGTCGATAACCAATTATCAAAAAGTGGATATATCGAAAAAAGTGTGAAATAAAAGTTGTAGAGAATTAAAAACTGAACATTTTACGTTCTGCAACTTTTTTTCCATCTTGCAATGGAAAAAAGTTAAGTTGGTACAAAAGGACTCGAGTATAATTTTCTCTTTTTTAAGCCCTAACTATTTAGTCAGGTCTCAATCGTACATCCGCGCGCTATTCCTGTTAAAATTGATTTTATCATCGATTCTTGTCCTGGACACTAAAACAAAGAAATTAAGCCCGTATGCCCTTTTTCCCCCTCCCCCTTTCCCCAGGGTTCACCCCCAACATTTCAAATGTGTGTATCGCCTTATTTATGGGTTGTAATGAAAAAATTTTCAAACAAAAGTTGTTTCTCAGCACCCAATGTACATTTTCATTTCTCATCAAAATCCATTTTGGGGCAACTCCTGCCCCCCAAATTTGGAAACAAAACATGTTTTTGAGAAAATCTTAAAATCACGTTTTCCTTATTTTAAACGAAAAGTTTCAGAGGTACGACAAAATTTGTAATCACAAAAAGTATTCAGAATTGAATTTCCTTTCCAATGAGCTCTATCGCGACCATTTTCATCAAATTTTCCCGACAGAGTGGACCTCTCCCCCTTCCTCGTTTTCACAAAATTTGGACCCACAAACAAAATTTGCTCCAAAATGAATTCCGACAATAAATAAAATTATGCTTCAGATATCAAAAAACAAAAATCGTTCAATTTTTTTTCGTGAGTCCAACATTTGAGATAAGGGGGAGGGGGAGAGATCCACCCTGTCAAAAAAAGTTGACGAAAATGGTCGCGATAAAGCTCATTGGAAAGAAAATTCAATTCTGAATACTTTTTGTGGTTACAAATTTTGTCGTATCTCCAAAACTTTTCCCTTAAAATGAAGAAAACGGGATTTTGAAGTTTGATGAAAAGTGTTTCATTTTCAAATTTGGGGGGGCAGGAGTTGCTCCAAAATGGATTTTGATAAGAAATGAAAATGTACATTAGGTGTTGAGGAATAACTTTTGTTTGAAAATTTTTTCATTACAACCCATAGATAAGGCGATACACACGTTTGAAATGTTGGGGGTGGACCCTGGGGAAAGGGGGAAGGGAAAAAAAGGGCATACGGGCTTAATTTCTTTGTTTTAGTGTCCAGGACAAGAATCAATCATAAAATCAATTTTAACAAAAATTTCGCACGGAAGCCTTTTTTTGTACGATTGAGACCTGACTAATTCTCCATTGGTAGATGGAAAAAAATTTACAGACCGTGAAATGTTCAGTTTTTAGTTCTCTACAACTTTTATTTTGAAAAATAGTTTTGATTTAAATGGATAAATACTTCTACCCTAAAAAATCATTGATTACGACTGTCCACTATTCAATAAAAAAATACGTAGGTACTTATAAAATTATCTCTCATTTTCCCAGGAAAATGAGGAAATCGTCGCCAAAGATTTTTTGGAATCTGAGGAATGTGAAAAAAAAAAAGGGTTCAATGGTTTAGGCTCAATCAGTAGAAATCACACTCTACGACCGTCTCTTTCCCTCATTCAAACATCAAACAAAGTTTCAATAGGTACAATACATGTACAGGGTGACCGAAAAGTAGTTCCCAAAAAAAATGCTTAGCGAAAATTCCCTAATTAACTTGTCCAAAAAATTTCAACTCTGGCAGCATCCTTGGTCCATTACTATTCGAACACAGGCCTCTTAAAAAATTCTCAATCATTTTTGAATTTTTTGTGAAGAATAATTTGATATTCGCTTACAATGGTATAGCTAAACCTAGTCGAACGAAATTTAAAAATTGCGTGGAATAAAATCTAGGAATTTCTGTAGATAGGTGACGAGTTCCTCAAAATCTTGAATTGAACCCTGTTAATCTGAAAACAGTGCGTTCAATTTTGAAATAAGGAGGATTGGATTTCAGCGCTTCACAAATTGGAGTCAGGCGATTTAATTCAGCATGATTGAATTAATGCTCTGGTTTAAGGGAAAAATTGCGCAATATTGAATTTTTCCGGGTTATAAATTATACAGAGATTAGAAGACGATCTATATTAGTAGAATATAACCAAAAAAAATTTACCCTATCAATAATAATTTTTTACCGAAATTTTAAATTTTTTGGGGGAAGTAATTTTCAGTCACCCTGTACTTACCTGATATAAAAAATATGGGATTTTAAATTATCAAAATGTTGTGTTTCAGGTGTCAGATAAGGAAGGAAAGGTAATTCAGGTTAAAATCGACTATTTCTAAATTCAAGTTTCATTTTTTAAACTGAAATTCCCTGCAGGAGGTAAAATTCGTACCTGTCTACAAAATGTGTCATTCCACAGCTGAAGATAAAGGTACACTATACACAGTTCATCGTATCACATCGCCAACTTTACTCCTTCAAGAAGCCTGGGAATACTATGAACCTAAACCTGATGCAAAAAATCTGTACAAAAGTTCCCTAGATAAAAATGATGACAGCGAGAAATTGCTATACAAAGTAAGTACCCTAACTATCAGCTATATCTAGGTATGTTGAAACATTCCCCTTCAATACTTTTTAGCGGACTTCCCGCTCTAGCGGGAATCCGCTATTGCATTCATAAGGGTTTTTTTATTTATTTATTTATTTATTTATTTATTTATTTATTTATTTATTTATTTGTTTGTTGAAGCCTTTTTTTCTGACGCGATTTCTCTCGCTAAACTGAACAAATCGGGCTGAAATTTTTACAGTAGGTGTAGTTCATGCAAGAGAAGAGCTGATTAGTTTTTGGTGCAATTCTGTGCACAGAAAGCTGAGCTTTTCAACTTTAAAGCTCATTTTTGGGACATTTCTTTCTGACGCGATAACTCACGTTAGAGTTGACCAATCGACTTGAAATTTTTACAGTTGTTAGAACGTGCATGGGAGAAGAGCTGATTAAATTTTGAAGTCGATCCGTGCTTTGAAAGTTGAGCTTTTCGAGTTCAAAGTTTATCCAGTTTTTCGAAAATATCTCGCGAACAGCACATCGTAGAGGAAAACGGAGGCCAAAAGGATAGTCAGGAATTTAACGCTCTACAACTTTGGTTCTGAGGACTTTTTCTTGAAAGCTCACCGTTTTCGAGAAAATTGAGCTCAAAGTTGGAAGGCCTGTGATTGGTCGACTTTTCTGATGCGATTTAATCATATTTCTCAACAATAGGTCGGCAGATAAAATATTTTCTTTGAACCCTTGCAATACCACCTGCTGGGTCGGCATTTTTAGACCAACACAAAGACTGATTTTATGGCCCCTTTGAGGCAGTGGTCGGCAGATAAAATCTTCATCAAAAATTCCTTATAAGGCTTGAGCTCAAAGTTGGAAGGCCTGTGATTGGTCAATTTTTCCACCTCAATTTCTCTCGTTTAACTGAACTAATCGTTTTGAAATTTCTGTAGTAGGTTGTAGATCGTGCAAGAGAGAAAATGATCATTTTTTGGTTCAATTCAGTGCATAGAAAGCTGAGCTTGGAGCTTTCAAGTTCATTTTTGTGATCCTATAATTCAAGTTTTAGAGTTGACCAGTCGACTTGAAATTTTTACAGTGGTTAGAACGTGTACAGGAGAAAAAAGCTGATTAAATTTTGAAGTCGATCCGTGCAATGAAAAAGTCGAGCTTTTAAAGCCTCAAAGTTTATTTAGTTTTCGAAAATATCTCGAAAATGGTGCATCGTAGAGAAAAACGGTGACCAAACGGATGGTTGGGAATTTTAATCTCTACAACTTTGATTTTCATGAATTTTTCTTAAAAGCTCACCATTTTCGAGAAAGTTGGAAGGGTTGTGATTGGTCAATATTTCTGACTCAATTTCTCTCGTTCTACTGAACCAATCGTTTTAAAATTTTTACAGTAAGTTACATCGTACAGGAGAGAAAAACTGATTTTGTTTTTGGTGTAACTCTGTGCATAGAAAGCTGAGCTTTGAAAAACTCCAAAGCTCATTTTTCTGAAACCTCAATCTGACAAGATAAATAAAATCGGACCGATCGATTTGAAATTTTTATGGTGATTAGAATGTGTTTTTAGGAGAAAATCTGATTGAATTTGGAAGGCCGATCTGTGCATAGAAAGCTGAGCTTTTAAAGCTCAAATTTATTCAGTTATTCAAAAATATCTCGGAAATGGTGCATTGTAGAGAAAAATGGAGGTCAAAAAATGGTTAGGATTTCAAGCTCTATTTCTCATGAATTTTTTCTTAAAATCTCACGTTTTCGAGAAAAATGAGCTCAAAGTTCAAAAGCTTGTAATAGGTCAATTTTTCCGACTTGATTTCTCTCGTTTAACTGAACCGATCGTTTTGAAATTTTTACAGTACGTGTAGATCGTGCAGGAGAAGACCTAATTTTTTAGGTTAAATTTTGAGCAAGGAAAGCTGAGCTTTGAAGTTTTAAAGTTCTTTTTTGTGACACCATAACTCAAGTCAGAGTTGATCGATCGACTTGAAATTTCCGTAGTAATTAGAATGTGTATAGAGGAAGAGATGATTAAATTTCGAAGTTGATACGTGCATTGAAAGTTGAGCTTCACAAGTTCAATTCTAGTTTGTATATAATAGGAAGTCCGCTCTTTTGACACAGTGTGTCTAGTTTTGGAGTGATATAGGAGTGATCGTTTTACACCTTTTTTCGAAAAATGAGTTTTCTCAAAATATTTATTCTCTGTTTTTTGAGCAGAATTGATGAAATATTTTTTTAATGTCATTTTTCAATCCTCTGTCAAAGTGGGGGCGGGGGTCGAAAATCATTACCAACACTGAAAAAACACTCAAAGAAATGAAAAATAGAACGTGTTACAAAAAATGATAAATTTTATCCAAAAAAAATTAAATTTTATCCAAAAAATAATAACTGGACACGATTTACAAAATTGGTAAAATTTATTCTTAAAAAAAATAATATTTATCGCGAAATTTGGTAAAGTTTATTGAATAAAAAATAAATTTTACCCAATTTCGCGATACCTAAATATTATTTTTTTTAGAATAAATTTTACCAATTTTGTAAATGGTGCCCTGTTATTATTTTTTGGATAAAATTGGGGTGAATAATATTTTTGAGCTTAGCTATCTGTGCTAAGACTATTCTCGGATTTTCAAGAAAAATCGTTTTCAATTTTTCAAAACTTTTTAAGCATAGACAGATTTTAAAGCCCATTGGGGTGGGGTAAATGTAGAACCAGAGAGTGAAATTTTTGCCTCGTTGTTTTTTGAAAAAAATTGCAAAACGGTCACCTTTAATTTGTGATATACAAACATACAAATGACTTCACAAATTTGAATATTACCTATGTGGATTTTCATCTAGAAACAGTACGCTTACCAAATTGTTGGAACTGAAGATATTCCACTCAAAAATTGGGCTACAACCACTCAGTTTTCGTTCAATTACACTCCTATTACTTTAAACAAAGTTCTAATGAAGGATATGATAGCAGTCGACAATTATATTCGATTGTTCAGTAAAAAGGTAATAGATCGTAGGTCAGGGTGCAGCGATTTTCAGATTTTTTAGAATTTTGAAGTTCATTTGACATTTATGTAAGAAGTGGTAAAAATTCGAAATTTTTTGGTTCGTGTTTACTCTCCTCTTTCAGGAAGAAGTTCAAAATTTCAAAATTTCGATTTTTTTTGTGTTTTTTGTTAATAGTTGGATATCGTATCATTACTTTTGAAGAACAAAAAAATTTCTAATTCGATTTCGATTTTTTGGGCGTTTGTTTTTTGATGTTTGTATATAGCCAAAAATTCTGTTTTCGGAGATATTTTGAAAGTGAAAAAAATAAAATAAAAATAGGCCTTGATTAGTTTTATGTGGTTAATTTTCATTATGAATAGATAACGACAACCCAAACCTATTTTCCTTCTTGGGACTCTAAATTTTTTGCACTAATTTAATTCAACAAAATTACCATTATTTTTCGTAGTAATTTGAGAACTCCCTAAATAAGGAAATTGGGTTAGGATTCGATTCGCCGTACGTCCATCTAGAGTGGAAAACGATTTCACGAAATCGATAATAGCATAACATAAAATTACACGGGTCGACATTTTTAAACTTCTGAAATGCTGTTTGAGGTTTTGATGAGTGATATTTACAGTATTTTTTGCGCTGATGCGCTGATCGCGAAAAAAACAGTAAAAAAATTCAATCACCCAAGGATTTTTCACAATTTGAATTTTTCGTTTAACGGGGTTTCTACTTTTTTTTGATAACTTTTGACACTTCAAGTCGATTTTCTGAGAAAAGGAAGGGTTCTTCGAAAAAAATGAATAGAACAAAAATTGTAGAGCATTAAATTTTCTATCTGTTGAGTTCAATTAGTTATTCCTTAGGAGGCTTAGCTTTCGAGATATTTAAGCTCAAATGTCAAAGTTCGACTTTTTTTAAAATTGAAAATATCTCAAAAACTGAGCATCTTAAGAAAAAACTGATTGGACTTTCCAGGCAAGAAATTTGACTCTTCTATTTTTTATTGCCGAGTTCGAATATTATTATAGTTTTTCTCAAGTACGCCAGAATTTTTTGTAGTTGAAAGATTTTTTGTTGAAAATTTGTTTTACATTTTTCTATGTAACTTTTGAACCTTAAAGTCGATTTTTTGGAGAAAGAAAGGGTCCTACGAAAAAAATGAATAGAACATAAATTGTAGCGAGTCAAATTTCCTACCTGTAGAGTCTACATAGTTTTTCCTTAGGAGGCTTAGTTTTGCGATATTTTCAATTTTTAAAAAAGAGTTGAACTTTGACCTTTGAGCTAAAATATCTCGAAAGCTAAGCCTCCTAAGAAAAACTAATGCGACTTCACAAATAGGAAATTTTGACGCTCTACAATTTATGTTCTATTCATTTTTTTCGTAGAACCCTTCTTTTTCTCAGAAAATCTACTTGAAGTGCCAAAAGTTACCAAAAAAGGAGAAAAAACGTTCAACGAAAAATTCAAATTGTGAAAAATCCTTGGGTGATGGAATTTTTTCACTATTTTTCTCGTGATCAGTGTGAAAAATACTATGAAAATTACCCATCAAACCTCAAACAGCATTTTCCATGTCGACCTGTGTTAATTTTCGTATTCGCTTCCAAAACATCTTTGAAAACTACGCTTGTGAGCATGCACGAAAATCATTTGAACACCACAAAACAATCGAGGAAAATTACGAGTTTTTTTTTTATTCTTCAATAGTCATAATACGATTTACTACCCACAAACAAACGCAAAAAAATTGAAAGTTTTTTTAAAAAATTTAAAACTTTTAAACTATGAGCATCTGCCGGGTGGAGGGAGACATGAAACAAAAGATTTCAAATTTTTACCACGTTTTTTGGAGGAAATTTCCCGAATATTTCTGGCATAAATCCTTTTAAAAAATTTGAAAAAATTTGAAAATCGCTGCACCAAAGTGTGGTTATTCCTGCATGCTCGAGTCACCCAACAAATTGAATTTTGATTCGTGTTTTCAGACCAACAAACCATTAACTTTGTATTCAGGAATTCACCAAAAAATAGTGAACAAGGCACTCTTTTCTAAATTACCCGATATTCATAGTACACCCACGCCAGTGGATTCATTTTGGAGAATTATCATGGATGATAATGGTCTTGCTACCATTATAGTAATCCAGCATACAGCAAGAATGAAATGCGATGAGAATACTTTCATATGCGACGAAAAGCCTGTAATTTTGGAAGATTATAAAAAATCTGGATGTATTTATACGTGCTCGGTTACTCCTGGAGTAATTGAACGATTGGGGTTACCCACTGATGAGATAATTCAACTATTCGAGCTGCCTCAATTGAAAATTAATGGAAATTTAGTTTTGACGTTTCCTAGAGTGATAAAAACCGGTTCAAGGTCGCCAGAAAATGGGAATAACGTGCCGGCTACGGAACTGCCCAAAGACGTTAGCATATCTGAATTTTTGGGGAAAGTGAGTTTCAAAAGTGCTCTGAAGAATGCTGATCCTGATCTTGCATCTTCCGTGGATGTGCATAAAAAAAGTACAGCACATGATGATGGTCATGGTAAATCATATAGGGGTGGCGGTGGAGGTGGAAGTGGTGGTGGAGGAGGAGGTGGAAGTGGACTCTTGTCAATAATTACATTGGGAGCCTTGAATAGTGGTGGAGGCGATTTTGGTGGTGGTGGTGGAGGAGGGGGTGGAGGAGGTGGTGGTGGTGGAGGAGGAGGAGGAGAATAATTTTGATTTTGTTTTAGCTTTTAGAATAGAATTAAAATTTTGTACTTCGTTTTAAAAAATTAAAATTTCTAATGTATATAATATGTAAGTGTAGAGGTAACATTTTTTTCATGACTTGAATTTAAAGATGTAAGAAGAGCGAATAAGTTGTTACTGAAAGATGGGAAAACAATTTTTTTGGTAAAATTTCAGTTTTGATCATATTTTTGAAAAAATTCAGATGTACCTACATATAAATTTATTATCTATTCTGTTTTGTTTTTAATTTTATAATCTATGAAAGAAATAATTTTTTTTTTCAAAAAGTTATATTGAAAATAGTTTTATTGAAGCTCAGAAAGGTATCTTATGTTAGTTGATTTCGGAGAGTGAATTTATGGATCCAGGTTCCCATGCTTACCAAAAATTTGCGATTGGTTTTGACCATCTAATTTAAGTATTTGAAGTTGAAAGTAATTAAGTAAATTTTCTTTGGGATGCTCGCTGCTCAGCCAGCGAGTGATAGCGAGTGATAGCGAAATTTAATATAAAAGGTCTGTTTTATTTAGAAAATTAGATTTAAGTTTTTACCATTGGCAAATCCACCAGGTGTCCATTTTGCCTTGACACAACTATCGCATTCTTTTAAAAAATTGCAACAATTTATGATTGTAAACTCGAGAGATGTTTGTTTCAAAAATAATTTATAAAAATCGTGAGTACAAAATGAAAAGGTAACTAAAAAGGCGCCAAAGATGTATTTAGAATTCTGAAATTTTAAATTGTTAAAATTTTTTCGTTTCAATTTTTTAAAGAAGTATGTACCTATACCTACGTAATTTTTAGTTTGCTTAAAATTTTAGAAGGATGAAAATTTTTAATTTTATCGTTTCAAATTTTAATTCAATGAGAAGCACCTTGCTGGGGACAATAATTCGAATGATTTAATGTTTTTAGCCCAGAAAAAATGTACTTTGAAAAAAGACAAATGGACAATTAGCAACTGGCTGCACTGACGTACAAAATTTTTAAAGAAAAATTTAAACATTTTTACTTCTGACAATTGAAAACAAAATTATTGTGAATTTTTCGAACGATAGAAAAATTAATTCGAGGTCAACGTAAATTCCATAGTGTAGCATGTCACCATTTGTAACTGCCTGCACTGACATGCAAAATTTTCCAAAAATATTTCCGAAATATACTAATTCTAGTGATTTAAGAAAAAATACATACCTAATATTTTCAGGCGAAAAAATAATCAATTCAAAGTCGTATAAATTCCGTATTTTGGAATTTTATGATTGACTGTTCTCTGTACTGGTGTGAAAAATTTAATTTTTTTTTCAAAATTCACTTTCGGTGGTTGAAAAAATAGTTTGTTCACTTACTCGATGGAAAAAAAATCATTCCAGCTTAGTGAGAATTTAATATTATTGAAATATTGATATTGCAATCCGCAACTTTTCAACCACCTGGTAGCAGTCTGAATTTTGATCGGAGAAGGATGGCGATGGTTTAGGAAGATATAGAAACTCAAATCGCATCTTTTAAGTTCTACGAAGGCTTCTCACACAATTTTGATTGGCTAAAAAACGCAAAAAACAGCGTTTTTTTCAAAAGGAGGTGCACTTTGAGCCCCCCGCTTCCTTCCCCTTGACCCTCGGGGGCTCAATTTTTTTGTGAAGACTCCCCCTCAAATTAAACCACCCCGTCAAATTTAGTGAAAATCCAAGATTTTTTTTCTCGATCCACCCTAATGCTCATTGCTTTGCTAGCGAGTGATAGAGAAATTTAAAATAAAAGGCCTGTTTTATTAAGAAAATTATATTCAAGTATTTACCATTGGTAAATCCATCGGGTGTCCATTGTGCCTTGACACAGCTATCGCATTCTTTAAAAAAATTACAACAATTTATAATTTTAAATTCGAGAGATGTTTGTTTCAAAAATCATATGAAAAAGGTGAGTACAAAATGAAAAGGTAACTAAAAAGGCACCAAAGATGTATTTTGAATTCTAAAAATATAATTTGTATTTATTTGCTCATTTCAATTTTTTAAAGAATTAAGTATGTAGGTACCTAATTACCTATGTAGCTTTAGAATATCATCCGATTTTGGCAAAACCACCCAATATTTTGAAAATGAACCATTTTTTTTTCTGTTCCCTTCCCTGGGCAAAAAATTGTCCCAGTTTTAGAAAAAAAAATGAAGTAAAGTTTCCTTTGAAAGGAAATGTTGTTAACATGGATATATATTTTCCTGTCAACATTGTTGGAGGAAACACTATGATTGATATTTCTGACCTTGATCCATTATTTTTTTGCCTAGCAATTTTATTTCAGGTGTTTTGAGACTTTCTGGCATTTTGTTGAACTTTTAAAAAATTGGAAAAATTGGAAAATGTTTTGTGACTTTTAGGTCTTAAAAATAGTTATTTTTGCATATTTCTGACTTCCTGATATTAAGTTATTTTCGAAAATATAAAAAATTATTTTTTAAAAGTCAGCATTGTAGAGATTTTACTGACTTTCCAGCAAATTTGCACTGATTTTCTAGCAATTTTTTTCACTGTTTGCTTGGCTGCAATTCTGATTGTTAATTTTCATTGATTTATGAATGAGAGAGCAGATTAAAAGGTTGAGTTTAATTTTGTGAAATGGATTAGACATTTCAGCCTACTGAGCGATTTTTTGATTTTTACCGAATTGAAATTACTTACTCAAAAACATCGAAATCGAGCCAAAAAAATGTTTGGTCACCTAGAAAAATTTTTGATGAAATTTAAAAAAACACGGCAGGGCTGCCAACCAAATTTTTACTTACGGAGACTTTCATAAAATTTCAGTTGGTAGCACTACTGCAAACATTTTCGAAAAAATTAATTAGGACTTATTTTAATGACTAAAAAAATTGGACTCTTTTTTGAAGTCACCAAATACACATCTTGAATTTAATGAAAATGTAGTTAGCAGTTGAGAATTTTTTGAAAAATTTCATCAAAAGTAACCCTTTGTGACCATAAAATTTTTTGGCTCGATTTCAAAGTTTTTGAGTGAGTGATTTCAATTTAATAAAGATAAAAATTCGTAAAATTCGCAATTAGTAATTTTTCGATCCCGTTCGAGCGGGCAAAAAGTATTATCCAATATCGAGGTCAATGGTTCAGGGAGGTTAGGAAACTAAAATCGTACCTTTTTAGGGGTCGACCGAGGTTCCCAACAGGAGGTAGTATCCAAAAGTGGCGAAAACTCGATTTTTTCGAAAATTACTCCACTTTGAGTTCCCCTAGCTCTCCTAGCTGTGGACCCTTTGGACTGGAGACCCTCAAATTTTTTTTTAGAGATTTCGCAATCAAAACATACAACCTCGCCAATTTTTGTAAAAATTTAGGATAGGTATGTTTTTTCTTTCGAGCCACCTTAAAACCTATATTTTATTTCGACGTTTGAAATTCGATTCAGTTTATGCGTAAGACGCTTGCTACAACAGTTGACTTTGACACCGACAGATGTTCAAACGCAAAAGTAGTTCAAAACCAAACAATTCAAACCATACAGAAAACCGTCGGTTGCCTGCAATTGAATTGACATATCTGTACTATTTTAATCGTTCGGCTTTCAAGGGAAAAGATTAATGAGTGATTTACGTAAACTCGGGATGACTTCGTTTCGTGTACCTACAACCTACGTACTTCTTAAGGTAAATTTTCAACATTTGGACTTCGTCTAAGCCGACATAATAAAATACCAGATTGAGTTATTCAGAATTTAATTCCCACAAATGCATATTTCGACGACAACGTCAACATTTCGCGTTTATATTTTGATATGAAATGAATTCATTGTGGGTTTCGGTCATTTTTGTGCTGGTTAATATAACCATCTCATCAGGCGAGTAGGCTTGTGAATTTATTTTTTATATTGGTTAAAATGGAAACGACATCGGAGTCCATTTTATTCTAAAGTTATACCTGTACATTCATTTAAACAAAATTTCAATTAGATATTAATTTATAAATTTTTCCCATTACAGGAGAACCCTATTCATTATTTAAAGACAAAGAAAATTCTCCTTTAGCACTAATACAAAAACGCAACTCAACAAGACTAGAACTCGCAATACCTGAGAAATCAAAATCAAAAGATGTCCTGGGTACCTATTATTATGCTGATTATGTCCACGATGCTTCTGTAGACGAAGCCGGGCCTGTTGAACAATTCATGATTGCATGTCCTGCACGGTCGAGTGTTTATGACGAACGTATTGTTGAAAAAAAATGGAAAGAAAATAATGATATGCCAGAATATGCCAGATTATTCCTTTTGGATGTATACGAAAAAGACTTTTACAAATGTCTTTCCTATGCTGTACCGGGCATCGAAAAAGTGGTAACGCACAATCAAGTCGGAGAGGTGCAATATTGCGGCCAATCTAAGGCAGAAATTTATAATGTCGGATTTTGGGTAAAATATTTTCATTATTGAAAATAATTGGAAGTCGTCGCTGAAGATTTTTTTGGGTAGAAGTACCATTAGGATGGTCCTTATTTTCAAGTTTGAGAAATTTTGCGTACCCCCTTCAAAGTTGTAGTCAGGTCTCAATTTCACGAAAAAACACATCCGCTCGACTGAGCTGTAAAAAGCAATTTTATGATTAATTCGTGTTCTAGACATTACAACAAACCAATTTAGCCCAGATGCCTTTTTTTTACCCCTCCCCCTTTTCCGAGGGTCCACCCCCTTTCTTAAAAACGCCTGTAGCTCTCCTCCTATGAGGTCTAGTGAAAAAAACTTCCCACAAAAGTTGTCCCTCAACATCTCAGCTACAAATTACTTTCTATAGAAAATCCAATTTGGGGCCACTGGTGCCCCTCAAATTTGAAAAAAAGTATTTCAAAAAATCATAAAAATCACGTTTTTTTATTGTTACCGAAAAGTTACCAAGATGAGTAAAATTTGTAAATAACCAAAAGAATTCAGAATCAAATTTCTTATTTGGTGAATTATATCACGACTATTTTCGCCCCGCTCCCCGTTACATACAGGCCCACCCCCTCCCACACATCAAAAATGTCGGTCTTCTAGAAAAATTTTCCAGCAAAAATTATTTTTCACCACCTAATCCACAATTTCGGTCATTATAAAAATTATTTTTTGAGCAATCCCTACCCCTTAAATTCGAAAAATATCCCTCAAAAATACATAAAAATACGCTTTTTTACGCTTTCAATGCAAAGCTTTAAAGATAATTATGTAGACAGAAATTGAGGGGAAAGTGTCTAAAAATCGTAATTTTTAATTTCCAGTTTTGTATTAAGAAGCAACTAATGAATATACCTAATTTCTGACTACATAATTATCTTTAAAGCTTTGCATTGGAAGTGTAAAAAAGCGTATTTTAATGTATTTTTGAGGAATATTTTTCGAATTTAAGGGATAGGGATTGGTCAAAAAATAATTTTTATAATGACCGAAATTGTAGATTAAAATAGGTAATGGTGAAGAATGTAGTTTTGCTGGAAAATTTTTCTAGAAGACCGAAATTTTTGATGTGTGGGAGGGGGGTGGGCCTGTATGTAACGGGGAGCGGGACGAAAATAGTCGTGATATAACTCACCGAATAGGAAATTTCATTCTGAATACTTTTGGTTATTTACAAATTTTACTCATCTTAGAAACTTTTAGGGAAAAATTGAAAAAACGTGATTTTTATGATTTTTTGAAATACTTTTTTCAAATTTGAGGGACTCCGGTGGCCTCAAATTGGATTTTCTATAGAACGTAATTTGTAGCTGAGATATTGAGGGACAACTTTTGTGGGAAATTTTTTTCACTAGAACCCATAGGAGGAGCGCTACAGGCGTTTTTAAGAAATGCGGGTGGACCCTCGGAAAAGGGGGGGAGGGGTAAAAAAAGGCATCTGGGCTAAATTTGTTTGTTGTAATGTCTAGAACACGAATTAATCATAAAATTGCTTTTTACAGCTCAGTCGAGCGGATATGAAATTGAGACCTGACTATTGTTCCATTTTATGAGAAAATAATTCCTTATTTTTTCATTTTTCATTTTTTTGAAATTAACACGTGCCTGTAAGCCCCTCAATGTCCCTCATTATTCAAAATATGAAAAAATACCAATTTTTATCAAAATTTTTTAAAATATTAATTTTTGTGGCCAAACCCCTCCAAGTAATTTATTATTGATGAAAAAGACTCGAAAAAACATACGTGTGACCTATTAAAATGGGGTTAAATTTTATGAGCAGCACAAAGATATTAGGTACCTGAAAAGTAATTTGAACATTTTTGAATCCAAAATCAGGTCTATTTTATTTTTGAGAATTTTGAGCAAAGGCCAATTTTTGAGTAAAGCCTTAATCTCAAATAACTGACATGTGACCTATCAAAATGGGTTAAAATTTTACTTTGGCGTATATTCTTGAATTTTGACGAATTTCCATCTCTTTTATGGCATACAATTTTCTAAAAATATTTACAAAACTGTCAAGTATTCATAATATAAGTACAAAAGAAGTTAACAATTTGGATTATTTACGGAATTCTACACCATTCATAAAAATAACGCCCATTTTTTTAAATGCTGAAAAATTTTACTGCGCTCAAAATTTTCAAAAGTTGATCAAAGAAAATTTCGATACACATACCTATTATTTGAATTTTTGGCGAATTTTTACCCCATTTTGATAGGTTACATGCCAATTTTTTAAAAATATTCCAAAATTGGCTCGTGCTCAAAATATTCAAAAATTTCTCTAAAAAATTTGGTCAATATTTCGAAGTTTTTGGTGAAATTCTACCCCAATTTCATAGGCCATATGTCAACTTTTTGAAAATACTTGAAAATTTACTAAATTTTGGCCTCAAAATTGCTCAAAAATGTTCAAATTACATTTTCACTAATATATTTGCGCTGCTCGTGAAATTTTAACCCATTTTGATAGGTTGCAACCCCAGTTTCCGAAAAAATCGAAATTCTGTTCGAATAGGCCCAGACCATTTTTCAAAACAGGCAGCCAGCGATCTGAAATTTTGATATTCGCATCACGGGCGACAAATCAGACCACCTTTCATTCATATTTCGAGAAGACAATTCTGTGATATCCTCGTCAGTCAGTGGAAATCACACCTCAACGACCGCCTCTCTCCCTCATTCAAATATCAAAAAACGATTCAATACAATACTCAATATAAAAAATATGTGATTTTCAATTATCGAAATGTTATGTTTCAGGTGTCAGATAAGGAAGGAAAGGTAATTCAGGTTAAAATGGACTATTTTTAAATTCAAGTTTCATTTTTTAAACTGAAATTTCATGCAGGAGGTGAAATTCGTAACTGTCTACAAAATGTGTCATTCCACTGATGAAGGTAAAGGTACACTATACACAGCTCACCGTATTATATCGCCAACTTTACTCCTTCAAGAAGCCTGGGAATATTATGAACCTAAACATGATTCTGAAAATCTATACAAAAGTTCCCTAGATAAAAATGATGACAGCGAGAAATTGCTGTACAAAGTAGGTATCCTAACTATCAGTATCTATGATGAAACATTTCCCTTCAATACTTTTTGGATGAGAAATAGGAGCGATCGTTTTACACCTTTTTTCGAAAAATGAGTTTGCTCAAAATAATTATTCTTTGTTTTTTGAGCAGTACCTACTGATAAACTATTTTTTACATGTCATTTTTCAATCTTCTGCCAAAGTGTGAGCGGGAGTCGAAAATCATTACCAACACTGAAAAAACAGGCAAAGAAATAAAAATGATAAATTTTATCCAAAACAAAATAAATTTATCCTAAAAAAAATAATAACGGGGCACCATTCACAAAATTGGCAAAATTTATTCTAAAAAAAATATATTTATCGCGAAAGAGCCTTTCCGGATAAGGGTCAAAAACGGCCATTGACCCAAAATTGGTCAAAACTGACCCAAAATGTTACTCCTAGCCTAAAACCATACCAAAAAAATGTTGACCCCCACACCCTCCCCTTCCGGAATTATCGCTCCCCCAATGTCGAAAATTCTACTCGCGATATCTCTGGAAGGGGTGGATGAAAAATTTTGAAACTTTCACAGGTTATAAATCTTGTCGAGTAGTATACATGAGGATTTTTTGAAAATCTTCGGTTCAAATTTTTTCAGTTTGTTTGCATGTTGAAATGTTCAAAAAAATTTTTAATTTTTTTTTTTTGGGGGGGGGGGGGGTGCCATGGCTGAAAATTTTTTTATTACTTTCTTTAAGTGGTCATGCATCACATATATTTTTTTCAGATTCCGAAACTGGGTGCAACATGGTCAAAAAAAATAAAAACCAAAAAAACGTGTTTTTTACCAGCTTTTTTTGTTTGGATTAGATCAAATTTTCATGATTTATAGGGCGATGAAGCGATTTTGAAATTTTAAACATTCGCCAAAATTTGAGAAATGCACTACAGCTCTTGAAATTTTTCAAATGGGTATCTTCTATGATGTACTTTCAATTTATTTTTTTTCCCGCAAAATTTTCCTTAGAGTTGAGATACCTCTCTTGTTAATTGTGAAAAGTGGTGAAAAACACGTTTTTTTGGGTTTTATTATTTTTTTTTGAGCATGTTGCACCCAGTTTCGGAATCTGAAAAAAATATATGTGATGCATGACCACTTAACGAATGTAGTAAACAAAATTTCCAGCCATGGCACCCCAAAATTTTTTGAAAATTTCAACATGCAAAAAAATTGAAAAAATTTGAACCGAAGATTTTCAAAAAATTCTCATGTATACTACACGACAAGATGTATAATCAGTGAAAATTTCAAAATTTTTCATCCACCGCTTCGTGAGATATCGCGAGTTGAATTTTCGACATTGGGGGTGTAATAATTCCGGAAGGGGGGGGGGTCAACATTTTTGGGGGGATGGTTTTAGGCTGGGAGTAACATTTTGGGTCAGTTTTGACCAATTTCGGGTCAAGGGGCGTTTTTAACCCTTTTCCGGAAAGGCTCTTTGGTAAAATATATTGCATAAAAATAAATTTTATCCAATTTCGCGATAAATATTATTTTTTCAGAATAAATATCAATTTTGTGAAAAGTGCCCCGTTTTTATTTTTTGGATAAAATTTATTATTTTTTTTTTGAGTGAATAATATTTTTAAGCTTAGCTATCAATGTTAAGACTATTTTCGGATTTTCAAAAAAAATCTTTTTTAATTTTTCAGAATTTTTTAAACATGGATAGATTTTAAAGCTCATTGGGGAGGGGTAAATGTAGAACCAGAGAGTGAAATTTTTGCCTCGTTGCTTTTTGAAAAAAGTTGCAAAACGATCACCTCTAATATGTAACATACATACATACAAATGACTTCACAAATTTGAATATTATCTAATACCTATGTGGATTTTCATCTAGACACAGTATGCTTATCAAATTGTTGGAACTGAAGATATGCCACTCAAAAATTGGGCTACAACCACTCAGTTTTCGTTCAATTACACTCCTATTACTTTAAAAAAAGTTCTAATGAAGCATATGATAGCAGTAGACAATTACATTCGACTGTTCAGTAAAAAGGTAATACATAGATCGTAGGTCGGGGTACAGCGATTTTCAGATTTTTTTTTAGAATTTTGAAGTTCATTTGACATAAGACGTGGTAAAAATTCGAAATTTTTCGGTTCGTGTTTACCTACTCTCCTCCATCAGGTAGAAGCTCAAAATTTCAAAATTTCGATTTTTTTGTGCTTTTTGTGAATTGTTGGATATCATTATTATGACTTTTAAAAAACAAAAAAATGTCTAATTCTATTTCGATATTTTTTTGGGCGTTCGTATAATTTTTGTATAAGTATAGCCAAAAATGCTGTTTTCGGAGATATTTTGAAAGTGAAAAAAATATGTAATGATCGGCCTTTATTAGTTTCAGGTGGTTAATTTTCATTATGAATAAATGTACGACGACCTCAAACCTATTTTCCCTATTTTAGGGACTCAAATTTTTTTTTTGCATCAACGTCATTCAACAAAATCACTATTACCTTGTAATTTGACTTTATTTCGCAGTAGTTTAAGAACTCCTTAAAGAAAGAAATTGGGTCAAGGTTCGTCCTACGTCCATCTGGAGTGAAAAACGATCTCACGAAATCAATAAAAGCATCGTATAAAATTATTTTTCATATTCACTTCCAAAATATCTCCGGAAACAGTGCTTTTGAGCATGCACAAAAATCATTCGAACACCACAAAAAAATTGAGGAAAGTGAAGAGTTTTTTTTATTCTTCAATAGTCATAATACGATTTACTACCCACAAACAAGCACAAAAAAACACGAAAAATTTTTGAAAAAAATTGAAATTTTGAAACCATGAGCATCTGCCGAGTGGAGGGAGGAAATGAAGCAAAAAATTTCAAAATTTTACTACCTTTTTTGGAGGCAATTTCTCGCTTATTTCTGGCATAGGCCCATTAAAAATTTGAAAAAAAATTTGAAAATCACTGTACCGAAGTGTGGGTAATTGGGTATTCCTGCTTGCTTGAGTCACTCGGAAAATGACATTTTGATTCGTGCTTCCAGACCAACAAACCATTAACTTTGTATTCAGGAATTCATCAAATAATAGTGAACGAACTCATTTCTGGACCCACGCCAGTGGATTCATTTTGGAGAATTATCATGGATGATGAAGGTTTTGCTACCATTATAGTAATCCAACATACAGCAAGAATGAAATGCGATGAGAATACTTTCATATGCGACGAAAAGCCTGTCATTTTGGTAGATTATAAAAAATATGGATGTATTTATACGTGCTCGGTTACTCGTGGAGTAATTCAACGATTGGGGTTACCCAGTGATGAGATAATTGAACAATTCGGGTTGCCTCGGTTGAAAATTAATGGAGATTTAGTTCTGACGTTTCCTAGAGAGATAAAAACCAGTTCAAGGTCGCCAGAAAATGGGAAAAAAGTGCCGGCCAAGGAACTCCCCGAAGATGTTAGCATATTTGAATTCTTGGGGAAAGTGAGTTTCAAAAGTGCTCTGAAGAATGCTGATCCTGATCTTGCATCTTCTGTGAAGGTGCATGGAAAAAAGTACAGCACATGATGATGGTGATGGTAAATCATATGGAGGTGGCAGTGAAGGTGGAAGTGGGTTATTTTCATTTATTACATTGGGAGCCTTGAATAGTGGAGGGGGTGGCGATTTTGGTGGTGGTGGAGGAGGAGGCGGCGGTGGAGGTGGGGTGGAGGAGGGGAATAATTTTGATTTTGTTTCAGCTATTAAAATAGAATTAAAATTTTGTACTTATTTTGAAAAATTAAAATTTTAATATAGATATATACAATGTAAGTAGGTAACATTTTTTTTCATGACTTGAATTTAAAAATGTAAACGTATGTTGGAAGAAGAGCGAACAGTGAAGTTGTAACTGAAGGATGGAAAAAAAATTTTTTGGTAAAATTTGTGTTTTAATCATATTTTTGAAAAAAATCAGATGTTCATATAAATGTATTATCTATTCTGTTTTGTTTTTAATTTTATAATGCATGGAAAAAACGTAAATACAATCATTCCATGTTTTTTTCAAAAAGTTATACTTAGGATACTTAGGTAGGTATTGAAAATAGTTCCATTGAAGTTCAGATTTCAGAATACAGAAAGGTATCTTACGCGAGTTGATTTCGGAGAAAAATTTGTGAATTTATGAAATTGAGATTCCCATGTTTACCTACCAAAAATTTGTGATAGTCCAGTGGCAGATTGCTTTTTTTTTGGACATAAACTGCAAAAGGTGATAGAGGTGTGAAATTTGGTATGGCAAACAAGGGCATTATAACGAATTTTTAGAGCCCGGGAGTCCATCGCCAAACCCCAAAGAAGGGGGTGGGGGAAGGTTTTAAATAGGGTTCCGCCTCCCACTTTTCGAAATTGGACTATCGACCCTTTTTGGTGTCATTTCCAAATGATTGAATCCCGCTGAGTTCAAAAATGTCATTATTTTCAAAATCCGAGGGAGAGAAGTCCCTCAAATTTGAGATTTCTCTACTCGTATTTTCGCATTTTCCCTCAAAAACTGCCTAAAAATCATATTTTTCCAACTTTGCATAACCTGCCGACCTTCCAACCAAATCTTTATTACGATTTTCGAAATGTACGGGTAGATTACCATATATATTGACCTTATTCATCTTTCCATACCCCTGCTCTGAGTGAACAGAGGGGTTTAAAGGCTATCAGACATGTTCGTTTTTTTTTCGAAAACACCCACTTCTTTGTCCAAAAACTAAGGGTGGAAAACGCCCATTTTTCCAATATTTACAGTATTTTTGGAAATGATGGAAATACTTACGATGTTGAAAGTACCCAAAATTATACCAGTGAAGAGTAATTTTTTTATACATAATGGTAGGGTATTCCAATAAAAAAGTCACCACAAGAATTTCAACCCCTACCGTTAATTATAAGGGAGGTTATTGAATACTGCATTTAGAAAATCGAGGTTGTGGAAAGAAAAAGTACTTTAAATGCATACAAAACATTTCTTTGCTTCGTAAGGATTCAAAAACAATATTTTCAACTTCGTATTTTCACCATTTCCAAAAATACTGCAAATATTGGAAAAATAGGCGTTTTCCACCCTTAGTTTTTGGGCAAAGACGTGGGTGTTTTCGAAAAAAAAACGAACATGCCTAATAGGAAATTACACGTAGAACATGTATTTTTCAATTTTGAGGCTTATTTGAGGAGATATTTACGAAAAACTGGTTTTCAGCAGTTATTTACCCTTCCCCTGAGGGTAGCGGAGGATTGTCGGGGTCCATTTTAGTTTGTTGTGTAGTGGACTATTACGAACGTAAAACGCGAAAAAAAAATCAGGATTGAATTTTTGAGGGTATGGTACATTTTTTCTCATATTTGCCCCCTTCCTGCTAATTGTTTTGGGGTTAAGGTTTATTTTTTTAGGTAAAATGTCCGTGCTATTAGAATATATTTCATGAAATTTATCAAAAAAATTTCATAGCAGGGCTGCCAACTGCATTCTGACTTACGCAATTTTAATAAAATTTCAGTTGGCAGCACTGGTGCAAAAAATTTTTTCAAAAAAATAAATTTGAGCTCACTTTAATGACTGAAAAAAATGTTGACTCATTTTTCAAGGCACTGAATAGGTAAATATCACGAATTTAATGAAAATTGGGTAAGTAAATCAAAATTTAGTTGGCTGCATTGCTGTGAATTTTTTTTTTAATTTAATTAAAAATTATTCTAGTTCACTCCAAATTTTTTTTGCTCGATTTTGGGGTTTTTAGGAATTTTTATTTGGTAGGTAGCTGAGTCGTTCCACATCAGTTCGTACGCAAAGTGGTGGGGGGGGGTCGGCGATTTTTTTCCATTTTTTTCAATGTGGGTAGACCTCGATGAGAGGGTAAAGCTGGATATAGTAAATTTGGGGCGTGGATAACGAAAACCATGATGGGTTGAAAGTTGAAACATTTTTAATGTGTAGGGCCTTTGAAGAGCTTTTTGAAAATCAGTGTTGCCACTTTTTTTAAAACCGGAAAATTAGCTGTGAAAGTTGAAAAATGACATTTCCCTATGATGTCAATCGCCAAAAATTCTGAAAAAAATCTGTAAAGTACAACATTACATGCTGATTAATATATTAAAAAATTGAGGTGACGTTATTTCGTATTTTCGAGAAAAAAAAATTTCAAAGATTGGAAAAAAATACAATTTTTTTTTCAAATGTCAAAATTATGTAATTGATTTTTTTTTTGTTAATTTTAACTTTTCAACCCCGTTGTACAGGGCAAAAAGTAGTATCGACGGAGGAACTCAAATCACTCCATTGTAGGGAATAACCGAGATTCCCAGCAGGTGACAGTACCAAAAATTGATGAAAATCCACAGTTTTTTCGAACTTGACCTCATTTTGAGTTCCCCTTTCTCCTGTCCCCTGGGGGGGCTCAAAATTTTTATGACTATTTCGCCAATTTTGTCAAAATTTAGAATATGTTTTTTCTCGATCCACCCTGACACCTACATCATTTCGACGTCTGAAATTCAATGGTTTATGAGTAAGATGCTTACTGCAACAGTTGGCTTTGACACCGACAGATGTTCGATCGCAAAAATAATTCACAACCAAACAATTTAAATCATACTAAAAGATTTGTCGTAGGTATCTGTACTATTTTAATCGTTCAGCTTTCAAGAAAAAATATTAACGAGTGATTTATGTACACTTATTCTGAATGACTACATTTCGTATATTTACCTAAGCCCTTCTTAGGGTATATTTTCAACATTTAGGCTATGTTTGAAAAAATATATAAAAATACCTGTTTGAGTTATTCAGAATTTAGTTCGCACAAATACATATTTCAACGACGACATCGACATTTCGCGTTTATATTTTGATATGAAATGAATTTATTGTTTGTTTTGGTCATTTTTGTGCTGGGTAATGTAACAATCTCATCAGGCAAGTTCGTTTGTGAATTTATTTTGTATATGTGAGGTTTCGTAGCAAAAGGGACCACTTTGTTAGAAACCAGATTTCGAGAAAAATGCAAAAATAGATGTTTCAAGTAAAATTATCAGTTTTCGGGTTTTGGTCGAATTTGATAGAGAATTCATGCTCTTTCAGCCAGAATGCTTGAAAAGTTTCGACCTAGTTTGCAAGTAGCAGAAAAATGCGATTTTCTGTGACGAGGAGTGATGTGTTATTTCACTATTGCAGTGAACGCATTAGGTTGAAAAAATTCCAACACGAGCATTTTAAAGTGAAATATCTTTGAAACGAAGCATCCCAACGAAAAATTAACTGCTCCTAGCAAAAAGAAAATTTTATGCTGTACAATTTTGGTGGTAATGATTTTTTCGGTAGAACACTTCCTCTCCTCGCAAAATCTAGTTTTATGTCAAAAAATGAGAAAATATCAAAATTTGATGAATTTCAGTTTTTTAACAATAACATGCCAACTAATCATTTTTCATAAAAATGAATACCGTATTCTGAAAGTAAATTTTACGCTCTACAAATTTGGTTTTATTCATTTTTCCCCTAGAATGCTTCCTTTTCTCACAATTTCGTTTTTTATGCTGAAAAAACGTTTAAAAATTTTTTACCAAACTTTAAACACGTTTTTCTCGAGTATGTTTTTTGAAGTTTCATTTTTGAAAATTCAAGGCTCAGAGAGATATGAACGAGATTTTTTCGTTTGGTCTTCTTTTTTTTAGAATTTTATTGGCTATCACGTAGTATGAATAACTCGATTTTCACAAATCTACTTAACGAAGCGGTCCCTTTTACTGCGAAACCTCACAATGTTGAATTTTATTGGTTAAAATTGATACGAAATTTAAATTGAGAATTTTCGCATTATAGGAAAACCTTATTCAGTAATCGAAGACCATAAAGATACACCTTTAGCACTAATAAAAAAACGCAACCCATCAAGACTCGAACTCGCAATACCTATGGAAGATTCGGATGAATATTATTATGCTAATTATATCCACGATGCTTCTGTAGACGAGGCCGGGCCCATTGAAGAATTCATGATAGCATGCCCTGCAAAGCTGAATGTTGGTGTCGAACGAGATATTGAAAAACATTGGAGAGAACAGAAAAGTATGCCAGACTATGTCAGATTATTCATTTTGCGTGAATATGAAAGAGACTTCTACACATGTACTTACCATACCACACCTGCCATCGAAAAAGTGGTAACGAAGAATGAAGTCAATGAGGTGCAGTATTGCGGCCAATCAGAGGCAGAAATTTATAATGTCGGATTTTGGGTAAAATATTTTCATAGTTGGAAATAATTTTTTGTCATGTTCATCTTACAGTAAGTTCTTGAGTACAGTACCTATGACCTCAAAATCAAATAAATCTGTCCCATCAGTACATCTGATTACATTAGATTTGAAATCTCAATGATCTCATTCATCCGTCTGGACTGTCCACCCATTTGAATCATTATTCATTTAGTCTCACAATCCAATATATTTCATATTACCAAATCCCATTGTTTGTAAAAGAATCTAATTATTATCGACTTTCTGGGTTGTAGGAAAGGTAAAAATCGAAATTTACTGGTCCAAGTCTGTGTTCGGTGTCATTTTATGAAAAAAAAAGTCAGAAGAGGGAAGGGGCCAAAAATGGAATCAAACTATTGAAATGCAGGATTTTCGACCTCTGGAATCTAATTCTGGGGTTAAGATATCGTCTCATCGCTCTCGATTGGAACGAGATTAAAAAAATGTTCTGAAATTCCCATATTTGACCAAAATTGCAACTAACCACGTTAGTTAGTTGATTTTTTGTAAATGTTTAAAAATTTGAAAACCTTTTTTCCAACAAAACGTGATAGCCCAGGCATTTTAGGAGTTGACCTCCAAAAATTAAAGCCTGATTTTTTTTCGCGTTTTACGTTCGTAATGGTCCACTACACAACATACTAAAATGGACGACCACAACCCTCCGCCTCCGCTACCCCCAGGGGAGGGGTAAATGTCTGCTGAAAACCAGTTTTTCGTAAATACCGTACATATCTCCTCAAATAGGCCTCAAAATTGAAAAGTAGTTATGAACAATCTTGATCTACGTGTAATTTCCTATCAGAAGGTTGTTCTGTTTTTTCGAAAACACTCACTTCCTTGACCAAAAATTAAGGGTAAAAAACACCTATTTTTCAATAATTTACAAGATTTTTTGAAAAAATCTAAACTTTTGGGAATATCTCCTCAAAAAAGCCTCAAAATGGAAAAATGGTTATGAACAATCATGTTCTAGGTGTAATTTCTTCTCAGACAGGTTCGTTTTTTTTCGAAAACACCCGCTTCTTTGCCTAAAAATTAAGGGTGAAAACACCTATTTTTCCAATATTTACAGTATTTTTGGAAATCATGGAAATACGAAGCTAAAAGTATCGTTTTTGAATCCTTGCGGGGCAAAGAAATGTTTCGTATCACCAATAATCAGCAATAACATCGCGTTTATAGTCCCTATTTTTTCTTACCACAACTTCGATTTTTAAATGCATGATTCAATTTCAATAACCTTCCTTATAATTAACGGTAGGGTTGAAATTTTTGCGGTGACTTTTTTTGGAATACCCTACCAGCTTGTATAAAAAAAATACTCATTTTGGGTACTTTTAGCTTCGTATTTCCATAATTTCCAAAAATACTGTAAATATTGGAAAAATAGGTGTTTTCACCCTTACTTTTTGGGCAAAGAAGCGGGTGTTTTCGAAAAAAAAAGGAACCTGTCTGAGAGGAAATTACACCTAGAACATGATTGTTCATAACCATTTTTCCATTTTGAGGCTTTTTTGAGAAGATATTCCCAAAAGTTTCGATTTTTTCAAAAAATCCTGTAAATTGTTGAAAAATAGGTGTTTTTTACCCTTAATTTTTGGTCAGGGAAGTGAGTGTTTTCGAAAAAACAGAACAACCTTCTGATAGGAAATTACACGTAGATCAAGATTGTTCCTAACTACTTTTCAATTTTGAGGCTTATTTGAGGAGATATTCACGAAAACCCGGTTTTCAGCGGACGTTTACTTCTTCCCTGGTGGTAGCGTTGGGTTGCGGGGGGGGGGGGTGTGTTCATTTTAGTATGTTGTGTAGTGGACCATTACGAACGTAAAACGCTAAAAAAAAAATCAGGCTTTAATTTTTAAGGGGTTCGGAAAATTTTTTTCTCTTATTTGCCTGGACTATGATACTTACTTATTTCTATTTTGAATTTTTTCTTACTCATCTTGATGAGAAAATTGGGGTTCTACCAAATATCAACCTCCGAAAACCAAATTCAACCATATTCAGCCTAGCCGTTCTGGAGCTTCTGGTGAAATTTTGATTTTTCTCCAGAAGGCGTTCACAAATTGTGCAGAAATGGTTGAATTTAATTTCAATCACCCAAGTTGATTTGGGTGACTTGTAGAGAAATCCGAAAATATTAGAAAAAATCCAAAATATGACATTGGCTCTAGAATAGGGTGGGCCGAAAAACTAAAAATTTTAATTTTTGAAAAGTTACCCCCACAAAAGTTGTTGGCTGCACAGACTAGAAAAATAAAATTAAAAATTTCAAAATCGATTCATATCTTCCGATCGCGCAATAGCCTTCAATTCTTCAAAAATTGCTAAAAATTAAAAGTTTCCAAGATTTCGAAAAAATGTAAAATTGACTAAAATTAATTTTAGAGCTTCTGTAGTGAATATCTAGACCAAAAAGCACATTTTTTTAAAAAAAAATCAGTGTTTTATAACTTTTTTCAATTTTTATCAGAAGGAAGTGAAAAAATATGAGAAATTTAAAAAAACTATAAAACATGGATTTTTTCAAAAAAGTTGTGCTTTTTGCTCTAAATAGGCCCTAAATAAGCTCTAAAATTGATTTTGAAGAATTTTGATTTTTTTTTTAATTTTTAAAAATTTCTGAAAATGCTGAATTTTTGACAATTTTTAAAGAATTGAAGGCTCTTGCGCAATCGGAAGATATAAATCGATTTTGAAATTTTTTATTTTATTTTTCTAGTCTATCCAGCCAACAACTTTTGTGGGGGGTAACTTTTTAAAAATCAAAATTTTTGGTTTTTCGGCCCACCCTACTCTACAATGACTGGAAAATATTAAATTTGAATTCGGGAAGCAGAGATTTACTAAGGACTTGAGTTTCATCGAGTTTGGCGAGAAACATATTTTTTGTCAAAATGCCACTCATGCAAAAAAAGTACCTAATAATTTTTAAATTTTCAAACCAAAATTTTCAAAAATTAAAAAATCAACTTTGGTAGTTGAAATTTTGGCCATGGTGGTTTTAAAACATTAGTTTTAAAAATCGTACCCACCACGTTGCAATCGCAAACTGATGCCTTCAATAGTTCACTCGTTCTCGATGGAAAATGAATTTCGAGGGTCCAAAAATATCCATTTCAAGAATTTCGCTCTGTAAATTTGATATTGTAATATTTTCTACTTTGGTCCTTCCCCTTGAGCTTCTTAGGTTCTAGTTTCGATTTACAGTCAACGTGATCCCAAAACTAGATTCTGGTGCTTTGATTACCTCCTAAATTCGAATTTTCGATTTTTTTAAAACAAAATATTTGAAGATAAATTTTTGTTTATGCTTTGCAATTACCCTTGGCTTGTTTTTCCAAGAATGGAAAAAATTTGAAAAAAAACATGTTTTTCTGACTCAAAATAGGTACTCAAACGAAGTGTGCTTTCAGGGGTTTCGGTGTCACTAATCATTCGTTGAGTATATGTATTAGGGTTGATCGTATGCAACTTTTTTTTTGGAAATTTAAATGCATGGGGTTGCTTACACATTTTGTCTAGGCCTCACAAAAAAAGCTTGGTAAAAATTGCAACTTTCTGACTCAACACTTACCTTTGCATAATTGCCTTTAAAATTCGACTATACCTATTCAAAAAATTTTGAAGGATTAAAATTGAATTAGGTAGGTACCTAGTTCTGTTTTTCTCCAAAAATGGTAGGTAGACACTATTTTTACTTTTATTCACTTTTTCAAAGGTATTTATTAGTAATTACTTTTTTCCTGTTTTTCAAAGCAACAAAAAAAAACAAATGGTCTCAATTTGAATAGATGAATAGTAAGGTGGGCCGAAAAACAAAAATAATTAATTTTTGAAAAGTTACCCCCGGCAAAAGTTGTTGGCTGGATAGACTTAGAAAAATAAAATACAAAAATTCAAAATCGATTCATATCTTCCGATCGCGCAAGAGCCTTCAATTCTTCAAAAATTGCCAAAAATTCAAAATTTTTTAAATTTTGAAAAAATTAAAAATTGACTAAAATTAATTCTAGAGCTTCTGTAGTGACTATCTAGACCAAAAAGCACATTTTTGAAAAAATCAGTGTTTTATAACTTTTTTCAATTTTTTCCAGAGGTGAAGAAATATGAGAAATTTAAAAAAACTATAAAACATGAATTTTTTCAAAAAAGTTGTGATTTTTGCTTTAAATAAGCTCTAAATAAGCTCTAAATAAGCTCTAAAAGTGATTTTCATAAATTTTGTTTTTTTTAAAATTTTTTTAAATTTCTGAAAATGTTGAATTTTTGACAATTTTTGAAGAATTGAAGGCTCTTGTGCGATCGAAAGATATGAATTGATTTTGAAATTTTTTATTTTATTTTTCCAGCCTATCTAGCCAACAACTTTTGCCGGGGTAACTTTTCAAAAATCAAATTTTTTGGTTTTTCATCCCACCCTAATGAATATGTACCTAATTCTACTCCAAAAAATCATTAATTATGACTGTCCACTGTTGTCCACCATTATTTCTCTTCTTGATCACTTTTCAAGATGTAATGAAAAATTCATAATTATGTTTTCAAGGCAAATTGTCGCCGATGATTTTTTGAGTAAATATAATACATAGACATTTTTTTTAAAAAATAAGTTTTTGATTTCTCAACAGGATCTTAAAAAACACAAAAAATTTCACTGAAAAATCTGATGAACGTGAATTTAATTTAAAAAATAAGTATGTGATTTTAAATTATCAAAATTTTGTGTTTCAGGTATCAGATAGGGAAGGAAAGGTAATTTGGATTCAAATGGATTATTTTAAAATTAGGTTTTATTTTTTTTAATTGAAATCTCATGCAGGAGGTGAAATTCGTACCTGTCTACAAAATGTGTCATTCCACTGCTGAAGGTAAAGGTACACTATACACAGTTCATCGTATCACATCGCCAACTTTACTCCTTCAAGAAGTCTGGGAATATTATGAACCTAAACCTGATTCTGAAAAGCTATACAAAAGTTTCCTAGATAAAAATGATGACAACGAAAAATTGTTAGACAAAGTGGGTATCCTAACGATTGGCTATCTATGCTGAAAACTTTGCCATCAGTAGTTTTTTGATGTGTAATAGGAGTGATCTTTTAGCAACTTTTTTCGAAAATTGAGTTTGCTCAAAAATAATATTTCTCTTTTTTTCTGAGCAGACTTGAAAATCAACGAAAAAAATGCCACTTTTCAATCATGGGTCACAAATAATCACCCATATTACTTATTTTTGTCTTTAGTCGTCCATGCTAAGACTATTCTCGAATTTTCAAGAAAAATCTTTTTCAGTATTTCAGAATTTTTTTAACATAGGTAGTCAGATTTTAAAGCCTGTTGAAGAAGGGTAAATTCGGAACTAAATTGTGAAATTTTTACCTCGTCGTTTTGAGGCATAGATATAACTTTTGTGCTGTGAGCTGTTTCAATTTCTGAAAAAAGTTGCAAAACGATCACTTCTAGCATGTAATATACCTACATACAAATAACTTTACTAACTTGAATATTCCCTACCTATGTGCATTTTCATCTAGAAACAGTACGATTACCAATTTGTTAGAGCTGAAGATATGCCACTCAAAAATTGGGCTACAACTACTCGGTTTTCTTTCAATTATACTCCTATTACATTAAATCAAATTTTAATGAAGGATATGTTAGCAGTCGACAATTACATTCGACTGTACAGTAAAAAGGTAATAGGATGTGGGTTACGATGCAGCGATTTTCAGTTTAAAATTTTACTTATGTAAAAAATAATTGTGAACTAATCTCAAAAAGACCTGATGAAAATTTGAAATTTTTTTGTTCTTATGTATCCCTCTCCTTCCTCTGGCAAGAGCTCAAAGTTTCAAAATTTCGATTTTTTGTGTTTTTGTGAATGGTGAGTTATTGTATCATGACCATCAAAGAGAAAAACCATTCCTAATTTATTTTACCTTGATTTTTTTTTAGATGTTCATATGGCTTTTGTGTATGGCCAAAAACGTTGTTTCCGGAGATATTTTGAAAGTAAAAAAATAATATAAACATAGACCTTGATTAATTTTATGAGGTTGATTTTAAATCTACGAGTGGATAGACGTTGGACGACTCTAACCCTATTTCCTGTCTTTTAGGGGTTCTCAATTTTTTTTTGCATTAACGTCATTCAACGAAATTACCATTATCCTGTAATTTGACGTACTCTCGTAATAATTTGAGAACTCCCCGAAGAAGGAAATGGGATCGGGGGCCGTCCTACGCCTATCTAGAGTGAAAATAAACCTCACAAAATCGATCAAAGCATTGCATGTAATTATTTTTCGTATTTGCTTCCAAAATATCTCCGAAAACAGCGGTTTTGGCTATACACAAAAAGCAAGCGAACACCTCCAAAAAATCGAAAAAAATCTAGAATTTTTTTTATTCTGCAATAATTATAATACCATTAACTATCCATAAAAAAAGCAAAAAAATTCGATTTTTTTTTGAAAAAACCAAAATTTTGAAACTGAGCTTCTGTTAAAGCGAGGGGGACATGGAGCAAAAAATTCAAATTTTCACCACCATTTTTGGAAGTAATTTCTAGCTCATTTTTGGAATAGGCTCTTTGAAATTTGATAATGGTTGAAAATCACTGAACCGAAGTGTGGGTATTCCTACTTGCTCGAGTCACTCAGAAAATGACATTTTGTTTCGTGCTTTCAGACCAACAAACCATTAACATTGTATTCAGGAATTCATCAAAAAATAGTGAACAAGGCACTCTTTTCTAAAGTACCCGATATTCATAGTACACCCACGCCAGTGGATTCATTTTGGAGAATTATCATGGATGATGAAGGTTTTGCCACCATTATAATAATCCAACATACAGCAAGAATGAAATGCGAAGGGAATACTTTCATATGCGACGAAAAGCCTGTCATTTTGGAAGATTATAAAAAATCTGGATGTATTTATACGTGCTCGGTTACTCGTGGAGTAATTCAACGATTAGGGTTACCCAGTAATGAGACAATTCAACTATTCGAGTTGCCCCGATTGAAAATTAATGGCAATTTAGATCTGACGTTTCCTAGAGAGATAAAAACTGGTTCAAGATTGTCAGGAAATGGGAAAAATGTAGCGACCAAGGAACTACCCAAAGACGTTAGCATATCTGAATTCTTGGGGAAAGTTTCTTTCGGAAGTGCTCTGGAGAATGCTGATCCTCGTCTTGCATCTTCTGTAAAGGTGCATGAAAAAACTACAGCACATGATGATGGTCATGGTAAATCATATGGAAGTGCCAGTGG
This sequence comes from Pseudococcus viburni, assembly GCA_033439095.1. Classification (NCBI taxonomy): domain Eukaryota; kingdom Metazoa; phylum Arthropoda; class Insecta; order Hemiptera; family Pseudococcidae; genus Pseudococcus; species Pseudococcus viburni. The sequence continues at coordinate 799,511 of JAVBJF010000018.1, forward strand.
AGGTGGAAGTGGTGGTGGAGGAGGAGGTGGAGGTGGGTTCTTATCATTTCTTACATTGGGAGCCTTGAGTAGTGATGGAGGAGGCGATTTCGGTGGTGGCGGAGGAGGGGGTGGAGGAGTGGGTGGAGGAGGTGGGGGAGGAGAATAATTTTGATTTTGTTTATGCTTTTAAAATGGAATTGAAATTTTGTAATTACTTGATTTTGAAAAATTAAAATTAATATTATTTAGGTACCTATAACAGGTAGATGAGTAAATTTTTTTCATGGCTTGATGAGAAAGCATTTTTTAAAATAAAATTTAAGTTTTTTGAGGAAAGTTGGCCGATTTTTTATTCAAGTTAATTAATTTAAAACATTGTTTTATGGCATTTTGAATTCATGGTCTTCAAAAATTTTCGCCCTCGCTTATTTGAAACTATAATGAAATTACCGAGGGAAAAATTCAGGCATGAGCAGGAATGAGTCGTTTATTTTTTCATGCAATTCGTTGTTCATGAGCAGGGATGAGCAAGAATGGCATTTAACAATGGAAATGTATTCGAAACTCCAAGGAATAATTTCCGGGCGTGAGGAAGATTAAAAATTGACCTGAAAATGATGTTACTTTTCAAGTTTTTGTGACGTTGATCTCTAAAAATTGTGTTTTTCCCTATCCATGATGTTGCTTCGCATTGTTTTTGCAAAAAATTCTCGAATTTTTGAATTCTTATTCGGCAATTTTGAATTTTTTAGCCGGCATTTCTGAACCGCATACCCCCCCCAGATTTGTGTTCGAACCGCCTCTGGGAAAAGGCGTAAAATCAATTTTTTGTAGAAACCTGTTATTGTGCCATTTTTTAAGCTAAACAATTGTTCGAAGCGTCAGTTATGGCTAATTAAAGGTCGCTGATTACGAATTTGTAATTATCTTCTCGCAGGATAGCCAACTTTCCGGAATAAATCGCAATTGAGGTGTAAAGTCGAGGTTTTCTTAAAAAATAACGCTTCCTGGAAAGAAACCAATGCCGGAAATGGATTCTACGGGTCCGAAAACATGCCCCAGGACTCTTCATTTGCCTTTATTTGTTCAATGCAAGGATTGAGAAAATTTTCAAAGATTTTAATATTAGGAGTTGGATACCTCTTAGTATCTTACATTTTACGAGTAAAATTTATACTTTTCCATGTGAAAATCGAATAAATTGAGATTTTTGCGTGTCAATTAAGTTGCCTATTCATTGAAGGTGCAATGATGAAAAATTTGTTGTTTTTTTCAATTCTGAGCTATAAGTTCGATCTGAGGGTCTCTTTTAATAATTCAGGTCGATTCGCCGTGATAAAGAAATCGTTTTCAACTTAGAGAACTAGTGAATTCCATTTCTCGACAGCTCGTCTGATGAATTTTCAAGTAAACTTCGAAGTAATGCAAAAAAAATGCTATTCGATTTTTTAAAAATCTTAAATTTTTTTCATTTTTGTCCGTCTAGCGTCAATAAAAAGCCCATGTAAAATTCATCTTTTTTTCGACGTTAATAAAATTGCATACTTGATTCGCCGTAAAAAACGAAACTTATTTTTAAATCTAAAAATTAATGGAGTTGGGAGTTTCGTTGTGAAATACCTATTTAAACTAAACTGCGAATTGATTTACCACTTAGACCATAGAGAATTAAAATAGACCGCGCTACTGATAAGCGGCGAGTTCCAACATTATTTTGCATGAATTGGGTACTTGGCGTATACGACTAAACTCGAACTAGAAATGAAATCACATCGTTTGATTTCGGTCCAATTGTTTCTATGAGGTCCCCTTGATAGTGCAAATTGACTTAGGCATAATTTTTCTGCATTTCTCTTGCAGGAATTGATCCAATTCAAGCAAGTTGAACTGGGTACTTGGCGGATAAATAAGACCGATGACCGAAGCACCGAACTCGAACCAAAAATACAGCCACGTCCTTTGAAATCGCTCCAATTTTTTTTTACTTCTGAGTTCCCCTTGATAGTGCAAATTGATTTCTCTTAATTTCCTCTGCAGAAATGGGCCCAATTCTCATAAAATAATGTTGGAACACGGTAACAACGTACGTCTTATGGCCGTAGCGCGGTCTATGTTAATTCTCTATGGTCTAAGGATTTACCAAAATCTCATTGTATTCATTTTTAAGGAATTGAAAATCCCTCTTATCTATTTCTATTCATGTCTTTCTTCTGGTATTGATCAATTTGCATTAGAACATTAATTTTTAATCTAAAAAATTGGTAGAAATGAAGGCCCAGTTGCATTTTCAAATAGAACTTCAAATAATTTACGATTTTTTAAAATTAAATGTAAGTTTTGTTTTTACGGCGAACTGAGTATGCAATTTTATCAACAACATAAAACGATGATTTTACGTTTAAAGGTTGACGCAACAAAGGTAACGGGAGAGAAAAAATATTCAGATTTTTAAAAAATGAATTTTTTGTAAGTCATTTTGAAGCGTGTGTGTGTGTGTGTTTTGTAAGTTCTGCAGTCGAGTCCAGTTATCTCAAATTATTTGATTATGAAAAAGTGGTCGTAATATTTGACTTTTTTTTTATTGAAAGAAAATTTCTGACAAGGGAGGTATCCCAACTCAAACTAAAATATTGAGCCCAAACAAAAAAAATCGAAAGAACATCATAACAGGACCTCGTACCCAAAATTTCAGGTGCTGAAGTTCATTTCTCGATTCTTGGCGAATTTTTAAAATTTCAAAATTACCTCATCGTCCTGGAAAGTATGAAAATTTGATCTAATCAACAAAAAAAAACTGAAATTTGGTATATATCCTATTTTTGACCTTCCAAATCGATTGGAAGCGGTTTCGAGACGTTTCGGAGCCACCAGAAAATTTTGGAATTTCCCAGCGCTGGAGAAAACCCCATAAAAATTGCCCATATGCACTTCAGCACCTATAATCGCGGATTATCCATATTGGTGACCTATTTGATCGATTAAAACACAATTTTTCAAAATTCGTAACTTTGAGTTCAAGTTTGCATTTTTAAGCAAGAAATTTTTCTGAAAAAAATTGAAAAAATCGAAAATTTTGGAATTTTTCAGCGCATAAAATAGAAATAGCCATATCATGAATATTTTCAACTGCAATAATTTTAAGGGTGTAAAGTTTAATAATGTCAAAAATGCGAATGTTGAACTCAAAGTTACGGATTTTGGAAAATTGTGTTTTAATCGATCAAATAGGTCACCAATATGGATAATCCGCGATTATAGGTGCTGAAGTGCATATGGGTCATTTTTATGGGCTTTTCTCCGGTGCTGGAAAATTTCAAAATTTACTGGTGGTTCCGAAACGTCTCGAAACCGCTTCCAATCGATTCGGGAGGTCGAAAATAGGGTATATACCAAATTTCAGCTTTTTTCGTTGATTAGATCAAATTTCCATATTTTTTAGGACGATGAGGTAATTTTTAAATTTCAAAAATTCGCCAAAAATCGAGAAATGAACTTCAACGCCTGAAGTTTTGAGTACAAGGTTCTGTTATTATGTAATTTCGATTTTTTTTTGTTTGGGCTCAAAATTTTACTTTGAGTTGGGATACCTTTTTTGTGAGAATAATAATATCCATGAATGAAGAGCTTTTGGTTTGTAGCAAAAAACCTAGGTAGTATTATTTTTAAAATCAAAACTAGCGCCCAAACGAACCGTCTATGTATATGTAAATCATGTATAAATAATCGTTCCTGAAAGATTCGAATCGATATTTTTTTTACCCTACCAAAATTAAATGGATTTTTAAAAATAAGTGACGAAAAAAATGCTAATCAACAATTTCTGAATCTAAACGAACAATTGCGATTTTCAGACACATACTTACCTAATAAATTTTTGAAATACCGAAAGAATGTTTAATTAACAGATAAAAGCAAATTGCAGATAAATATTTCTATTTAAGTTGATGATCAGTGAATGAGAATTATTGTCCCATTAGACTCGTTACGGTATCTTGCTGTTTTAAATAGGTAGGTATAGGTACATTCCAATGATCATTATATGACATTTCACAACAGTTGGCCGAATAAATGATTGATAAAATTGCTCGATATTTTCATAAAATGTCCAGAAAAAGGTATTTAAATACAGAAACCACTTAATTTCGAATTACACCCTTTGTAAGAATTAAACATTGCAAATAACTCGTTAAATATTCATTTAAACGCAAAAATAACCATTCCATCAGATTCCTCGCATCAAACCCTACCTACGTATTTTGACCTTTTCAACGATAAATAAAATCGACTTTTAAAATAATTAATTTACGATTTTGATTTTCGGTACGGTTGAGAAATAATTAAAGATCTCTGTGTATTACTTTTTTAGGAAGTTTGAATCAACCAAAAAAATGTTTTTTTCCTTTCCATTCAACTACATTTCTTTATTTTAGTTTATTTAGTAATTTTATTTCAAGTAAGATCAATTTGGTTGAGAAAACAAAGAGAGAAGCGAATTTCGAAATTTAAAAGTTGTTAAAACGAAAATCAAAAAAATTAAAAACTAGTTTTTGCAACACTGCCTGAAAAAAGGAAAATTGGAAGGACAAGGGAAGGACAATTCAATTTTGTGTGTGGTACTAGTTTCATTTTTAAAGTACAAATTCGCGAACTTACGCTAAAATGTAGAGAAAATTTGAACTCTGAAATATTGTTATATCAAATGCAAGAATTTGCGAACTTCAAAAAAATTATAAATTTGAAAGACTAATTTGAAAATATTTTGAAAGAATCTGAGCGAACTTGTGAACTAAAAAATCAGAAAATTGGAAATCAGAAAAAAATTGTTGAAAATTGAAAATTAAATTCGACTTCAGAAAAAGGAAATACTCCACACGAAACTAAAATTATCCTTGCTTTACACCTATAAAATAGACTTTATTTATTTATTTCTCTCTTCTGATATGATATACCTGTAGCAAGACTGCGAAGAAATAAATTTTCTAGCTTGTAAAAATATACTACGAGTAGGTATAATAATTTTGTCAAGAAAGAAAAGAATTACGCAGGAAAAGGAAAATGTTTACAGAATACCTACCGAAAAACACACGATCGATCGTAAAAAATAAAAATTTCGACAGAAAAGTTTTTTTTTTATGAAATCAAAAATAATTATTTACCTATTCGAAATTCGAAAAAATTTCGAAGCCCGACGCCCCCGACGGTAAACAACAAGTTGAACGAAGTATTTTTCCAAATTCCGATGGTATTCACTATTCAAAGTGATCCGAAATCCGAATACCACTAATAATGTAAATACCAGAATTAATTTTTGGTTCAGTGACGTGTTGACTTGTATTCGTTAATTTTTTTTTCTTTATAATCGATTTTTTCAAATAAAATAATAATTATATTGTTGTTATCTGTTTAAAAAAACAAACGCTCCTAAAATCATTTAAATGTCCACTTTGGTGAAAGTAAAAGTTTTCAAAAAAATATAATAATTAAAAAAAATAAAAAATAATAAGTAGGCAATAAAAATAGGTAAGGGAAATGTAAACAACCAATCAGGTGAAAGGAATCACGTGATCTGCTTGTTGATCATCATGATCACTGTTGATCATCATTATCATCATCTGTGAAATATTTTAATTCGGCTTTTTCTTGGCCGGCCATTTTATAATTTTATTAATTATTAGTCAGTCATTTGTCATTGTGAATTTGTGAGTCATTTTCATTTCCATTTATTTCTTGCGCGTTACTCATCTCATCAGTATACCTTTGCTTGCTGTTATTCAACTTGGTCCATCCTTGTTGAAAAAATGTCGCCGGAAATAATAAACGAGTAAGTTTACAAATGTAATATTTCTTACAACGACACATTTATTCGTGCTATTAGCCTGCTTCTTTTTGCGATTGTTCTCCAAGTACTACAGTGTTTTTTTATTCCAAATTTATTGGTTGATGATAAATGTTTCCCATATTTGAATAATGTTCGGATTACCATACTTACGATGGTGTTCACGAGTTCAAAAAAGACAGGAAATTCGAAAAATTAGATGACCAAAAAAAGTACGAAAACTTGTCAAAATTGTACGAAAATTACGAAATTTAAAGAAATTGAATAATTATTGATCAGAAATTTTCATCGTCAAGTTTAATGATTTGTTTGATTGGCAGGTATTTTATGCTGTTGAAAGCTAGGAGAAGAAAAGTCGAAATTGAAGTCGATCGTATTGTTGGAAAGATCAAGATCCAAATTGCGATTCTGATTCAAACTACGAATATTTGTAACCATCATATACGTAAGTAAACAATAGTATCATTACGTGATCATATTCGTGTTTCATATTCCATCTTTTGATCTAAATTCTGTATCTAATTACGTTACGTTTTTTGAAATCAAGAATTGAGATGTTCTCGCGTGATAACTTTGAACTTAGGATTACACTGATTTGTGTAATTTTAATTTTAATTCGGTTTAATTTTTAATAGATGATTTGGTCTTCGGGAAGAACGTTTTCAGGTTGACTCGGGTCCTAGACTCCTAACGTACTCGAGAAATATTTCGAGTTTACAAAATTATCGTGTCATTTTTACTTTTTTTCCTGCTAAAGTTAACGTCCATTCAGACTTCGTTGCTACATATTTCAGTGACATTCGGTGATATGTACCTAGGTCGTACGTCTTGCTCGCGTTATGAATTAGTCACCGCTATATGAATTTCTGATCGTCTGATCAGTCCATAAAACATTAGTCTAACGTTAGTTCTATTTGGATTCCAGGTATTCGATTCAAGTTATGGACAATATCAACGTGATTGTATTCATGAATCGTCGGATTAAGGATGCCAGATCGAGATCACTCGCAATTTCGGGAGTAGGAGCTGCAGGTACGCAGATGTAGATTCGATATCAATCATGTTGCATACGAAAACATACAGAACTTCTGCCGTTCTACCATATTTACTTTGAGTAAGTATTTCATCTCTTCAATTATTATTACTTTCAGTTTTCGGTGATTTGCATTACTTGAAATTTTCTAAATTTGCACCTCTAGATAATATGTATAGAGTAGGTGAGTTGGTTATTGTGGCGATTTTAGATAAAAAATATACCTACTCAAATTTTAACGTTAGGCGATATTTTTCCTTTGAATAATTGCTAAATTTCTTTCTCTATCTTAAATTCATGAAAAATTATCGCCAGAGAAAATGAAAAACACTTCCTTTAAATTTTTGATTTTTAAAAAATGAAGATCTCGTTCATGTCTCAACTTCAAACCGTTAAATGTTTGAATTTAAATTTATACGAAAATGGCAGCACTGAAACGTGAACAACCAATCAGAAACCATTACATAATTTGTGCTGTGAAAAATGAAAATGTGCATTCTTTTGTTTTTGTTTGTGTTGGTGTTGGTGATCGTATTGCATTGTAGTGTCACGTACGCGAGGCGTGGTGACAAAATATTGAATTCGTGTTTTTTATTGAAAACGTATCAATTTTTATTAATTTTATTATTTTTACGTATTTTTTTTACTTAGCCTTACCGTATGATGAATCAAGTTCGTGGATTACGTGTAGTTCTGTTTCGACGGTTGCTTTGAATTGAAGCTTGAAGCACAATCATTTTTCCAAACACAACCGATTGTAAGTATTTGCGAAATTATGAACGCGATACTAGGTATATTTTATGGTAGGTACAATTTTCTATTCGGTTTTTGTTACATTTTCTTTCGATGAAATGAATATTTACCTATTATTGTAAAATACACTCAAGAAGAAAACAATAATTACGTAGGAAAATACGTACATATCTACCGCAGTAATGTACTTGTAGTGTATGTATATGTATAAATTTGGAACTGAGCAATACTTTCATATCAAATTATAATTATTAAACATATTTTCGGATTCACCACTGAAAAACGTGCTTTTAGCTGAAATTTGCGACAAATTTTCCAGAATAGTTCAAAAAATCATGAAAATTGCTCCAAAAAAATGTTTCCAAGATTTTAAGTATACGTGTTTTTTTTTTCAACTTCAAATAATTTTCATTCGTCTAGAATTGATCCGGTGATTCGGCACCGAATCGTAGTCGAAACAGAGATTTTCTCTTCCCCTTGATTCTCGACTCTACGATCAAATCCTTTTTCTAATCGTACGTATGTTTTTCTGTTAACAGATTCGAAATGGTCTTCGATGAAAAATACCATCCTGTCGAGTTGCTAGCGATGAAAAAGAATTCCAGTTCAGAGTATGTATGCAGAGCACGATGAAGCTTGATGAGTCATCACTGAAGACACGCCGCGCCGGAATACCTTGGACGCAGCCCTCCGATTGTTGGTCTTTGGTTGTTTTGAGGAGCTGCTCCATTTTCTTGTTACCAATCGAATAAGTGGTATGTGTCCCCTTCCCTCCCATTTTCCCATATTCCGTTTTATTTTTTTGTTTGCATTCTTTTGCTTGGCTGTGATGAACAAGGTGAGCCATTAAAAATGTTACCCGAACTCCAGATCAAATTACTAGTACGAAGATTAAACGTGTAAAAAGTCGTGGCAAATAATTTTCATGGCCTGTTTGATTTTTGGTTTTAATTTTCTCGAAAATTTTCATTTGTTTGGTTCAAATTTTCTCTATTTTTTTCCTCCAGATATTTTCGAGGTTTAATTACCTACGGATATAAACAAAAATGTGACCTTTTTTTCTCTTACCTACTCATTTTGAAAATAGGTATTCATTTGATTGTTTTAGCCAATTTTAAAACTGAAAATATTTAAAATTGGAGTCTAATTTCACTAATTCAAGCACGTAGTACGAATTTTGTTTTCTAGACTCCTTGATTACGTTATTTTCTGTGATTTTAATTTAAATTCAATTAACTTTTACAGATGATTCGGTCTTTGACGAATGATTCGAAGGAATTCGACACCTAGAATTTGGAATTTCACCTAGTTCATTTGCACTGTGTAAGTGATTTTTTTTTTCATTTTTTTATGATCTGTAATTCGTTAACAATTAGGAAGTTTTTTTTTTCAATCATGTCTAATTCGTGTGTTGATTTCTGATTAAGAAAATAATCAAATTTTAACGTGTAGATGTGTTTTAATTTTCAGATGCTTCGATCATAACCAGAAACGTTACAACGACGCAACCGAGTATGCTGTTTTCAAGTTACCTCGTAGGATTCGACATATTCGCGAATATGATTTGCAGATGCATCGATCGGAACCTGCAACGGTTCAACGACCCGCTCGAGTATGCAGTTTTCGAGCTACTTCGTGAGATTCGACGGATCTCTACAATTAAAAAGTAGGTAACTAATTTCAACATGAATATGTATAAATCTCCTTAAGGGATAAAGGATAAAGCAATAATTGGTTGAAGTGTCTACTCAGAAAAAAAAAAATTTTTATTGATCATTATTTCAGAATCAAATGTGAACAATTTTTTAACTAAATTTTTGACAATTTTCATCAAAATTTGCCACAGCTATCGTGAATTCGTGATCAGATTTTTCGATTTAATAAAAAACGAATCTTTTTTGACTTTTTACCTTTTGAAAGTGCACACAAAGGCTGAAATGAATGAAATCCTAAATAGAGGTAGATGAGAAAAACACGATTTTTTGTGTTCTTTCCGATGCCAATAAAACTGACTATATCATGACTCCGTTGATATATTCGTGATCAGCGACCTCAAATTCACCCACCAACAATATTTCGAGCCCTTTCTACGCGATTTCAAATACCATAATCGTTTTTTTGAGGAAAAAATGAACGATATCTCGGAGAACGAAGATCCAACGCCTGAAACGGGCCGCGGATTCAACGTCTACGACCTCGAATCCATCATATTCAACTCCTAATTAAGTTTTTCGCCTCGAAAATGGCTTCAAAAAATGCAATGTAGAAAAAAATTTGCTGTTTTGAGAAGAAAAAGTATAGGCGAAAATTTAGCCCTATTCTTCTTACCTACTTATTTTGAAAATACTTCTTCGGCTGTTTTGGGCAATTTTAAAGCTGAAAATATTCGAAATGAGAGTCAAATTTTACTAATTCGAGATCGCTGATTCCGAATCTGAAGTCCATTTTCGACGATTGACTTTCGTTTTTGAGATATAGCTAATATTTTTACAACAGAAATACCGATTCTTGATGACTGCTCATTTGGTAGGTAAAAGTTATTTTCATATTCGTGATCAGCGAACTCGATTCAATATAATACGACTATTTTCTGACTATTCGCCGTTTGAAAATGCTGAAAAAGGTAAAATTTAAAATTATGCAAATAAGGTCAAGTTTGAAAAAAATGCTTGGGACAGTGTAAAAATTTCAACGCGGAATAGAATTCGAATAAAAATTTTGATAATGAATGGAAAAAATTCAAACTCGTAAAAAAAATTGCCTGTAGAAATTTTAACAGCGAAAAAATGAATTTTCAAGCTTATAGAATAATATTACGATTTACGAGTGGTAATTTTGTCAAGAAAGAAAAAAAATATGAGGGAAAATATTGACCAGAGTACGAAAAACACACGATCGATCGTGAAACAAATTAAAATTTTGACAAAAAAGTTTTTTTTAAAATCAAAAATTCGAAATTTGAAAAAAAAATTCAAAGTTTGACCGTTTGACGGTAAAGAAAAAGTTGAACGAAGTCATGTATCCGAAATCCGAAGAAATCACAAATTAATTTTCGGTTCAATGACGTGTACCAGTTATCGTGATTCGTGATCTTTTGCATTTTTTTCTGTTTTAAAAAAAAATAATGGTAATCGATTTTTCCAATTGAAATAATTATTATATTATTGTAATCTATAAAAATAATGTTCATAAGAGAATTTAAAATACTTATTTTGAAGAAAGTTTTCAAAAAAAACGAATAATTAAAAAAAAATATATTAAATAAGTAGGCAATAAAAATAGGTAAAGGAAATGTAAACAACCAATCAGGTGAAAGGAATCACGTGATCTGCTCGTTGATCTGTGAAATTATTTCATTCGGCTTTTTCATCATGAGCGGCCATTTTATTAGTCATTTTGTTTCAATTTTTTACGCGTTAGTCATAATGTGGCGTCGGTTTTGAGTTTTAATGAAAATTTAATAGAATTCGGTGTAATTTTTGTATTAATTTAATTAATTTTCGATTACGATTCTTCGTAGTCGTTTTCTTTCTCGTATTGGCGTTTCCTCGGTTCAATTTAACTTTCGTTGGGTTAGTAATTGAATCGCGTTCGTATTTGCTTGATATTCGAATTTAGAAGCGATTATTTATTACATAAGTGTCAATAACTGACCAACCCAAATGACCAGATTTGTGGTCGAATTCGAATCGCCGTGTCTTATTTCTACTAGGTATGTGCTATGTTAATTATTCACCACGTTCCGGCCTCTCCCTTTTTTTCCTTCCAAAATTCAATCGTCTACAAATGTTATACCTATTTTTTATTATGCGTTCTCATAATTCGTGTTTCTTCTGTATTCATTACCTATACTAAATTTTAATAAATTGCAATATTATGCAAGTTATTTGTTGCATATTGACGTGGTTTTTTTCTTGCAGGGAGAATACGCACGTGAACCTGAAACCGAACTTTACAATAATTACGAACACCTATGAGCAAATCAGTTCACCTTCGAGTGTTGATATTCAACTGGGTCCATCTTTGCTGAAGAAATGTCGCCGGAAATCATAAACGAGTAAGTTTACTAATCGAATATTTCTTACGGCTCGTTTATTCGTGCTATTAAATAACCTTCTTTTTGTGATTGTTCTCCTGGTACTGCAGTGCTTTTTTTATTCCAAATTTATTAATAAGGGAAAATGGTTGGTAATCTCGATTTCCTCCTGGTGACTAAAATTTGGAAAAATTGATACTGATTGACAAATTGTAAAGTTTTTTTTTTCAACCATGTCCAATTCGTGTGTTAATTTTAGATTAAGAAAATATCAAATTTTAACGTCTCGATGTGTTTTGATTTTCAGATGGTTCGAGCGTAACCAGAAACGTTTCAACGACGTAATCGAGTATGCAGTTTTCAAGCTACCTCACAGAATTCGATGTATTCAAGAATATGATTTGCAGATGCTGCGATCGGAACCAGCAACGTTTCAACGATGCACTCGAGTATGCAGTTTTCGAGCTACCTCGTGGGATTCGGCGGATTGAAGAAATTATTCTACATATGTATAGCGTTTAAGCATGTTTGAGTATATGTTTTTTTATTTTTTGTACTCGCTCGTGGGGAAAATTTAGTTCAGATTTGGAAATATGTTTGATTCGTGTAGGGATACTTCTTGATAATTTTTTGGGGGTTTGTTTTACGGCCGGAAATTCTCCTAGACGTTTTTTCCATTTTAATTGTTCACTGTTACTTATTTTTAAATTTTTTTTTCAAAAGTTGCACCAATTTTGGTTTTTGGTTGATTTTTGTGGCTCATTTACGATTTTTTGATATTCGATATTCAAAATTCATCTATTTAACGTCTAGCTAGGTGACGCGCCGGTGTCGGTATGTGCGTGAACCTGGAAACCTCACGACACCGGAAGAGACTCGGAGTTTTCTACGATGCCTGGTGCGATCGTACCGAGATACCTTTGAACGAGGAAACTCTTCTTTGGCTCGGGTTGCGCGGCATGCCAGGGTCGTATTTAGCGAAGGGTATTGAGGAGCTAAATTTAGGGCGTCGCGCCGATGTCGGTATGTGTGTGAACCTGGAAACCTCACGACATCGGAAGAGGCCCGGAGTTCTTTACGATGCCTGGTGCGATCGTACCGAGATACCTTTGAACGAGGAAACTCTTCTTTGGCTCGGGTTGCGCGGCATGCCAGGGTCGTATTTAGCGAAGGGTATTGAGGGGCGGTCAGCATTGCATGAATTAATTATGATTGAAGGTCGTTCGAATCGCTGGTCGAAAGTTTGAAGGTTGGAAATGCGCAATTATTGTGTGAGGACAGTAGGTGTTTGGTTTATTCAATTGGTTAGGTCTGTCTTGTCTGTCCAACTTTACCAGATCGATAGGACTGGTAATGCAAAATTTAATTGCTTTCATCTCTTGGCTTCAGCTTTTCTCCCAACAAAAGTTGACAACTTTCATTAGGAAAGTTGTATTTTGGATTAATAGGCGGTGCTATTCGCAGATCAGAGATTTCAGAAATCGCGGGTCTGCAACCTGGTGCATCGAGCGACGGTGCATTGGGGAGACAAGGAATCCCCTGCGAATGTCTGGGTCTATCGTTTGACGTTGTTGTACGATACGCTTCGGTAGCCGGTTTGCTCACACCTCCGAACGCACTGACCACGTCTTAATGGAGTTACTCTTTCGAGAGTAACAAAAATCCGGTGTATACAGGGTGTGCGTGGGATTCCGGAATCGTTTGGCACCTAGACCCCCGTATTTTGAACGCCGAGCCGCTCGCGAAGCCTGATGGTACGGCCATCGACAGAAATGTTTGATGGGTTGGGTGAGTTCAGGGCCTGCCATCAAGTTGGATGTAAGGCGGTAAACCAATTAAGGGGACCAGTCGAACAGCCTACATTGTCAGAGCATGGGTTCATCAGTCTCATCCGCACGCCCTTGGCGACCAGGCCTGCCTGGGGTGCGTCGTATAATCTCGAGTAATCGTATTATAGGCCGCCCCAAGTCTAATGTTGCAGTCTGTTAGAGTCTCATCGCAACATGGTAGTGACGGTGCGGTGAAGTAGCCTCATTGTTGAATTCGTCAACATCCCAGGCAAATGAAACGAGCAAGTGGGTGTGTCGATCAGAGTTTCTTGTGCGGTCTTTGTTGTAATTAAAGGTGTGATGCTGTCCGCTGCAACGGTTTGTCTATCTGGTTGGAAAATTGGCCCAGAAAAAGCTTTTTTTTTATCTTGGATTTTTCAAAAATTTCTCGAGAATTTCGGAGAGTTATTTTTGGCGTTTACGTAAAATATATGGGCTCAAATTCCAGATTTTTTCGTGTAAATTTTGTATTTTTACAATTCGCGATAAAATAGTGATCTGTATTTTTAGTCTCGTTTTACGTTTTTTGTACTTGAGGTGTATAATTATTTATTATTCATGTAATTGTTCGTATGTATTGTTTAATTTTTAAGATTTGTGATAACCGATCACGGTTTTTTTGACTGTCGAGCGGCCGGCAGTATTTTTTTAACCCAGATCGGTTAAAATTTAGATTCTAGTTTTACATCTTTTTTTTGCCGCTGTGTCAAAGTATATCAAGTTTGGGTTTGGTTTGTTTTATTTTATTCGAGTCAATAGAGCTGATTTCTGTCCGATAATTGTGCCGAAAGTACTTTGATGATTATTCGTAATGTATCGATGAAAATTTAAGGAAAAATATATATTGGAAAATTCGCCAGTACATCGGGCAGTATCGGCTTTAAATTTGACGAAGATTACCATTTTTCAGGTCATTTAATTCCAATTCCAATTTCCGGTTGAAATTTGTCCGTCTGGAAAAAAATATGAAAATTGCGTTTTAGGTTTTTTAGGAAGAAAGTAATACAGTTGTCTTCATAACTAGCATTTTACGAGTTTTCACAAGTGTTAATTGAAAATTTTGCTGGAAAAATTCCTCGAAGGCGAAATACTGCTGAAGGCGGTGAAATTATGGGAAAAATCCCTGTGAACTGCGGATTATGCAATTTAAATAGCATCAAAAACTGGAAATATGGTGAAAATTCCTGTGAACTGCGGATTTTGCAATTTATACAGCGTCGGAAATTAGAAATATGGCTGTTTTCTAATGCTGCGTCGAAAACGCCTGCAAAATATTAAGATAGGTAACACCAACGACATGTATCATTAATTTCACGGGGTCCTAACGCGATCTTTAAAGTTGAAAAGTAACTAATTTCTACATTAATATTAAAATTGAACTTGGAATGATAATCATCCAAGTAACGCCATCTACCTATTTGGTCATCAAGTTTTGAGAATTCTTCCGGAGATTTATCCACAAGCGAGCTAAAATTGGTATTTTTTGATTTTTTCGAAGTGAAAAATGGCCATATTCGAAAACGAATGCTCAAAACAGAAAATGGACACCGGATTCGGAACCAGCGATTTCGAATAAATTATATTTGATTCTTATTTTGGTGGAAAATTGGCTTAAATAGCAGCTATTTTTGTAAAATATATAATTTGGAGATACTCGTAGCTTATTTTACTTCCAAAACGCAGCTTTCCAACCTAGGTACTTATTTTAAAATTATACCTACCGAATTGGATTAGACTATAATCAATTTTGACCTCGAAAATTCGATTTGAGGCAATTAAGCCACGAGATATTTCAAAAAGGGACCTTTATCGACTAATTCTAAGTTCCTGACTACGAATATGGCGTTAATGTTCACCTACGGGCTAAATTTTCTTAAATTGATATTTTCGTAGTGAAAAATTACCATATTTTGAAAACAAATCCTCGAATCCGAAAAACGACACTGGATTCGGAATCAGCGTCCTCGAATTAGTCATATTTGACTCCTCTTTTGCATATTTAGCTTTCAAAAAAGGCGGAAATTGCCATTTTTGTAAGATGTTGGTATAGCTTGGTAGGTCGTAGCATGTTTGAGCTCCCACAAGACAGCAACTTTTCAACCTACTTACTATTAAAATATACCTATTTTGTGATTTTAACAGTTTTTAAAACGGTAAATATTGAAAATAGGAGTCGAATTAGACTAATTTGAGGTCGCTGATTCCAAATCCGGTGTCCTTTTTCAGCACCGAGCTTTTTTTTCGGCGATATGACCAATTTTGGCCTCGAAAATGCGGTTTTAGGGCTATTGAGCCACGAAATCGTCCAAACAAGGACCGTTATAGACTAATTCTAGGTCGCTGATTACGAATATAGCATTAATGTTTACCTATCGGCGAACAATTTGCCAGAATTGGTATTTTCGAAGTGAAAAATGACCATATTTCGAAAACAAATGCTCGGAACCGAAAAAAGACACTGGATTTGGAATCAGCGACCTCGAATTAGTCATATTTGACCCCTCTTTTGCATATTTAGCTTTAAAAAAAGGCTGAAATTGCCATTTTTGTAAGATGTAGGTATAGCTTGGTAGGTCGTAGCATGTTTGAGCTCCCACAAGACAACAACTTTTCAACCTACTTACTATCAAAATATACCTATTTTGTGATTTTAACAGTTTTTAAAACGTTAAATATTGAAAATAGGAGTCGAATTAGACTAATTTGGGGTCGCTAATTCCGAATCCGGTGTCTGTTTTCGATTCCAAGCATTTATTTTCAAAATAAATCCATTTTTTACAACGAAATCGCCAATTTCGGCGAATCTTTCACGGATGGGTAAACGATAATGCCATATTCGTAATCAGCGACCTAGAATTAGTCTATAACGGTCCTTGTTTGGACGATTTCGTGGCTCAATAGCCCTAAAACCGCATTTTCGAGGCCAAAATTGGTCATATCGCCGAAAAAAAAGCTCGGTGCTGAAAAAGGACACCGGATTTGGAATCAGCGACCTCAAATTAGTCTAATTCGACTCCTATTTTCAATATTTACCGTTTTAAAAACTGTTAAAATCACAAAATAGGTATATTTTAATAGTAAGTAGGTTGAAAAGTTGTTGTCTTGTGGGAGCTCAAACATGCTACGACCTACCAAGCTATACCTACATCTTACAAAAATGGCAATTTCAGCCATTTTTAAAGCTAAATATGCCAAAGAGGAGTCAAATATGACTAATTCGAGGTCGCTGATTCCAAATCCAGTGTCATTTTTCGAGTTTGAGCATTTGTTTTCGAAATATGGTCATTTTTCACTATGAAAATACTAATTCCGGCAAATCGTTTGCCGATAGGTGAACATTAATGCTATATTCGTCATCAGCGACCCAGAATTAGTCTACGACGATCCATTTTTGGAGGTTGTTGTGGCTCAATTGCCCCAAAATTGAATTTTCAAGGTCAAAATTGGCCATATCACCGAAAAAAAAGCTCGGTACTAGAAATGGACACCGGATTCGGAATCAGCGACCCCAAATTAGTCTAATTCGACTCCTATTTTCAATATTTAACGTTTTAAAAACTGTTAAAATCACAAAATAGGTATATTTTGATAGTAAGTAGGTTGAAAAGTTGTGGTCTTGTGGGAGCTCAAACATGCTACGACCTACCAAGCTATACCTACATCTTACAAAAATAGCAATTTCAGCCATTTTTAAAGCTAAATATGCCAAAGAGGAGTCAAATATGACTAATTCGAGGTCGCTGATTTCAAATCCGGTGTCAATTTTCAACGTCGAGCCTTGGTTTTCCAAATATCGCCTATTTTCGCATCGAAAATCCAATTTTTGAATAATAGAGTTCTGAGCTACTCGAAATAAGCATCGAATAAGGCCAATTTCAGGACGCCTAATCCAAATACGGTGTCCATTTCCTACACCAAATCTTCGTTCTGGAGATATCATCCATTTTGGCCATGAAAATGCCAGTTTTGGGACAATCGATTCCTGGGCTTTCAAAATGAACGCAAAATTTGAAGAAAAATCGAATCAGTCGAAAATTAAGTAAAACTCGTCGAAAGTCGATATCAATTTAAATTGGAAAAAATATGCTTTGCTTAAAAATAGCACTTTTCACGTCAAATTGATCATTTTTTTAATTCGTCGAAACTGCCTGCAAAATATCAAGATAGGCTATACCAACGACACGTAATGTATTTTGAATTTTTGATGCGAGGATTCCAATAAAATGGTTATTTCGGCATTTGAACGAATATTTTACAAGTTATTCGCTATTTCAGATACAAAACTGCAATTGACCTCTAATAACGAATTTGTTTTTTTTTCTCGATTAATTTGAGGTCATTAACTTCGAAACCGGTGATCGGCGTTTGTTTTCAAAATATCATACTTTTTCGCATCAAAAATATCATTTTATGACTGGAATTAAACACCGAAGTTGTGATCAGCAACCTGAAATTATTCATAAAGGATATTAAAAATTAATAGCATTCGACAAAACGAGAAAAATAAATTCATTCGCTATTTCATTTCTGTATTTTCCTCGTATTTTTCCTCTCAATACCACAAATGTAGAGAAAAATAAAATTTCACGAGCAATTTAAACTACACATTTATGACAAGAATAGGCGAGTACGGGACAGAAAAATAGGTATAAAAATTCACATCAACTACTCGTACGTAGTTATCTTATCAAGACTAATAATACTAAAAAATATCAACGAATCAACAAGAAAACACGATGTAAATGAATGATACGTCGTAAAGGAAAAAATGGGAGCACAAAAATAATAAAACATTTTAAAAATCCAATTGATAAATTGAAAAAAAACATAAAATTCACATCAACGTCCGGCGTTTAAAAAAAAATCATTATTGTTAAATCACATAGATCAGAATAAAAATTAATTTTTCAATGGAGTTTTAAAAAAATTATAGGTAAAATTATCTATATCTTATTTCTAAAGTTCGACGAATTGACATAAATAATTCCAGTTACATTCATCAACGTAATTAGCCTATCGAAAAAAAATCCAAATTATGAAAAAATCAATAGCAACGTTGAACGTATAAATATATCGAAGATGTAAATAGGAAGGTGAATATCACATGGAATATTTCTAAATCACAGTTCAATTGAGCTGAAACATCTGCGAACTGAAGAAATTACTGCTACGATGACGAAAAGTACGGTCAAAGCTGCGAAATATGCTCCGTAGAATAAAAACTGAAATGAATAAATATCGAATTATTCGGATCAGATGAAAATTAACACGGTTAATAAAATCATTCGCTCGTTTACCTGTTCTCTGGTCGGAAAATAGATTAAATTTCCTTCGATAACGGTGTATGTGATAATGCTACCTAATCCGAGAGCTACGAATAGATTGAATCCGAATATTAAAGCGTAACTGTCTCTTTCGATGTGTTGGGCTACTTCAGACCTGGAACAAAGATTTTAAAGAGTTTGAGAATAATAAATTCAACTTGCATTTTCAGTACATAGAAAAAATTGGACAAGTTTTGCTATAGAATAGAAATTTTTAAATCGTTGAAATGTTTTAGGAATTTCCTTGCTAAGAAAATCTGATGATTCAAAAATGTCACAAAAAATAACTTGGAATTATAAATATGGAGATGACTATTTGTTAAAATGACAGATAAAGCAAGTTTTTTTTTCAAATTTTCAAAATAATTAAAATCATGTTTTGATTCGAAATTCTGATCGCTAAAAATTTTCGTATCAAATTTCTAACTCCATCATTTTTGAATAAAAATGCTGGCTTTTCAACACATTTGAATCAGAGGTCCTGAATTTCCATCAATTTTTAAAAAAATAAAATTTCATCACTTCTGAATCGAAATTTTGTTTTTTTTAATCAATTTTGAATTAAAATTACAATTACCTATTGAAGATTTTTGAATTAAATTCATGACTTTTTCATTTTTTAAATCAGAAATCTGAATTTTCAGCGTATTTCAATGATAATTTTGAATTTTCATAATTTTAAGCAAAAATTTTGACTTCATCACCTTTGAATTAAAATTGTGATTTTCCATCAATATTACTTTTTGAACCAAAATTCTGAATTCATCATTTTAAAAAATCAAAATTTTGACTCTTCATCAATTTTGAATAAAAAGTCCAACTTTTAAAAATTACTGAATCAAATTTTTGACTTCATTTTTTAATCAAAATTCTTAGTTTTTAACGTATGTATTTGAATCATATTTTGTCTTTTCATAATAATTTGAATCAGAATTCTGAATTTCTGATTTTTCATCACTTTTGAATAAAACTTCAAACTTTTCGTTGTTTTTGAATAAAAATTCAACGTTTCATCATTTTTGAATTACAATTTGATTTCTTTCATCACTTTTGATCAAAATTCTGACTTTTTACTACTTTTGAAACAAAACTCCCATTTTCATCATATTTAAATCGTAATTCAGATTTTCAATCATTTTTTGAATCAAAATTCTGACTTGATCATTATTTGAATCAGAATATTCTGATCTTTCATCACTTTTGAATAAAAATGTAAACCAACTTTTTGTTGTTTTTCGACAGAAATTCCAATTTTTTGTCAATTTTGGATAACATTTTTGACTACATCACTTTTGATTTAAAACGCTGACTTTTCAGCAGTTTTGAAACAAAATTTTTAATTTTAGCATATTTGAATTATAATTCTGATTTTTCATCATTTTGAATCGAAATTCTGACTTTTTGCCAGTTTTGAAACAAAATTCGGATTTTTAGCATCTTTGAATCGTAATTCAGATTTTCAATCATTTTTCGAATCAAAATTCTCACTTTCATTAGAATCAGAATATTCTGATTTTTCATCAATTTTAAATAAAAATTCAAACTTTTCGTTGTTTTTAGTAGAAATTCCAATTTTTTGGTCAATTTGGAATAAAAATTTGGGTCTTGATTCAAAACTCTGACTTTTCACTAGGTTTGAAACAAAATCTTGATTTTCAGTCACTTTGAATCGTAATTTAGATTTTCAATAATTTTTTGAATCAAAATTTCAACTTTTGATCATTATTTGAATCAGAATTCTGAATTTATCATTTTAAATCAAAATTATTCTTACTTTTCTTCATTTTTCAATCATAGTTCAGCCTCCAATTTTTTTACATTTAATGAATGTCATGCCAATTTCGTACTTTACATAAAAAAACTCTCCAAATATTTCCATACCTGGCAAAAAATCAAATTTTACGTAAAACTGAAAATTTCCTTGTAAAATTTCCCAATTTTTTTTTGTATCTAATGAAACATCAATCAGAATTTTTACATCCGATCATAGCCATTTTTTTTTCGACACCAACAAAAAATTCCTAATCGACGCCCCGCCCCTGCCCTAAACCACATCCATTTAAAACATATCTTACTGCGCAATTGTCAGCATCGTTTGGAAAATAATTCCAAAAATCACATATCCCAGATAAATAAACCACAGCGAATGGCACGAGTACTGAAACACCACCAAAAACGATAAACTGAACGAAACCAAGCTCAGGATCCAATCACCATGGGTTTTCCAGTCGACTTTGAATTGAGCAATCAGACAAGCCGCCAGAGCACCTGATCAACAAAATTCGCAGAATAGACTCCGATTCATAGTACACCGATGACCAATAAAACAGGTTTAGATAACGAAGAAAAGAGAAAGACTAGATATTAGATTACTTAGTACTTGATATCGTGTAAACAGAATCGATAGCTCCATTCATCAGGTATTTTTCGCCACCATGCTCATCGGCTGTGATTTGCCATAACACTTGCGAATACGTGTTCACCTGTGAAAAAGGTAACACTCGATTTAACCCGATAGCTCCTTCTTCATTAAGCAATTTCGTCGTTAACTTACGAAAAAAAATCCGCACAAGGCCAACGCCCACCATAATGACCATTTTAGCACGTAAGTGTTCGTGTAGGCCATTTTGAAATCGTGAAATAGTCTTTTTCCCACCGATGACAGTTTTTGAGATTTTACTACGGTGATCACCTATCAAAGAACAGAAGAGAAAAATGTATAAATACGAAAAATTGGAGTAAAAGTGATCATTTTGAGTAGCTGTACCTTTTCTTCTGTTTTACCATTTTCTGGATCATTTTTGTTTTCATTTATTTGGATAACTTTTTTCTCAATTCTATGGAAATAAATACTATGGTCGACGGAGGGTATGAAAAATGACCACAGCGTCACGATTAACATTCCTGTGGAAAAAAAAACAAAAATTATTTCAAATATAATTTAAATACTTACAAAAAAAAAAAAAAAAAAAAAACGTACCACCGGTACTGAAATAAACCAAGTCAGATTTATTTAATAAATTATACGAAATGGTAACTTGGGCAAAAACACCACTGATGAATCTTCCCAGAAGACTAGAGGCTCTAACATATCCGGTAATTTTTTGGTATAACGAGCTATCTTCAACTTTGGCATACAGATAGGTATTGCAGGCGATATCCGATGAATAGAAAAATCCATAAAATAATTGTTCTGTCTGTGAAATAAAATCATCAATAAAAATCGCCAAAACTGCTCAAATAAAATTCGGAAACGGAAATAGGTAAACTTACATAAAAAATAGACATTTCCGGTTTACCGAATAGTAATAAATAGGTCAATATGCCGGTAACTCCATCGAGAAATATGACCGGTTTGTATCTAAGGTAATCTGTGATCAAAAAAATCACAATGACGAATGCAAACGAAGCGTACGTACCGATCGGATATATTTTCTCGTTCACCTGCAAGAAAAAAAGCAACGTTCATTGGCCTCGGCTCGTACAATGTAATTTTTGGCACAGCTCAGCGTTTCGTTACCTGCTCCGTGGTAAAATTCAACGGTGGGGATGTCAAATACGACGTAAAAAACGGCTCGACCGGTCTAAATTCTCGCATCGTAACGAACGCGCAAATTACGAAAGCGACTCTTGAAAAATCCGACATATTTGGATCTCTGCGACAGAAAATAATACATCGAAATAAAATCTCGCCGGAGCTTCGCACGTGGTACCGCAGACGACGACGGCGTCTAACAAAACAGTGCAGAGATTTCGTACTCGTGGAAATGTTGTATCTTGAGTATAATCGTAGATATTACAAGGTTAAAATTACACGTATTATTCGTTTCGAAGTACCTGCACTTAAAGAGGGAAAAATAAAATATTACCAGTTATCGCTTCATCAATTGGCAATTTGGATTTTTAGAAATTACCAAGTCATCAAATACGGTGATTAATTATTCAATTATAAACCATAGAGGTTATCGTTTTAAACGATTTAGTAAGATATGTATAATTACTTTACCGAAACTATGGAAAATAAACATTACCGGATTATTGGTTCGTAGGATTGCCTTCTGTATAGTTTCTTCACAGCCATCGTGGAAAACGAGCACCTTTTCATTTACACCTTTTCTGCATACTGATCTTACACCTGTAATGATTCAGTACAACAGATAATTCCGCTAATGAATCGAATTGCAAAACGAATATTATCAAGAGAGATAAATACGAACTTATTGTACATTAGATTAGAAATAACTATGCTTACGTACAGTTCAGCGAATTCTTTCATTTCTACGTCTCGATGAACTGAATTAAGGCGTGGAATTGTAGATTGATTGTTAATCATTTTCTCATCGAAAAATTCACTCGGCTTGAGAAACAATTGAAGCTAATTTTGGAAATTTTTCATTGACTTTGTAAAGCGGTGAGATCAAATGGACATTACGAAGTGAAACAATGAATCATTATAGAAAAATTCAGTATCTAAGGAATAAAACTAAACGTTTTAGCAGAAACACGTTCGTTTTCGTAGAAATGCACGTTTTAGATCGTTTATCTGAAGCATGTGATCTCTTATCCGGATTTCCGGTGGAAAAAAAATATTTCCGGTGTTTCGATGCTTTTTTAGCCGGAATATTGGTTAAACTGACTAATCTGTTTATAGCGAACCTAGCGAAATAAATTATGAACTACGTGCTTCACAGATGTTTCTGAATGTTTTGATCTGTGATTTTGCAAAAATTGATAAAATTATTAATTTTTTTTAAATTTTTATCGTTTTTACTAATTTTTTTTGTAAATTTGTATTTAATTTTCGAAATATATTCGATGTACAGCTATCTAACGAACAAAATAAGATTATTATTCGAATACCTGTACTTCGCACTTTCGCAGATAGTTTACTTCCGGATAATACGTTTCCTTGGATCAAAACAGGAAGTTAGCCTTGCATCGACCTCTTTTTTATTCAATATAATCATTTCTCATACGCTTGGGCATCCATATAATCAACGAATCGATAAACTGGCCCAAATACACTCACCATTACGTGTTTACAAATAACCGATGCATCATTTTTATACAAAACTTGGAGTGCAACTTGTGCAACAATACTAGTAGGTATTTCATATCGTATAAAAAAAAAATACAACACGGGTATGATTCATTTTATCTGAAAAATTGTCAATACGTGTACTCGAAATATACTAAATAATGAAGATAAACAACGCCAAAGTAGAGCAGAAGGCTTAAAATGCTAAGCTGCTATCCTCGTGATATCCCACGACTGGCCGGATTTAGTGTATAAAATCCTGTCTCCTATTCTAGCTCCGAGTGTTTCGTAAAATTCCAAATATTCCGGTAATACTTTATACGATATCCTGAACATACGATACAATTAGATGTACAATTCACCTTCGTGGTAATTTTAAGTACCTAGATAGGTATAATCGATTCGAGTAAACCAGGTAATAATTTTATACGGTTTTACAATCGTATAAATTCTGTTACCTAATCCGTCTCAATTGCTGATAAGTCTCGTTATCCAGAGCTATCGACAACGTATTTTTCTTACAGAAAAATAAAACAATACACGAAGTACTTACGCATGATCGGGTCTTGTATTGAGTGCGTTTTTATTGGTATGGTATTGTTGTAAAACTTGATCGTGGTTCTTCTTCAAGTCTTCCCAAGAAATCGGCATACCTTGAGGGCAAATAAATGATCTAATTTTAGCGAACAATGGCTCGTTGTGATGTATTTCGTCGTTATCTTGATCGGTGAGCTTTTCAACCGTGCCTTTAATTCGAACCTGAATAAAAATAGAGTATTTTTAGGTACCACATGTCGTCATCTCGATACTCACTAGTGATTTTGAAAATCGAGCGTAACTCACTTGTCTGGTGAAATTTTTATCGGAGATTTTCTTATTCCATAAGAATACTACAGCAGCTTGAGGATTTTCGTTCTATAATACGATAAATTCAGATTTTTGAGCTATTAAGGTGTCTTCGTCGAGAAAAAAAATACTTACTATACTTTTCGACTTGATACTACGTCCGTCTGTATAAAATACAATTCCATCTTCATCCAGTCGTCTTAAAATTAGGCTTCTAGAAGATACTTCGCCGTTTCTGAAAATAATACTCAATATTAAATAATAATAGGGAAATTTTCAATTTTCTGCAAATGTTGTAAGCAGAGACAATTTTCCAAGGGAAGTTAGGAAGGTCAGACTTCCATTGGTTTTTTCAAAGATTGAGATTTTTCAAGTACCAATTTTATTTTGTGAAATGTGCCCAGAAAAATAGGTAGATTAAATTAACTTCCATTCTAAAACAAGGCAGCTCGGCTAGTTCCTGATTATTTTTACCATGAATGGGATTTCAACGATCTAAGTCCAAATTTATTCTAATTTCTGAACTCAAATTTTTTTCAACTCTAAATTTCTTCAATCGCTTTAATTAAAATTTTTTTTCAAAATTTTATCCAATTTAAAATTATTTTAACAATAAAAACTTATTTCAAACCTAAATTTTCTCAACTTTTTTACAATTTTGATTTTTTCCCACTTTTTTAAATTTCATGTTTTTAAAAATTCCTTCCAATTTTTAGTCCGAAGACATTTTAAAAAACATAAAGTTGAAATAATTTTTTTTTAAATTGAAAAAGTTTTCGAATTGGAAGAAATTCCAAGAAATATGAATTAGAATTTTTTAAAAATCCAAGTTGGAAAAATTTGTTGAAAATTCTAATTTAAAAAAATTTACAGTTGAAAAACATTTCGGTAGGTATGTAGAAATTTTTCCAACATTTCTTCAAATTTTTTCAAATAATACATATTTTTTTTAATTTCATCATTTTCATCCAATTCGAAAATAATGACTGAATTTTTTTAAAAAAGTTTTCAACTTCATGTTTTTCAAAATTTCTTCTTAACACAATGAAGTCAGAAAGTTCAAAGAAACTGAACATTTTTCAAAATCTTTCTTATACAAATTTATCAAAAAACTACACAAAATTCAAATAGATTCACGTCTTTTATATTTTTATTACTTTTTGAAATTCCGGTAAAAGGGGTTTAAAAAATTTCAAACATTTTCGTATCGGGAGTTGGAGATTTTTCAAATTTCAATCTCTTCTATTCTCATTATGAAAGTAATAATTTTCAGCATCAAAATTCTGCAGATATACTTTCAACCAGTCAAATGTGTTGCATATCTGTACATTCGCAGGTCCAACCCGAATTTTTGGGAGACCTGTTATTTTGTTATTTTTTAAGCTAAAAAATTGTTCGAAATTTCAATTACGTCGCTGCTCGCTGATTACGAATTTGTAATTGTCTTCCCGCAAGATTGCCAACTTGACGGAATAATTCGTAATTGAGGTCTATAATCGACGTTTTCTCAAAAATAACGCCTTTTGGAAAAAAACTAACGCCGGAAATGGATTCTAGGGACCCGAACCAAAACCCTTCATTTGTCTCTCTTGTCCAGTAAAAAAGTTTTAAAAAAATTCAATGAATCAAATTTTTTTTAAATATTTCACACTCAATATTTACTTGAAAGCAGTTGAAAAACAGCAAACTCTGTAAAATTGATCATCGTGATTTGGTCCTATGTGCTCTTGAAGCCATTCTTGAAATAATTTCATCGGATTCTTATGCGACGTTTCGATTTTATGCAAACCAGTTTGATCTCTGTAGACCTGTAAAAAAAATACAACAATTAGAAAGAGTAGGGAAACTTTTTATACTCACTCGTGAAATTTCTTACTTCATGGATATTGGTCGATAAACGCCGAAAATTGATTTTAGATTTCTGTAACACCCAAATACTCGACTTTACGGTCAACATTGTTCTAAACAACCTGCACGATCGATCCTCCTTAATTAGTAAAAATTCGCTATCTGTTAACAAAAATAAATGAGAACTTTGAATCGATAAAAAAAAACATCTAACAGAACAACTGATAATACACGTTTACAGGTGGCATAGAAAATCATTAACAGATAAATTATAATAATTGAGCAATTTTTTATACGTAAGTATAGGTAGGTAGCTACTAGCTAGGCACCAATTCTAGAATAAGTACTCCGACTACCAATGAAATAGGTCTATTCCATACCAAACCAAACCGAAAATGAAGTCGGGTCTTCCGACTTTTCTCCATTTTTTTTACGAGTTCCCCTTAATGGTCTATCCATATAACCATGATAATTTTCCTTCTAACCCAAAGGAGGACCAGGAGTAGGCCTCCTAATTTTTATGCAATTACGGTTTTTTGCCAAAGTACCCAACTTTGAAGGCTCATAAAATCATATATCAAAATCGGTTGTACTTGGGTGAAAACTGTTGACCAGATTTGAAAGAAAATTGATGAGGGATTCAAAAATGATAATCACATTTTGAAGAGCTCAAAGTTGAACTTTGGTGGTGAAAGCTCAACTTTCACGATGAGTACAAAAAATGAAAGCTACCATTTAAAAATCTGAAAAAATTACAGTAAGTAGACCTTTTTACTCTTTTTTCAACCAAAAAATTTTCAAGATGGGATCTACACCTCTGAGGGGTACAATGGTACACAATTTTGACCAAAAATTCAAAAAAATGGAAAAAGTAAAGTAACACATCGATTTCTACTAATTCGAAGGCGCTGAGTTCAAATAAGTACTCAGTTTTTTCATCCGACCCCTCTGAACCTCCCTATTAGCCCCAAAAAATGAAAAATAACGTGTGACCTGTCGTTTGTTAGGTTTTTGAGGGCACTGAGTTAGAATATTTTATTATTTTTTGGATTTGACCCTCCTAGCCCCCCCCATTTTGGGGTAAAGTGTGTTAAGAAAGGAAAATAGTGTGTGGCATATCGATTCTCACTAATTCTAGGACGTAGAATTTGAATATGAACTTACTTTTTGATCCGACCCCCTTCCCCGTGTTCTAACCTACCCCCTTCCCCAAAAAATCGTATTTTTTATTGATTTGCTTTCAAATACTGATCCATGCAAGTAATGAAAACATTACATGAACATATATGTTCAAAATTTGTTGAAATATTCAATTTCGTGTTGATCACTGACGACTTGATCGTATTACTTGCATGGATCAGAAATTATTGGGAGCAAATGAGTGAAAAAATACATTTGGGGGGGGGGGGTGTCTGAAAAATTGCATTATATTGCACTAAGGTACGACCATATTTGTACCAAAAAGAAAAATTTATGTCTTTTAGTTGTGAAATTAGAGCGATTTTAAAGTTTCGGGGGGGGGGGGTGGCTAGAAGGCGATGCAAAAAAATCTGAAAAATTCTCAAAAGTTGGTTACTACTTCCCGAGTATACCACATAAAGAGCATTTTCCTGATAACATGGTGAAATCGGCCCTTGAACCACTCGGGACAAAAATCACCTAAAATGTTGGCATTGGTGTAAAACCACTCCAAAAAAAATTTCAACCCCCCACCCAAGTTACAGTGCCATATATGCTGGAAATTCAATATTTTCCATCTCCGAAAGAGGTGGACCAAAAATTTTGAAATTTTCATGTTTATTTGAGTGTCTTTCGACATACTTAATCTGCCCAAAATTGTTTTTTTTTTTTTGGAAATATCGACCTGAAAACTCCTTACAGAAAAGGTGGAAAAACATCGAAAAAACGTGTTTTTCATGAATTTTATTTTTTTTGACCATGTTTCACCCATTTTTGGGCATCCCAAAATACATATATGGCACATAAGGATGTAACGAAATTTTGGAGCAAAAAAAATTTCGTGACTCACCCTCCCCCCTTTTTTGACGATTTTTCGAAATTTTCAAATTGCGGAAAACCTTGGAAAATTCAGGAAATTTTTTTTGAAAAATTCTCAGGCAACATCTACAAAGTACCTATATTCTATGAAAATTTCAAAATTTTTGGTCCACCTCTTTCGGAGATAGAAAATATTGAATTTCCAGCATATATGGCACTGTAACTCGGGTGGGGGTGGGGGTAGGGGGTTGAAAATTTTTTGAAGTGGTTTTACACCAATGCCAACATTTTAGGTGATTTTTGTCCCGATTGGTTCAAGGGCCGATTTCACCATCTTATCAGGAAATGCTTTTTAAAAATTTTTAGTTCATGAAGTTCCAAAATATGATTTTTTGAAGAAAAATCGATATTTTTGGAGGTGGAGTTTCAAAAAGTAGCTCTTAGGTCGATTCACCTATCTTAACCCGGGGCATCCTTTACGAGGCCCCCTCCTCCCCCCTCTGGGTTAAATGGAAAATGAATGATCGTGGTAATGTGAATAGACCATCAAAAAGAAACACGTAAAAAAAATAAAGCAAAATTGGAAGACCCTTAATTTTTGGTTCGAGTTGGTACGGAATAGCCCAATTATAATTAAAATTTTGCACAGGCCTACCTGCAATATCCACTTCAAATTATCGCATCTCGCGACAAGACTCCAATTAAAAATCAAGCTTCTAATTAAAAGAAATTTAAACCAATCGTTCCGACGAAATCACCTCCGAACAATTTCTCAAACTTAATAAAAGCTCGGCGACATAATATTCCATATTTATATCACAAATCGAGCACCGGAATCCGATGCAACAAATCAGATCAAATAACTTTCTCGTCGACTTCGCCAACAGAACCGCACCGCAAACTTGATACCGTTGTGAGGCTTTTCAGCGAAAAACCAAATACCTATTTTTGTTACACTCGAGATGACTCGTTACAATGAGAAAATTCTACAGTAACTCGATTCAAATTCTCATCTCCGGCACGCTACAAATAATATGAAACTTATCTCGAGCAGAGGTATCGTTACACGCGAACTCATCTTTTTTCTATCTGTATAAATATATATACATAAAAAAAACAACGTTGTTTTGGTAAACGTACTATATTGCACAATAAATCATTCTGACTCGTTAACAAAATTTTCGCGATAAAAAGTAAACATAATCTTTATGCTAGGTAATAAAATCAAACGCAGAAAATAATTTACTATAAATAAATGAAATTTTTCATAAATTAAGGAAGGAAAAAATGAAACGAAAAATATTTTCCATACATGACTAGGAAAAGTTAATTAAAAAGTGGTAAAATTTTCATCGATTTAGCGCGATATAATGAAGAAAAATTCTTACAAATTATAATTACAATCTAAAAAAACAAAGCGTATCACAATTATTTCAAAAAAATTCATCTTCGATCTTACATTCTATACATTCCAAAGCCATATTTTACTGAGAAATTCCTACAAATTGAAAATTTCATTTCTCATTTTTACACATCTGGTTGGAAATTGCAAAAATACCTAATTGAAAATGAGATCGTCTCGGGGACCAGCATTAAAAGGTTGAATAATGAACATAATGTACGACTATGTGAGATTGATCAGGGAGCACATCTCACTATCTGAGACCAGTTTACGAAAAACTATCCAGTTTGGGATTTTTTTATACGGTGTTTCGTCGAAAATTGCAAATATTTCGCCTGCTGATGCATCGATCTAAAATTAACTCGTGCGAGAAGGATTGCCGAACTTGAAAATTCGAGGAGCGAATTCAAAACCATAAAGGGGTTGATTTTCAAGGTAAGTGCTGATAGAAAGATATTGAACTTTTTGCAATAACTGCTCAAAATTTTGATCAAAATTTCAGTTTTCTTCACAATATTTCAGACAAAACCCAAAATGAGAATGAGAAAGTAAAAAAATTCAAATTTTGGGGGTAAAGATAATTTTTGAGACATTTGGCAGCACAATGTGACTTTTCTCACCAATTTTAACATAGATTTGTTTTGAAATTGTCAATCTATGGAATATGGAACGGAACCAAATTTTTGGCGATCGAATTTTGGAGACCAATGTTATGATGAAATTTGGGTTGACTTGAAAAAAAAACTTCGGAGGTGATTTGTTCTTAAAAAATTAAATATTTCTACCCTTTTTTCATTTATTTCAAAAAAAAAATAAATGAAAAAAGGGTAAAAATATTCATTTTTAACAATCTGCTGCAAGATTTTCAAAAAAATTACAATTTTTACCAAAAGCCAACCAGGACTAGAAATATGAAAAGGAATTTTCGGGACACGTTGAATTTAAAAATATTTTGAAATTTGATTTTTTTTCAATGTAGAAAGCATAATTTGTAAATCTATTGAAAAATTTTCAAGAAATGCTAAATTTTACCAAAAATAGGCAAATCTGACCACAACATAATATGAGGCCAAACAGAAATGGACATGATTCGAATCATCTTGAGAGATGTGATTCGTGATTTATAATTCGAACCACTTTGTACATGATTCAGAAGGTATCGAATTAAACAAAAAATGGTTGACTAAGTCAAAAAAAAATTCAAAAATTTTGTGTTTTTTTCTCATTTAATTTGAGAATTTGAATTTGAATTTGACATTAAATTGTGTTGTAAGGTTGTGACCGTTTTGTGAATATTTTTTTTCACATTCAATAAAGGCTGTTTTTAAAAAAAAGTGATTGTGATTCGAATCATCAATTCCATGATTTTTCCCATTCCTGGACCCAAAAAATTATACAGGGTTATCAAAACATGTTGAATTTTAAAATAGATATTTCGAAATTGGAATTTTTTTTCAATGTTAAATGCATGTGACAAACTTAATGTAAGATTGTGGTTGAAAAATTATTTTATCAGTTTTCTGGTGTCAGACAAAATATTAAAATAGTAAGAAAACTAACAGATATTAAAATTGCTTGGAAATTTTGAAAATTAGGAAAAAAAAGGTTGATTGCTTAGTAATGATACAACCTTCAAACTAACTTTTCAAATTCTTGATAAAATTTCTCAACAGAATCGATAATGAAAAATTTTTGAAAGGATTTTTGGGTCATTTGTGAGCGAAATTAAATCTTCAGCCCAGTTTTTTTTCGAATCAATTTCCAACAAGGATACAAAAAACCAAAAAAAATTGCCAACTTGGCATTTTTTTTGAAACCAGGACGGATATGCTGCCAATTATTGAAACTGAGAAACACTACGAGGCTGGAAAATTTTCGAAGCTCTGTAGATCAATCTACTTTAAAGTTAGATAAACTCGAGTAAAACAAGAAGAAATTTCGATCGCATTCTCATTTTTCTAATTCAATTCAAAACAGAAAAAAAACTAAGAAATTTTCGTCCTCGTTTCGTTCGAGTTCGCCACCTTCGCCAAATTTACCTAGTTCAAGAAAAGGGCATTTCATGTATTTTTGGAAGTCACATTTATTCAACTTTTAGCCTTTGCTTTGCTCGTTCAAATAGGACGAACAGTTCACGATAATAACTCGAAAAGCCTCATCACTTTTTATTCCACCCACCCCTTTTCTCTCTTCCTACCACCCAAAAATTCTGAATAAACCAGGGTCTAGAAAACTTGAAAAAATCGCCCAGAAAATCTGGATAAGCCAAGGAAAATCAACTTTTAAAAAATTATCATTATTTTGTTCCACTTTTCTGGTGGGAGGGGAAGAGTAGAGAGTCGTCGGAGAACAAGAAATATTAATCTGCAAAAATCTGAAAAATTCAATAAAAAAAATTTCTCAATTTGGCAAACCCAAACATGGTGTCTACTGGATCTGCAAAATAAAAATTCTTGCTATTTTCTGAATTTTTCTTGCCATTTTCGAGTCATTTTTATTGCCTCAAAAGCTCTGGTGCAATAAGGGGGTCATTTGGCCTCAAGTGGAACTTTGTCAAAATTCTCACGCCATTCGATTTGCCTTGGTAGAAGATGATTTTAGAGCGCATGAGCGAATTTTCATCTCACCCCTGGAGGGGGAGGGGGAAAGACTGGGGCCTAAAATACGCAATTTTCAAGCTAAAAACTCTTTAAAATTCTTCCTTTGCCAGTTTTCAACCGATTTTTTTCAAATTTGGCACGCAGGTAGAGATACTTGAAGACAGTGCCCTGAAATTTTTTCAGATTTTTTGACCACTTTAATGACCTTGAATTTGACTTTGAAAATTTCAAATCGCCTTGGGAGGCACAGTTTTGATGCTGTGTCAATTTTTTTTTCAATTTAAATTTCTCAATGTATTTCACACTCCTGAGAATTTTTTCAGATTTTTTCAAGTGGTGGAAAGTGGTCACATATTCAAAAAACTGTGTAATTCATCGTTTTTGTTGCTTAAAATCACTATTTTTCATCAATTTTTCATTTTTTATAGTTTCCTGCTAAAAATATAATTTTTCACTCTCCGTATCCCATTCCCACTTTTCTTTGTTCATCCGAGGTTTTTTGTAATAATTACCTAAGAAACAATATGACAAGAGGTTCTGCCTGGTCCCAAAGTGCGCCGGATTCCCCTGAGACGGGTGACCCCTCCCCCTCCCCTCAGTGGATTTTTTGCTTATTATTTGAAGAAATATAATCTATGATTTTTTAGTATTGGTAGGTACATCTACATACATTCAAATTTTCAAAATGGAACCCAAAAATCAGTTTTAAAAAAAAAGATTTGTGACATAAAATGAACAGTTGCATCAGTTGACTTGAATTTTTGAATTTTGATGAATTACACGGTTGTTTTGGATATTTGACCATTTTCCACCACTTGAAAAAATTCTCAAAAGTGTAAAATACATTTAGAAATTTAAATAAAAATTTTTTTTGAGACAACGCCAAAACTGTGCCTCCCAGAGCAATTTGAAATTTTCAAAGCTGTCAAATTCAAGGTCATCAAAGTGGTCGAAAAAATCTGAAAAAAATTCAGGGCACTTTCCTTAAGTATCTCTACCTACATGCCAAGTTTGAAAAAAAATCTGTAGAAAACTGGCAGAGATAGAATTTTAAAGATTTTTAGCTTGAAAATTGCATATTTTGGGGCTCCCAGCCCCCAGGGGTGAGATGAAAATTCGCTCATGCGCTCTAAAATTATCTTCTACCAAGGTAAATCGAATGGCGTAAAAATTTTAACAAAGTTCCACTTGAGGCCAAATGACCCCCTTATTGCACAAGAGCAGTTGCCAAAAAAAAGAACCTCGTTTTTATGCTTCGATTAAAAAATTCAAAGAAAGAGGAAAATATTGAAAATTTTTGCTTCTTGCAGTAAAATAATTAAAATTCATGCTATTTCCTGGATTTCTGGCTACTAAAGTGAAAATTCTTGCTATTTTCTGAATTTCTGTCTACTAAAGTGAAATTCTAACTATTTTCCAAGTTTCCTTGTTTTTCTTGCCAGCAAATACCAATTTCGAATCGATAAATTTATCCCTTCAATTTCACATATTGGCAAACCTTCATACACGAGTTCAATTCCGGTTGCTGCATCAGCACCGAAACATTCGAAACATTCCACAAAACATCCAGTACAATAAAATGAAAAAAACGATTGGTAGAGTGGGACGAAGGGAGCTTTTTCAACCAAAAACCACAAAAACTCATATTTTGACAAAGGCACCGCATCTGCAGAACCCCTCAATCAATAAAACTGCAAAAAATCACCAACTCGGTTTATTTTTACGCCAGTTGTACTTCATCAAATTTTGGCACCAAAAATCCCCTCTGAGCCAAAACATCTCCATTTCTCAATCCTTCCCTTCTCCACTCGAGAATCCAGCCACTTCCACGTAATCACCAAACAACCACAAAAAATCCTACATAAGTACCATCGAACAACATAAAATAAAAAATAACATTCAAGTTATATCACGATTGGGAAAAATGAGTACACTAAAAAAAAGAAAAAAGAAAAACTATATAACGCATCCGCGTGCAAACCTTCCTCAGCTTCGCCTCTGTAGCAACCTCGTAAAACGCAATAAACCCTCAAAAATATATAAAAAATACGTGACCATGTACAAATTACAAAATACACAAGAAAATAAGGCGAGAAAATACATAAGTACAAAAAAAAATTCGACTTTTTTCTCACTCGAAAAAAGAACAACAATAAAAATTACAACCAATTGTGCATAAAATAATTCACAGATGAGAAGAATTCCTATTTCAGGCCAAAAAATGGCCCGATATATTCAACTTGGTGTATATTATCGTCTTCCAAACGACTGCCATATCTTCTCTTTAAAAATCAACGAAACAAGGAGAAACTAATTCTAAAAATATAAATTCTCGTAGGCTGGTGATTTTCCTATTTTCACACTTCAATTATCAAATACTCGAATTAAATAATAATTTTAATCAGATTCCCTCCCTTCGTCTCTCACCAGGGGACAACGACTCTTTGGCATCGACGAATCCTTTTCAGTGTAAATAAAAACCAAAATTCGCTTCAAACGAAAGAGTTTTCACTTCGATTTGTTCTCTTAATTACACGTCGATTTCGTATCGATTAAAAATCCTCCAATCCCCCTCATCCTTCGAATTCCACTAATCGTTCAATTTCATTAGGCACCGACGTAATACGCGGTATGATATTTCGATTAATGAAAAATTCACCAAATTAGCTTTCCCCTGCTTCTTTCGTTAAAACGTAACGTGGTTTGAAAAAGACCGACGGGTCCTTTAAATTAAAAATTTAACCGACGTTGAAAATCTGTACGTCGGATTCGTCGAAAAGATTTTTTACGTTTTCGTCGTCGTAATCGCATAAAGGAAAAAAAATCCTGGCAGACGGATAAATTGCTTTCGTCAAATAAATGAAAAAATACCATCTTGGTATCACGTATGTATAAGTATCGTAAATTTAACCCTTTTTTTCATCTTTTCGGTTCTCATCTGGCGGCTCAATATATTTTCAAATCCAAACGAGCTCTCATTTTGAGGACATCGTTACACCAGGACCACGTTCCAACGTTCAGTTCAATTTTTAGCTCGAAAAATTGGTATAAAATATTCAAAGGTATACGAAAATACCAAAAAATTCCAAAAAAAAAGGTCGATTCGATGCGATAAATAAAGACTGGGCGACGCTATGGAAAGCATGCATCATAATTCTACGCAAGCCCCTTTCCATCCGAAAAAAATAGGTACGTTATGTGCAGTGGTAACCTCTTTGAAAAAAATTTCTTCTCGATTCTTATCTCGAGAGGTAAAAAAAAAATTGAAAAAATAAAAGGTAACTAAATTAACTACAGGGGGAAAATTTTTTACATTACGAATACGTTACTTATAATTAATCGTTCCTAATTTTAATGACTTGGTGCAGAACTCCATCACGATGATATTATTCGCGTATATCAATAAAATAGGTAAAACAATTTTTCAATAAAAATATCATAAGGATAAGAAGAAATACCAATAAACACGCCATAGACTTTTTCAAAGCAGAAGAAAAGGCATGTGCATTAAAGGAAAAATTAGAAAAAGGCATCGTACATCGAGGTGACCACGTTATCTGATCAAAAAAGCCAAAAATCGATATTTTTTCTTTTTCGACACCCCCCCCCCCAAAAAAAAAAATCCAAACACGATTTCGAGTAAATTTTTTCAAATGGAGATCTCCTCTCCAAAATCTGATGATAAATGTCACCTCGAATGATACAAATTCCTGAATAAATAACTCTAAAAAAGGGAAAAATAGGAAAAAATAAAAATAATTATAAGGAATTAAAATAGGAATAAAACTATTAACGTGGTAGATTCGTCCAAAAATTAAATTATATCCATATCTACGCCGTTGAATTATTAAAGCACGCGATGTACAAGGTGTCCAGAATTCTCACGTCAGTCACACAGAAAAAGTAGAAATTTTCGATGCCCAGAGCAAGACAAACCGGGAGCAGGGAGGAAAACTTCCTTCCCTGCCAATAATAGAAAATTAGCGTTTTTTTTTAGACAGAAAAATTAGGTTTGAATAGAAAATTTTTCAAATGCGATCATTTTTAATCATTTTTTCAGACGTAAGTATAGTGCTGGGGGATTAATCTATAAAATGGGTGACCAAACTTGATACACCAAATTTTTGAATTTTAATGATATTTCGTTAGATTTAAATAAACTTTGAAAAATGTCAATTAGATTCACTTAAAAAAACAGAAAATTTGGTCGAATTTATAAAACATTTTTATACAAAGAAGTTTGATCTTGTAAAATTTTGAAAATAAATTACAAACTTGAATTGATAAATTTATTAAGCCCAAGCGAAATGTAATTTGATACTGACACCTCGTCAAACTTGAAAAAATCCTGAAAATTTCTGAACCAAAAAGTCATCAAATCAGAAATCATGGCGAAATTTTTGAAGAAAAAAGTAACCAAAAAGTAACCAAAAGTAACCAAAAATTCAATTTTTTCGGGGGGGGGGGATTTTTTTTTACAGTTTTCTGCAAACATTTCAAAGATGAATCAACTGAAAAGACGTAAATAATTTCATTTATAAAATTCCTTCGTCAAAACAACAAACTAGCAAAAATCAATTTTTTCATTTTTGTCTTGAAGAATTTTGAAAAATAGCAATTTTTACGTGAAAACTTGAATTTTTGCCTGGAAGTGCCAAGAAAAAGTGACTTTTGAGGGGAAAAAAGTAACCAGAGTGACCTTTTAGACGTGAAAAGTAACCAAAAGTGACTGAAGTCGAAAAAAGTGACAAACACCCTAAAAAAGTGACCCGTTATGATGCCTGTCAAATTGAAAAAAATGACTCACGAACCCTAAAACAGGGGACAAAATTTGGCGAATTTATATTGAAATCTCATAAAATATTAAAAATTTATAGAAATTTAAAAGTCTAAATTTGAAAAACGAAAAAATTCGAATTTAAAAAGTCATCAAATTGAAAAAAATTCAAATGGTTCATTTATCTGACATATTAATGAAAAGTCATGCATAATTGCATAACCATGATTTAAAAATTGGCTTCAGAGTAAAACTTGTATTTTAGGAAAATTTTCCATTCTTTTCCCTTCTAATAAGACAAAAGTAAGTTCCATGGTCACACCTTTCCCCTTCCCCAAACTTCAACGACATTAATTTTAAAACTATGAACAAAAATGTGGGTCGTTTTCAAAAAATATAAATGTTTTTTTTTCAAATTTCTATGAATTTATGGAGATGTTTCTGAGGTTTCTTCGAATCATTACAGACTACAGAGAGAATTTTAAACGTTTGATATTTTTTTCAGCGTTTTAAAAAAATACCTCAAATAAAATTAAAATGGTTCTAGTAGTGAATTTTTTAAAACAAAATGCAGAAATAATTCAAAATGACAAGAAATTTTTTGAAATAACGTTCAAATTGTTTTTAAAAAATCATAAAAATAGTCCAAAATGGTATAAAGGACGAAAAAAACTTAAAGGAAATGAAAAAATTTAAAGCATCACAAAAATATTGAAATTTGGTTAAACTGTGTGAAAAAAACGAGAAATTGTTAAAATTGCAATGAAGATTGATGATGTTTTAAATCCTGGTAAAAATTCCACGAAAACGTCAAAAAAGTGTGGGAAAATGTGCAACGTCTCAAAAATTTTTAAAAATTGATTCAGAATTACTTGAAATGTGGAATAATTTTCCTGATACTTTGACAGGCAAAAAAAAAAAGGCAAAGATCCATCCTAGGCCAGGGGGGGGGGCTCTTCCCAAATCAGTTGAGAATGACTTATAAAGGTTGAAAAAATAGCAATTTAAAATATCTATTGTCATTCTTCAATTTTTTATCATACAAATGTCGTTTTTTCCAAGTTTTTAATATTTTTGAATCCCTGATATAAAACAGGTCCATACCCCCCCCCCCTATATTTGTCTAAATTCGGTTCTGTAATTTTTGTTTTTTTTTTTAGAAGCAATTTCACCGAAGTTGCATCTACATTTGAGTACTTTCAACAATTTTTATGTTAAATTTGAACGACCATCATTATTTTATTGATATTTATTTTCCTTTAACGAAGTTTGCAAGTGACTTGAACATTTTTTCACGAATTTCATATTTTTAAAAAAAAATCTGGAAATGAAGCAGTTTTTCATCTCGAGTAATTTTGAATGAATTTTATAACTACAAAATCACCAAATTTCACGACAAAAACATCAAAATTTACGACATTGTTTGGCTTTTTTTAAATTTGGAACATTTGAAAAATATTTAGAAAACGTATTATTTCATTTCACCAACTTCCGTTGAAATTTCATCAATTTTTTCATCACTTTTTATAAAGTTTAATAACTATTTTCACATTTCACATAATTTTCAAGACTTTTTAAATGAAGAATTGCAATTTCCCAATTTTCGAACACTTTTTGTGATAGTTCAAACGATTTTCATGTCCGCCAAATGATTAAATTCGAGTAGCAAAACATATTTTTAGGAAAGTTCAAATTCCAGGTCATTTGATCTAAAAATCCATACCTATTCTAAAATTCGACCAAGTCTATCCCCTCTCACCCTCCCCTGTCTTCAAACCTTTAAAAAATCCAAACTACACATTCGAAACTTTTCCATTAAACCATCCGACAAATTTTTCGAATTTAAATGCAGTCAAAAAAAATTCACCTTCTCAAAAAATTGAAATTATTTCAAGGTTCGGCAAATCTGCTCAAATTTTCAAAAAAATTTCATCAATAAGTATAAAAATATAGCGAAAATGTGAACAAAAAATAAATAAGATGAAAAAAATTCAAAGTTGAACGAATTTTTAATCAAAAACGCCAAACTTTCAAGCCAATGCGACGCTTTTCCAGCACTTCTTTCGTATTTAGCACCGTTTCGTCTATTTCAGGACATTCCCACTTCAACTACTCGCAGCACGACTTGCGAACACCTCATCACCGGACACCTTGCACACGAAACTTCCGGAGAAAAAAAACCACTAAAAAACCTCCAAAATTGAGATGAAAATAATAGAAAAAAATTAACATTAATTCTGTTTTTATCTACGCCCGGTGCGTTGATAAAAATCAGCAATGACATGGACGGCGTGCGATAGTGGAATCATCCAAAAGAGAAAAAAAAATCATACTTATTTTAATCTTAATTTAAAATCTAAGTACGCTTAAAAATACGACGAAATGAAGAGGTAATATCGGCGTACCTTCGCGCCTTCGTTTCGATTTCTCTACGAAATGAAAAAGAACGAATATAAAAATTGAAAAAGATACGATATCAAAAAAAAAAAAACACTTCGGAATAAATGCAGGCTACGCGGTACGCACCCTATCCCTTTGCGAGCTTCATCGAACCGCCATAATGTCGCCAAATCGCCGCCATTATAATTAATAAACGCAGATGAAACAGGAGGGAATAAAAATCAGAAACGAATTTCTACCCCAGCGTTTAACCGCAAACCTTTTCCTGGGCGAACGAAAAGAAATTCGTTTTCGATAAGGCGTATTTCTACAATCCTAACGAATTCATATGAAAGCGTCGCCACGTCACGCCACGTGACCCGTTTTTTTTTCAAAATAGAAAAGAGAAAAACTTGAAAAGAAACCTTATTGCGTTCGAAAATTTATAAAGTTTACTCGCGCCACCGTCTCGTCTCGTTCGTCTCATCAAACAATAAGTAGAATAATGAATTTTAAAACGACCTTTTTACTCGTCGACGTTCGTTGCTCCTCTCGCTTGCTTTCCACTCGGCCACGCCACTTGGAGTAATTATAATGAACAATACGACGAAATAATTGAAAAATAAAAACCCTACTTACGAGCTAAAAATATATAAGTATAAAATTCGCGAGCTCGAAAAAACCGCGTGAAATACCCAAATGATCGTCGAATTTCAACATTTTAAATTCGCATTATTCAGATATACGTTTCGAACGTATAAGGAAAATCGTATAAATTGATCTCCGGTAGGGTGAAAAATAGATCAAGTTGAAATTGGCCTATCCGGCGATGAATCTTGGTAAGATTCACCGAGATGTAAAAATATTGAACGTTGGTACCTCGAGGACGATTTGGAGAATGGCGAATGAAAATATTTTTCGATTTTTCAAAAGCTCAGCACCAACGGCGACTCCAATTGTCAACTTGGCGAACGAGATTTATCTTCTTCCGAATCGTTTGACGAAATTCGTATCGCTTGGTACCACTGATTCGTTAAATCGGTCATCTGCGTCTTGCAGTCTTTCAATTCCTAGGTGACAAACAGAGAAAAAAAAAGGAAATTAATGTAAATTGACCAAAATGCAAATTCAACAGCTTTATTCATTCATTAAATACGAACTAATAAATCCTAAATATAAATTGAATCGTTCGCAAACGAATGCCGGCATATTTCTCCAAAATTTCTAAAAAAAAAGTGACTTTAGTGACCTTTTGGAAATGAAAAAGTGATCACAAAAGTGACTTCGTGAATGAAAAAGTGACCGAAAAGTGACCATTTTTTCTTGAATTTTGATGCTTCATGGATCAAAAGAGAAAAATTTCCTCAATCATTCTCAATTTTTACCAATTTTTCTAAGCTTCTGGCCAAAAAATGTTCGAAACTTGTCAAAAGAATTCTTATTTCTTTTTGGTTGTCAGATTGATCTAATTTTTAGATAATTCTAATTAAACAGAGGTTGAATTGGGCCAACATTCACTTAGAAAGCCCGAGCTAGCCCAGTACTGGTTTATCTGGTTTATAAATTTGAATTCTTCAATTCTTTTTCATTTCAATTTTATTTCTAAACACAAAAATAAATTCATTTTATAATAGATACAAATCCAAATTTAAAATGAAAAATCTTCTCGCACTTCATTTGCCTAATTCTTGGCAAATATTTAAGGCCAACAAATTTAAAAAAAAAGTTATGTATTGGTTTACAAATTTTTTTGGAATTATCATTTTTATGAAACCCATCCATGGCGCCCGAAAAATTGACTTTTTTGGTAAAATAAAGCTAGAAT
This sequence comes from Pseudococcus viburni, assembly GCA_033439095.1. Lineage (NCBI taxonomy): Eukaryota > Metazoa > Arthropoda > Insecta > Hemiptera > Pseudococcidae > Pseudococcus > Pseudococcus viburni. Next base: position 841,017 of record JAVBJF010000018.1, read on the forward strand.
CACCAGTTTTCAGTATTTACCAAAAATGAGATTTCGACGTCGAAGTTCAAATTTTTTCCAAGTTTAAATTCTTCAAATTCACTCAATTCTCATTTTTTTCAAAATTTTACCCGATTATACAATTTTTCCAGCTGTAAATTTTTTTCAATTAAAATTTTTTCAAAATTTTTCCAATTTTGATCTTCTAAAAATTTCTTTCACCAGGGTGTCCACTATATTTTAGAAAATGATTTTTCCTAACTTTTCCAGGTTTTCCAGGCCAATTTGTCGAATTTTTCCAGCCCTTTCAAATATGGCATTCGTAAAGTCGGGGGTAGGGTAAGTTTTTTCGCGAAGTACTAACATCCTGAAATTTTGCATAAGAATGATAAAAATGCATGGGGCCTAACATTTTTTTTTTCAAACCCACTAGGTACTTTTGACGAGATTTTTAAATGTTCTTCTTCAAGCCAAAAAAAGATTCAAATTCAATTCTAAACATTTTTGAACCCACTCAACTCCCCCTCACCACCAAAATTTGAAAATTTGAATTTATTGCAGGAAAAATTTCAAATAAAACGCAAAATTTAAGCATTCAAAGCAAAATTATAAAGTTTTGAAAAATGAAACAATTTAAGCCAGGGTGTCTACCAAATCAAACAAATGAAAATTCGGATTTTTCCGGGCTAAAAATTCAAAAAATTCTTCACATTTTATTGCCTACTCCCCTTCCCCCTCTCAAAAATGAAAAACACATACCTCAAATTTATAAATCCATTTATAAACGTGTTGAGCCCGAGCGAAATGAGGACGAAAATTTTTGTGAAAAAAATATTTTTTTGATCGAAAATCGGAGAAATCTGTTCGGGTTCGGGGTGAAGAACCTGTAACTTTTTTTGGGCATTCCAGGCATTCTTCCGCAAAACAGTCACATCACTGGGGTATCGGTAATACTACAATGCCATCCAAAATGTAATATTCAACTTTTTTCAAGGGAACAAAAATCGTTTTTTCGTTTTTTTAATGATTTCTTCAAGTTTTTAAATTTTTGGTCGAGGAAAGTTACAAAAAGTGACCAAAAGTCACTAAGTATAAAGTTTTTGGAAAAAAGTGACTTTAGTGACTTTTGATGAAAAAAGTGACTTTAGTGACTTTTGATTTAAAAAAAGTGACTTTAGTGACTTTTGATTAAAAAAAAGTGACTTTAGTGACATTTGATGAAAAAAGTGACCAAGTCACTAAAAAGTGACCAAAGAAATATGTCTACGAATGCTCAAATTATGAACAAGTTGTTTCTGAAAAACATACAAATTTTTTTCGAAAATAACGAACAATCGAATTGACGAATAAATAGGCCGATGAATCGGTCGCGAATGATTCGCCAAATTTCTAAACGATTCATTCGAAAATGAATTTTGAAAAATTACAAACAAAATAAATGAGAACAATCATTCGCGAACGAATCATCAAACTACGCGCAAATCGTTCGTGAACGAATTATTGATTTTCGAAACAGATGATCGTTTACGAACGTTTCGTGAAATTCATTAAATCAGACATCCCAGCCCAGCCAAAATTTTTAAAAAAAGTAACTTTAGGAACCTCTGACAGTCGAAAATTTAACCAAAAAAGTCCAAAAAAGTCCAAAAAAGTTATATTTTTTTTGAATTTTAATTCATGATTTTACCTAGAAAATGTAAAAAAGTCATTCGAATTTTTACTTGGAAGGTTCGTAATAGGGTCATCCCACATCAGTTCGTGCGCAAAGTGGTAGGGGAGGTCGGCGATTTTTTTCATTTTTTTAATGTGGGTAGACCTCGATGAGAGATGACGAATGCTGCAAACCGCAGCTCTCAAAGTTTTTTTGGAGGGCTGCCACGAGCATTTAAAGTTTTGAGATAAAGTTGGATATGTAAATTTGGGGCGTGGATAACTCGAAAACCATGATGGGTTGAAAGTTGAAACTTTTTCTAATGTGTAGGACCTTTGAAGAGCTTTTTGACGATTTTTTGAAAATCAGTGTTGCCACTTTTTTTTAACACGAAAGATTAGCTGTAAAAGTTGAAAAATGACATTTCCCTATGATGTCAATCGCCAAAAATTCTGAAAAAAATCTGTAAAGTACAACTTTACATGCTGATTAATATATTAAGGCTGTACTTTAGTAGGTAAATGAGAGGTAAATGAGTAGGTAAAAATGAAGAATTTTTGATAACGTTTTGTGAGAAGCTGAATGAACGGATTTATTTCATTTTTGGATTATATTGTTCAGGAAGGTTATAATAATGGTGCTTTATCACTATTTTTTTGAATAATTAATTAGCTGAATTTATTACTTTACTCTGAAGTTGGCAAATTTACGTCACTTTTCACTCATACATCATGCAGTTGAAAAGTAGTAGGTGGGGAAAAAAAATGATGACACACCCTTCAAAATGATCTTGTAAAGCTATGTACAAAATTTGAAATAAATTTATTCATTATTGACAGAGTAATCCGAATTTTAAAAATGTACAATTACGTACTGATATTGATAGTGGCGTTGAGAAAATTTTGTTTTGTTTACATTTTTTAGTTGAACCATTTTCAATATAGGGGGCGTATCAATAGTTTTTATGAAAATCCTATTTAAGGATGGAAATAATCGTTCTGTCGGTTATTATCAACAATTTTCAACAAGAATTACAACTTACAACAACAAACTTATCAATACGGATGCGAAATGTCTATTTTTGAAATCGAAAATTAATTTATAAGTAATGAATTATTAAAAACGAAGTGAAAATAAAAAAGTGCTTTAAAGGTGTACTTTCATGTATAGCTTACATACTAGGTATCAATTATGTAACTCAAAATTTAAAAATTTCGCAAATGACAACTTAGCAATACGAAAATAATTTGATAAAGACTTTATTTTAGTGCAACTGCAAACTGTAAGTTTATTTTAGAACGTGGCGTTTAGAGAAAGAAGCATGAAAGTTGGTATGATGAACATTCGTATATTTCGACCTCCGTGAACACGAATATGTCATTTCTTTTAAAATTCGATGACTAAAAGTGCCCCAAGTTTTCAATTTACCCCCTTCTACTCAACAATATGTATGAAAAATGCCTCGAAAACTCAGTTTTTTGGCCCGTACACCTCATACAATGGCTAGGAACAATTTTTTAATACAATATTCGGACAGCAGAGGTCAACCCCGATTAATTGACTTGCTTCCGAGCTTCACATATCTTCCAGGGGAGGAGTAGAAGGTGCCACAATATTCCCGATTTCGAGGTTTTTTTAGATTTTTGAATATTTTGTTCTCCTTACGTATTATAAAGGATTTTGAACCATTTAGATTTCCGGAAATGGCAAGCTGACACCTCGACTAATGAATATAGATATTTGTGAAGGCTCCTAGAGTCGTGATTGGAGATATAGGGGTTCAAAATTTCGATAAATTTGTTGCTTTTTTGCATAACTAATACACTGTCTCTGTTGACATAAGTATATATTTTGAAATATTCGATACTCTATATTGATTGATATGACGTTCAACTTTTCATATTTTTAATGAATCGCCCCGTTGTCTCCACTTGGATCCCTAAGAAGGGGATCCTGTGTAGTGGAAACAATGTATTTATTATGGCGTGTAATATGTCTAAATCTACATTTTTGAGGTCGTAAAACACAAATTTGCCAATGTATTTATGTTTGGGAGCAAGGGGTAGGTGAGGATAGATTGTAATACAACCTCAAAAGCGCAAAATTTCACATTTTTCACACTGAAAAGACAGAATTTTACTTTTAACCCCATCCATCTCCACATACCCCTTGCTCCCAAAAGTAAAAACATAAAATATTGCCAAATTTTGTATTTTACGACCTCAGAAATGTAGATTTAGCCATAGGTATTACACGTTATAATAAATAAATTGTTTTCACTCTGCAGCATCCCCTCCTTAGAGATGCAAGTGGATACAATGAGATCTGTATAAGCTACCCCTTAGAACTACCTTCGGTTCATATAGGTAGATACAAAATTCGCGAAAATAGGTAATTATTAGAAAATTTAATTTTTTTGAACTACTCACCCTCTCACCTCACCCTCTCACCTCACCCTCTCATCGGGAAGGGGTAAGAAGGTTCTAATTACAATGCGATTCATAAATATGAAAAGTTGAGCGTCATATCGGATATAGGATATCTATCAAATATTTCAAAACATACTTACGTAGTACGTCTACGTACTATATGTCAACAGAGACAATGCATCAGGTATGCAGAAAAGCTAGAACTTTATAGAAATTTTGAACACCCTATATCTCCAAACGGACTCTGGGAGCCATTACAAATTCCTAGTTTTATTAGTCAAGGTGACGACTTGCCATATCCAAAAATCTATTAAATGGTTCAAAAATCCTTTATATTGAGCACAGAGACAAAAGCATTCAGAAAAAACTCTAAAAACCTCAAAATTGGGAATGTTATGGCACCTCCTACTCCTACTCCTCCCCTTGAAGACGTGGGGTTTGACCTTTACTATTCGAATATCGTATAAAAAATTCGTTTCTGGCCATTGTGTGAGGTGTAGGGGCAAAAAACTGAGTTTTCGGGGCATACCATTAATTATAACGGAGGTTATTGCAGTATTCAATAACCTCTCCTATAATTAAAGGTATAGGAGTTGAAATTCTTGCGGTGACTTTTTTTAGAATTCCCTACCAGCACGTATGAAAAATTACTCTTCACTGGTATAATTTTGGGTACTTTCAACTTCGTATTTCCATCATTTCCAAAAATATCGTGAATATTGGAAAAATAGGCGTTTTCACCCTTAATTTTTGGGCAAAAAAGTGAGTGTTTTCGAAAAAAAACGAACCTGTCTGATAGGAAATTACACGTAGAACATGATTGTTTATTATTTGAAGAGATATTCACAAAAGTTTTGATTTTTTCAAAACATGCTGTAAATTGTTGAAAAATAGGTGTTTTTTACCCTCAATTTTTGGTCAAGGAAGTGAGTGTTTTTGAAAAAAAAAAAAAATTCTGATAGGAAATTACACGTAGAACAAGATTGTTCATAACTATTTTTCAACTTTGAGGTTTATTTGAGGAGATATTCACGAAAATCGAAAATCCGGTTTTGAGCAGACATTTACCCCTCCCCTGGGGGTAGCAGAGGGTTATTGGGGGGGGGGTGCCCATTTTAGTACGTTGTGTAGTAGACCATTACGAACGTAAAACGTGAAAAAAATCAGGATTGAATTTTTGGGGGTTTAGTACATTTTTTATCATTTGCCTGAACTATTACGTGATAGACAAAATTTCACGCTCTACGATTTATGTTCTGTACAATTTTTCGTAGGATTCTTCTAGTGTTCCAGTGCTCATAAAATTAACTTCAGAGTTGTTACGAATAGGAAATATTGAAATTAGGGTTCAAGGTTCATTACAAAAAAATTAATTTTCTGGGAAAATCAAACCTTAAAAAAAAACATGAACAGAACATAAATTGTAGAGCGTGAAATTTGCTATCTATAAAGTTCAAATTCGTTTTCTTTTAGAAAGCTTAGTTTTCGAGATATTTCCAATAAAAGATGAAAGTTGAACTTTTGATTGAAATATCTCGAAAGCTTAGTTTTCTAGAAAAAACCTATTGGACTCTGCGGAAAGGAAATTTTACGCTCTGCAATTTAGGTTCTATTCATTTTTTTCGCAAACCCCTTCCTTTACCCAGAAAATTGACTTGAAGTATCAACATAAAAAAATTTAATCAAAATGCACGCGTTCGATCGAAAAAAAATAACGATGAAAAAATCTTGTTCGCTATCCCTCAGAAATTCGTAAATCGTAAACTCAAGCGAAAATAAATTAATTATTAGACCCGATGGAATGGAATGTCAACTTGACAACTACGCCTCGTATATACAGAATGAAGTGTTCCTGTGGTAGTGAGGTGATCAACGCAGCATTGCGCACGCATAATTTTTGACCATCAGCTGTAATTTCAAATTTGGAAAAAAAATCCTTGTATTTTTCGTTCATTTGAACAAATCAGTTTTCGTATTATCAGTAGAACAAAAACTTTAGTTTTAAGAAAGAAAATTTGCAACCAAATATTTTTGAATAAAAATCAACAATTACCTATTTTCTGCGATTTTTGGAAGCTAAAGTACAGCCTTAAAAAATTGGGGTGACGTTATTTCGTATTTTCGAGGGGAAAAACAAAGATTGGAAGAAAATACAATTTTTTTTTCAAAGGTCAAAATTGTGTAAATTGATTTTTTTTTTGTTAATTTTACACCATATTCAAAGAAAAAGTCGGTAAAAGCATTTTAACTCCATTAAACACCCGTTAACATGTGTGAAAATGCAGAGTTATTAAATGTTAACTTCAAAAGTTGAAAAAGAAAAACATTTTGATTATAAACAAATTTTTGGGGCTTAAATAATTATTGAATTGAGTGACTCTGTCACAAAATACTCATCAACTCAACTTTAACTCAAGTTAGAAAGCTGTCATTTTTTCTAAAAAATTCTTTTCAACTCCAGATTTTTAGCGCGAAATTTTTTCCGAAATTTTTTCAAATTTTAACTCCAATTTTTTTGAATTATTTGCCATTTTGAATTTTTTTCAACTACTTTCAACACCGAAATTTTTCTCAACCTAAAATTTTCTCGAATTTTTTCACGTAGGTACTTTCTTGAATTGTATCTCAAAATTGTTTTCAATCTTGAAATTTTTCTCAAATTTCTGTCTACTAGGTACATATCAATTTCTTTGTATTTCTTTTTCGAACTCCCGACGTTTTTTTCCAATTTTTTTCAACTTTAAAATTAGACCATCGAGGGGAACCCGCAAAAAAATTTGAGCGCATTCGGAAAACCCAAGCTCAAAACCTACTCAAATTGACATGGAATGAGCCTTCATGCTTTTTGAGAAAAAATTGTGAAAATAGTAACCTAATAGTAACTTGCGAGAGAGAAGAGAGAAAGTAACATTTAGTAACCAAAATCGAAAAAAGTAACCAGTCGTGATGCCTGATTTTATGTCCATTTCGATTCATCCATGATAACAAATCTTCAAAATAACGAATTGCTCGCAAATTGAGATTATTTTGAAGCAGAATTATTTCAATACAAAAAACACCCAATTAATCAAAAAAAATTATTTTTAGTAAATTATCATCGGAAATCGAATCATTAAAAATCAAGATACCGAATTAAAATTTAAAACTGAATTTTCCGTAATTCAATTCTCCTTCTCAAAACCAAATCTCATATTTTTCACTTTTTTTTCCTACCTGAAAGTAATCATCCAATCAATCAACAATCATCGTATGAACTCAAAATATATAAAAAAATCCAAGAAAACAAACTTCAACACCCTCGCATTTTCACTTTTCCAAGTCCCACCTCACATCAAATCCCACCAACCAAATCGTTCCAATCCCCAAAATCTCTCATTTATACTTTTTTACGACGGACAACCCACTCAAAATTAATTTCCCTACATCGACTTCATCAACTTGATAATTTAACGAACCCACGTAATCAAGGAGAAAATTACCGATTATATTTTCAAGCTCGTTACCGAGCTATTTATTCTACTCCAACGTCCGATAGCCGACCGAAAATTTCGTTTCGATATTCAAATAATGCCCGCTTAATTTCAACCAATCTATACCATACGGGTTCTCATAATTGAATTATAATCGGGTTACTGGCCCTGGCTCATTATTTGCATCGATATACTCAACGTGGCAGGCCACTCGACCACCAGCACCATACAATGCAATAGTACTCATCATTTTGGCTCTTCTATGCAGCTTACTCACGCCATTCGTCATTTCTCCTCTGTACTCGTAGTATATATACAGACATTTTAGCTAAAATAAGGCCCTAACCCCAAAAAAAATTAGTAGGAAGAGAAATTTTCGTATATAAGCTCAGTAAGGTATGTACTTTAATATTCCCGAACTTCCCTAAAATCGGTGAATATTTTGACCTCCTTTTGGGAGGTGCGGGGTTCAAATTTTCGTTTTTCGGCTATAACTTTCAAAATTACGTATTTACGAAGAAAAAGTTGAAACAAAAATTGTAGAGCATAAAAAAACAAGCAATTTTGTTATTTACAATTTTTTCCTAGGACGTCATGGGAGGGAGCTAGGATCTTCAGAAAAGAAACAATTTTGAAAATTTCCCATTACCAGAAAAAATCACCAAAAATCGGGTTAATCGACTTTTAGGAGCGGTTCTTCTGCATAGTACATCCTATTACTATGTAGAATAAGAAAAATGTAGAACCGACCCCTTATCTCAAAGTAGGGGGGTGGACCCTCCGAAGAAAAAGTTGCATTTTCTCCCAAGCGTAGCTCAGCTGCAGTGCAAAATTTGAAAAATTGGTTCAAACAAACGTTGTACAGCATTAAAAGACGAACATGTTAGTTTTTTACTTTTTTTTACGTGGTCTTTGAGGCGAGCTATTGCAAAATAGTCCAGACATTTTAGGAGTTGACCCCCCCCAAAAAAAAAAATTAAAGCCTGATTTTTTTTCACGTTTTACGTTCGTAACGGTCCACTACACAACATACTAAAATGGACACCCCACAATAGGGTGGGCCGAAAAACCAAAACTTTTGATTTTTGAAAAGTTACCCCCCACAAAAGTTGTTGGCTGGTAAGACTGGAAAAATAAAATAAAAAATTTCAAAATCGATTCATATCTTCTGATCGCGCAAGAGCCTTCAATGCTTCAAAAATTGCCAAAAATTCAAAAATTTCGAAAAAATTAAAAATTGTCAAAAATTAATTTTAGAGCTTCAGTAGTGACTATTTAAACCAAAAATCACATTTTTTCTAAAAAAAATCAGTGTTTTATAACTTTTTAATTTTTTTTTTCAGAGGTGAAGAAATATGAGAAATTAAAAAAAAACTATAAAACATGAATTTTTTCAAAAAAGTTGTGCTTTTTTCTCTAAATAGGCCCTAAATAAGCTCTAAAATTGATTTTAATGAATTTTGATTTTTTTTTTAATTTAAAAAATTTTTTGTAAATGTTGAAATTTTGACAATTTTCCAAGAATTGAAGGCTCTTGCGCGAACGGAAGATATGAATCAATTTTGAAATTTTTTATTTTATTTTTCTAGTCTATCCAGCCAACAACTTTTGTGGGGATAACTTTTCAAAAATCAAATTTTTTGGTTTTTCGGCCCACCCTACCCCACAACCCTCCGCTACCCCCAGGGGAGGGGTAAACATCCGCTGAAAACCGGTTTTTCGTGAATATCTCCTCAAATAAGCCTCAAAATCGAAAAGTAGTTATGAACAATCTCGTTCTACGCGTAATTTCCAATCGGAAGGGTTTTTTTCTTTTTCAAAAACACTCACTTCCTTGACCAAAAATTAAGGGTAAAAAACACCTATTTTTCAACACTTTACAGCATTTTTGGAAAAAATCGAAATTTTTGGGAATATCTCCTCAAAAAGTCTCAAAATGAAAAAATGGTAATGAACAATCATGTTCTACGTGTAATTTCCTATCAGACAGGTTCGTTTTTTTTTTTCGAATACACCCGCTTCTTTGCTCAAAAATTAAGGATGAAAAACGCCTATTTTTCCAATATTTACAGTATTTTTGGAAATGATGGAAATACGAAGCTGAAAATATCATTTTTGAATCCTTACAACGCAAAGAAATGTTTCGTATCACCAATAATCAGCAATAACATCGCGTTTATAGTACTTTTTCTTTTCACAACTTCGATTTTTTAAATGCAGTATTCAATTAGCAAAAATTTGCCATTTTCAACGATTTTTCCCCATTTTTAGTAATTTTTTTCCAGCATTTTCCTTATTTACAAACCCTTTACTTTCCCGGAATGTAAATAATGACATTGATGGATAAAAAAACGACTAAAAACGGGAAAAATCATTGAAAAATGCACATTTTTGCTTATAATTTCCACGGACGCAAAAACTAATTAGAAAATCGTGTTCAAGGCACTTGAAACTACCACTTTACCTATAACATTTTTCGTGCTGAGGCGTGGCATTCATACTTTTGGTCTAATTTATATTACTAAAATCGCAAAAATACCTTAGATTTCGATCAACTACACGATATTTTAGTTCAACTCCAATTTCAGCACCCCCGCCCCTTCACTCGTACTTTCAAAAAAATTTTTGTCGGATTCGTAATCTACGACCTCGAAACCCTAGATTTCGATATGCTACGCGATATTATGGTGAATTTTTATTTGAGCACCCCCCACTCCTCCCCGTGACTTTCAAAAAAAAAATTATTGTCAGATTCTTAATCTACGACCTCAAAAACCTAGATTTCGATATACTACACGATATTTTAGGTAAATTTCGATTTCAGCACCTCCCCTACCCCCTTCCCATTGCCCCGAATCAGTTTTTTTGTCAGATTCGTACTCTAAGACCAAAAAAAACTATATCTACACTATTTTTTACCCACTTTTATTGTTCTTTTTTTATGATAATGAATTTCGCGCGTTTTGAGGGGTCTCCTGGACCACTGTGCAATGTTTTCAGAACCAATTTTTCGAATTTTGCACTGCAGCTAAGCTACGCTTGGGAGAAAATGCGACTTTTTCTTCGCAGGGTCCCCCCCCCGCTTTGAGATAAGGGGTGGGTTATACATTTTTCTTATTCTAAATAGTAATTGGATGTACTATGCAAAAGAACCGCTCCTAAAAGTCGATTAAGCCAATTTTTGGTGATTTTTTCTGGTAATGGGAAATTTTTAAAATTGATTCTTTTCTGAAGACCCTAGCTCCTCCCCATGACATCCTGGGGAAAAATGATAAATAACAAATTTTTTCGTTTTTTAATGCTCTACAACTTTTGTCTCATCTATTTTTTCGTTAGTGCGTAATTTCGAAAATTATAGACGAAAAACCAAAATTTGAACCCCCTCAGGCCCTCACCTCCCAAAAGGGGGTCAAAATATTCACCGATTTTAGGGAAGTTCGGGAATATTAAAATATATAGGTAAGGTACCTTACTGAGCTTATATACGAAACTTCCCCTTCCTGCTTATTTTTTTGGGGTCAAAACCTAAAATGTTCGTACTATCGTACAAATCACGAACATTTTCAAATTTTAGGAGCACATTCTATGAAATTTTCCACAACCTCGATAACCTTCATGAAAACATAATCGTCTGTCTGTACGGGTATGTCGAGGTACCCACAATTCGTATGCATTATTTACTCATATCGTACGCAGCATTACATATATCCCTCGATAAAAATCAACACAGATACCCCTTCTCACCCTTTTCCTCTCAGTACTCACGACTCGTTATAATGTGTAATTTAGAAACGTTTAGACACATATCCACGTACCAAAACACATCTACATATATGGTACACATTCCGTAATTCGCACTGGGTATCAAACTATCTGTGTATATTTTGTATACGTTGTAGACGTTGCATATTGCGCCACATACTACATACCTGCTGTGTAAATCGTCGCGTGAAAAATGGCGTAAAATATTTAATATCCCATTTGGCGAATCCGCTAATTCGACTTTGGTTAAAATTCACCTCTAGTTCTTCTTCCGTGTACTCGGACAGGTGCTCCGAATCGATAGCTTGACCCTATGGACGAAAAAAAACCACGTATTAATTGACGTAATACTGCGGCGACGAGAAAAAAACACAAAAATATCACCCTTCGTGTCGGTATTTCAAAATTATTATCTATTTTACTCGCTACGTCATCGATTCGCGCGTTTAAATTGGAATATTTCGGTTGTCAGTTATCGTGACAATCGTTTTGTTGTCGAAATTTTACCCCGGTTGAGGTTTATTTTTAAACGATTCGAGGACGTTGTAAAAATATCAATTTTTAGAGTCATTCCGTTTTCAATTTTTTTCATGCCCTAAATAATTTTATAATATTTTCTCGAAAAAAATACACCCCATAAATTTCAAACTAAAATCATGTCCATCTCCGGTCCTATGGTTACCAATTTTTTTTTATTTTTCGGATTTTTTCAGCTCATTTCATACATATTTGGAAGGGAAAAATTTCAAAAATAGTAAAGGAAGATAAGTTTCTACCTAGATAATTTAAAAGATTCACAAGGTGTCCACAAAATTTTCAGAAATGATTTTCTCGGACTTTTCGAGCTCTTCCAGACCAAATTTTCCAAGTTTTTCAGATCTTTTACATATGCAGGGTGTCTAATAAAATTTTTAGAACAAAACGCTTGACTTAGCTTGACGTTTTGGAGTGACTTTTTGCATGAATTTTTTGAGGGCACTCCACGAAACTTGGGGAAAAATCTCGGAGGGGGGAGGGGGTAAAAATGAGAAATTTGCTGACGTGGTACTTTTATGACCTTGAAAAAAAAACTATAAAATTCCTTAATAACCTCCCCCCCCACCCCTGTAAAAATATTGAAAATTTCATTTGAGATCGCCTTCAAGTCTTCCAATACAATTAGAATACATTTTTTTCGTTTCAAAATATTCAATTGTCTGAGATGGAAGAGAAAAGATCATATCATAATTTTTAGGAAAGAAAAAGAGCACCCAAAATCTGAAATTCTTTTATTAAAATTCGTGCTTTTTTCGTGTTATGTTTTGACTTTCAAAAAAAAACGATATGTATGGACTCATCTCCATCGAAACATTTTTGAAAATTCCAGGCATGCCACGCAGATTTTGGGGGAAAATAGTGACTTTAGTGACTTTTTACGAGGAAAAAGTGACCAATTTTTCATTTTTTTTCATAAATAAATACACCCCCCCCCCCCAAAAAAAAAAAATCATAACTCAAACTGTATTTCTCTCTGCAATAGTGCTGAAAATACTTTTTTTTCTGAAACATTTTTTCATCAAGGGTCAGGGTGCCATATTTTGACCACTTTTTTTCAAACTTCCACCAATCAAAAACTTATGGAGGTAAAAACGTCAGAAATGACTTAAAAAAATACATTGATCCTTCCTCCACCACCCCCCGATACGATCATTTTTTGTGATTTTTTTTTCTGAGAGAATTCAAAAATTGATTATCGAAATTTTGGGTTCCTAATTTCGACCACCAGCCCCCCCCCCCATATTGAGATGAGGGGTCGGTTGTACATTTTTCTTATTCTACTTAGTAATGGGATGTAAAAAAAAACCGCTCCTAAAACTCGATTAACCCGATTATTGGTAATTATTTGAGGTAATGGAAAATTTATAAATTTGATTTTTTTCTGAAAGCCCTAGCTCCTCCCCATGACATCCTGAGAGAAAATGGCAAATGACAAAATTGTTTGTTTTTTAATGCTGTACAACTTTTGTTTCAACTATTTTTTCATTAGTGCGTAATTTCGAAAGTTATCGACGAAAAAACGAAATTTGAATTCCCTTACTCCTCAAAAGGAGGACTAAATTATGCACTAATTTTAGGGAAGTTCAGGAATCTTAAAATACATACTCTCCTACGAAACTTCCCCTTTCTGCTAATTTTTTTTGGGTCAAAACCTAAAATGACTGTACTACTATGCTATTTCGTTTTTTTCAATTTTCTCCGCTATAGTTTTGCCTGTAGGGTTGTCATTTTGGTCTCAAATTGTTTATCTGTGAAAAGGAGCATGAAAATTTTTTCCCGGTAGATTGCGTCTATAGCGGCCGAAATCGGCCGGTAGTCGAAATTAAAAAGCGGTAGAGATTAGGGCATTTTACCCTTAATAAATCTTTAATTGAAGCCACGAGTTTAAAAATATGCTTCAAATAACTGAAAAAAAGAATAAACTTGTTTTATAAATAAGTTTTTACTGAAAAAAATCGTAATCTAAAAATTACGAGTTCTAAAAAATAAACTAAGTATTTTTTAAATTTTATGCAAGAGCGGAAGGCCGTTTGAATGAAAAAAGTGACTTTAGAGTGAAAAAACGGACTAATAGTGACTTTTGGCCAAAAAAGGGACTTTTAGTGACCAACCCTGAAAATAGGGGACAAGTCACTAAAAAAGGTGACTCCGTGGCATGCCAGAAATTCCCATCGAGATCGTTACCGAGTATTTTTATAAATGAGAAAGACAATTTCTTAAAGTTGAACTTTTGAGATGATGCTCAATTGAAGAAAAGGCATTTCAAAGCTAAAATTTCTTCACTGTTTTAATCAATGTTTTAGTATCGAAAGGGAGGCGAAATTTTCAACCCATATCTCTTATAAGCATCAATTTTAGATCTTATATGCCCGAGCAAAGTGAGGGCTAAGATTAGAAAAATTGGCGATTTTCAAAAAAAAAAATAGTGCCCCAAAACGAATAATTAACTGAAAAATTTGTATTTTTTTTTTACTTTTAAAAAAAATATTTATTATTAAGGGTAAATGGAAGTTTTTTTGATTTTTGAAAAAAAGCTTGACCTTTTCAGTAGGTACCGCATGACTTTTTTGAAAAAATCTTGACTTATCAGGACCGTTAGACACCCTGATATGATACCTATTAGGTACCTATTCATAAAGCATGGAAGAGTGGGAATTTTTTCGTATGATGTACTTACAATCCGAAATTATACAGAAAAATTCATGGGAATTTTTTTTTATAAAACTCACTACTTTGTACGAGATTTATAGATGCCCTTTTTTCCAGTTCAAAAAAATGATCAAATTCATTTTTGAAAATTTTCAACCCCCCCCCCGCACAAAACTTGAGATCTTGAATTTATTACAGAAAAAATTTCAAATAAAAAAGAAAAACTATTTTACGAGTAAAGCAAAATTATGAAGTTTGGAAAAATGAAACAAATTATGTCAGGATCATGCAAATCAAAATTCGGATTTTTCAGGGGTGAAAATTAAAAAATTTCTTCACAATTTGTTTCTCCTCCCCCCTCCTTCCCCCAAACACGTTCTTTAAATTTATATTGAATATACCGTGAAATTCATTATTTTTAAGAACATTTCAAAAATGTTGAAAATTCTACGTTTAGAAAATTTATTATTGAATTTGATGAAAATTTCAAAAAGTGAAAAAGTGAGGCATCAAGATCTTGATCAAAATTCAATGAAAAAAAAAAGATCATAAAATTGATGATTTTGATGAAAATTCTACAAATTGGCGACTTGATCGATTGGTGTTCAAATTAAAAATTTCAAAAAATTGAGAAAATCATAAAATTATTCATGTTTAAGTTTTAGAGGAAAGTAATGAAAAATTGAAAAATCATAAATATTGGGCCAATGGAAATTCCATAAATTGAAGTAATTATGAAATTTGTGACTGATAATTTTTTTTTCACCAAATAGACCTGAAATCATTGATTAACATCTTTTTGATGAAAACTTCAAGAATTTGGAAAATCACAATTTTCATGAAAATTGCACGAACTAAGATTTTCAAAAAATGTACAATTTTGATGAAAATTTACAACATTTATAAAATCATTTTTTTGAATTTCATCAAACACCTATGAAATGAGGAAAACATAAACAGAATTTTTCGATTTTCATAATCGTAAAAGTGTCGAAATATTTCAAAATCATGAATACAGATCTTGTGGAAAATTCTATAAATGGAAATCGTCAAGAAAAATTAGAGATTATTTTTTACCTATCAAAATTCAACAAATCGGTGAAAACATGGAATTCGCTATTTTTACTGCCTGTCAATTATATCACGACACTTTTTGCAGTGGTACCAGCAACAATGAAGTGCTGTAGAGGTTCTCAAATTAAAAAACATTAGGAATTTCGTTCCTTTCAATTTTTCAAAGAAAACAAATGTTTTTGTGGTTCATTTCCCGAATAATTTTTTTCAGAACTTCAAGAATTCCCAAAATTTAGAACTTTTCGATCATTGGTAAACCCTACAAAAAGTGTCATAATAAAATCAACAGACAAAATACTTGGAAATTTCAAAAATTGATGAAATCATAAACCAATGATTTCGTGGGAAATTCCATTTAAAAAAATCAGAAAACAGCACAGTGAAATCCCCCCCCCCCCAAAAAAACACATACTTTGAAAACCAATTTCGATTGAAACAGTAACCTAAAAGGAATGATCAAAAATTCAATTTTTTGAGCAACTAAATTTTTTTCAATGGTTCCTACAAAAATTAAATTTTTGGAAAAATTTTGAAAAATAGCTGTTATGTCTTGAAAATGGGAAAAACGAGTACTTTTGCTTAAAAGTTGGGGAAAAAGTGGCTTTCAAGGTATGAAAAGTGACCAACGTGACTTTTGAGGACTAAATTGTGACAAAAAGTGACCACAATCGATAAAAGTGATTTCCATAATGATTCCTAAGAAAATCGTTACTTGGACTTCAATTTCAAAAATTTCAAAAATCTAGATATCACAGCTACAGGAATAGACCGAACAGAGAGGTGGGGAATTCCCCATCATAATGACTAGAACTAGGATTTTCAAGCAAATTCTTAATGTATTTGCAGTCCCTAAATAGCAGACAACAGTTTTCTTTACAAACCAGGTCTTTCTGAATCGAATGGTGAAATTTTTCACTTTTTTTTTGTCATAAATATTTGAAAACGCTCATTTTTTCCTAAAAAATGTTGCCTAAATTGAGATTTTTCCAGTCGTTAAGGCTTTTTTTGAAAAAAAATCGTAAAAGGTACAAAAATAGAGATTTTTGTCACTTTTTTGTTTTAGGGAGAAAAAAATTAAAGTTGATAAAATTTTTTAAAACTTTTTAATCCTACTTTTTTGATTGAAAAAATGAACTTTGTTTTAAGGTTTTCTTGATTAATTCAATACTGGTCAATTCCAGGCATCATTCAATACAATTTTCAAATTTTTTTTAGCACTTTTTAAGCGTTTTTTGTTCTTTTTTTCGGGCATTCTAACTGCTTGTTTTAGGCGCTTATTTCGTGGTTTTAGTGCTTGAAAATCTCAAAATCTTAGTCTTAATAATGAAGAAATACATTTGTAGTGAGAAAAATTAGCTTCAAGCAGGACACTTTTTGTAAGCGGTGACACTTTTTTTGGAAAATTTTCGTTTTCAGAAGTAAAAAATATAAAAAAATTATATTTTTGGGACATAAGGTTGAAAAAAATCAGAAAACAGGGACATTTAAGAAGAAAATTCTCAATCTCTCCCTCCTCCCCCCGCCATATCCCAATTTCCGTTTGCTATTGATCAAAATGCTATGCATTCAGAAATTCATTACAGAAAATCGATCATGTTGAAAATTCCCAAAATCATTTTCTTTCGTTATAACAAAATCTCAAAACTCACCCATTCTTTGGTTTTACTCAACGAAATGGCTTTGCCTCGGAATTTCTTTCGGCTGGTTTTGCGACCACTGGTTTTACTCTGCGACAATATCTGAAACAAGTCGAGAAACAAAAATAACGTCAAAGAAAGGAAAACCCATGCAGACATTCGTATACAAGTTGATTAAAATTAATTAAAATGTTATTCGAGCGTTTATTCTTCCTCAGCAACACTGGCGACAGGGTCAAAGCGAACTGATCGTTAAAATTATCTAAATGGGTATCGTATAAAACACATTTGTAATTATAATTTCACTAGTTCTGTAGCATGTTTCAAATTATACGTCTTAACGAAAAAAAAAGCTTGCCAAACATCGAGTCGATTTAGCCAGACGCGTCACCAAAGCCAAGGATAAATCCGGCGAGAATTTCGAAACCCCGGATTCCCTCCTCGTTTCCGGCTACTTTCCCATTTAAACATCGTCTTCATCGGCGGAAAACCTCGCTCGAAAGAAGAGCAGTCGAAGGGGAATAAAACCTCGACGTATGATTTTTCGTCTCGTTCTTTTCATCTTTTAGAAAATTAAACGCGATTTCAACAGTGTTTCGTCATCGAAATGTTTTTTATCGCGTTCGCTTCTCGTCTCATTTTTCATTTCTCAAATTGTTTCCCCTGATTCTTTTAACGAAAACCGTGTACGATTTAATTGCGACCTTTCCTCACTTCGTTCAGTTTTTTTCGCTTACTTCGGTATTTCCTTTAAACCGAAAACTCAATACGAAGACATATTAACCAAACAGCAAAATATACGTATTTCTGAACCTCTTTATTTCGTCCTCGTCTCGAGCTAAAGACGACGAGCCGCATTCTCGTATTTTCCTCTCCGCTTCTTTCATTTTTTTCAACACTGGTAATTTGAAAAATTTCTCGTTCGTGCTTTCGTGCAAATTCGATTCATTATTTTTTCTGAGGTGGTTAATGGCGGATTCCAGAAACGCACCGTGCTATAGTTTTTATTTATTCTTTATACTTTTCCACTTCGAAGCGAAAAAAAACGCATATATTATAATTTTTCCCCCATTTTACCGCCGAGCCGAGTCGATAAATGGAACAGAAAGATCGCGAAATTTTCAAACGAAAAAAACACGGATTGTCTGCGGTAACATCGTGCAACGTAGTAATAGCTTACTTCATTTTGCTTTTATAGAATGTAGATACTTTGGCTACGTTTCCCAGTTTCGAGTTTATTTCTCTATCGTTCTCGACGTATTTATATTAACGAAGTCTTATTCGCGATAAAAATGCGCATAACATTGTTTTTCTTTTTTACGGGTATCGTATTCGTATTTAGACTGCGGTGACGACAACGACGACGTGACGTACAAATACAAAATACGATTAGTTAAATGAAAAATCAACGTTGAAGGAAATGCGCTTTTATGAAAAATATACGAGAACCTGTACTTCCCTACTAAACATTAATTTGAAAATTCTAAATTTAAAATACAAGAGAAACAACGGGAAAGGAGAGTAAAAAAGCGATACGTTTTTCCGCATTCGATCGTGCTATTCTATACTTTCGAACTAATGCCAGACGTAATTAGATTTTGAAAATGCATTTCACCAGATCCGCTATAATTTTAATTTACTTCAACAATACATTTAGACGACAAAGGAAATGCAAACGGATCGAGAAAAATCAACGATGAAAAGTAAATTGAAGTAAAGTAAAGCGAGAATTGTATTTAAAAGCGAGATACTTCTATGCGGAGGGATAAAATTTCCAAGTTGATTGAAATTTCAGTTTCGGAGAAGAGCTGATTGGATTTTGAAATCGATCCGTGCATTGGCGGTGAGCTTTTCGAGTTCAAAGTGAATTCAGGGTTTCGAAAATATCTCGCGAACGGTGCATCGTAGAGGAAAATGGAGGTCAACAGGATGGTCAGGAATTTCACGCTTTACAACTTTGGTTCTGATGAATTTTTCTTAAAAGCACACTATTTATGAGGAAAATTAGTTCGAAGTTTGAAGACTTGTGATTGGTCAACTTTTCTGATGTAGCTATACAATTTTGTACTAATTTAATGCAATTACCGCAATGTTTACAAATTATTACCACTTTTACAAGAAATTACCTTCAAGACTAAATGTAAAAAATTATGTCACAATTGCCGCAAAAAAGCCAGCAATGGTTCAGATTACTATTATTCACCAAAAATAACTCGAATTACCATAAATTACCGCAGAATACCGGTTAATTACAGTAATTACCATAAATTACACGAGTTTACCAGTTATTACTACTGAATAACGGTAAATTACAGTAATTACTATAAATTACACGAGTTTACCAGTAATTACTACTGAATAACCGTAAATTACAGTAATTACTACTGAATAACCGTAAATTACAGTAATTACCAGTGAATAACGGTAAACTATAGTAATTACCAGTGAATAACGGTAAATTACAGTAATTACAGTGAATAACGTTAAATTACAGTAATTACCTGTGAATAACGGTAAATTACAGTAATTACCAGTGAATAACGGTAAATTACAGTAATTACCAGTGAATAACGGTAAATTACAGTAATTACCAGTGAATAACGGTAAATTACAGTAATTACCAGTGAATAACGGTAAATTACAGTAATTACCAGTGAATAACGGTAAATTACAGTAATTACCAGTGAATAACGGTAAATTACAGGGTTTCAAAAACGTTAAATTTTTGGGTTTTCGTATTTAAAAAAATTATAACGTTTTCGTTTTTTAAAAACGTTTTTTTTGTTTTTGAATTTTTTTTGAAAGTAAAAATGAGAATACGTAGTAGTGAAATATAACGATGAAAAGTCGAAAAATTTATCAGAAGAGCAAGGAATGGGCAAAATGTTGCATTTTTTAAGGAATTTCTTCATAAATTGGAATAAAAAAATGAACAGGTATTATCTAATCAAGTCATTAACTCATTATTAACGAAAAATACATCGACAGGTTCAGTTTTCATTTTTATATTTCTCATTTTTCTATGAAATCTTGGTTTTTTTATGATTGAAAACCCCAATTTTTCAAGATTTCGCCATTGTAAATTGACTTTTAACTGTTTTTCACTTGATTTTTGAGAGTTGGAATCTAGAAATCTTGAGCTTTTTGTACCCTAAATATTTTATTTTAAAAATGTATACCCCATCATCTCACCACAGGTCTGTATAGATTCGAAAATCAATTTAAATCACCTTGTCACTACCAAAATGTCGAAAAAAAAATTAAAAACGAAAAAAAAAAACAAAAAGAAATTGTTTTTTTTTGTTTAAAGTTATTTGCAATTTTTTTTTTCGTTTTTGTAAAGTGTTGAAAAAATAACGTTTTTTTTTTTGGTTTTCCGTTTTCGTTTTCATAACGTTTTTGAAACCCTGATAAATTACAGTAATTACCACTGAATCACGGTAAATTACAATAATGATCACTAATTACATGAATTCACCGGTTATTACCACAAATTACACGAGTTTACCAGTAATTACCACTGAATAACCGTAAATTACAGTAATTACCAGTGAATAACAGTAAACTACAGTAATTACCAGTGAATAACGATAAATTACAGTAATTACCACACCAGATATGGTAATTATAATGAATTACCATAATTAGCCGAATGACGACGGGAATTGCCATAAATACCAAAATAATTACGCACTGGTAATTCCATTATTCAAGTAAGCGATACAGTCACTATAAAATCATTATAAAATTAGGTACCTTCGAATTCAAACACAATTATGAGTATTTGGGTGGATCGAAAAAAACCATCCTGGATTTTGATGAAAATTGTTGAGGTAGTTTACTTTGAGTGGGACCCATCCCTCTCGCCTAAAGGGGGGACGAAGCTAGAGACCTTGAAGTGGGATTAATCTAAAAAAAACACGGTTTTTCGCCACTTCAGTGTATTGCCATCAGTTGGAAACCTTTATCTCAAAATGTGCGATTCGAGTACCTACATCTCCCTGAACCATTGACCTCGAAATTGGATACCACTTTTTGCCCTCCACAAACAAGGGGGTTGAAAAGTTTCAGATTCGAATTTCACGATTTTTCAATTTTTACAATTGAAGGTAATTGTTCAAAAGAACCTCAAAATCAAGCCATTTTTTTTTTTTGGTTGCCTAGAATAATCTTTGATGACATTTAAAAAAAAATTCATGACAGTGCTGCCAACTACATTTTGATTTACGAATTTTTCATGAAACTCAAGATGTTTATTCAGTGACTTGAAAAATAAGTCAAACATTTTTTTTGTAATTAAAATAAATTTCAATTAATTTTTTCAAACATTTTTTGCATCAGTGCTGCCAACTGAAATTTTATGATGAAGTAAAAATTGAAATTTCATCAAAAACCAAAAATCAGACTATTAATATAATTAAAATGAAAACTAGTTTGAATTATTGAAAATTTAATCAGTTACACTTACAATTATCTACTAAACATGGAAAATTACTCCAAAAATGATATACTTAATGATTTTTTGTTATTTTATTTTGTAATTTCCATTTTAATTATATTGTATTAAGAGTCTGATTTTTGGTTACGTTTGAAACTTCCATGAATTTATGTGCATAAAAATGTCATAAAATTTATCCAAAATGTCTGTATTTTGTATTAAAAATTTTTATTTTTTGAAATTTTCATTGAGTTGAATAACCGTTCTTCTTAAAGATTTCATGATATTTAAATTTAAATTTTTTTTTTTCATGAAATATTCATTAAAAATTTATTAAATTTAATCTAAAAATATTTAGTGGGGAATTAAATTTGCTTTCTGTTAAGAGTTATTCGTTTATTACGATAAGACCCAAACGAGATATTCTCGGTCAAAATTGAAATATGAATTCAAAAAATGTAGTTTACAAATTTTAAACAACCTTAGAGTTCACATGCCTTGACCAATTTGGCTAAAATTTTAACCATAGGATCTCTTGATGTTCTTCAAGTTCCTCCTAAAATTTCAGCTCAATCGGTCGAAGAATTTTTAAGAAATCAAATTTTAAAGTATATGCCAAAAAAAACTTAAGAAAAACTAAAAAAAAACAACGTAAAATGACTGTAATTTACTGAGAAATCTCGGTAAAATACTGCAAAATGAAGATAATTCAGGGTAATATTACTGAAATCTACTGTAAAATATCGTAAAATTGCTGTAATTAAATGTAAAATAACAGTAATTTACTGAAATATTGCGGTAATGTACCATAAAGTCACGGTAATTCACCGTAAACTTACGGTAATTTACTGAAACATTATGGTAATTTACCGTAAACTTACGGTAATTTACTGAAACATTAAAGTAATTTACCGTAAACTTACGGTAATTTACTGAAACATTAAAGTAATTTACCGTAAACTTACGGTAATTTACTGAAACATTAAAGTAATTTACCACCAATTTTCGGTAAATTACCGTAAATCATGGTAACTTCTTGTGCCATTGCGGTAAATTATCGTAATTGATGGTAATTTACTGAAAATATACAATAAATTCGGTGTAAAATTACAGCAACTTGCTGCAAAGTTAGAACTTCAAAGTAAAAAGACGATAATTTACACAAACATTGCCTAAATTACATTAAATTAGGAGCACATATTTCTAATTCAAATTCAGCAAAAAAATCATCCCTAAAAATTTGACACGAATTTTTCAAAATTTTTGCGGATTTTACACAATGATCGGCCTTTGTCATCGTCGTCACAGCTGTATCTCCTTTGTAGGAGGTTAAATACACCTATTTCATTTTTCGGTTTCAAGCATACTCAATTGTTTCTTTCACAGTCTTACAAAATGAGTTGGCCAGTGATTTTTTGTTACAATCTCTGATCGCCTTCTCCCTCTTGTTTGATTTTCCTCAAATATTCCCTTATACCACTAGCATGAAAAATATTTCATTTTCTTATTCTAAATATCATTGATTGTGACCTTTCGTTCTTCTATTCTTGCCAAGACTTTCTCGTTGGTAAAACAATTTTTTCACGAGATTCTCAATAGTTTACCACATCTCAAAATCTAATATTTTCTTACCATACTCTGCACCCATAATCACAAAAATATTACAAAACAGACAACACACACCACACTGGGGAAAAAAATGAATAAATTTTATCGAAAAAAATAATAACGAGGCACCATTTACAGAATTGATGAATTTTATTCTGAAAAAATATTTATTGCGAAAGGGTACCGGCGGTTAAGATAGGCGAATTTGCCCCCCCCCCGGGCTAAAATTCGAAACAAACCGATGGAATTTCGTTCTCAGGGTCTGAAAACCACGTGGTGAAAATTTTGGCCCCCTACCCCTCTCCTAGCCCTAGTTATGGGGCAAAACGTTACTTTTTTCAGCCTTTCCATTAAAAAATTTTATTTCCACGAGTTTTCAACCAAATTTTTTCAAATTTGCATGAGTTACACACTATACTGAGGGGTATTAGAGGGAGGTTTGAAAAAAATTTTTGATGATTTTCTCTTGCCAAAAATCGCGTCTGAAAACTTCAAATAGAGTTTTCTGTATGATGTATCAGAGGTGCAATTCTGAAAAAAAATATTTCATGTACCTAGTCCCTATGTACAACGTGATATTTTTTTCAAGATTTTTTAAGTGGTGGAACATCTTGAAAAATGCGAAAACTCGTGTTTTCAAAACGTTTTTCACTCATAAAAATGATCATTTTTGGCGGAAAAAAATTTTCTCTTAATTATATTCCAAAATACGTATTTATACTCCACTTGACCAATTTTCACTTTATTTCATATATTTTTCGTGATTTTTGTAATTTCAAGTTCAAGGTACCATTAAAACACTCAAATTTTGAAAATTCAGTTTTGAGTCGACAAATTTTTTTTGGATAAAATCCATAATTTTTTCAACACATTTTATTTATTTTTCATTTCTCATTTTTTTCATTGCACCTCGGGATTCTTTTCTAACTAAAAAAAAAATCATGAAAATCTACTTTAAAAATAGTATCGCTTAAAATAAACAACCAAAAATCCACAAAGCAACAAAGCAGTTTGCACTGATAAAACACTAGTAAAATCGAAGCCAACCGAAACCTTATCGTACTCAAATTATTCTCTACTAAATTATTCAATTTTATCATTTTTTTTTCTAGGTCATCTAATTTTATAATTTCCCAGAATCACATTAGCTCATTTAACGTTCAATTTCCACGAAAATCCAGATGATAATTTTTTTCATCTATACACCTATCTATCTGGCATTTACATCAAACTATGATAAGGTCAGATAACAGTACTTCGTTGGAATTGAAAATTTCTATCACGTTAAAATTGAACAGTGACCTTACCGCAGCGAAAGCAGCTTTTTTACGCATCAAGTTTCGGACAAAACTGCGCGTATTAATTGTACGAACTCAGCGTGGCACACAATTCGATAATCCTCGCATGACATAAATTCAGATAATTACTCGCCAACGACGACGACGTCGACGCAATCCGAAATATTACGTAACATATAAACACATACTATAATAAAGCTCTTTCGTATCATATTTCCATTCGATAGGTATTTCGGGTAAATAAGCATTTATTCAGAATAAGTATATCAAAACGCCCAACCCCCTGTTTGGTTTTCGACTTTTCACACAAAACATGTACGATATTTCGTTTATTTAAATCATATACCATTTGGAAAAATAAACGAGACGAAAAAAGGACGGCAGCGGTGGTGCCGAGGCTAAAAGTTGGCACATTCGGATCAATATACGCACCGCTTTTGAATGCGAAAGTCTCGTTTTGGGGATTTTTTTTTCCTTGGGCCTACGTACCTAACCTATCTACACGTACGCCTCGTCTGGGCCTTCTCCCCCAGCCAGTGTCGTCTGAGTCCGGCTTGGTTGGCGTCGAATGTGCAGCAATTTTTTGCGCAAATACCTCGTCGGTATTTTTTTAAAAGCCGGTGTAGTAATATCCAATTACAAGTTCCATTCTCCATCGGCAGATATGCTCGTACGATGCACCATCCAGGCGTATTTATTTTTATGGAACTCGCACACGTAGCACACCGTCTCACATTCAACGCCACACAGTCACTCTTAATTATAACTTTCTCGGATAACCCCCTGCCCCTTTTCAGCCTTAGCCTCAATTATCCCCCAAAGCTACAAAACTTCGTTATAGATTGCTGGGCTGTCTGTTTTCGTCGTCGTATTTCTCTACACGGCGACCTGCCGAGGCCATCATTCTAGCTCTATATTCCAACCGACGTAACTGAGTCAACGTACTCGAAGGCAGCTGCAAACTTTTGCACCGAGGATGAAAAGTCATCGTCGTCGCGTATAAACAATTTTCCAAAGCACTATGCAAGTCCTGGCTCAGAGCTGGAAGGCGAGACGAGCTGGCGTGTCAGAAACCGAGACGAGACTGCATATCAAACATTAATTTCATCGCGGGCGAACTTTACTCCTGCAGCTTCCAACTTTCAATTTATTATCCGTATATTTCAAAGTGTTACGAGCCAAGAAGAGTATTTATTATAAATTTCATAGGTATAGTCAATTTAACGTAGCTCGAGATGCAGCTGACGTCATCGAGCTGAAAATTTGTAGCTGGGAAATATTGCTCGAAAATAAGAAAGAGGGAATTTTCAGAAAATTATTCTAAACGAGCATGATTTTTCATCGTTTCTAAAGGACCGGAAAAATTAAAATTCTTGCCATTTTCTCGTTTCTAATTTACCCAAGAAAAGATTCGGTAATTTCATTCTGATGAGAAATTACTGACGACTTGACGAGGAAAATAAAAACATTCGAGGTGTCGTCCTTCTACCTACACAAAATCCAGACAATTCAGAATTTTACCAGTTTCCTCACAAAATCCTCACAATTTGAGAAAATTCCCATTATTGGGCCAAAAATTGAGAAGAATAGAAAAATGATTTCTACCCTCACAAAATCCTCACAATTCAGAATTTTACCGGTATCCTCACAAAATTCTCACAATTTGAAAAATTTACCATTATTGGGTCCAAAATTTAGAATAGAAAAAAAAATTTTTACCCTCATAAAATCCTCACAATTCAGAATTTCATCCGTTACCCTCAAAATCCTCACAATTCAGAATTTTATTAGTATCCTCACAAAATCCTCACAATTTGAAAAAATTCTTCATTATTGGGCCAAAAATTGAGAAACATAGAAAAATAAATTCTACCCTCACAGAATCCTAACAAATCCTCGCAATTCATAATTTCACCTACTACCCTCACAAAATCCTTACAAATTCTCACAATTCAGAATTTTACTGGTATGCTCACAAAATCCTTATAATTTGAAAAATTCCCCATTATTGGGCCTAAAATTGAGGAACATGGAAAAATAATTTTTACCCTCACAAAATCCTCACAATATAGAATTTTACCCGTTACCCTCACAAAATCCTCACAATTTGAATAATTCCCCATTATTAGGCCAAAAATTGAGAAGAATAGAAAAATAATACATATCTATCCTCACAAAATCCTCACAATTTGAAAAATTCTCCATTATTAAGCCAAAAATTGAGAAATATAGAAAAATAAATTCTACCCTCACGAAATCCTCACAAATCATAATTTCACCTGCTAACCCCAAAAAATCCTCACAATATGAAAAATTTCCCATTATTCGGGTAAAAATTGAGAAGAATAGACAAATAATTTCTACCTTCACAAAATCCTCACAATTCAGAATTTTACCCGTTATCCTCACAAACTCCTCACAATTCAGAATTTTACCGGAATCTTCACAAAATCCTCACAATTTGAAAAATTCCCTATTATTGGGTCAAAAATTGAGAAATACAGAAAAATAAATTATACCCTCACAAAATCCTCACAAATCCGCACAATTCAGAATTTCACCTACTACCCTCACAAAATCCCCACAATTTGAGAAATTCCCCATTTTTCAGCCAAAAATTGAGAAGAATAGAAAAATAATTTCTACCCTCACAAAATCCTCACAATTCAGAATGTCACCCTCACAAACTCCTCACAACTCAGAATTTTACCGGAATCCTCACAAAATCCTCACAATTTGAAAAATTCCCTATTATTGGGTCAAAAATTGAGAAATACAGAAAAATAAATTATACTCTCACAAACTCCTCATAATTCAGAATTTTACCGAAATCCTCACAAAATCCTCACAATTTGAAAAATTCCTCATTATTGGGCCAAAAATTAAGAAATACAGAAAAATAAATTTTACCCTCACAAATCCTCGCAATTCAGAATCTCATCTACTACCCTCACAAAATCCTCACAATTAGAGAAATTCCCCATTTTTCAGCCGAAAATTTAGAAAAATAGAAAAATAATTTCCCCTTAATTTTTACAAAATTTTCAAAAATCTTCCCTCCAATAATCTGAATTAAACTCAGTTCTGAAAATTTTCGCACTCTTTTCCAAAAACTTAAATTATATTATTTTAAGAAATTTTCTTTAAAAAAAACACATTTTTTAAAGCAGAATTATAAAAAATTTTGAAAATGAAATAAATTTTGAAAGGATGTCTACCAAATAACGAAAATTGAGAATGAAAATTAGAACGTTTTCAATTAAAAATTTTGAATTTTTCCAACAATTTTTTTTTGTTTTACGTCCCTAAAAAAACAGGGTTTTCAAATTGATATAAATTTCAATAAAGCCTCTGTAAATTTTTCAACTTGCCTAATAAATAAGGAATCGATTAGGGTGTTTTTTCACATTGATAGTTTTGAAAAACGCCAATCCATTATCAAATTCTTCAGCCTGAGCGAAACTTTTTTTTGCAAAGAAATACCTTCAAAGCTGAAATTTCATATTTTTTTCACAATTTTAGTTATCAGAGCGAGCAATTTATGGTTACTTCGTATTTTTTCATTTTTTTTACTACTTTTGGGTCAAAATTTCCAAAAAAAAAGCACTCCGTTTTCACTATTTTTACTACCTGTTAAGACACCCTGCCTTATCACCTTTCACAATACCACTTTAACAACACTCAGTCAACCTATTCCAAGTAAAAAATAACGACTACTCGAGCAAAACCAAGCAAACACCGGTAAATTTTCAACATTGGCGATTAAACGACGAATACACGACAATCCATCGTAATATCCAAGTCGCGTCGTCATAAAACTCACACACATCAAACCTTATCTCGAAGGTCGCAACTCATACAGAAGGTAACTACCTATTACAGAACAATAAATTCCTTCAATTATAGCGATACAAGGATGGAAGAATTTTTATCGAAATTTACCGATTTCGATTTTATTCCGTATAGAGAAATTCATTCGCGAACCGGTTCAACGTCTCGTCAATTACGAGCTCGAATCACAGGCGAATTTTTTTAGGCAAAAATGATTTCTATTACCTTCAAAATCGGCATCGTTGATCCACCGAATAGCAATGTAGTAACCAAAACGATAATTAGAGTGGTCGTAATGATGACGTGACGAGTTTCGTCGCTGAATTCCAAATGCAACGATAAAGCGTACGAGATGGCTCCTCGTAAACCTGCGAACAAACAAGGTAAACGTATATTTCACACATGAGGGTAAAATCGAATATCTTCAATATATTTATACGACGAAAAAATTGTATTTTTTGCACATATTACATTTTACACATATGTAGATCCAGGCAAGGCATCACCTCAGTCATTTTCATATCAATTCTTATCGCATACAGTATTTCAGCAGCACAACGTATGTAGTCAATACGCGACACGTGTAATGTAATTTTTTTTCTCTCATACTCGTATACATTCGGAGCCTTCTCGCCTCTCACCATTTATCGACTTTTTTTCAATAAAAAGATTACAGCGTGGAAATGCCATGCCGCAATGTAATCTTTTCAGGTGAACTGAATTTTATATCATCTCGTTGAAAGGCATTCGAGAGATTTTTTTCCTCCTCCGTCTCTTCGAAAATACCGCAGAAGAACCTTAGGAGAATTATTATTGGAATTTAATATTTAAATGGGTTCAATCCGAGATTATTCATTATTAATACGGGATGGCAGGGCGAATTATACCTAATTAATTCATCTCGTCGAGTGTCCAATTTATTTAGACACACCTTGGTAAAAAACAATACACCTCGAGGCTTCGTTACGTAACAAAGTAATTGCACGGATGGCGCGGGTATTAGATTAATTGCATAACGATAAACGAACTTGAACTAGGATTCCATATACAACAATCGAAAATTCGCCAATGAGATAAAAATGATAAAGTGATACCAGATTTGAATTGGCAGTTGGAAAATCAAAAAACAATTTGCAGTGATGAAAACTGAAACAGTTTTTGATTTTTTTTCACGGGTAATACTATCGAAGAATTTTAATCGTCAAGTAATCAAATTTTTTGATGTAAGTGAAGCCAATAAACCCAAAAACAGATGAAAATTTCTAATAATTCATCTCCCAATGTGAAAAGGAGAAGTAATAATTTTTTTAGCTATGAACTTCATTCCAACTTCCAAGTACATAAACGATTTAAAGGTGAGAATTGACCAAGCAAGAATTTAAAATGTTCTCAACCCTCTTAAAATGCAAAAAAAGTAATTCAGAATCAAATTTTTCGTAACGTATGCAGATAAATCAATAACTTACCAGGTAATTTACCAATTTTCTTGCTATTTACCAAAATTACAGAGTGATTTACCAAAGTACCAAAAAATTACCCGGTAATTTACCAGAAATCACCTCGCAATTTACCAGAAATTATCGAGTAAATTACCCGTAATTAATCAAAAAATTACTCGGTAATTTACCAAAAAAATACCCGGTAAACTACCTCGTAATTTACCAGAAATTACCTGGCAATTTACCAGAAATTATCCCGCAATTTACCAGAAATTACCTCGCAATTTACCGAAAATTACCCGGTAATTTACCAAAAAAACTACCCGATAATTTACCAGAAATTACCTCGTAATTTAGCAGAAATTAGCTCGCAATTTACCAGAAATTACATCGCGATTTACCAGAAATTACATCGCGATTTACCAAAAATTACCTCGTAATTTACCAAAAATTACCTCGCAATTTACCAAAAAATTTACCAGAAATTACATCACAGTTTACCAGAAATTACCCGGTAATTTACCAACAACTACCCGGTAACTTACCAAAAAACCTACCCGGTAATTTACCAATAAACTACCCGGTAATTTACCAGAAATTATATTGTAATTTAGCAGAAATTAGCTCGCAATTTACCAGAAATTACATCGCGATTTACCAAAAATCACCTCTTAATTTACCAGAAATCATTTCGCAATTTACCAAAAAATTTACCAGAAATTACATCGCGATTTACCAGAAATTACCTCGCGATTTACCAAAAATTACCTCGTAATTACTAAAAATTACCTCGTAATTTACTAAAAATTACCTAGTAATTTACTAAAAATTACCTCGTAATTTACCAAAAATCACCTAGTAATTTACCAAAAAATGACCCGGTAATTTACCAAAAAACTACCTCGTAATTTACCAGAAATCACCTCGTAATTTACCAGAAATCACCTCGTAATTTACCAGAAATCACCTCGTAATTTACCAGAAATCACCTCGTAATTTACCAGAAATCACCTCGTAATTTA
This sequence comes from Pseudococcus viburni, assembly GCA_033439095.1. NCBI lineage: Eukaryota > Metazoa > Arthropoda > Insecta > Hemiptera > Pseudococcidae > Pseudococcus > Pseudococcus viburni. The sequence goes on from JAVBJF010000018.1 coordinate 871,841, forward strand.
CCAGAAATCACCTCGTAATTTACCAAAAATTACCAAGTAAATTACCAGGTAATTAATCAAAATTTCTACATAATATTTCGAAATTACTAACTATGTAATTTTCTGAAATTCTCAATTAATTAATTATTTACACTTTCAACTTGAAAATGAATTTCAAAAACTTCATTGCACTTCAATTTCAGTAATTACCTAATAATTTGGCATATTTACTGGAGATCGCTGTAATTACCTGGTAACTTTACAAATCTACCGATAAATTACCGTAATTATCAAGTAATTAGGGGTATTTACCGGATAACATACCATAACTATCGAGTAATCTACAGAATTCGAGGGTAAATCGCATGAATAACCAAATACCTAACTTACAGTATTAATTTGGTAAATTACCGAAACGACAATGCTTAACTGTAAATAACACTTTTCCTTCAATCCAATCAAGCTGAAATCAAGTTTTATAGCAATTGTTCAATATCCCATAATTCACAAATCATAAAACGACACAAATTTGGTAAATTAATAATGGTAACAAAAAATGGTAAAATGATCGTAATTTTAGCTTCAAGCAAAAAATACTATAATCAGAAAATCGCTGAACAAAAAATAATCACCCAATATTATGCATTTTAAAAAATAATTTCCATTACCGTCACCAAGAGGTAATTACCGGTAATTAACGGTAATATTGGGTAATTAAGAGTATTTGGGTCAAAATGTTGGTAATTACCAATAATCACGAGTAATCTAGGAGAATTGCATGTGTTTGAAGGGAAATTTTGGTAATTACTAAGTACACTGATGGTAATTACCAGTAATTAAAGGTAATTATCTGAAATTTATGGTAATTACCTGTAAATTATGGTAATTACCTGTAATTTATGGTAATTACCTGTGATTTATGGTAATTACCTGTGATTTATGGTAATTACCTGTAAATTATGGTAATTACCTGTGATTTATGGTAATTACCTGTAATTTATGGTAATTACTGGTAATCGGCGGTAATATTGGATAATTACGAGTATTCGGATCAAAATTACGGTAATTACCGAAAAATCAATGATAATATTGCATAATTACAAGTATTTACATTCCAATTTCGGTAATTATCGCTTGGTAATTACCAAGTAAACTGACGGTAATATTCGATAATTACGAGTATTCAGAGAAAAATTTCGGTAATTACCAAAAAATCAATGGTAATATCGCATAATTACAAATATTTACATTCAAATTTCGGTAATTATCGCACAAATTTCTGGTAATTGGAGAAATTAACCCAAAATAGATGAAAAAATGTCAAATTATACTCAGAGCATGCCATCTACAAATCCCATGCGCATTGCAATCAATTATTTTTAAAGTTTGATATATGTCGGTAATTAATCAATTGAAAATGTTGAATTTTCCCTGGACGGCTCGAACTTGAAACTGACAGCTAAAATTAACGAAGGAAGAAAAGCACCTCTCAAGTTATAAGCCACAAACAAAAATTATATAGGTACATGTGGAAATAGACGACGAGGTAATAACAAATTTACTCGATCAGAGTACTCTACTGGTAAAAACTTAGCAAAACTCGTTACATACAATATTTTTTCCCCGATAATCTCCAACTTTTCATACCTCGCTCGTATTCCGAACACAAACTAAACAGACACCTAAATAAACGAAACCCGATTTTAACCTCTCTCCCGACACTATTATATCCATTTGGGTACGCGGGAAAATGCAACCAAAAAGGTAAAACCAATTATTACCCAGTCGCAAACCAGAAATGCACTTTACGGTGCGCAATTGAAGCATTACCCATCCCTGGATCGATTTCTTATTTATCTCTTCTTACTCGTATTCGCACGGAGCGAACTCGACTCCGTATCGGTACAGCACGTACATACAAAGACGCGAGTAAAAAGCTCTTTAACGATATTAAAGAGAAAAAGCTACATTTATCGTATGTGTTGTGTACCTAAACCGACACAGAGCGGCGCGTTTATTTCGTAAAAGCACATTTTTCACGTATCCGCGTTCGTAAATTAACTCTAGTCGCCGAAATGGATGACAAGGGCTTGGTTCGCGTCGTCGAAAAAATTACCAGAGAATTTGTTGTTGGAAATAAAAATAAATGGATTTTGGGAGCCATGCCGGTTCTTTTGTTGCGTTGATATGACTTTATAGCGAGTTTTACGTCGTAAAGACGACGACCGAGACGGATTCAAGGTAGTAAAGTGCCGAACGACCCGTTGAAGTGCATTCGTAGCTATAAATGCGTGTAAGGCTGGAAAGTGCAGGTTTTCGATGATGAAATGGATTAATTAATAGGGGTGATGTTGCAGGAAGAAGACATATAGTGGAAGATTTTCTAGGCGAAGAGGTTTTTTGAAATAATGAGATTTTGTTTTGAGGTTTGTTTAGTGTTGTAGGAGGGGGAGAGGGTTGAAATGATGCAATCAGAAACAAATTTCATTGGAGATAATTTTTCTAAAATGCCCTAAGTCATATTGACTAACTTTTACACAAGAAGTGAAAACCTGAAGTGATCTCGGGCTTCAAAATTGGTGAAAAAATCAGTAAATGGGGAATCGTTCTTCTGAACTAGTTCATGGAAAATTTTGGATTCGTTTTAGAATTTTTTTTTACTTGTTATGAATTTATTTGACTTTTTACCAGAATTTTTTCAGCAATTGAAAATCATTTTAAAAAAAGAATTTCAACGTTTCATTGAAATAATTGAGAAAATAATGTTTATTGGGGTATTTTAACTTACTGAACACGAATAATTCGAAAACAGTTTTTCTATTTATCCATTTCGTCTCATTCAGAATTCTCAAATTTAAACAAAATTTCAGATGAAAAATTAATTTTTAAAATTTACGTAAAATAACCGAAAAGAGTGTGAATATACGAGAAATTTAACTTGCTAAACACGAATATAAAGTTGGTTTTTAATCGACAATCGACCATTATAAATCAGGAAATCAGGCGAGACAAAAATTGATCGCAGATTTGGGTAATCAGAAACCGATACTTTTTCCAATTCGAAATTTTCATTGAATTTCACAGATTCGAGAAAATCGCTTGAAAAATAATTCGAATCTTGAATCACGAATCATTTTAAATTTTGAAGACTCGGATTCCTTCGAATCAGAAAACTTACAAATGCGTCAAAATCAGTGATGGGAAACTGAAACTGAAACTGAAATGAATTACAGTTAAGTTTCAGTTTTTTAAAATATTTCATATTTTTTGTGTCTGGGTTCCGATTGCCAAATTTTGGTTGTTTTCAGGGTTATGCCGAATCCCGTTCATTTTGATTCCAATCACGAATCCTTTTCTTAGAAATGATTCGAATCACTTTCCGGAAAATGATTCGTGATTCGTAATTTTCGAATCATTTATGAAAATCCGAAAATACCAAAATCCAGTTCGGTTTTTTTGTAATACTTACCTCTTGCCTTGCATGTTAAAATATAATTTTAATCGATTTCAAAAGTGTGACCTACAAATTCCTAATTCCCAAAATCCGACTACGAATTGTAACTGTTTTAAAAAAATTTGCGACTCTAGTTGATTTGGAAAAATTTTACTTCACATTACTTCAAAATTTTCTCACCAAGAAATTTTTTCATTGACAATTTTTAATCGTGAAATTTATTCTTAATTTTTTTCGTATCTTGAATTTTCTTTTTTAAACTGTAAAATTTTTACCAAATCTTGATTTTGTGTTGACATTTTTCAACTCTTAAAATTTTTCTCCTAATTTTTTCCAACTTCGAATTATTTTCTCAAATCATTTCTTTTGGTAGAAAAGTGGGAAACAAAATTCAGAATTTATGAGAAAAATTAATTCAAAGTTGGAAAAAATTGAGAAAAGTCTTAGGTTGGAAAAATAATTTTGAATTCAAGTGAAAACAACGAAAATTCTCAGAAAAAATCCGAAATACGAAAAGGTCTGAAAAAATAATTTCAAGTTGAAAAATGTCAATAAAAAATTTCCTATCTGGTAGAAGCATTAGATTTTTCTGAAAGGCACAGTTTTCGAAATATTTTCGAGTAAATTTTTTGTTGAAAATTTTTACTCCAAAACTTCAACTTGGAACGTGTTTTCCAACAACAAATTTCAAATTCTTACCACAAAATCGTCAATTTTGCATGAAAAAAAAAACAAAAAAGGTCACCAATCGCTCATTTGAAACATAATTTTTTATAGATTCAGAATTCTGTAGTACCTAAATACTTTTGTGACCAAGCGGTCACTTATTCTAAAAAAAAAATGCCTCAAATAAATAATAAACTTCCAGCAAATGCAAAAGGAAAAAAATATGAAAAACTGAAAACCAAAACTGAAAAATGAAACTAGAAAATTTTGAAAACTGGAATTGACATCATTCATTTTAGTTTCCCATCACTGGTCAAAATATACATTAGTTCGAATCCCTAATAAATCCAGACATTTGTGATTTGAATCATAATTTTGTCAATTGCTTTGAATATCTATAAACAGAAGAAAACATTTCATTTTGGTCCCACCCTGCCCTTCCTAGAGTGCAATTTCGCATCTGCAGTCGAAATAACCCAAAAAATTGATTGAAGGGGAGGTGAAAAACCCGATTTAGATACTTCGCCCCCAGGATTGGACAGGATTTGAATCCTAGATTTAAAATTCAAAAAATCTCAAAATTCGAATTTTGGATTTGAAAATCATTTTTGGAACGGATTTCGAATTTTGAATTTGAAATCCTAGTTTTTTAAAATCAAAAAATTTTCGTTTTTCGTGATCCGGTGATTAGTTCAGACTTGAGGTTCAGGCATCATATATGGCAGGATTTTGTTTCGTTGTTATGTCTAATTTTTTAATTAATTTTATAATAAAAACATTTAGAAGTTCAGAATCATTTTCAGATTTTTCCTCATTATCTTCACCTAGATTTGAAATTTTGAATTTGGATTTTAGATCTGCTTTCTGAAAAGATTTTGGATTGTTTTGCCGAACCCTGTCTCACCCGATGGTCGATGCTGTTAAGAATAATTCTTCATTTTTGAATCTACCTCTCCAAACCCGAGGGTCAAATTTTAAATTATGGTCAAAATAACCATAAACAAGTACGTAGTCAGAAGAATCATTTTTTTGAAAAAAAAAAAAAAATTTTCCCTTTCTTCATTTGTTGTGGTTGACATTTAATTGAACTCTCTCTTCCCCCTAAATGCAAAAAAATCTGAGAAATGGATCTTCACAACTTCCGAAAGCTGAGATTATACTTTCGATTTCCAAAGTAATTTCATTCGACTTTTGGGAAAAATTTCATTTTGGATAATAAATTCGGGAAAATAGATCCGGCACTACATTTTCCGGATGTTTTTCTATTTGAGAATTCGTTCGTTCGGGAAATTGCATTCAGGAGGAATCGTTATCTTCACAGAATCATCAAACACCAACAAAAAAATCCAAAAAATCATTAAAATCCACCGAAAAATTATCAAAAACCACCTCGAAAAGCCTCTAAGTTCAAATTTTGCTCAACCAGAACTCCACTGGAAATTTTTTGATTGTTTTTTCTAAATTTACTCAATTTTTTGAACATGGATCTTTTCATTTTTTTTTTTGAAAATAATTCTGAAATTATGATCAGCAAAAATCTGATTCGAAACAAATCGATTCAATGCAATTGGAAAATTATTCCTCGAGTAATCAAATCATTACCGACTGGTTCAATTTATGAAATTATTCCCCAACGATTTTTCAACCTGCCGATACATTTTCGAACTAAAACTTCGATCAATGACAAACTTATCAGTGATCACAGGTGTTCTTCAATGATTCACTGTTCAAGTGCTATTCGTTCGCAAACGATGCATTTAGCTGAGTCATTCACGAACATTGTACCAAGATTGATAAAATCGTAGAAAGGAACTTTCTGAATTGAAAAAAATCCATCGTTCAGACTACGTATTGGAATAAATTTTTGTCCAATTCGTATTTCTAACCACGATATGCGAGAGTTTTGAATGCATTAGGTGACGTGAGCGTTTTATATCAAAATATCGACTTGTTTGTCGAATTTTTTTAGTACGATATCGGATTTATTTATTAGCTTTTCTCTCCCCTCGCGTATCTCCTGCAAAACCGTCAATACTCTAATGTGTTTAATCGCGTGATAATTACACAAGGCTGGTACGTGTTACGAGAGCATGCGTGTATGATTTTTTTTTCACGTAGGTATTACAATTTTTAATTACGTAAAATAGTATACGCATTTGCAAATCGAACAACTCGTACAACTCGTATGACTCTGGTCGTATACAAAATGATCATAAAGACTCTGGTGTGGATAGGGGGTCATTTGGCCTCTGGTGGAACTTGGTCGAAATTTGTATGCATTTCGATTTATCTTGGTAGAAGATGATTTTAGAGCGCATGAGCGAATTTTTATCTCACCCCTGGGGGACTGGGGCCCCAAAATACGTGATTTCCAAGCTAAAAAATTCTATCTCCGCGAGTTTTCAACCGATTTTTTTCAAACTTGACACGTAGTCAGAGGTACTAGAGAGGAGTATCCTGAAATTTTCAGATTTTTCCGACTACTTTAATGACCTTAAATTTGACCGGGAAACACAATTTTAGTGCTTACTGAAATTTTATTTTTTCCTTAAATATCTCAATGTATTTCACACCTCTCAGAATTTTTTCAGATTTTTTCAGGGGGTCCTGGAACACCTTGAAAAAAGGAAAACCCATTTTTTCAAAACGTTTTTCACTCAAAATGGTAATTTTAGGTCGAAAAAATTTTTTCTCTCAATTATACCCCAAAATACGTATTTGTACACAACTTGTCTGCGGACACTGTAAGAAACCTAAAAGCCCGGGATGCCATCGCCAAACTCCATGTGAGGGGGAAGGGGAGGTCCAAAGAAGGGTTTAGCCCTCTAGTTTTTGAAATTGGGATATCAGCCTTTTTTTGGTTACTTTCGAAATCCAAGGGAGAGAAGTCCCTCAAATTTGGGATTTCTCAACTCGTGTTTTTTTATTTTCCCTCAAAACTGCCAAAAAATTACATTTTTTCAATTTTGCACAAGTTTCCGACCTTCCGATCAAATATTTATTACGATTTTCGAATTATGCGGTTATCATTACCATACATATGAACTTATGAAGTATGGACCTTTTACAATTTACCATACCTCTACGTACTCTGAGTGAACAGTGGGGCCTCAAGTTGCTGAAATTGGACCGATTTTTCAGCTTTTTGTACAAAAATCATGATTATTTAATTACAAGATAATATTCATCAGCCCAAGTTTTTAATCCGATTTCTGAGTAGTACAGGTCCAGAAACACCCCTATACCCCTCTGGAGGGGTAATAAAGTAAAAATCGGACAAGTGGTGTACAAATACGTATTTTGGGGTATTAGTAGGGTTTCAATTTCATGAAAAAACACATCCGATCGACTGAGCTGTAAAAAGCAATTTTATGATTGTTTCGTGTTCTAGACATTATAACAAACAAATTTAGCCCAGATGCCTTTTTTTACCCCTCCCCCTTTTCCGAGGGCCCACCCCCTTTCTTAAAAATGCCTGTAGCGCTCCTCCTATGGGTTCTAGTGAAAAAAAATTCCCACAAACGTTGTCCCTCAACATCTGAGCTACAAATTACTTTCTATAGAAAATCCAATTTGGGGCCACCGGTGCCCCTCAAATTTGAAAAAATTATTTCAAAAAATCATAAAAATCACGGTTTTTTCATTTTTATTGAAAAGTTTCTAAGATGAGTAAAATTTGTAAATAACCAAAAGTATTCAGAATTAAATTTCCTATTCGGTGAGTTATATCGCGACTATTTTCGTCCCGCTCCCCGTTACATACAGGCCTACCACCCTCCCACACATCAAAAATTTCAGTCTTCTAGAAAAATTTTCCAGCAAAAATTATTTTTCATCACCTAATCTACAATTTCGGTCATTATAAAAATTATTTTTCGAGCAATCCCTACCCCTTAAATTCGAAAAATATCCCTCAAAAATACATAAAAATACGCTTTTTTACGCTTCCATCAATGCAAAGCTTTAAAAATAATTATGTAGACAGAAATTGAGGGGAAAGTGTCTAAAAATCGTAATTTTTAATTTCCCGTTTTGTATGAAGAAGCAACTAATGAATATACCCACTTTCTGTCTACATAATTATCTTTAAAGCTTTGCATCGGAAACGTAAAAAAACGTATTTTTATGTATTTTTGAGGGGTATTTTTCGAATTTAAGGGTTAGGGATTGTTCAAAAAATAATTTTTATAATGACCGAAATTGTAGATTAAGTGGTGAAGAATATATTTTTGCTGGAAAATTTTTCTAGAAGACCGAAATTTTTGATGTGTGGGAGGGGGTGGGCCTGTATGTAACGGGGAGCGGAACGAAAATAGTCGTGATATAACTCACCGAATAGGAAATTTAATTCTGAATACTTTTGGTTATTTACAAATTTTACTCATCTTAGAAACTTTTCAATAAAAATGAAAAAAACATGATTTTTAGGATGTTCTGAAATAATTTTTTCAAATTTGAGGGGCACCGGTGGCCCTAAATTGGATTTTCTATAGAAAGTAATTTGTAGCTGAGATGTTGAGGGACAACTTTTATGGAAAATTTTTTTCACTAGAACCCATAGGAGGAGCGCTACAGGCGTTTTTAAGAAAGGGGGTGGACCCTCGGAAAAGGGGGAGGGGTAAAAAAGGCATCTGGGCTAAATTTGTTTGTTGTAATGTCTAGAACACGAATCAATCATAAAATTGCTTTTTACAGCTCAGTCGAGCGGATATGAAATAGAGGCCTGACTATATAATTAAGGGAAAAATTTTTTCGGCCTAAAATTACCATTTTGAGTGAAAAACGTTGTGAAAAATGGGTTTTCCTTTTTTCAAGGTGTTCCACCATCTAAAAAAATCTGAAAGAATTCAGAGAGGTGTGAAATACATTGAAAAATTTAAGGAAAAAATAAAATTTCAGTCAGCACCAAAATTGTGTTTCCAAAGGCGATTTGAAATTTTCTAGGTCATATTTAAGGTCATTTTAGTGGTCGAAAAAATTTGAAAAAATTTCAGGATACTCCCCTCTAGGACCTCTACCTACGTGCCAAGTTTGAAAAAATCTATTGAAAACTCGCAAAGATAGAATTTTTAGCTTGGAAACCACGTATTTTGGGGCCTCAGCCCCCCCCCCCGGGTGAGATAAAAATTCGCTCATCCCCTCTAAAATCTTCTTCCACCAAGACAAATCGAATAGTATACAAATTTCGACCAAGTTCCATCAGAGGCCAAATGACCCCCTTACCACACCAAAGCCTGTTCACGAGATCACAAATCCAGGCATCATAGGGAAATTTTCGAGAAAAAAAAGTAACTTTCAGTAACTTTTTTTGAGCAAAAAGTGACCAAAAAATGACCAAAAGTAACCAAAAATTCATTTTTTTTACAGTTTTCTGGGTGGGGGGGGGGCATTTTTTTTGTAGTTTTCTGCAAACATTTCAAAAGATAAATCAACTGGAAAGACCTGAATAATTGCATTTATTAAATTTCTTCGTCAAAACAACAAACAAACTAGCAAAAATCAATTTTTTAATTTTTATCTCGAAGAATTTTGAAAAATAGAAATTTCTACGAGAAAACTTGAATTTTTGCCTGGAAGTGCGAAGAAAAAGTGACTTTTGAGGGGAAAAAAAGTAACCAAAGAGACCTTTTAGACGTGAAAAGTAACCCAAAGTGACTGAATTCGAAAAAAATGACAAACACCCTAAAAAAATTGACCCGCTATGATATCTGCATCAAAAGCTGTACGAATCTTTGTCTAAAATTTGATATCTGCCTATTCCAGTAAAAAGTAGAATAGAATGGAGAATTGACATACGTAACACAACCCAAACTCCCAACAGAGATTTCTAAATTTGGAAAACTTGAGGTGACGCAAATCACTCCTCAAAAACACACAAGTCTAAAAAAGGAACCTCAACCGAGCCTTTTAAATCTTGACGTAAAATCACGCAACAGCAGCTTTGGGATTTACTACGAATAAATTCGTCTCTCTCGTATCATTTTCCGAGCCACTGAGGCGGTTTTTGTTTTTCCTTCCCCTCTCCTACCCTCCTTTACATTTTGATCATTCAAACGTGGTACTCACATTATGTCACGTTCTGGGAAATCTTTCGAGATATAATTTTTCCATCACCGATACCCGGTAATATCCTACCTATAAATTTAATCATCGATATAACTTCTCATCCTGTATCCTCCCCTGCTACAAACACTCCATTTCTCGTAATTAAATTTCACCGCCGTCGACGTAGCGACGTCGAATTAAACTCGAAAAAAATCAAACTTGGCCGGAAGGTGGCGAGAAAAAATTCTCTATCTGGAATTCGTCGACTGGCTGGTTTCTCTCCAGCTATTTCTAATATCGATATAGATAACGAGAAAAAAACCTCTTCGGCGACTCGCCGAGTACCACTTTACGTTCCGGTAACTTTCAGCGATGCGGGTTCGAGGCGTTATTTTTCCCCGGTTATTAAATTTTTTCACTTTTTCCAAGCGTGTAAAATGGCATTAGACGAGTTTTGTTTTATAAAAGCGCGGCGCCGAGGATAAAAAAAAATGAGATAAAAAGTTGCGGGAAATTATACGCGTAATTTTTCCCACGACGAGTCTAACGACGACGGCGTAGGCATAATGCGAGCCTTAATCTGCAAACGAAGTGGTACCCTGGATGCCCCTTGTCTTTCTCGACGCCTTCTAAGACTATAATCCGGGGTACGATTTTTTCGAGTGTAATGGCGGATAATTGAAGCGAGATAATGAAACGAGATTGTCGAGCGGTTGAATATTGAAGGTGACGTTGGCCAAGCGGACAGAGTCGAAATGCTAATCCATCGTACGTGTTTATGCGGTTCGGATTTGCAAGATGCTGACGGTGGTAACGAAGAAAGGGTGTTTGAGGGAAATTTGATTGGAATACAAACGACGATAAATTGGAGAAAAGGAGGATTTTTTGAAAATTTTAATATTGCTAAACTATTTGAAAACGCCATGAAGTTTTTCAAATTCGAGAAAATTTACCAAAATATTTTCAAACTTTCAATAAAATACCAAAAAATTTGATAAATGATGTTAAAATTGCTAAAAAAAAATTATAAAAATCCATCAAATTCCAAATTTTTGAAATTTTTAATAAAAATTAGTTGAAAATTGCTGAATATTAACGAGCTTGCTTGAAATATCGAATGCAATTTTTTTTAAATCAGAAAACGATTCAAATTACTCTCAAAAAATCTGTCGATCAAACTTCCTCAAAACAAGCAAAATTCAATAAAACAGCAATAAAAATTCTTTAAATGAGGCCGTCTATATGAAAAGGGTCAACATTGTCACAAAAAATTGTTTTCGAAATTTAGGTGACAATGTTGACTCTTTCCATTATACTGCCTCAAATATTGAAATTTCTTTGAAACTCCCATAAAAATTGTAAAAATTATGGTATACTCAAAAATTTATTACACGTCAAAAAATTACTTCGAGTTCGAATATCCCAAATTTTTGATATCGAGATAAAAATCAAGTAAAATGGGGGAAAAATTGGCGAATTTGAATGAAAATGGGGCAAAACTATGGAATTGGACAAATATTGGGCAGCTCGTGAAGAAAATTCCATTAAAAATTTACACAATTTCGAAGCCTTTGATTGATGAGAGATGTTTTTATGCCAATCATGCAAACGTTTCATCAAACGATTTCGACTTAATTTTCAACAATTTTTCAATAATTTTACGCAATTTTTACCAACATTTGGAAACCCTTTTTGACAATTTCATTGTATTCTCAGACAATCTTATGACATTTTGAAAGTTCCTTTAACAATTTTTTTTTTTCATAAAGATATTTCAAAAGTTTTTGATTTTTTTTTAGAAATGATTTTCATAGAATTTCTAACCATTTTTTGACATTTCGAACATTGTTTTCCAATTTTGGGATTTTTCAGATGAAATGAATTAAAGAAACCTTCGCCGAGACGAATTTTGCATCTTAATCAACAATTCGAGTACCCAAATGAATGAACGAATGAATTTAATAACTCTTGAATTTTCTATAAGAAAGATACCTAGGCGAAAGGGATTCACAGCGCGAATTGAAAAAATTTGGAAAAGTTGTATCTTAAATTGGACAAGTATCATCTGAATTGGAAATCTTCAGTTTTTACCTACTTTTGCAACACATCATCGCCACTACGCCCCTCCCCCCACGTCCTCCCTAGATCAGTGTCGGATCTAGGAAAATTTTTTGAGGGCACAGAAGGGCCAAGCATATTGGAAGTAGGATTAATTTATCAGGGAGGATAATATTTTTATAATGCATCGAAGGTGGTGGTGGGGGGGGGGGAGATGAAGTTTCAGGTAATATTTTAAGAAAGCACACGCCTGAATAAAAAATTAGCCAAACTTTTTTCACAGTAACATGAATTTAAATCGCTTAATTACGCAATTTTTAATAAACCCCAGAAAAACATAAAATGGATTTTTTTTACATTCAAAGATGAAAAAAACTGACGCGAGGAAAAGTTCAAAATTGTTTTTAAAATTTCTGAGTAATAAGAAATTTTTAAAAAGTATGAAGTTGAAAAAAAATTGAAAAATCAATTTCGAAAAATTTTCCAACTTTGATTTCTTCAATTTTTTTTAAATTTCATATCTAAAAAAAATTCTTCCAACTCTAAACTTTTCTCACTCATTTTAAAAATGTTTCCTCTATTTTTTTTTTCAAATTTTTCAAAAAAATTCAACTTGATGTTTTTGAAAATTTCTTATAACTCGATAAAATTTTTTTTTTTAATTTAAAAAAATACACCAATAAAAAAATATGGAATTGAAAAAATTTTGAAAAAATCAAAGTTGGAAAAATTTTGAGGAAATTTAAATTAGAAAAGATTTCTGATCAGCGGGTCAAAATATCCCGATAAACACCCTCTTTGCAATCGTTCTACTCAATGTTTCAAAATTCATATTTTTCACGATTTTTCATTGCAAAAAAAGTGAATTTCGAGACTTCACTTAAAACGATTGTAAAAAGGGTGTTAATTGGGGTATTTTGACCCGCTGATCACGAATCCGACCTTGTCATTTCTGTCCGCATAAAACGCTCAACATTTGAAAAATCAACTAAAAAAAAACATTTCTGTACGGTTTTTCGTGATTTTTGGCCCTTGCAGCATCGAAATCGCCAAAACTGAATACGTGATGTGAATCTACGTTAAAAAATACGTTTTTGGGATATTTTCACAGTGGCCAAACTTCGCTATTAAGGCAGTTTTTACAATTGAAAATTTCAAATACCCAAAACCTAATAAAAGAGTGCACCAAAATTGATGAAAAAATTACCACAAATACACCTCTACGAGATGTAACTTTGTGTCCAAGAACAGAAAATTTCCTTCACGTCCGCCCAGTGCTGCCAAATGTGGTAATTTGTCACCAACGGTGGTGATTTTGCCTGTTTTCATTTTCGCAGTGGTGAATTGTTGGATTTTCAAAAAATTGGTGAATTTGGTGAATTTTCGCTCCAATTTTCATTCACAATACCAAATTTTAATTTTTAAAAATTAATAGACACCCTGAAAACGAGTTCGAAAAGGAAAAACTAAGAAAAAAGGGTCCGGCCGGATGAAAGGTAAATTTGGCCCCCTGCGATTTTTGATCTAACCCCCTGAAATGGTGTCTCTTAATGGAAAAAAATTTCAGAAAAAAATGTTGACCCCCCCCCCCCCCCCCTTGGAGTTATGGCCATTTTATTGCATTATTTTCAAGAATTTTTAATTTTGACGGAACCAGTGCTGCCAGATGGAAAATGGCAAAATCCCCACAATCATTTTCTCAAAATCCTGAAAAATCACCAATTTAAAAAAAATTCAATTATGAGTCTGAAACAGTGAAACCATAGAAAGCCCACCCCCTCCCCTCCATTCGAAAAACTAATTAAACGTATAGGTATTTTTTTTATTTCTCATTTTTCAAATAGGTACATCTTAAAATTCTTATATTGTATTTTATATTGAAAATATCTGAGCGACCTGCGCCATACGTGGCAAGTTGTTGAAAAATTGAATTTCCAAAGGTTGAAAAATACATTTTTCAAGCAATATAATCCAAAAAAATATTTTCCAGGGAAAATGTTGAGATTTAAAAAAATTGACTTTGGAATGAAAAGTCTAAACTTTCCTGAGTTTTCTTTGAATTTCCCAGATTGCTATCAGAAAAAATTGCGGAGAAGATGTTTGAAAAATTGAAAATTGATTAAAATTTTTCAGCAAAGATTTTTTGTTTCAATTTAAAAGCCAAAAAAACACTAAAATTCTAGCGGTGGCGTATCAACTCCAAACGCCGCTAAAAATGCTAAAATAAAAAATTTCTACAAAATACTCGTCTTCTCCGCAATTTTTTCTGATAGCAATCTGGGAAATTCAAAGAAAACTCAGGAAAGTTTAGACTTTTCATTCCAAAGTCAATTTTTTTAAATCTCAACATTTTCCCTGGAAAATATTTTTTTGGATTATATTGCTTGAAAAATGTATTTTTCAACCTTTGGAAATTCAATTTTTCAACAACTTGCCACGTATGGCGCAGGTCGCTCAGATATTTTCAATATAAAATACAATATAAGAATTTTAAGATGTACCTATTTGAAAAATGAGAAATAAAAAAAATACCTATACGTTTAATTAGTTTTTCGAATGGAGGGGAGGGGGTGGGCTTTCTATGGTTTCACTGTTTCAGACTCATAATTGAATTTTTTTTAAATTGGTGATTTTTCAGGATTTTGAGAAAATGATTGTGGGGATTTTGCCATTTTCCATCTGGCAGCACTGGTTCCGTCAAAATTAAAAATTCTTGAAAATAATGCAATAAAATGGCCATAACTCCAAGGGGGGGGGGTCAACATTTTTTTCTGAAATTTTTTTCCATTAAGAGACACCATTTCAGGGGGTTAGATCAAAAATCGCAGGGGGCCAAATTTACCTTTCATCCGGCCGGACCCTTTTTTCTTAGTTTTTCCTTTTCGAACTCGTTTTCAGGGTGTCTATTAATTTTTAAAAATTAAATTTCGCGACTTTTTCAAGGTATCTAGTATCTACCTCTCAATTTGACCCCCCCTCCCCCCCCCAAAAAAAAATCAACGAGATCAAATTTATTATAGAAAAAAGTTTATATACGGAAGAAAATACGTCTTTAATTTTGAAAAAAGACAATTTTTCACAAAAATTTCCCAAAAGTGAGTTATTTTATGGTAAAGAAGAGAAGTAGTTACTGCCCGAGCGAAGCGAGGGTGAAAATTTTACGAAAAATCATGTTAGAACGGATAAAATTGTTAAATGATTATTGAGAAATAAATTCATGGAAAGTTTGAAATATTAGCAGATTTGGCCCGAGCGAAGCGAGGGCGAAATTTTTACGAAGAATTTATTTAAATAACAGCAAAAAAAGACATATTTCCAAATGGTTTTCTCCTTTAAAACATCCCTTAGAAAATTCCAAAATTCACCAATTATTTTAGATTTTCCTGGCAATGGACACAATATTACCTTTGAAATTCCCAATCGTGATCGCTACATACTTACGTCTCCCATAAGAACATATTTTTCCGCTTCAAAATATTCAATTGTCTGAAATAGAAGGGAAGAGGACGAAGAGGGATATAATTTAAGAATGGGCTTTTTAAATTTATGAGCCCGAGCGAAGCGAGGGCGAAAATTTTTAGAAAAAATGTTCAAAAAGGTGAAATATCTTTACTTTTTCTGTTTTGTAAAAGGGGCAAAAAATGGAAGTAATTTCGGAAAAATTCGCGACTTTTGATGAATTTTGGATCAATTTCGCGACTTTTTCGCGACTTCAGCGACCTAAATCTAAATTCGCGACTTTTGCGACTTCCGCGACCGGTAGACACCCTGGTTTTTCAGGTTCTTAAATTTTTAAATCGATTTCAAACCTTACACAGCTCAATAAAAAATTTCGTTTTCGTTTTTCCTGCAATCTTCCATCAATTTTGAACTAAAAATTCAACGAGATTCAAAATTTGGTTCATCTGTACAAAAAAATTGTGATTTACCAATTCGTAAAAAAATCGAAAATTGTTTGAAAATGACTGGCCAGGGCCAAGCTTTTTTTCAAAATGGATCCGGCTCTTTCTAGCCCGCCTTTGTCTCCGCCACTGTCCTTGTCCTAGATATGAAATCATAAATATTCAGATTTCGATTTTAACAAAACGATATCTACGAATGTATAAAAATCATCGACATTCCAACGCGAAACACTTTTAATAACTGGAAAAAGGGATGAAAGGGAGCA
The DNA here is from genome assembly GCA_033439095.1 of Pseudococcus viburni. Taxonomy (NCBI): domain Eukaryota; kingdom Metazoa; phylum Arthropoda; class Insecta; order Hemiptera; family Pseudococcidae; genus Pseudococcus; species Pseudococcus viburni. The sequence continues at coordinate 888,211 of JAVBJF010000018.1, forward strand.
GAGAGGAACGCAGGGAACCTTCGACTCAATTACGTACACACAATAATCATAATTACGTTGGGAAACCTCACCGGGCAATTAAACTCGCCAACTACCTCGTTCGGAATTTACGAAATAACAATTCCAGTTCCGTAATTAGAAAAACACGTAAATGGGAAAATACCACGAAATGGCAACTCATTCTGATATGATATGAAACTGAAAAACAATCGCTTACCGCTGAACCACATTATAAACATCATTCTCTTATTGATTTGATGTTCTCTGAATTTATTACACAGCACCGCCAAAGGATAAATATTGCAAGCTCTTCCGATCAGGCACAGTACAATACTCCAAATGACCAAGCCCGGTTCGAATCGATGCCTGAAGCTGAACAATGCCAATCCTAGGTAAGCGAATACGCAGGTTTCAGCGATAAACGACAACGTTCGCATGGTCTGCTGCATTGTGATTTGCGTGACGGTGGACAGATTGAAATGGGTGTAATGAGACATAACAATACCGTTGAATAATATCGCCATAATTCCTGCAAAAAGAAAAAAAAGGTCAGCACAATCGATCAGTGATGTCAAGGAAGAGGTTAATCAACTCGAAATACCTGATAAATGAATTCCTTCGGCGAGGGCATAAGGAGCATAGGTGAACACCAGCATCATACCGAATTCCAACGAAGGATGTTTCCTCAGATCGACGTATTTCAATAGTAAAGCGCTGGTGAGTGCGAACAGTACTCCGATTCCGGCCGAGCAAAAGAACGTCGTGAAAAATTGACTCATTCCGGTCATCACAGCCTCGGAAGTGGACATAGTTGGATTATTCGATTGAAGAATCGATGTCGTAAGGACAATGGCAATAGCATCGTTCAAGATGCTCTCGCCGAACACCAACATATTGAGGACCGGATCGACGTCCAGGGCGTGAAATATGGCCACTGTGGCGACCGGATCGACGGCCGAGATCAACGAACCGAACGCGAAGCTTTCGACGAAGCTGAGCTTATAAGACATTTCAGCCAATCCGAGTACGTAGAGGCCGCCGCCGATCACGACGGCTGAGATCGTCGTACCAAATATGGCGAATACCAGAATCGACCCGATATTCTGGAAGAAGTTACCTTTGTGCAGATTGTATCCGGATTCGAAGATGATCGGAGGTAGCAGTACGAGAAAGAATGCGGTCGGCGAGAAGGCTTCTTCTTTACGCCAATTTGCTATGTTCTGGTCGGACATCAGGTTCAATATGAGACCGATCAGGCCGCCCAGGAATACAATGGCTATGCTTTCGGGTAAATATTGGAAATGCGTTAGTAGCATGAGATGTATAAGTAGTATACCCAGAGCTAGGACGCAGAGTACGAAAAATATGGCTATCGAACTCGTACGTTCTTCTTCGGCCGAGCCTTTTTCAGGCAGCACTGGTTCGCCAGGAGTGATAACCTCGGTCGAGGTGGCGTTCGAGGTTTCATTTCCAGCTTGATTCGTAGCATTGGCCGGGACGACCGGTGTTTCTTCGGCGGTTGCATTGGTTTCAACATCGGTACCATTGGTCTTCGCAAGAGTTGTATTTAACGTCGTATTACCATCGGTTACCGTCGAATCGACCTTATCGGTGGGAATTTTGGTGGGAACGTTATCAGTTTTCTGTCCATCTTCGGCTTTAATGGTTATCGTCTGATTGGCGACATTCTCGGTCACATTGGCAGAATAAACCAGAAACACGAAATGCACAACGAGTAATAAGCTAGCTTGATATAATTTCATGTCGACCAATTTACCGTATCAAATCGTTTTCCATATCGACCTCGTCCACCGCATTGGAGTACGAAATATGCTGCAGAAAAACACGCCGAAATTAACCGCCAATTTGGTACAGAATTTGATCAAGTTTGAGAGTACTTACTGTGTTAATTAGACGGTCGAGTGGGTGAAATAGATGTTAAATATGAACCGAATGTTCTCGTGAATTATCATATTACAAATACGTCGCGAATAATCAACCGAACGAGAGTCCTTCACCGTTTACCTTGTAGCTAGCAACTGATGAAGTGAATCAACTCAATCAAGTACATAAACAAGTTCGAAGGGGAGGTCGAATGGGCGATCGATTTAGTTACCGGAGGCGCCACCGGATCGCTGAGTGACGATTTTGAAGTAACGATGGGATGGTAATTACGGTTATTACGGCAGGTTTACGGGGTTTTAGGATTTTTTTGAATTTAGGAAGATTTTAAATAATAAATGGAACTAATTTTTGATTTTTTAGTTATTTTTTATGGTTTTACTTTTAATGAGTGATAAAATGGATTGAAAAAAAAAACAATGATGGAAAGGAAAACTGAAATGAAATGATATTAATTATTAGTTGATCAGTTCCAGTTCCAGTTTCAGTTCTCAAGTCAAAATTTTTTAGTTCTACGCAGTGATGTGGAAACGCGAAAAAATTTTTCCGTTCCTGGGAACGTTTCCGTTTCCGAGTGCAGCGTTTCCGTTTCCGTTTCCGTTTCCAGAAACATGTTCAGTTTCCGTTATTTTTTTTTCAAATTACAGGGCACGAAAAATTCATTTAAAATCAACAAAAATTGACAAAATTTGGCATTATACCCTATTTTTGACCTCCCAAATCGATTGGAAGCTGGTTCGAAACGTTTCAGAGTCTCCAGAAAATTTTAGAAATTTTTAACGCTGGAGAAAACCCCATAAGAATGGCTCATATAAATTTCAGTACCCTGTAACCTCAAATTACCAATATTAGTGATCTATTTGATCGATCAAAACACAATTTTCCGAAATTTAGCAGAGTTGAGTTCAAATTCATATTTTTTTAGGAAAATTGTTTTCCAAAAAAAAACATGGATTTGAACCAGGGTTGACCAGAGTCTGCTCTGAAAAAGGACTCGCAAAGGACTCGAAGACTCGGAGTCGACTCGGAATGAGACTCGGAGTCTTTTTTCTTTGAGACTCGTTTTTTAACGACTCTAAAAAAGTCTAAATACTATGCGAGCGAGTCTTTTTTACGAGTCGCAGTTTTATTTTTTTCTCATCTGACTGTATTTTTGAAGGTAAAAAAAGTGAAGTTTTTGGGTTTTTCAATGGTTTTTTCAACTTACCGAAGTCGTGAAGATGGAATTCATCATTTACCATTCATTCACTGCAAAAATTCATTGACTGCAATTGAAAAAAAGAAAAGGGGGACTCTGAAAAAGACTCGCCGAAGACTCCGAGTCTTTTTCCGAGTCTTTTTGTGAAAGACTCGCGGGGTGTCGACTCGGAGCTACAATTTCTAAGGACTCGCGCCTCTCGACTCGGAGTCGCAATTTTCAAGGACTCGCGTCAACCCTGATTTGAACAAAAAGTTACAAATTTTAAAAAACTATGATTTTATTGATCAAAGTAGGCCAGTGCTAGGAAAAAAATCTGCATAATTTTGAATCCAAGCTACCAAAAATCGCAAAATTTTTCACGATGAAAAAATTTTCTCCCAATCCATTATGGGTGTATAAAATTATATACTACACCTTGCCATGTAAATTATAATTGAAGAAAATTCAATATTTTCGACATTTCGACACCAATTGAGATCAAAATTTATGAAAAAAAAATTAAAAATGCGTTGGAAACGCCGGAACGCCGGAAACGGGTTTTTTCGCGTTTTCGATTCCGTTCCCGTTTCCGTTTCCATTCACGTTTCCGTTTCTCTTAAAATTATTGCAGGGCGTTTCCGTTCCCGTTCTCGTTTCTCAAAATTGAGCGTTTCCGAACGTTTCTTGGTAACGTTTCCGTTCCGTTTCCACATCACTGAGTTCTAGTTTTCAGTTCCAGTTTCAGTTCCAAATAATATCAGTTCCAAAATTCCAGTTTTTTAAATTTTGAAGGACAAAAAATTAAAATTTTCTGCTAAAATTGAACTTTGATGTTTTTCTTTTTGAATTCAAACTATTTCAAAGTACAATTTTTCCCCCTTTTCAAGCCCAAAACAAATGATTTCTAGAAAAAAAGTCACAATTATTCATAACATCATAAGTAATAGATGTAAATTTTCAAGGGTTGGGGTTTTTTAATACTTAAAAATTTTCAAATTGAATATGATTTGGTAAATTTTAACATCAAAATTTTGACTTTTCGAAATTATATTTTGAATATACAAATTGCAACTACTGGAACTGGTATAAAACTGAAGTGAAATTCATTTCCCGTTTTTAGTTTTCAGTTCTCATCATTTCAGTTCCAGTTTTTCAATTTTAGTTCCAGTTTTTTTCAGTTTCCAGTTCCAGTTTTTTTTCAGTTTCCAGTTCCAGTTCCAGTTCCAGTTCCAGTTCCAGTTTTCCATCACTAAAAAAAAAACATATCCTGGATAATGAATTATTTGACAAAAATTAGTGAAGTGTTTTTGTAGTTCACTTCAAGGTTGGACCAGGGTTTCAAAAACGGAAAATGTTTCGGTTTTCGTTTTTGATTTTTTTTTTGAAAGTAAAAATGTGAATACCTACGCAGAAATCAAATGTAACGATGAAAACTGAGAAGTTGGAAAATTTATCAAAATAACAAGAAAATGGGCAAAATATTGTGTTGAAAAATGATTTTCTTCATAACCTGGAATAAGAAATGAACAGCCATTATTTCATCAAGTCATGATCCCATGGTTGCGTTCAGAAAATGGTCAACAAGACAACAAATCAACAGAGGCAAATTTTGAGAGTTGGAATCTAGAAATTTTGAGCTATTTGTACCCTAAATATTTCATTTTGAGAAAATTAATGAGAAATCTCATGAGAAGGTCGAAGGTCAAATTGCAATACAGTGCGATTCGAAGGAATGGCATGAGTACTTGAGTAGGGTAATCGTTTATTATTTACGGCAAACCGGTTATGCAATTTTATTAACGTCAATGAAAGAAATCATTCAGCACAACAGCAGGGGTTGAAAAATGCAATTGCAAAAATTAAACCAACTCCATAAATGAATTCTAGCGACCCCTGAAACGTCAAAACTACTTTTTTGGCAAAAAAAAACATATTTTTTTAATACATAAATCAATTTTTGAAATTCTTCATTAGTTTTCTGGTAATCTGATTTGAACAAGAGTTAGGATTTTTTGAAAAGGAGGTGCTCAAAAACCTCTGCAACCAAACTTTTGATTGCTGGAGTGAATTTTTCGATTTTTGGCAAGTTTTAAAAAATTTAAAAGTCGTCATTTCTGGTAGGTATTGAAAATTTATTTGCTTTAAAACGAAGCATTTTTTAAGAGACAAAAAAAATTTGGTAAAACGAAGTTCCCACCTAATATCAACTTAGCAAAGCCAAATTTCATTTTTTTCTGCTGTTTTGAAATCCCCAACAAAATTTTGATTTTCTGTTCCTGGTTTACGTATTTTTGAATTTTTTCAGAAATCGTGAATATGAACTAGAGAAGCAAAAAATCGACTTTCCGTCTTCTTTCAAGTAATTTAGAAAAAAAATCTATTATTAGAAATTACACCGAGGTATTTGAAAAGTCACCCCTTTCCTCCTCCGTCAATGTGAAACCTCTAATTTTTTACCAAAAATATTATTTTCTGAAATCTTTATTAATTTTTTTTCTCTTTTTTCTTTTTCGTCATAAGACCTTGGATGTATACTTTTTTTTGAAAAATTGATGCTTTAACGTATATTTGAGCTATATTAAATCCAATTTGGCGAATTTAATTTAATTTCTGTAAAAAGTGGCAAATGGAAAAAGTGATAATTGGATACATTTTTTCAAATCAAAACAAAGCACATGAGCAATTTGGTTAGTACAAAGCAAGGGTGTAAAATTTTAAAACATTTTGAATTTGACTTCAGGGAGTGAAATATTTTAAAAATTAGTAACGAGAACTTGATCGATTAAAATTGAATTTTTAAAAAATATTCAAAAATAGAAAAATTAATTTGGTTGGCTGAAATTTAGATGAAAAATGTTTCAGAAAAAGAACACACGTTCTCTGAAAACCTGACCCCCATTGGAATTCGAGCTGAAGCTTAGGAAAATTTTAAAATTCACGAATCGTTTATTTTATTTTGATTTCAAATCCAAAGCTTTGTCAGATACCTGCAATGCATTGTGTAAAATAATCGTGTAACGTAAAACGATTCTGATAGTAGTATTACGTATGACTCAATAAAGTGTACATACAATTCACATCTGTTTCGATTTCAATTTTTTATTCAGTTGGAAAATTTATAAGAATCGGTGAAGAAATCTTCTAGATATTCGATCTGAAATTATGAAATTCGCAAGTTTTTTCTTAATTAGTGTTTCAAGCTGGTGTTTCATTTCCGCAGCCGAAGTCGAAATCAAAAAAAATGGTACGTAATTATGAAAATTTATTCCGACTATATACCAATATCTATTTAGAGAATTTTGAAACTATAATTCAATCCTGGGAGAGGGGGGGATGAAAATTATATCCATACAAACATTTTTTTCTTTTTGACTCAAAATTGTAACTTTTTTATAAAAACCTTTGTTCATTTTCAGCTTTAATTTTCAACCTTACAAACCAACAATTAGAAGAAGTCAAGTCCAGTTTTTCAGAAGATAAATGTGCATCTTGTCTAGTCGTCTGTCCTGCTACGTCAAGACAACATCGAATAATCGTTGATAATTATTCTATCACCGGAAATGCCATATTTTTACAAGAGCCATTTAAAAATGGTGTAAGAGTAACTAAGAAAGATTGCGATGATCCTTTAAGACCTGCTTTGGTTCAAGATAAGATGTCAACCAATTTGTACTTTACTGGTTACGAGGTAATTGATTTGAAAAGTTTAAATTACAATACTTACCCAACTTATTGGAATGCTTAATGGCTTACAGTTTTTCTATCCTGAGGGAAGCTTTGAACTGAAATTTGAAGATAATTACAAAAATTTAATTAAAGTCGAAGTAAGCAAGTTTTAAATTTTTTTAAACCTATAAAATTCAAGAATTTTTTGAACATGAAAATCGTAACTCAATAGGTAACAGATGACGAAAAAAATAAATCGAAATCTGCAACTCCAAATGAAAATCTCGTAAAGATGAAAGAAGAAGATGGAAAAACCAAATTTGAAATACTCGAAGAGTCGCCCACAACATTGGTAATTAAAACTGTAAAAAAAAAGTTCTCCGTGCAAGTTGTCATAATTTTTTTCTTTAGAAATAATCATTGAAAAAATTTTATAAAAATCTTTAGGTATTTTATTGGATTTCGGTATTATCAATTGAAATTTTTGAAAAAGGAAGACAAATTAAGTTTACGAAAGATACCATCAACAGTTTCAATCAAAAAGAACGAACCATTGTTATTTGCAAAGATTACAATTTAGGAGACGAGTTGGGAATACTTAGTACCTTCGGTAAGTGAATGAGAATTATCTCGTTATACCTAATTCGAATTTTTGAATTTAGGAGGTTTTAGTCCCTGGGGTAGTTTATTTTTCTCTAAAAATAAGATTCCCAAGATTTCAGCTCCCTATATAAATAACTTAGGAGCCATACGTGCTGGACCCTCCTTTTCTTTATGGGACCTAACGAAGGCTAAAAATTAAAGAAATTGAAAATATGATTCGGTTAGGGATTTTTAGAAATGAACTTTGGACCTGAGGAAAAAATCCCGAGGGGTTAGTGTACCCTCAGATTGAGTAAAAATGGCTAAAATGAACTATTTGAGGCCTCCTTGAACCTCCAAAAATGGTGCTTCGAATCTAAAAGTCATCTTTAAAAATCAAAATCAAGTCGTATTTTTAATTTTTTTAGGAATATTCGGAAATTGTGCATTAATCCCAAGGCTGCCAACACCGATATTGAAGTTTCATTTTAGAGTTGTCGGAAATGGTGTGGCACAATTTTTTTCCAAGTTCTTTCTTGTCACGAAACGTCACATATTCTGTCTCTGAGTCCTTAGACCAAAACATTTTTCATTTTTCTAAAACAGTTTTGAATTTTCTGAGCTTTTTTTCCAAGTTCAATTTTTTTCATATTTTTCTCAACTCAAGTTTTTTTTTCAGACGTAAATTTTTCAACTCAAATTTTTTTCTTCCAATTTTCCCAACTCAAATTTTTTTCTTCCAATTTTCTCAAATCAATTTTTTTTCTTCAAATTTTCTTAACTCAATTTTTTCCATCAATTTTCTCGACTCAATTTTTTTCTTCCTTTTTTCTCAACTCAAATTTTTTTCTTCAAATTTTCTCAACCAACTTTTTTTTCTTTAAATTTTCTCAACTCAAATTTTTTTCTTTCAATTTCCTCATCTCCAATTTTTTTTCTAATTTTTTCAACTCAAATTTTTTCAGACGTAATTTTTTCAACTCAATTTTTTTCTTTCAATTTTCTCAACTCATTTTTTTTTAAATTTTCTCAACCCAAATTTTTTTCTTCCAATTTTGTCAACTAATTTTTTTATTCTCATAACTTGTGTTATTACGTGATAAGATCTCGAAAAATAAATTGTGCTGCTGCAAAATTCGAGTTGAGAAAATTACATCTGAAAACATTTGAGTTGAGAAAATTATGTCTGAAAAAAAAACTTGAGATGAGATAATGAGAAAAATATGAAAAAAATTTGGACTTGGAAAAAAAGTTCAGAAAATCTTAAACTCTGTTTAAAAAAACGGGGAAAAAATTGTGCCATTTCCGACAACTCTAAAATGAAACTAGACGCTCGTCTAAAACTCTGTCCTAAAAAAATCACTTTTAAAAAAAGGTCTCACGCAACTAAAAGTACTAAAACCATCAAAAACAGTCAAAATTTAGTTACTGAATCTTTCAATTTTTGGCTAAAAAATCACTACAATCACCCCAAAAACAAAAAAAATTGTAATTTTGTTGAAAAATATGCAAAATCACTACATACTTTTTCACAAAATCACTACTAAAATCATTACCTTTTTTTAATGGTAAAAAACACTACAATTGGCAGCCCTGATTACCCCCCCCCCCCAAAAAAAAATTAATTAATATATCATTCTATGTAAAATCCCACTAAAAAAAGTGAGCCCAGCGCATGGTTTTGGCTCCTAATTGATGTGGGGGTTGAAATTTTTGGAATTTTATTATTTTTAAAAATGAACTATTCCAATTGATGAAACCTCCTTTTTTTGAATTTGAAAAAAATCCCCCGATGTAAATTTTGTTTTAGGAAAAATGGGAAAGGCTTCAAAACAAAAATTTAAAACAATTAGAGCACAATGATTTAGAGGAAGCACAAATAATGCCAATGCGTTATTTTCACTCACTTTCAGCCAGACTTGCCACGTGCACTTATTTGAACATCGCTTACGTCTGGAAAGGGATCGCAGCTGGTCAATTAAGAAAAATCGATTTATTTTTATACAGTTTGTATCGAGTAAGAAATTCAGCACTCTTTTCGTATAAAAAAAACAAGCACTTAATCTAAAATTTGTACTGCTCATTCCAGGAATGGCCCACCGAAATAACCATCATTTTCGGCATAAAAGGCGTATCGAACGGAGTTACTCACCATAAGCTCGAAAAAATAAACTCACCTGAGAATAAATTCCTCCGAAAATTCCCAAAACCAGTGCCCGAAATAATATACCGAATTGTCGAACTCAAACAAAATGAAAAAACCAACACCGCCGCCGTCGTCATACTCCACAACTTTCTCGACTCTGCACAAATCGAAGAAAGGATATGTCCTGTAAATTCCGAGGTAGATGGTTGGAATGATATAAAACCAGATCCTGTTGTATACCCAGAGTATACCAAGCCTTCGGGATTAACTTATGTTTGTGCTGTTACAACCGAAATTATGAAAAAATTAGGGGCTCCTTATGAGGTGTCGCCATCGCTGGGCCTTCTCACGCTGACCGCGGCACAAAAAATTAAAATTAAGAAGAAAGTCGAAGAAATGCGAGATAAAGCTGAAGATTATTTGGATGGGGAATAGAGTGAATTAATTTGGAGTACGTAGCCATTGATGAGGTGCGAATAAAATCGAATAGAGATACCTATTTCGTTTTTCCAAAGATGATGATTAATTAAGATTTATTTGCTCAAAGTGGCTCAATTTTTTGAGATTTTGGTTCCTATTTTCTTAAGTCTGATGTTTTAATCTGATTATATTTTTAGTGATTTTTTTTTGTTTTCTTCAAATATAATTTTTTTTTGGTTCTTAAAGTTTGTTATTTATCGATGAAAAAAAAAGTTAAAATTTTCTTTAATGGGGAAATCTAAACCCACATCGTAAATACCCCTGTTCATAAATTCGTACAAAAATGAAAAAAAAGTACTATGAACAGCCACTATTCAATCAAATCTACCTATAAATATTTTTATTTTTTCATCTAAAATGAAGATGGACATTTTGTTTATGTTATCACCATGTTTTCTTCGAAAAATATTCATAAAATCTGGTTTTTTTTTAATTTTTTTTTAATGGACGTAATGTTCATTTTTCTTGATAATTCGACACGAAAATATTTTTTGAAAAATAAACTGGGAAATCATATCCATGTTTCTAAACAAAATTAACATCAAGTACACGTTTTTTGAAAAATAGACATTATTATGTTATGGATTATGGAAATTATTGTGAGTATATGCTCCTTAAAAAATTTGAAATTAGGCCTGTTTTTTTTAATGATGTCATAGTTATGTCCAGGATTTTTTTTGAAAAAAGAACACCACGTTTCTAGAGGGGATTGAAAAAATCATATCCCAGATTTTGATGAAAATTGATGAGATGTTTACTTTGAGTGGGAGACGTCTCAAAAAAATTTGAGCTCCCGAACCAAAAGGAGATGGAGCTAGGGAATCTCAAATTCTCAAATTGTAATTTTTGAAAAAAAAACACGTGATTTTGGCCACTTTAGGGTACTACCGCCTGCTGGAAACCTGTCACTTCCCTAAAAAGAGACAATTTGAGTTTCCACCTCCTTGAACCGTTCATCACAACACAAAATTAAAACTTGATCGTTTTTTTTGAAAAATGAAAAAAATAAAAAATAAAAAAAGTGACACTACAAGATTCCAAGAGCAAAAAAAATTCACTCCCAAAATCACCAACAATACCTCCACTTCTGTCAAAAAATTTATTAATATTACTTACACACAAACGTAGGTACACAGGTAACCGAAAAAAATAACGAGGTTTAAACATTAATTCATCATTAAAATCTAAGTAAAACAATTTACATAGGAAAAAGATTTTACACACATAAGTTGCGCAGCCTCAGTATTCGCCACGAAAACGCCACATAAAAGGGAAATTAGAAATAAAACAATTAAAAATAAATCTACTCGTAATCACCTAAATAACAATATTTTATAACGACCACGTACTACAATAGCAAAAACTAATTCCAAAGAAAGTCTATATTTTGTATTTATAAATAATACTGGAAAAAAATAAGTTACAAAAAAAAAAACGAAACGAAAAATAAATAAAAACTTAACACAAGATTTTTTTAAAACATATCTTTATACGTTCGATACGTTCTTCTTTGCTTCTTTTACTTGACTAGTTTTAAAATATATATTTTATTGAAATGCCGTTTCATAAACCAACATCAATCACTTTGAAAATATTTATACACGGAATGATTCGGACAGAAAGGTCTGGGTAATGTTTGAAAAATAAAAGTACATCGATGAAAGTATTTATTTAAAAAAAAATCATCTATGTACGTTAAAATCTTATCAGACTTGTTCGATTAGTATAATTGGAATGGTTGCTATGTAATTCATCTTCAAGTACGCGAATTCTCCTTTATTAAACATGCATAATTAGTACGATAAAAGTTTGAAATGTAGGTAAACTATGTGCTTGTGTTGCCAGGACGGATATATTGATTTGGTAAGAAGGCGATGTATAATATGTAGAAGTCAATTTTTTAGCAGTCGAATTTGAGCTTAGCCCATTTATGATTTGTCAGTCTCTTCTTATTGCCTAATTTATCTATCATCAATTTGGCTGGTCTTTAAAGTAGAACAGAAAACTGGAAATTGTTCAAAATTTTAAATTTATTCTCTTTAGTGCAGATATTACCGTTGTTAGATTTTTCATAGGTAATGTCAAAGATAAAATCTTTGATTGTACTTCATTATTTACAGCATTTTTAGAAGTGAAAATGAATAAAATTTGCATTTACCAAAAATTACCAGTGAACTTTTTGTAATTTCCATCAATTACCAACAATTACCACAAATTACCAGTCATTACCGAAAATTACTAGCGAATGCCAAAAAATATCAGTAAATACCCGTAATTACCAAACATTACCAGTAATCACCAGTGATTACCAGTAATTACCAGTGATTACCAGTAATTACCAGTGATTACCAGTAATTACCAGTGATTACCAGTAATTACCAAAAATTACCCGTAATTACCAAAAAAATTACCAGTAATTACCAGTAATTACCCTTAATTACCAGAAATTGACCGTAATTACCAAACATTACCCAAAATTTCAGAAAATTACCAATAATTGGCCAGAAATTACTGGTATTAACCGAAAAACTAGATCTTATTGAAAAATTACCAGTAATTACCTAAAATTACATCAAGTTACTAGCATTTGCATTAAATTACCTTTAATTCAGCAAACTGCCGATGCCGGTGAATATATGTAGTGATTTACATGTACTTATAGTAAATTATTTGTGATTACAATTACCGGTGAATTTCTGGTCATAATAATAAGTTACCGGTAATCACGGTAAAAGATGCTAGTGTAAATAACCAGTAATGACGATAACGTATTGCTAATTAAAATTTCAGAATTGCAGATGTCAGTAAATTACTGGTAATTATGGTCAATCAATTCCTGGTAATTACACACATTACTAGTAATTATAGTTTATGACTGGTAATTACGGTCTATTACTGGTAATTACGATTTATTACTGGTAATTACGGTTCATTACTGGTAATTACGGTTCATTACTGGTGATTACTGTGAATTTTGGTAATTTACTGTTATTACAGGTAATTGCTAGTAATTTTGATGAATTACTGTTATTAGGGGTAACTGCTGGTAATTTTAGTAAATTACCATTATAACGGGTAATTCAAGTATATTATGGTTATTACTGGTAATTTATCCAAATTCTTCTTAGTACTGGTAATTTCGGTAATTACTGATAATTTTGGTACATTGCTGGTAATTTCGGTAAATTACACGTAATTTTGGTAAGTTACAGGTAATTTTGGTAAACTACAGGTAATTTTGGTAAATCGCAGGTAATTTTGGTAAATCGCAGGTAATTTTGGTAAATTACAGGTAATGTTGGTAAATTACAGGTAATTTTGGTAAATTACTGGTAATTTTGGTAAATTACTGGTAATTTTGGCAAATTACAGGTAATTTTGGTAATTACTGATAATTTTGGTACATTGCTGGTACTTTCTGTATATTACAGGTACTTTCGATAAATTACAGGTAATTTCGATAAATTACAGGTAATTTCGATAAATTACAGGTAATTTCGATAAATTACAGGTAATTTCGATAAATTACAGGTAATTTCGATAAATTACAGGTAATTTCGATAAATTACAGGTAATTTCGATAAATTACAGGTAATTTCGATAAATTACAGGTAATTTCGATAAATTACAGGTAATTTCGATAAATTACAGGTAATTTCGATAAATTACAGGTAATTTCGATAAATTACAGGTAATTTCGGTAAATTACAGGTAATTTCGATAAATTACAGGTAATTTCGATAAATTACAGGTAATTTCGATAAATTACAGGTAATTTCGATAAATTACAGGTAATTTCGATAAATTACAGGTAATTTCGATAAATTACAGGTAATTTCGATAAATTACAGGTAATTTCGGTAAATTACAGGTAATTTTGGTAAATTACAGGTAATTTCGGTAAATTATCGGTAATTTTGGTAAATTACAGGTGATTTCGGTAAATTACACGTGTTTTCGGTAAATTACAGGTAATTTCGAAAAAACACCATAGCATTGGACCAATCACGTTAACGTATTACTCGAGGTAATTATCAAATTATATAGAATCTCAAAATGCTTGTAAGGGTAATTTTTAGTGTTTGGTTATGGGAAATTTTTATACAATTGCCAACTTCCAGTTTTCCACTCTCATTTTTTTCAACATTTCTTTTCAAACAAAACTTCAGTGGTAATTTTTTTCAATTCGTATCATTTTAAAAATCTAATTTAGCCAAGACGACGAAGACACGAACAGAGAGACTTGTCAAAACATGTTGTTTTCTCGCTTAATAACATCGCTTCAATATTCGTAATTAAACTTTCAACACGACCGGTGAAAATACGAAAAATTGGAAAATTTTCCAATTTTTCACTATCACACGAGACTTTTTCGCGTTCGGAATTGAAATAAATTAATTCCGCCACTATAAGAAAATTTCCATTTGAAAAAAGGAGACAATGAAAAAAAAAAACTGAAGTAAGAAATTCGCCCAGGTATATGCGAGTGAAAGCGTCGAATAAAAAGAACGAGTCTCGAGTTGGACACGTGCACACGAGTCATAGGTATTATCGCACATTCGACGGATAAGAGTTATCTCTATACCTATACGATGAGGTAAAGCGACGAAACAATTACCTCAATGGCAGCTTAATATCACCACGCCTTTGTTTACTTATTACATTAACACTTTGGCTAAGTATTTCGGCTTGGAAAATGAAAGAAATAAAAAAAAGTAACGCGGTACGCGCAAAAAAGGAGAAAAAAACCACGCAATAAGTAATTTAGTATAAAACAAACGGTAACTAACCATAATCGAAGAGCGTACCGAGCGAATCTTCCATGACGTCGATGACCCCCGCTCGATTCCAACCGCCTCGGGAGACTTTGGAAATTCGAAAATAAACAACTAATTCCCAATACCAATAACGCCTCGTATACGTATTAATTACCCGACTTAACGCCTCAAGGTCGCAACGGTAACGTTCTGTCATGAAAATCTGCCTGTTCTGCTCTTCGCGTAGGTTTCTCTCTCTGGTAACTTGTCTCCCATCGCAAGACCACCCAATCAATACATCTTCCTTCTAGCATACGCCAGATCGAGGAAAAACACCTTGTTGCACCATAACCGTAGTTCGAGAAATTTCTTCATTGGCTCGGTTTTCCTTCGTCGCCATCCCAACCATTTAAATCGCGACGTAGCAACAAATTCCACTCACGGTCTGGCCACTCTTGATTATTATATTGTTTACAAGTTGCCAACTTCTTTACGTCTTGATCCCATCGTCGTCAATTTTGCCATTTTTTTCGAAACCCGAGCTGGCTCGTTATTTGCAGGTAAACTTGTCAGCATTTTTAAAAGCTTATTTTCCTCACCTCCTCCTCCTTTCCGCCATTCGCGACCTACTACGAAAAGCGAATATCAAATATTAAAAATTATACGCTTTTGTGAACGTAAAAATCTCCTTCCTTCGTCTACGACACGACAATACGCGAATATGAAAATTTATGGCAATTTTTCTGACATTTTCCCAGAACGTTGAATCAAATTATTATACAACGATACCGAGGTCGTTTTTCGTCTCCCCATCGTGTCATATCGTTTACCAAGAAGGGTAGCGCGATAAAAAAAAAATTAAATGCCATTATAATCCGAACCCTGTTTGAGAAAGGATTCTTTTGTGGCAAGATTACTCGACGCTGACGAGTTTTTCGGTGTCGGTGTAGTACTTATTTTGAAATAAATTTCAGATGGAATGAGATACGAGCGAAAGAAGGCAATGGAAAAGATTAGTATTATAAACAGGCATTTCAGTCGACGACGAGATTAAGAATGAGAATTTCAAATCAATGTACTGCGAAGATAACGACGAGTTTTTGAGAACTTTTGGTGGTTTATTCGATATGACGTAAGGAACTTGGTGTTTGCCAAGTTGACGAGAAAACCAAGTTTTGAAATTCGATTCCTCGTACGAATGATTAATATTAAAGGGATTTCCCCTCCAGATGGTGAAATCGACTTTTGAAGCGTATTTGATGAAATCTGATTCCAAAAGTTATTTGAGACTTAAAGACATTCCATCTAAATTTTTAACCCCCCCCCCCAAGGAATTATCACCCAATATTTATGCTGCAAATTCCATTAACGATATTCTCAGAAGGGGTTGGGAAAATTTTTTAATTTTTCACAGATTGCAGATATCACGTTTGACTTTTTGTTTCATATTTTCTCCATTTTGAAGAGCTTTAAAAATATCAAAAAAAATTCTTTGGGAGGGTGACATGATTGGATTTTAAAAAAAATATTCGTTAATTTTGAGTTCCTTAACCACTAGAGTGCCAGGGAGCCAGGGATCTCAGAATAGGGCCATTTTTTTTAATCATTTTTGAGCAATGTGAATGTCTCCTGCTGCTGCTGGGAACTTGGGATTTCCTCCAAAAAGGTGTAATTCGAATGCCAAGTATAACATAATTTTATTGTGTTTTTCCCAAATCCCCAAAATAATTGCAACATTGTCAAAAAAAATTGAAATTGAAAAAAGTGTATTTTTATAGTTTTTTTTCATCATTATAGCTCGTGAATTTGAAAAAAATTCTGGATGTACATTCGAAAAGTTTTTGTAATGGCGAATTCAAACGTAAAAAATAAAAATAATTCTAGGAATGATAAGATTTAATATGAAGTTTATTTTGCATCCAAGATGGAGAACTAATTACGAGATGAACATAGATGAACTCTATAGAATTTTTTTTTTTTTTGAAAATTCACGAGCTACAATAACAAAAAAAAACTATAGAAAGAACTTTTTTTTTTCAATTTTCTTTTATTTTGGTAATGTTGAAATTATTTCGATGATCTGAGAAAAATTATGTTATACTTGACAACATACAGAATTTTTTTCAAATTCAGCCACGTTTTTCCTCCCCCTTCCAAAAAACAATTTTTTTGAAATTTTCAAATCCTTTCAAAATGGAGGAAAATTTAGAAAATCAAAAATTTACCATATTTACACCCCTCACATGATATCTACAATCAGTTCCGATTTGCGAACCAACGAGATTTGGAATCAAAAATTAACTATGAGCGAACAATTGATTCACACTCGAGACAAAGTAGAATATTTGCCTACTTATTAAGGCCCTTTGAAATTTGGAAAATATAATTTTTTTTAGCGAGTGTCCTGGATAATTTTTTTTAGCGAGTGTCCTGGATGACCTACATCAAGAATGGCGAAATCGAACCGATACCTATTTCGCTGGATCGATATTTTTGGATGGATCAACAACCAATATTGGATCGATTTTTTTCAATTTTTTTTCAACTCTTGAGGGTTTTTCTCAAAATTTTAATTTTTCAGCTCCAAAATATTTTTTTCAATTTGAAAATTTCTTCCTCAAAATTTTTTTTCAAGTCCGAGCTTTTTTTCAGATGTTTTTATTTAATAGAATTTTTTTCAGGTCTAATATTTTTATTTTTGCTGAAAATTTTCTCAATTGTCAATCTTAAAATTCCATTTTTTGATCTTAAAATTTTAAAAAATTTCAAATCCTTTCATGAAATTTTTTCCTCGCGAGTATCCGGAAATTCATATTTTTTCAATTTTTTTACTCTACGAATTTTAGAGTTGAAAAATGTTCTGAGACAAAGTTGGAAAAAAATTGTAGAGTTGAAAATTTTTTAAATTAAAATTGAAGTTAAAAATTGAAATTTTTTTTGTGAATATCTATTACGATTGAAAAAGGTTATTTTTCACCTGTCAAAGTTCCCGATTGTGATTCGCAAATGTACTACGCTCAGTAACATTTAGAATCACTTTGGATCTTATACAAGGTGTCCACAATATTTCAGAAATGATTTTCCCTGACTTTTCCAGGTTTTCCTAGCCAAGTTTTCCAGACCTTTGCTCGTGATATTTATGAAACTGGGGGGGGGGGGTGAAATTCTGTCACGTGGTAATAGTCAAGGGCATCGGTACGTTGTTTCCAAACAAAATAGGTGTTGAATAAATTTTTAAGGGGTCGCAGAATTGTAAAACTAAGAATTATGACTCTTTCATGACTGAATTTTTACTTCAGTAAGTATGAGCTTTGTTTGAAATTGAAAAATTTTTAAAGAGAAGGTAAAAAATCTTTCGGGTCAATTTTTGTTGCATTTTTTTTGATTTTTTTCAATGGTTTGAGCGAAAAAGAATCGAAAATAATGCGTTTTTTTGAAAAATATTTTCTAAAATCAAAATTCATATTAAGTAAAGAAATTGAAAATCATAATGATGAAGTGTATAATTTTTTAAAAATTTTCTACCTTTAAAACATTTTCCAAGACTTTTCAACGAATTTTTCTGAAATTTTTTAGCAAAAAAAAGTAGGAATTTAGTATGTAATGCTCGAGCGAAGCGACGGCGAATTTTTTTTGAAAAATTACGTTGAAAAAAAAAACAAAAATTCCCTGATTTTTTCAGATTTTCCAAAAAAAAAAGGACACCTTGTTATATTCATAAGAGTCGATTTCACCATCTTATAGGGGAAGGTCCCTTTAAACTGAATCCGTTCTCTCGAGCTCGTTCTTGTTATTTTTTCCCAGGGAAAACCCCGTTGCCCAATTATTCATCAATCATTTTCCAATTTCCAAGAAAGAAAAAAATTCTTTATAAATCATCTCTGTCGTACATTTTGGCCTCATCGACAATACCCAAGCAGACTTTCTCAAGAAGCACCCTGACCTTGAGACATTCCCGTCGCGAACTGGTAATTACGCGAAACTCCAACATTTATCATCCGTTTGACTCGACAATGAATTAAAAATTGCGAAAGAACCTTTTCTAAATACATTTTTTCTGCACGGTACGAACAGATATGGCGGGTACGTTCCCATGCAACGTGTCACTCGGTGCTTTTGTTGTTTCATCGACGTACACGGAAACTTCTGGCGATCACGAGAATCGCGGGCGGGCGAAAGGGGTTAAAATATGTAAATACCGAATTTTTTTGTTTTTTTCACAACGCGAATGCTCGTTGCACGAGGTACGTTTAATTATTCGCTAGCGTGACTATTTCGACACCGATTTTCAAGGATACCACCGGCACAGCCAAGTCAAGCGAGTAAAATTTTATACTCCGGTGGCCTTGCCCACAATATTCGGCGAACCGTTGACGGAATTTCGGGCATCTGTCCTGGGTACTTTTTCGAAACCGGTACGCTCTTCGATTTTCAAAATTCCAAGGAATAAAAAGGGGGAAGGGGTTGGAGAATAGGAGGGGTACACACATACATAAACACATAGTACTTAGATACGATTACTTATACCTATGCAAACGAAAGAGAAAAAAAAAAACAAAAAAACGACACGGTATCGGCTCTTCTTAAGAACTATCACTATCCAACGCACTGGTAGGCTCTTTTTCAATGTAGCTGTCGGCATTGCCTTGTAATTCGGTCGCGTCCGCTATATCGTCGTCGACGTCTAGTTTAGCGTCGCTGGTGCAGACTCGACATTTACAGCACACGATGCAAGGCGCCGCCAGCAGAAGTAAAGGCGACGCGATCAGCAACAGGATACCGAATCCGGCGAAAATACTGATTACTTGCGTCCGGTGCCAGATGACCGATGCTCTGGAATGACCTAGTTTGTTCTTGCAGGGGCCTTTGTCGTAATGCCGCAGTAGAAAATCATCCTGGAAGCGAAACAGAGCAAAATATTACAAGGTGATTGACGAGTCGCGGAAATATCATTGAAATTATTTCAAATACGAATAAATGTATCGAAATGCGATGAAATCAAGTGAGAATTCTTTTAAAATGTTGTGAAAATATACAAAAAAAGTGGGAAAAAATAATGCTGCGTGAAAAGTTTCGAAAAATCATCAAAATTGTTAAAATGTCCTGAAAATTGTTGGTAACATTATGAAAATCATAAATAAGTTTGGAAAATTGTAATTTTTGGAAAACGATACCTAATTCAGGAAATTTTTCGAAAACATTTGAAGTTTAAAAAAACGCGTTCTTGAAAATTGAGCCAAAAAAATTTCTATGTGCCAACGTAGACCAGAACGGTTGAAAATACAGAGGCGTTTTTCTCGAATTTTTGTAATTGTAAGAAATGGTTATTCTTGAGAGCAATCATCGAGAAATCCAGAAAATGAAAACTTCTACCAAAAATAATAATATTTAAAAAATAAAAATTTTTCCAGCAAATGGTAATTTTTTTAGAAGATTGTAAGTAAAAGTAATTATTATTCTTGAAAAATGGTTATTTTTACTACACAATGACGATTCCTCGGATTTTGGTACTTGTAAATCATAAAAAAAAACTAATAACGTCAAAAATGCTAAAAAATTGACAAAAAAACCGGTTATAATATTTCTGAAAAAATTAGACCAATTTCATAACGATATTTCAACTTTTCACAGAGAAATACGAATAAGGATGTGAATCGTTGAGAATGATTCAAGTGGAATAAAGTACATAAAAAAGAAATGAAATATTTCACCATTCGACTCAAAATGACCCTGATTGGTGAAGAAAACTGCTGCATGCCTTATGTAGGATACAGCAGATGCAAAAAAGTATTTTTGCTTGAAAATCTCAGCCTTAGTTATTGCGCATTGATTCATCAAAATTTTTTCCGGTTTTTGCATGGGCCGTTTGCGAACCATTTATTCATATGTATTTGATCAAATCATTTCTGAACGAATTATTAAAAGTACATACTGTCATTGTAATGTGAAAATCATGATGAATATGAACACAATAATCAGCAGGAAAGCCAAAAAAATACAGTAATTACAAAAAAATGTGCCAGAAAGCCAGAAATTATATCAGTTTACCAGTAATAACAACGAATTACTAATTATTACGACAAATTACCCGTAATTAAAGATAAATTACTCGTAATTACGACAAATTACTCGTAATTAAATACAAATTACTCGTAATTAAAGACAAATTACTCGTAATTAAAGACAAATTACTCGTAATTAAAGACAAATTACTCGTAATTAAAGACAAATTACCCGTAATTACGATGAATTACCCGTAATTACGATGAATTACCCGTAATTACGACAAATTACCCGTAATTACGACAAATTACCCGTAATTACGACAAATTACCCGTAATTACGACAAATTACCCGTAATTAAAGACGAATTACCCGTAATTTAAGATAAATTACCCGTAATTTAAGATAAATTACCCGTAATTACGACAAATTACCCGTAATTACGACAAATTACCCGTAATTAAAGATAAATTACTCGTAATTACGATGAATTACCCGTAATTACTATGAATTACCCGTAATTACGACAAATTACCCGTAATTACGACAAATTACCCGTAATTAAAGACAAATTACCCGTAATTACGACAAAATACCAATAATTACGATAAATTACCCATAATTAAAGACAAAATACCAGTAATTACGACAAATTACCGATAATTACGAGAAATTTGAAAATTTCAATATAATTACCAGTACCTAATTACTAATTACAATGAATTACCAGTAATTACGAAAAATTACCAATAATTAATGACAAATTATCAGTAATCACAGCAGACTACCTGTATTTATTTACAAAAAATTACCAATTTACCAGTAATTACAGCAAATTACACATCGAATTACCGTTTTTTTTTCGGGTCCCCAGTTCCCACATGGGATGGGGCTAATTTATTTTCTTAACCTAATACAGCAGCCTCGCATCTCCAATTGTCGTACCAGTAGTTTATCAACAATGGGGGGGGGGGGGGGGGTCGAATCACCGATTGTTTCATTTGCACATTTTGGAGAATTAAATGTAATCATGATTAATGATTATGAATTTATGAGCAGAAAAAAATAATGATTATTTTTCTTTTCCTTGCTGGTGATTTTCAGTAATTACAGGTAATTTACCGTGATTGCATTGAAATTTATGGTTATTTTCCTAATAATGAGAGTGAATAGGTACAGTGTTGATTACGAGAAATTGACTGTAATTACTCGTAATTATCGCGAATTACGATTAATCTATGGTAATTACTGCAAATTTAACATATCACTGGTAGTTTCTGGTAATTACCACGGGTTTACACTTTACAGTAATCACAAGCAATTGACTATAATTACTAGTATTACTGGTAATTCATTGTGAATACCGGTAATTTGTAGTAATTCGTGGTAATTAATCCCAATTCATGGTATTTACTGGTAATTCGTGGTAATTACTGGTAATTCGTGGTAATTACTGGTAATTCGTGGTAATTACTGGTAATTCGTGGTAATTACTGGTAATTCGTGGTAATTACTGGTAATTCGTGGTAATTACTGGTAATTCGTGGTAATTACTGGTAATTCGTGGTAATTACTGGTAATTCGTGGTAATTACTGGTAATTCATGGTAATTACCGGTAATTCGTGGTAATTAATCCTAATGCATGGTAATTACCGGCAATTCGTGGTAATTACCAGTAATTCATGGTAATCACTGGTAATTTGCGGTAATTCATGGTAATTACTTCTTACTTCTAATTCATTAATACAGTAAGTACGGGTAATTTGAGGTAATTACTAAATTTTAGCAGAAATGAGGCGGTAGTTTGAAAAAATTTTGGTTCAACACAAGTGAGTCACTTCCACTCAACTCCACTCAACTTGACTGATTAAGAAACAATTTGATCACAAATGAGAGAATTACTAATGAAAGATTGGATTAAATACTTATTGAGTTGTTGATGAATAATTTATTGGTCAGATTCTGTTTGGATCGTTCCCAAGCAAGAAGTAAATGATTCATTTTTTCATTTTTTTTCTAATAAAAAAATTCAAAATCGGGAAAAAACAATGAATTTTTTTACTTACTTTTTTGTCCAAAATAAAATTGATTTAATTCCCTTCCCTCACTTCTCCCAACTTCTTCGAAAACAAATCGGAATAATTTTTATGGATTAGAAAAAATTGAAAATTTTTCCAAACTCGAGTGCATCTGTTTAATCGGTTAAAAAAACTACCAAGCGAATCAAAGTGAATTATGCAAATGCACATAAGTATTAAAAAAAACAATAATACGAGTAGAATGTAACATTAGTATTGCGTCGCGTCGGAAATGTACTGGTGACGTATTTGAGCCTCGAGTCCACTCCCTCCCCCCCCCATCTGCCGATTTCGTCTTAATAAATAGCGGTATCGTGAGAGCTACATGTTTCTCATATTTGTACATATATCAGCGAAAGCCTACAACATCAACATACTAAATACATAATAAGTATATTATCGAAAGACGACAACAATGCCATCGCCGGACACCTCTCTGTCTTTCACTCGACGCATCGCGGCATAATTAAAAATTACACATAAATTTGCCTGCTCCGCCTCGCCACCCACCAGCGTCATTGTCCTCGTCAGCACCTCATCGTTGTCATTCCATCACACAGACGAATTGACTTCTCAACTCGAAGTCAAGATACGTGCCAGTGTTATTGCATCTCTGGTGGCACGTGAATTCGATCATTACTGTAGATCAATTGATACGTACTCGTATCGTTAGCGAAATGAACGAACGGGACAGAGAAACCAACGGTCAATACACTTCATTCATCGTATAAAAATATCATTCTTACTGGTACGTCGTTTCTCAAAGATGAGACCATTGAAGCGATATTAATTATTATCGATGGCGAGTTTGAAACTCCTTTAATGGATTTTCAACTCGACGAATGATGATAAAGTGAAGACAGAGGGATTGCACTGAATAGTAGGTCTGTGTTAGGTATAGAAACCTGAAGGAATATTTTTGAGGATAGAATGAGATCATTCGTATGTTCGTACGAATGTTTCGTACTTATATGTACAGTGGATTCATTTTTAAAAACTTGATACATTTGGTGGTTCAGCAATCATCTTCTGTTCATTCCCTGAATCACAAATTGCAACCGCGAAGTAGGTATTGCAAAAATTGAACCAGTTTAATATCAATTTTATACACAATTTTCAAACGTTTTACGATCAGTAAGGCACTTTTTTGTGATAAAATAAATTTTTCGAGGTTTTTATATTTTTTACATCTTATTATGGTGTTCTGTTCTTATTACGTGGTAAATGTTCAGACAGCAAGACAGCAAAGGAATAGGCCATATGCTCAGTGTACCACTAGGGTGCAATTTTTGGCAGGGATGGAAAGCCAGCCGAAAGCTTAAGCTATATTATTAGCAAAGCTAAAGCCAGCTTAAAGCTCTATTTTTTCAGCTTATAAGTTTTATTTCCCAATCCTGTGACCCATGATCCACGATCATGACATGAAATTCAACTTCATATTTTTCAAAATTTCTTACAATTTGAAAATTTTGCCCAATAATTCTGAAAATTTCCCATTTTTTTCAATTCTGAATTTAAAAAAATCTTTACCTGCGTGTTTTTGAAAATTTCTTTCTACTAAATAATTGTAAAATTTTTTTTAAAAATATAAAAATTAGAAAAACTAAAAATTCAAGTTGGTAAAAATTTTTAAATTGAAGAAAATGTTGAAAAAAATCCAATTTTTGGCAAAATAGTTGAAAGTTAAAGCTGAAAGCCAAACGCCAAAAGCTAATCATTGTGATGAAAGCCGAAAGCTGGAGCTGTATTTTTTTTAAGCTGAGCCCAGCAGCCGGATTTTTTTTCGGTTTTCCATCCCTGGGTTTTGGATTTTCTTTTTGAATTTTGATGGACATGAATAAAAAAATTATTGTATAATTACCTAAAAAAAAAACACTGTATGAATTTTAGCTTTTTTGCCAATGTTAAAGCTCTTCTTCCCCACAAAAGCCCAAAACTTCAAAATTTTCATTTTTTGCTGTTTTGTAGATAATTAGCTGTATTCTTATCACTGAAAATTCTAACAAATCCCTCAACTTTTCTCTCATTTTTTGGAGTATGATTTTTATTCAATTCTAAAATTTCTTCAAAAATAACATTTTTGGTCATCTGAAAAATTATGTGAACACTTCCAAAAAATTGGTTAAAACCTAGAAAAAAATATTTACTCATTAACAGTAAAAATAGAATTTAACAAAAAATTAAAAATATGAAAAAAATTTCAAAGTACTGAAAATTTAAGCTTTTGTCCGAAAAGGAGCCTAAATATTGACCAGAAAATCTCAAATTTTTACACGTCTTTTTGAAGTTGTTTCGTAACAATTTTTTGCTCGGGACCATCAAAATTTGAAAAGCTGCTTTATTAATTGATTAATTGAGTATATTCAAAATCTAAAATGCCCGATTCGTTCGTACAGCTATAGTTTTTGACGTGCGAAACAAAAAATTAATAGAAATAGATTAAAAAAACCCATAGAAATAACCGCTTATAAAGCTCGAGCGAAGCAAGGCCAAAAATCTTTCCAACTTCTCATAGGTACAGGCCGAATATTTATTTTTGAAAAATCTTGAAGAAAATCTTCAATTTCACTTTTGATCATTCAAGGCAGAATCCGACGAATTACTGGCTCAATATTTTACAATAGCGTTAAATGAGAGGGGGACAGTAGTGAACATTTTAGTGATTTTATAATTTGAGATTTGAAAAAGCGGGCGATCGATTGATCTCCCCCCCCCCCTCGTTTGTAGACAAAATAGAAATTAGTTTTTTTCTAAATTCAATTTTTATAATTTTGCATATTTAATCTAAATAAATTAAACAAGAAAAATTATAAAAATTAAATTGAGAAAAAAACTATTTCCTTTTTGTCTACGAACTAGGAAGGGGGCAAAATAAATCTAGCAATATTTTGAACCTTCTCATTTCAGTTGCTCTTTCATCAAGTCCAATTGAGGAAAAATTGGAAGTGGGCTAAAAATTTTCACACCAATTATTAAAACGTACTACCTACAGTTACTGGTACGAATGTTTTGCACTTATTTACTTCGAATTCGAATCCACGAACGATACACTTGTATGTTTCTTTGCAATCAACATCTCAAAAACGAATCGTCACATATTTTACCTATATTTGATCAATTGCTTTTTCGCGAACGTCAACGAATCATAGGCCCATTAATCAGTCAGACAAATGCGTAGCATAATTCTCAGTTATAAATTTCAATTTAGTTTTCGAACATAAGTATAAGTACTATCATCAACGTAAAGTGTATTCAGAAAATGAATTTTTTTCGTTTTTTTTCGTTTTTCTTCATCGCGTGCATATTTTGGAGCTCGAATTACGTTGCAGGAGAATTATACAATGGTAATTACGAATTCTTACGATAAGAAGCAATCAGGCTGAAAAGCTCAACGATTGAATAATTTAAATTCATTTTTACAGCTTTATTTTACAATCAAACTGATAATAAACTCGTAGAAATGAGTAAATCGAACGGTTCCGAAACGTGCTCCTCTTGCATTTCTGCCTGTCCAGCTAACTCGGATTCAACCGAAGAACAAATAATAAACCAGTTTGCTTCGGTTACTCAAAATGGTTTATTTTTACGAGGCATATACAATAATGCTGAATCTACGAGCGATATAGAGACACGAATTTGCAAACGACCACTAATTCCAGCGATTGTTTGGGAAAAGTCACTGGAAGTGTTCGGAATTGGTTACGAGGTTGATGAAAATTTTGTCACGATTATTTCAATTTTCAAAAATAAAAATTCAAATTTTTTCAGTTTTATGCCGAAGAAAAAAAAACCGAACTAAAATGCAGTGACGATCACTTAAATTTCAAGCCGGTAATAATTTGAAAACGAATTGTCACGAAATCCCGAATTTATAAAATAATCGATTCTGTTTATTTCACTCAGGTTATCGGAGGTATCGCAAAGGAAACCCAGGAACAACTTCCAGTCAACATATTGATAAAATCATGCAGGGAGGAAAACGAAAAAAAAACGTGTACAAAATTTCAGCTTCTAGATCAAGAACTACCAAATCGAAATTTTGTACGCGAAGTTATCCAAAATTGTAACCTTTTTTAAAGTTGTAATAAATAAGATTCTGTAATTATTCATTTCGCAGGAATTCTTTTGGATACAAGTATTTACAATGATGGTTATTTCTGATGGAAGACATAGGCAAATTGTCTTCACCAAAGATACTATCAACGATTATTTTCTTGGAAAGGAGACGACATTTCGATGTGAAAATTATTTTACAGGATACAAAGATCAGACTATTCCTTTCGTGAGTACATACACTTAGGTAATATAAACACAAATGATCAAAAATGGCTAATCAGGATAGACATTTATATTTTAATTCAAAAGTAAGGAAAATTATTAGAAATTAAAAAAAATCATTGAAAATTGAATAAAAATCATTTAAAATTTAAAAAAATTAAAGTAAGAAAAATGCTTTCTCCAAAATTTTATCCATAAAAATTTGAATTTTTTCCTCTTCTTATTAAAAAAATAATTCATTAAATGTTTCAAACGAGGAAGGGGAACAAAGAAGACGATCAGTTGATCATGAAATCGAATTTTTAATTTCGCAGTATTATTATACCTAACAATTTCAGCATGTACCTTCATTCAATGAAAGCCCGATTTTTAAAAATAAAATGCCTTCAAAATACCTAAATTCTCATCAATGTTTTTCTAGATGTTGTAAAGATATCATAAAACTTATTAAATTCAATCATATTCAAAAAATCAAAAAAAAACTGATCAAATTTTTATAAAAATCGTTTAAATCTTGGTAACAATTGCCTCGGTACATAAAAAGGTCGGAAAATTACCTACGGATATCGTTCAAAAAAATTTCAAAATGTTTAAAAATTTCAAAAAAGTCAAAATTTTGTAAAAATTGGCCGAAATATTGATTAAGTTGCACTTTTTGAAGGACCTAATAATTTGAAACCAGAAGAATCAATAATGATTTTGAAATAAATCTTGGAAAAATTCAAGAAAAAAATAGGTAGATATTGAAAAAAATTTATAATAAAGACATTTAAAAAACAAAATGTTCAAAAAGGAAATTATTGAAAACATTGCACAAGTTTTGCCCTAGAGCAAAAGTTTTTAAACCAGAAATATGTTTTAAGGATGATTTTTTATATTAAAATCTCAAGATATTCAATTTTTTTCAGTAAATTACTTTTTATCAAAATATCAGATATTTTACTATCCTTTTCTTCTTTTCTATTTTTCAAATTGCCAGAAAAAAAATTGACAAAACGAAAAAAGTTACAGAAATGTTAATTTTTTAATAATTTTTTATGAAAAAGACTAAACTACCTGGTAAATTTTGAAAAAATAAATCATCAGACATTTTAATAAATGACATTTTGCTGATTTCGTCACAATTAATTTCACTAACATTTTGAGATTTTGTCAAATTTTAAAAAAGACAAAAGGAATTTCAATACCTACCTATGTGGCATTTCTATATAAATTTTTGATATTTTGTCACAAATCGCAATAATAATAAAGATAATTGAAATTTTTATAAGTTTTCGATATTTCATCAGATGTCATTTTATAAAATTTTCAAAAGTCTAACGAAAAGTTTCAAATAAAAATTAGGAAAGAGTAATATTTTAAAAAATTCAAATAATAAACCAAAACAAAAATTTCGAGAAAAAATAAACTCGCCCGGAGAAAGGGGTTAACCCTGATAGAGAGGAGGGTGATTGAGAATTAAAAAAAAACAATTGGAAATCAAAATGCAAGTTTTTTAGCTCTGGACCATTACAGGAGTAATTTCGGATCAAAACGTCGATGGGGGCCTGAAGTGAGGCAGAAGAGGGAAGAACCAAAAATCTATTTTTTGACATTTTTCGATCAACTATTTTTAACTCGCCCGGAGGAAAGGGGGATAACCGATAAGGGAGTGTGATTTGGATATTTAAAAAAATGAACTGTTTTTTGGAATAAAAGTGACAATTTTTAATTTTCTCTAAATAATACAGCCGTATTTTTTTCATAATCAAACGCATTTCGATGGGGCCTGGATATGAGGCAAAGGGGGAATAACCAAAAAACTGCCATTTCTTTTTCCTATGATAGTGCTGAAAAAACTTTTTTTTCTGAAAAATGTTTTCTTTAGTAATGTGACTTTTTATGAGGCAAAAAGTGACTAATTTTCCCATTTTTTTCTCATAAAGAAATACTCCCCCTCCCTTATTTTTTTCATAACTCAAAAAGTAACCAGAGTGACCTTTTGGCGAAAAAAGTAACTTTTAGTGATCAACCTTGAAAATTTGGGGACAAGTCACTAAAAAAAGGGACTCGGTTTAATGCCTGGTTTTTACAAAAAGGATCCCACATGGAGAGCTCAATTCCCAATCATAGTCAGACTTATACCATAAATAATTTTTAGACTTCGAAAAATTTCACTTCGGAGTTGAAAAATTTTCAAAATTGAAAACATTTTCCTGAGATCCCTGGGGATTATTTTAGTGAAATTACATCAAAAATAGACTCAGAAGATCAAAAAAACAAAGCTTATGAACTTTTGATGCCTTACTCGATAATATCGAAATTTTTTAATTTAATTTCTCTTTTCAATTTTTTGAGGATGTTCTTGGAAATTCGATTGAAAATAGTTCAGAATTTTGAATCCAACCCCCTCCCCGGCTCTCATGGACCAAATCCTGTTATTTTGGGTGTAATTCCGGAGTAGCATCAGAAATGGACTCACAGAGTTCAAAAACCGGATTTTTTTTGAAAATCTTGCAATAATTTAATAATTTTTTCAGCCCGAAAAACAAATATAAAATTCCGCAAAAATTTTTAAAATCCATACGATGACATAAATTTTACAACAGATTAAAATTTATTTCTGCCACAGGGAAATGTCGAATCTGATACGTCGATAGAGAACCAAACGCATGAAGAAATAACGCTTGCTGAACCACCAGTCGAGAATCACTTGGAAAAAACGCAAATAATACCTGCCCACATGTTCCACACGCTTTCATCCAGATTGGCCACTTGCATGTACATAAACACAGCATACATTTGGAGCAGCATCGCGAAAGACCGATTAAAAAACGTCGATTTATTTCTATACGCTATGTATCGAGTGAGAAACCAACACAAATTATTTTTTCACAGCCCCAATCACATAAAAATATCTAAATTTAAAATTTGTCATCACAGTTATGGCCTTCCGAAATAACTATATCTTTCGGCGTCGATACAAAGTCAGAAGAGGCCATCTTAATTGACCACGAGGATAATTGGCTTTTTCGCCTATATCCCATTCCCGAAGTAATATTTCGAGTGGTCGAATACAAATTTCAAAATCAAATTTATGATGCCGTCGTTGTAATCCACAATAACCTTAATTCGGATATACCAGCTGACGAACGAATTTGCACTACTCCAGTGGAAGGCTGGCCGAATATTGTGGAAAATGCTGCAGATCTCAAAGCACCTGGATTGATTTACACGTGCATGCTGACGAAAGATGTTTACGAAAAATTGGGGGTCGATCGAGATCCAATACTGGAAAATGTGAAAGCTCTCGAACTGAATAATTTCCCGAAGCTCGATCTGGGAAAGATGGAAATCGTCTACGAAGACGTACTCGAGGAAATTCATGACCAACTTAAGTATATCAAAGGGACATGAATTTTCGACTGAATTAAGATTTTATTAAGATCTATTTACTCATATTTTATAGTCCAGTCATTTCAAGAGTTGACCCTCAAAAATTAAATCCTGATTTTTTTTCGCGTTTTACATTCGTAATGGTCCACTACACAACATACTAAAATGGACACCCCCACAACCCTCCGCTACCACCAGGGGAGGGGTAAATGTCTGCTGAAAACCGGGTTTTCGTGAATACAGGCATCAAACTGAAATTTTGAAAAAAAAAAAGTAACTTTAGTAACCATTTTTTATGAAAATAGTAACCAAAAAGTAACCTCAGAATCGTTAATTTTTAGAAGTTTCAGTAGAATCCGGAGGGGGGGTGTTGCAAAAACCAAAAATTTTGATTTTTTCTGCAAATTTCGGCTATTTTTCTCAAAATTTCCGACTCATGCCAAATTGCCAATAACAGGGTGTCTACCGATTCTTCAAAATCAAATTTCGCGACTTTTTCGCGACCTTTTCCTAAGGTATCTAGAATCTACTTCTCAATTCGACCCCCCCCCCCCCCCAAAAAAAAAACAAACAAAGAGATCAAATTTATTGCAGAAAAAATTTCATACACGGAAGAAAATATGTCTTCAATTTTAAAAAAAGACAATTTTTCACCAAAATTTTCTAAAATTGAGTTATTTTATGGTGAAAAAGAGAAATAGCTACTGCCCGAGCGAAGCGAGGGTGAAAATTCTCACGAAAAATCATGTTAGAACGAATAGAATTGTTATATGTTGACTCTAAAACTGAGAAATAAATTCATGGGAAGTCTGAAATATTAGGCGAAATTTTTTCGAAAAATCAATTTAAAAAACAGCAAAAAAGATGCATATTTCCAAATGATTTCTCTTTCTGAATTTTTAAAACATTTCTTAGAAAATTCCAAAACTCTCCATTTTTTTAGATTTTCTTGAGAATACACACAATATTCCCTTTGAAATTCCCAATCGTGATCGCTACTCACGTCTCCCGCCATAAGAACATATTTTTCCGTGTCAAAATATTCAATTGTCTGAAATAGAAGGGAAGAAGGTTTTTAATTTAAAGGATTTTAAAATTTATGAGCCCGAGCGAAGCGAGGGCGAAAACTTTTAGAAAAAATATTTAAAAAAGTGAAATTTCTTCACTTTTTCTGTCTTTTAAAAGACAGAAAAAAACTGAAGTAATTTGGGAAAAATTTGAGACTTTTGATGAATTTTGGGTCAATTTCGCCACTTTAGTGACCAAAATCAAAATTCGCGACTTTTTCGCGGCTTTCGTGACTTTCGCGACCTGTAGACACCCTGAATAACCAAAAACCATATATGTGAAGAAAAAGGACCTAATTTATTTTCATCCCAGAAGCTTCATCAATATTAATTGGTCTTTACTTCATACATTTGAGGCGTCCGTTTAAAAAACAACCATATAGTCCAGAATCTGTATATGAGAAAAAGGACTCCGGTGCAACCTTTTTTTCGATACACCTATGTCCCCTTTCTCATGTACAGATTCTAGACTATGGTTGCTTTTTAAACGGACGTTTCATTTAAAAATTTTTTCAAGATTTCAACTTCAAATTTTTTTCCGAGTTTGTTGAATTTTGACAATTTTTTAAAAATAGTCAAGAACACTGGAAATCAGAATTCTCCTGCGACCCTGCTTGTTCTGCATTGCTGTTTTCATTTTTTCAATTTCAAGAATACCTTTCATTTTTTTTTGAGAAAAATTTTGAAAATAGTAACCAATAGTAACCTCTAAAAGGAAAAAGTAACTTTAAGTAACCAAACTCGAAAAAAGTAACCAGGTTACTTAAAAAGTAACCGAGTTTGATGCCTGTGAATATCTCCTCAAATAAGCCTCAAAATTGAAAAATGGTTATGAACAATCTTATTCTACGTGTAATTTCCTATCGGAAAGTTTTTTTTGTTTTTTCAAAAACACTCGTTTCCTTGACCAAAAATTAAGGGTAAAAAACACCTGTTTCAACAATTTACAGCATTTTTTTTTTAAATCGAAACTTTTGTGAATATCTCCTCAAATAAGCTTCAAAATGGAAAAATGGTTATGAACAATCATGTTCTACGTGTAATTTCCTATCAAGTAGGTTCGTTTTTTTTTCGAAAACACACACTTCTTTGCCCAAAAATTAGGGTGAAAAACGCCTATTTTTCCAATATTTACAGTATTTTTGGAAAAATAGGCGTTTTTCACCCTTGATTTTGAGGCAAAGAAGTGGGTCTTTTCGAAAAAAATAAACCTGTCTGATAGGAAATTATACGTAGAACATGATTGTTCATAACCATTTTTCCATTTTGAAGCTTATTTGAGAAGATATTCACAAAAATTTCGATTTTTCAAAAAATGCTGTAAATTGTTGAAAAATAGGCGTTTTTTACCCTTAATTTTTGGTCAAGGAAGTGAGTGTTTTTGATAAAACAAAACAACCCTCTGATAGGAAATTACACGTAGAACAAGATTGTTCATAACTATTTTTCAATTTTGAGGCTTATTTGAGGAGATATTCACGAAAACCCGGTTTTCAGCGGACATTTGCCCCTCCCCTGGGGGTAGCGGAGGGTTGTGGGGTGTCCATTTTAGTATGTTGTGTAGTGGACCAATACGAATGTAAAACGCGAAAAAAAAACAGGATTTAATTTTTGGGGAGTTTGGAACATTTTTTTTCATTAGTTTTAAATTATTAATCCTCCAAAAAATAAATTCATTTCAATAACGTTATCAAATCCATGAAATTTTTCGAACGTACCAGATACCTCGTTATTACAGACATTGAATTTTTCATCATCGTTTTCAACAAAATTTTCGATTGTACGACTCCACAGGTTTTCTTGAACTTAATATCTTTCAATTCAATCGTCATACCTATCAACGTTTTATATTTATTTACACAACTGATCCGCATCTGTTTAGTTATATTAATACAAACATTTTACCGAACCAACGATCCAACCGAAGTAAAAAAATTCCCACTTCAAGTTCAACTTTTAACTTGAATTTTAAACGTTCGTCAATCGTTTAAGAATTTAGTCGTATTTTTTCTACTGAAAATGAATTCGAGGCGATTTTTCATACTTTGGATTTCACTTTGGTGTTTGGGTTACGTGGCAGAAGTGCAATGTTACAAAGGTAAAATTACAAATCGAGTATGGATTAGTTGAATAAGAATTAAGAAATTTTAAAAGAATTAATAAAGCTCTCCAAATTACAAATAATTTGTAAAATTAATTTTACTCGGTGCAGCGATTTTCAACTCTTATCGAATTTTGAAGGACAGATGCCAAAATATAATTATGATTATGAAATGGTCTCGAAAGACGTATTATTGAAAGGTAAAAAAAAATATTTAATTTTTTTAGATTTTTTGGGCTGTTTTACGTGGTTTTTGTATAATGGCCAAAAACGCTATTTTCAGAGATATTTTGGAAGTAAAAAATAATAATTAGGCCTACATTCACATCGATCGATTTCGTGAGATCATGGTGTCCACTGAATCAGAATCTGAAAATTCTTTTCTGTTTTATGAATTTTTCTCGCGATTTTCAAGCCATTTTTCTTGTTCAAAATTTTATTTCCTCAAAAAAAAGAACCCCTTTTTTATGCTTCGATTTAAAAATTCAAGGGAAGAGGAAAATGTTAAAAATTCTTGCTATTTACAGCAAAATCATTAAAATTCTCGCATTTTTTTTTGATACTAAAGTGAAATTACTGTAATTTTTTGGGGTTTCTTGTTTTCTTGTTTTTCAGAATCGTGAATTTTTTTTTGATTTTTTTGTGCTTTTGTGGATCGTTAGTTGTATTACAAGTATTGAGAGGTAAAAAAAATAATTTCCTGATTCTTGGATTTTTTTTGGATATTTTACATGATTTTTGTATAATTGCCTACTCTGGAAATAGAGATAAAAAATGATTACATTGAATTTAATCGACTTCGTTAGGTCGTGGTGTCTACTGAATCTGAATAATGAGAATCTTTCTATTTTACGGATTTTTCTAACCGATTTCAAGGCATTTTTTTTGCTTTGAATTTTCCAAAAAAAAGGAGCCCTCTTTATATCTATCGATTATACAATTCAAAGAAACAAAAAATGTTAAGAATTCTTACTTTTTGCAA
Organism: Pseudococcus viburni; assembly: GCA_033439095.1. Taxonomy (NCBI): domain Eukaryota; kingdom Metazoa; phylum Arthropoda; class Insecta; order Hemiptera; family Pseudococcidae; genus Pseudococcus; species Pseudococcus viburni. The sequence continues at coordinate 922,809 of JAVBJF010000018.1, forward strand.
AAAAAAATAATCAAAATTTTTGCTATTTTCTGGTGAGTGAAAATAACTTCCCAAAATCGATCAAACTAATGTATTTTTTTTGCATTCACTTCCAAAATATCTCTGAAAATAGTGTTTTTTGGCCAAATTTTGAACATTTTAAAAAAATCGAGAAAAATCAGAAAATTTCTTCCTTTCCAAGAGTCATTACGACTAATCACGGGCAAAAAAGGACAAAAAATTAAAAAATTCAAAAAAGTTGAAATTTTGAATTTTTGCCGGAGGAGGGGGGGGGGGAGAGGATTAAACGTGGACGAAAAAAATTCAAATTCATACCACTTCTTTTTTAGGTAATTTCACGACTATTTTTGGCACCCACCCTTCAAAATTCGAAAAAATTAGAAATTCGCTGCACCCGATTTTACACGTTCAAATTACTTTCGCAGCTTTGCTTTTTGATCGAACAAGTATGCTATTAAGGGAGAGAGATCCAAATGACTTCATTGACGAATGTTACCAATGTATCACCGCCTGCCCAGACATCGGTTCGCAAAAAGAAAACATACTCAACCAATACGCTTCTATTTCCGGGAACGGCGTATTTTTACGAAGCGTCCATAATAGCAATGGATTCGTGTATACAAGAACTATTGAAACAGACATTTGTAATCAACAGCTGACTCCTGCTATCGTTTGGGACAGGACAGATAAAGATTTCAAAATTGGTTACGAAGTTAGTAAATATTTTAATAAATAAGCTGTACCATAAAAAAATTTCAGTCGGGATAATAATATTCGTGTGTTTTGCGTTATTTAGTTGTTTTATGATAAGGAAGCGATAGACTTATCCTTTTATGAATATGCAAAATACGTCAAGGTAAGAATCACAATTATTCACAGATTATTTGAAAATTTTTCAATGAAATACAATGGAAAATGCAAAAGTAGAAGTATGACACATCATTGGTGATCTCAGAATCTCTATTAAGAATCTGATGAAAATTCGCTCATTTCACAGTATAAAATGCTTGAAATTTGAAAACATCTAAAGTGAAAAAAATGAAATTTTGAGATTCTGGGTCATAACCGCACCCAGAAATTGTGTAAGGGAGAGGCTCAGATTTTGAGAAAAAATGGGGGGAGGGGTCAAAATACCTACCAACAGATTTGAGCGGAGAAAAATTGAAAAATGCGAGATTTATGATTTTTTTTAGTCAAAATTACCTACTGATTTTTTCTCATAAATAGGAAATTGACTGAGAAATTAGTAATTTTTGATTGAAAAATCAGTGAAAAATCGCTAATTTTCAATGAAAATTATTTTACTGATTAAAAAAGGCAGAATTTTTGCAAATTCAACTGATTCAAATTTAAAGAGTGGTATGTTTTATTTCAGAAATAGTAACTGAAATACTGCCCGAACGAAGCGAGAGGGAATTTTTTTTAAAAATCATACTCTTTTTTGACATTTTTATGACAAAAAATCTCCTTACCGAGTTTAAGGGGAGGGGAGCTCGAGCTCCCTGGGACCCCCTGGGTGCGCCCCTATTCTGGGTGAAAATATATTCGCTTAAATAATATATGTACAATGATGTAAATCCGTTCAAATTTGTAATTTCAAAGTTCGAATCGCAGGTCACATACAAGGAAATCACGTAAGACAAAAATCCTCGATTTTGAAATTTTCTAGTCGAATTTTATTAATTTTGAACAGTCTCACAACCCCTTCAAGGGAAGCGAAATAAATTTTTTCACCGCGCGATTTGTCTAAAAAATGTTTATGCGGCTTTTTGATGATCTGATGAAGAAATCAGGAATCGGAGTGGAGCCGGGGGAGGAAAACCCTCTCTGGGTGATTTTTCCGGAGCCAGAGACACTTTTATGAAAATCCCCGAGCCGGAGGGACCAGACCCCCTTCCTCCGGATCTCTGGAAGAAATTACCGTCATTTCGATCCTAATCTTTCAGGGGAAGAGGGGGGGGGTGGTGGTGGGTGGGTGGGTGGTCCTCGTGATTTTCGTGAAATTGAGATTTTTTGCGAAACGGCACAACTTTGAAAGCTCAAATCTCGACTTCTCGAGATTATGGTTAGGTTCAAGATGAATCTGTTTGCTTAGTTTTGCAGAGAATTGAAAGGAGATTCAAAACCAATATATAAAATTTTAAGAGCTTTAAACTTAACTTTTGAGATAAAAGCTAAAGTTTTCGCGACGGGCACAAAAGTTGAACGTTAAGTACTATTTAAAAAACTGAAAAAATCGCAAGAGCTCATTCCATGTCAACTCGAACAGGTTTTGACCTTAGGTCTTCCGATTTTACTCAAAATTTGTTTACGGGTTCTCCTCGATGGTGTAATGAAGGAATCTCCGTTATTTCGACCCAAATCTTTCATGGGGGGGGGGGGGGGTGACCATCGTAATTTTCGAACAATTGGGATTTTTTTGTAAAATGGCTCCGCTTTGAAACCTACGACTAAATCCATACAGATTGTGCTTCAGGCACGAAAGTATACTAATACACTCCGAACTACTGAATCGTTCTGTTTTTCAACTGAGCTTTTTTTTCAAAGTCCTTTTGATTTAACACTAATTTTCAAACTGAATATTTTTTCTCAACATTTTTTTTCAACGTTAATTTTTCAAGTCTAAAATTTTTTCAATGTAAATTTTTCAAGTTTGAAATTTCTTCCTCAAAATTTTTTTCTTAAAATTTTTCAAGTCTGAACTTTTTTCCTCAAAATTTTTTAAACGTAAATTTTTTCAGTCTGGAATTTTTTTTTTTTTCTCAAAATTTTTCAAATCTAAAATTTTTTCTCAAAATTTTTTTAACTGCAAAAAGCGAAATTTTATCAAGCCGGATGACCTATTCGTTTTGCATTTTTATGGGGTTCAAACTTGTATAACATGAGTTTGGTCACTACATTGTTTTTTAAAAAGTGAGTCATATCCCCGCCCAACAAAAATTTAAAAAAATCACGTTGAAAAATTTTTAGAAAAAAATTTCAAACTTGAAAAATTTACATTGAAAAAATTTTAGACTCGAAAAATTAACGTTGGAAAAAAATGGAAGCTCAACTTTTATGATGAGTAAAAGAGATGAAAGCTACCATTTGAAAATCTGAAAAAATTGCAGTGAGGAGAACTTTTTATGTTTTTCAACTAATTACTTCTCAAGATAGGATCTCAAACCCTTAGGAGGCACAGGGGTCCTCAATTTTGGCCAAAATTAAAAAAAAAAACGGAAAAAGTAAAGAAACACATTGATTTTTACTAATTCGAAGGTGCTGAGTTCGAATATGTGCTCAGCTTTTTAATCCAACCCCTCTCTGACCCCCACCCCAAACAGCCCCTCTGATGAGCTCAGAATTCAAAAAAATGAAAAATAACGTGTGTGACGTGTTGTTAAATCGGTTTTAGAGGGGAACTGGGTTCGAATATTTGCTTATTTTCTGGATGCGATTCTTTCGCGTTTCCCTAGCCTTTCGATTTTGAGAAAACACAATATGCGAAAAAATGAAAATAGCGTGTGGCATATCGATTTCTACTATTTCGAGAGTGCTGAGCTCGCTTATCATATTGTTTTCTCGATCCGCCTCCCCGGTGCCTCACACAGACCTGAAATTACCAAAAAAATTAAAAAAATTCATGTGTTTTCTAAAAATGGTTGCTAGGGGGACACTGAAGGGTCGAATCCAAAAAATAAGCACATATTCGAACTCAGTGCCCTCAAAAACCGAACAAACGACACGTCACACGTTATTTTTCATTTTTTTGAATTTTCACCTCATCAGAGGGGCTGATGGGGGGGGGGGGGGTCAGAGGGGTTGGATGAAAAAGCTGAGCACATTATTTGAACTATGTGTACTTCACTTTTTCCATTTTTTTGAATTTAGCCCAAAATTGAGGACCTCTGTCGCCTCCTAAGGATTTGAGATCCTTATCTTGAGAAGTAATTAGTTGAAAAACACATAAAAGGTTCTCTTCACTGTAATTTTTTCAGATTTTCAAATAGTAGCCGTCATCTCTTGAACTCATCATAAAAGTTGAGCTTTCATCACAAAAGTCCATTCTGAACTTTTCAAAATGTGATTATCAATTTTGAATCTCCTTTCAATTCTCTACTAAACCGTACCAACAGATTCATCTTGGACTATATCAATTCCGAGATATGAGCCTTCAAAGTGGAGCCGTTTTGCAAACAATCCCAATTGTTCGAAAATTACGAGCCCCCCTCCCCCCTGAAAAATTTGGGTCTAAATAACGGAGATTCCTTCATTAGACCATCGAGGGGAATTTGTAAAAAAAAATTGAGCAAAATCGGAAGACCTAAGATCAAAACCTGCTCGAGTTGGCATGGAATGAGCCAACACGAAGGGGGGGGGATAGAATTTCGATTCCCAAAATTTAGCTCTGCAAGAGGATACGAAATAAATCCCATGTAATCAAAATTCATGACGAATTCTGGAGAAGTAAGGTCATTTGGGGTAATTGTAAACAAGTCATGCTGTAAATACTTAAATGCATCTAGCTGATCTAGCGAGCTGGAGTTGCCAAAAATAAAAACTTTGAATAATTGTTCTTACTATAATAAAGAACTTCAGATTCTTGGTGGCAGCTGTGATGAAAAATTTCGCGATGAAAAAAACATGATATCAAATTTCGGTTTTCACACAATCTACGTAATCTTCAAAATTCGAGAAAAAATTGAAAAAAGTAAAAAAGTTGGTGTTTGATGCATTAATTTAGTTCTACGGACATTCAAAAATGATAAAATTCAATTCTTATGATTTTTGAAGCTGAGAAATTAATTTTCTGCAGCATTCACAAATACCCATCAAATTTTTCAGGTGTGGGTAATTGTAAACACGTGTTATTTAAATGGGATTCACAAATTTAAACACAAAATATCTTTTTTTGGGTTTTGGTTTTTTTTGATTTTTTTTTACAAGTTAGTTTTTCCACGCGTATAAATATTTAATCTGTATAATTTTTTTCCAAATTATGCAAAAAAAACCGAGGGATACGTTTTTTATGGGGCACAATGTATGCATTTACATTTACCCCATTATTGTGGGGTAAATGTAAATATTCTTGTCCAATTGTAAACGAAGTCCATAATTTCGGAATGAATAATCAAATCGATGAAAACAAACTGCCATATTACTCCTCATACATTCATTGATACATGGTAAAAATGTCAATCACATTGCTTTCTTACTTTTACAGAGTAAAACGAAAAAGAGTATCATAAAATCGGTTCAATTTTCCGAAAAATTTACAATTACCCCAATTGACCTTACAAACTATTTTTTTGGTCAATTTCCATTTCTTCAATTCGTCTGTTCAGTTCCTCTTTTCATAATGGGTTTTTCAAAATCATAGATTTTCCAAGACTAAAGACTCTTCGCTCATTGTAAATATGTCCTACGATTTTTTTTTTCTTTAATATTAACATAAATCCATATGATTATTTATTATTAAAGGTGCTAGAAGACGGCGCACCTGCGGGAGACCGGAGAGCACGTCCCAACAACAGTCAAATATCATCACACAACAATGGCGGAAAATTTTCATTCACGATAACCAACTTCACCCCCGATTCGGTAATAAAAAAGTAAAATATCCTTTGAAGTCGATACAAGCGAATATTAGATACTTATGGCTCATGTCATCGATTCCTATAGGTATTTTATTGGATAAACGTTATGTCGGTTGACGTGGTTGATAGCGGACATACGAGAGTGATCGCGATCAAAAATGACATGGTTAATGACTATTTTCACGGTGCCCCAGTCATATCCATAAACAAATGTAGCAGTTATTTTTCGCCAATTGGCAGAATGCAAATATACGAAGGCTCCAACAATGCTGGTCATCAGACGAATTTGATAAAAACACCAATAGTACCAATGCGAATGTTCCACTCGCTCTCAGCTCGACTTGCCACCTGCACGTATCTAAACACCGCATTTATTATTGGATCTATTGCGACTGGGCAATTAAAAAAAGTCGATTTGTATTTATATTCTATGTATCGGGTAAGGGATCTCATCGATGAATAGCGCGGACATTTTAGGTTTTGATATGTTTTGATCCAAAAAAAAATAGCAGGAAGGGGAAGTTTCGTATATAAGCTCAGTAAGGTATGTATTTTATATTCCCGAACTTCCCTAAAATCGGTGAATATTTTGACCCCCGTTTAGGGGGGGGGGTGAGGTGGTTCAAATTTTCGTTTTTCGGCTATAACTTTCAAAATTACGTATTTACGAAAAAAAAGTCGAAACAAAAATTGTAGAGCACAAAAAAACAAACAATTTTGTTATTTACAATTTTTTTCTAGGATGTCATGGGAGGGATAGTCCAGTAAAATTAGCAGAAAAAAGGGGGTCATAAGGAAAGACTGAGTGGCCAACCGATGTTTGACTCTAATGATCCAGTTTGATGCTCTGAACACGAATCTGAGGTGTCTGGTCGCGTCCGGTGCGCGGAAGTCCCAAATTGTGGACCTTTGCCCCCCAAATCAGGTTTTTGGCCCATATCTGCCAAAATATTGGTGCTAGCGCGAAAATGGGTTCTACAAAACTTATTCTCCGTCAAATTTTCTATCAGATGACTTTTGAATGGTATTCACAAACCCAAGGGGGCTAGAGCTATAGTTGATCAAAGAGAGGGGTTTTCTTCAAAAATCTGATTTTTTGCTTATATCTGCTTAAATATTGATCTTGGTGCAAACATGGGGTCTACAAAACTTGATCTACGTCAAATTTTCTATCAGATGATTTATAAATGATATGCACAAACCCAAGAGGGCTGGTGCTACAATTGAGCAAAGAGAGGGGATAGTCCAGTGGCAAATTGCAAGTGACCGGCAAATGATGATAGAGACATGGAAATTTGGTATCATAAGAAATTTTTTCAATCCGAGAGGACATCGTCAAACCCCATAGGAGAGGGAGGAGGAGGTCAAATGGGGAGGGGGAGTTCAGAAACCAATTTTTCAAAATTGGGCTGTCGGCCCTTTTTTGGTGTCATTTTCGTATGATTCAACTCCACCGAGTTCAAAAATGTCATTACTATTGAAATTCAAATTTTTCAACTCAAGTTTACGTATTTTTCCTCAAAATTGCTTAAATATTACATTTTTTTTCAACTTTTCACAACCTGTCGACCTTCCAACCAAATTTTATGGGGTTCTGAACTGCCCCTCCCCATTTGACCTCCTCCTTCCTCTCCTATGGGGTTTGACGATGTCCTCTCGGATTGAAAAAATTTCTTATGATGTCTTTGGTCACCATACCAAATTTCATGTCTCTATCATCATTTGCCAGTCACTTGCAATCTGCCACTGGACTATCCCCTCTCTTTGCTCAATTGTAGCACCAGCCCCCTTGGATTTGTGAATATCATTTATAAATCATCTGATAGGAAATTTGACGTAGATCAAGTTTTGTAGACCCCATGTTTGCACCAAGATCAATATTTAAGCAGATATAAGCAAAAAATCAGATTTTTGAAGAAAACCCCCTCTCTTTGATCAACTATAGCTCTAGCCCCCTTGGGTTTGTGAATACCATTCAAAAGTCATCTGATAGAAAATTTGACGGAGAATAAGTTTTGTAGAACCCATTTTCGCGCTAGCACCAATATTTTGGCAGTTATGGCCCAAAAACCTGATTTGGAGGGCAAAGGTCCACAATTTGAGGGACTTCCGCGCACCGGACGCGACTGGACACCTCAGATTCGTGTTCAGAGCATCAAACTGGACCATTAGAGTCAAACATCGGTTGGCCACTCAAGTCTTTCCCTATGGAGTGCTAATTTTACTGGACTAGGAGCTAGGAAATCAATTTTGAAAATTTCCCATTACTAGAAAAAATCACCAAAAATCGGGTTAATCGACTTTTAGGAGCGGTTCTTTCGCATAGTACATACTATTACTATGTAGAATAAGAAAAATGTATAACCAATCCCGTATCTCAAAGTGGGGGGCGGGGGCGGGGGTGGATCCTCCGAAGAAAAAGTCGTATTTGAGGTAATGAAAAATTTCCGAACGCCGATTTTTTTTTATTTTTGCAATAGCTCGCCTCCAAGACCACGTAGAAAAAAAGTAAAAAAAGTAAAATGTTCGTCTTTTAATGCTCTACAACGTTTGTTTGAACCAATTTTTCGAATTTTGCAGGGAAAAAAATGCGACTTTTTCTTCGGGGGGTCCACCTCCCACTTTGAGATAAGGGGTCGCTTATACATTTTTCTTATTCTACATAGTAATAGTATGTACTATGCGAAAGAACCGCTCCTGGAAGTCGATTAAACCGATTTTTGATAATTTTTTCTATGCAGTAATGGGAAATTTTCAAAATTGTTTTCTTTTCTGAAGACCCTAGCTCCCTCCTATGACGTTATAGAAAAAAATTGTAAATAACAAAATTGTTTGTTTTTTCATGCTCTATAATTTTTGTCTCAACTTCTTTTTCGTAAATACGTAATTTTGAAAGTTATAGCCAAAAAACGAAAGTTATAGCCGAAAAACGAAATTTTGAACCCTCTCACCCCCCCAAAAGGGAGTCGAAATATTCACCGATTATAGAGAAGTTCGGGAATATTAAAATACATACCTTACTGAGCTCATATACGAAATTTCCCTTCCTGCTAATTTTTTTGGGGTTAAGGCCTTATTTTAGCTAAAATGTCCGTACTAGAAATAAATAAACGATTACCTATTTAAATTAATTTTTCACATTTTCAGGAATTTCCCAACAATATAAAAATAACTTTCGGAGTAAGTGGCGAATCAGCAGAGTACAATGTGACTGAACTGGATGAATTACATTCATTGGAAGATACGCTTTTTGAAAAGTTCCCAGTTCAAAAAGTAATATTTCGAATCGTCGAATTACAGTGGAATGGGGACGTATTTGATGCCGCTATAGTAATCCATAACAATAACTTTGAGGTACCTGAAGAAGATCTAATTTGCCCAGAAACAGAATGGCAACAAAGTTGGGAAGATATAACCAGCGACACGTCGAGGTTAACCTCAGGATTGACATACGTGTGCAGGATGTCCCAAAACATCGCAAATAAGTTGGGTACCCATAGGAGGGTACCTCCTTCGTACTTTTTTACTTTGAGTGCATTCCGTGACCGAATTCGGCAGCGACGTGAATTGATTATAAATGGCAGAATCGATAGTTAAAATAAGATTTCATAAATAGTGCCTATTAAAACATGAAAATATTAAATAAAAAACCAAATGTGGCATGGAAAAAAAAAACAAGTAAAATGTTCGGGAAACCATTTTAAAAAAGTTCAAAAATTCAAGTTTGATTTTTCTCAAATGCCATCGTTTTAAATCAAGAAATTCAAATTTTTCCTATTTTTCAAGCAATCAAAGAGGAATGCTCATTAAACAAAGAAATTATTTCTTTTCGAGTAGAATTGACAAAAAAAATCACTATCTAACATCGAATTTGAAACAGATGACTAAAAAATAAGTTTTTTCTTACTAGCTTTGAATTTTTTTTTTTTTAAACTCGATATCGAAAATAGTTATATGAGCGAGTTTTCATCTAGCTCGTGGAACCAAATGAGTTCACATAAATTTATCATTTTTATTAAATTAATTATTTCATTTAGATATAAAATTATTTATAAATTGGTTAGAATTACATTTTTAGATTTTTTTCGGATTAAATATTCAATTTGATCCACTCAACACGAATTTTACCATTTTTAGCCTTCCTAGAGCGTAGAGCCTCTATCAAAATTTTTGATTTATATCAACATCCTCGAATTTTTCTAGGAAGTGTGAAAACTAATTTGGGCAGCTAAAAATCAGATTCCTGCAATCTATCGAGCAATTCCATTAATAATTTTTCTTAGTCTTTTCGATTCAGAATGCAATTTTCAAATTTCCAAATTTGAACTTCATCTTTAGCCTACCTTTCCTTAACGAAAAATAGCCTTTCAGACAGGAACGAACCGAAGTAAAAACATTGAAATTTTCCAACCCAGATGATACTTTTTCCAATTTTTTGAGATGAATTAAAAATTTGTTCAAAATACGATTTAAAATGCTAATTTAATTGAAAATAAAAAAAAGTTACCAATTGTTTCTCACCTAATGGTTTTTTAAAAATAAATTTATTATTTTTATGAAATTCAATTTTTTTGAATATAAAATTATTTAGATAGAATTATAGATAGAATTATTTTTATTATTTCATAAGTTATAGGATTTATAATAATATTTCAAAATAAATAAATTTGTTTGTTAATTTTAAGTTTAGTAAGTACCTAGTTGAAAAATTATATTGTTTTTGATCCACTTAACACAAATTTCACAATTTTTAGCCTTCCTAGAGCCTACACCAAAATTTTCTGATTTTTACCAACATTTTTGAATTTCTCCAAGAATTGTGGAAACTAATTTGAGCAGCTAAAAATCAGATTCTTGCGACCTTTCGAGCTATCCCATCAGAAAATTCTGCTTTGAAACACATACATAATGATGTTCAGTTTTCCAAAATTCTTCGAACAAAATTTTATTTTTTCAAAGTTTTCCAAATCCATATTTGGATTCATTCTTCACCTAATTTCCAATCAAAATACAATTTTTCTCAGTCTTTTCGATTTAGAATGCAATTTTTCCAATTTCTCTGAGGAAATCTCAGATTTTTAAAATTTTTATATTCGAATTTTATTTTAAACCGTCCTCTCCCTAAAAAAAAAACTCTTTCAGACAGGGAAAAAAACAGGGTGTCCACAATACTTCAGAAATGATTTTCCCTGACTTTTTCACGGTTTCTAGATCAATTTTTCCAAGTTTTGTAGAAATTTAACACATGATATTTATGAAAAGGGAGGTTCTGTCACGTAATTTTTTCCAATGCATCCGTTGAATTGTTTCCAAAAAAAGTGGATTTTAAATAAATTATCAAGGTGTCTCGCAGAATTGTAAAACTAAAAAGTATGACTTTTGCATGACTGAATTCTACTTTTGTAAATACATGAGGTTTTTTTGAAATGAAAAACGATTTTAAATAGGAGAATCATTCATGTCAATTTTTTTTAGCATTTTCTCAGTGGTTTGAGAGATAAAGAATCGAAAATATGTGTTTTTTTTGAAAAAAAAATCAAGATCTATACGAAAATTGAAAATTGTAACGATGAATCAATTTTGTTGTTCAATTTGGTTAACAAATGCCAAATAAAAAAAGGAGCGTAAAAAATGTATGATAAAATGAGCAAAAAAAACACTTGGCTCATTCCATGTCAACTCGACCAGGTTTTGACCTTGGGTCTTCCGATTTCGCTCAAAATTTTTTTACGAGTTCCCCTCGATGGTCTAATGAAGGAATCACCGTAATTTCGATCCTAATCCTTCAGGGGGCGGGGGGTGGCCCTTGTAATTTTCGTATAATTGGGATTTTTTGCGAAATGGCTCAACTTCGAAGGCGCATATCTCAAGTTCGGTCATATCCAAGATGAATCTGTTCATGCGGTTTTGTGGAGAATTGAAAGCAGATTCAAAATTGATAATCACATTTTGAAAAGTTTAAAGTTGAACTTTTAAGATGAAAGCTCAACTTTCATGATAAGTACAAAACATGAGGGCCCCCATTTAAAAATCTGAAAAAATTACTATGGAGAGAACTTTTTATGTACTTTTCAACTAACAACTTTTCAAGATGGGATCTCAATACCCTTGGAGGGCACAGGGGTCCTCAATTTTGGTCAAAATTCAAGAAAATGTAAAACATGAAGTAATATATCGATTTCTACTAATTCGAAGGCGCTGAGTTCGAATATGAGCTCAGTTTTTTCATCCAACTCCTGTGAACCCCTATCAGCCCCCCTGATGGGGTTAAAATTCAAAAAAATGAAAAATAACGTGTGACGTGTCGTTTGTCAGGTTTTTGAGAGCGCTGAATTCGAATATTTGCTTTTTTTCCGGATTCGACCCTTGGGTGCACCCCTAGCCCCAATTTTGAGAAAACACATGTTAAAAAAAGAAATAGCATGTGTTATATCGATTTCTACTAATTCGAGGGTGCTGAGCTTGATTATCAACTTACTTTATTGATCGGTCATCCCCACCCCCCCCCATTTTGACTCCCAAACTGCTAAAAAATTTAAAAAAACAATGTTTTTTTCAAAAATGGGTGCTACGGGGGTCGAATCCGGAAAATAAGCACATATTCGAATTCAGCGCTCTCAAAAACCTGACAAACGACACGTCACACGTTATTTTTCATTTTTTTGAATTTTAACCCCATCAGGGGGGCTGATAGGGGGGTTCACAGGAGTTGGATGAAAAAACTGAGCTCATATTCGAACTCAGCGCCTTCGAATTAGTAGAAATCGATATATTACTTCATGTTTTACATTTTCTTGAATTTTGACCAAAATTGAGGACCCCTGTGCCCTCCAAGGGTATTGAGATCCCATCTTGAAAAGTTGTTAGTTGAAAAGTACATAAAAAGTTCTCTCCATAGTAATTTTTTCAGATTTTTAAATGGGGGCCCTCATGTTTTGTACTTATCATGAAAGTTGAGCTTTCATCTTAAAAGTTCAACTTTAAACTTTTCAAAATGTGATTATCAATTTTGAATCTGCTTTCAATTCTCCACAAAACCGCATGAACAGATTCATCTTGGATATGACCGAACTTGAGATATGCGCCTTCGAAGTTGAGCCATTTCGCAAAAAATCCCAATTATACGAAAATTACAAGGGCCACCCCCCGCCCCCTGAAGGATTAGGATCGAAATTACGGTGATTCCTTCATTAGACCATCGAGGGGAACTCGTAAAAAAATTTTGAGCGAAATCGGAAGACCCAAGGTCAAAACCTGGTCGAGTTGACATGGAATGAGCCACTTGACAGATGATTTTTCCTACTTCTGGTTTTTAATGGAATTTCAGCGGAAATTACAGAATTCTCTAACTTTTCCAGGTGTTCCTGAAAGTGGACACTCTTTCGATGTTAGCATCACTAGAGGGGTAAAAAATTGAATAATGTTTTTTCGATTTTTTGAATTGACTTAGAAATTTTTTCAAATTCCAATTCAGAATTCAGTTTTTTTTTTTAAAAAAAAGAAACAATTTTCCTATAATTTCCAATTTGAATCCAATTTTTAAAATTTCATAATATTATTGGAATATTGCAATCTGCAACTTTTCAACCCCCTGATAGCAGTCTAAGTTTTCATCGGAGAAGGATGCCAATGGTTTAGGGAGATGTAGAAACTCAAATTTAATCTTTAAAGTGCTAAGAAGGCGTCTCACACAATTTCGATTGACTAAAAAACTCAAAAAACAGCGTTTTTTCAAAAGGAGGTGCACTTTGAGCACCTCCTTCTCCCCTCCCCTTGCCCGTAGAGTGCTCAAATTTTTTCGGGAGGTCTCCCACTCAAAGTAAACCACCCCACTAAATTTCGTCAAAATCCAAGATTTTTTTTTCACTTCACCCTACTGTACAATTCTGAATCCATTTCACGAACGAATCTCTTCGTCAGCACCTATTCAAGTACTTTTACAACACGTCACAAAATACCATCTTAGCCTTTCGAAGGCTTTTCCAAATCGTCACCATCGAGCCATAAATCACGACCACCTTTCACTGATCGATAATAACGCATACGAACGACAAACAATTACGTAAATCAACCACACAATCTGCGTCAACTTCGGCAACCTCTAAAAACCGAATAATGTTGTAAACGTGTACGAGTATTTTGACATACTCGAGACAGACGCAGACGACACCAGAACCCCGAAGAAATGAGAAAACAATCGTCGGTCGCCTCATATAGCACCGTCTCACGTAGGCAAACGCATCCAAAAAAGGCCACAAATACGTCACCTTTTCTAACACCAGTCGCGATTACTTAAAATAAATGTGCATTAGACGTCGTCGCGAAGAGAAAAACAAACACAAGGTGTATTAAACTAACGTAAAGTGAAGTTGTACTTACATCGAGCGAGGCCAGGCAATACCAACAAAAAACGTGTTTGCATCTTTTACACAACATTTGAGCACATCCTTCGTCTTTTTCTATAGGAACACTACACATTGGACAGCACTTTATCAACTCCGAATCGAACGTAACCCCTGGTACGACCTCTTCGGATTTGCAGGGCGATCCTGCATGCCAAGAGGTTCGGCAATTGGAACAAAAATCCATGTTGCAGGTCGGACAATGCACACTCTGCGGGGTACACCGATCGGTCGAACACAAGGTACAAACTGTTTCACAGCCAGCGCGCGGACACCACGTTCGACTTTTATCCATTTCCACTTCTGTAAATCAAACAATTAAAAAAAATCGCTATTAAAAACCGTAATGTCAATTAAATATACCTGTTACACACGTATTCTATATCGCTTTCAGGTTGACCTAGAGGTAATATAAGATTAAAAAAATTCCATAACTTGTAAATCTCGATTTCATTTACGTATTCACCTGGGTATTACCATTTTGCACTTTTATGTCGGGTCGGGCCAGAAAAAAAAATTCCTATACGTGACAATGCCCTACGTATTAGAATAGTCGGATTATGTCACAAAAATGCTTCCGCTCGCACCAAATGTAAAAGCAATTTGACGACTGTTTCTTAATCTAGAATGTATTTAGAAAAAAAATGAGCTTGAGTGCAATTTTTTCCGGCCCCTCCCTTTCTGAGGGTCTACCCCTCTTTCTTAAAAATGCGCGTATCTCCTTTTCTATTCGTTCTACAAATTTTTTTTTCAAATAAAAGTTCTTCCTTGTAAGCTTCTCTACATTTTTGGTAATCACAAAAGTTCACTTTGGAGCCACCCTTGCGCCCCAAATTTCAAAAATGTACTTACAGAATAACCCAAAATCAAGTTATTCTCATTTATTATGAAAAATATCAAAGATAGCGCAAAATGTGTGATAACAAAAAGTACATATGTATTTAGAATAAAATTTCACATCTAGAAAGTTTATCGCAGTTACCCCACTCCTCACCCCTAGGGTCCGCCCCTCCCCAAAAATTGCTTTTGTTTTGATAGTCCAGTGGCGAGAAGTGCGTTTTTTTCAGGGATGTTAACCGAAATCAAAAAAAATAACGGTTACGGTTTAGCGGTTTCGGTTTTTAAAATTTTTTTCCAGTTACGGTTACGGTTAAGGTTACATTTTTTTTCTCATTTCGGTTTCGGTTTTCGGTTTCGGTTACAGTTATAGTAAAATAATTTCGGTTACGGTTAAAAATAACGGTTTCGGTTAATTTTTTAAAAAACGAGTACATAAAAAGAGACCAGATACACAGAAAAATCACCAAAATTTTTCAAATTTGACCATTGGTGTTCAAAATTTTTAAAAAAAAATCAAAAAGTGATAAATTAAGACCCGAAACCTGATTCAGTGCAGAGATTATCATTTTTTATTAATTTTTTATTAAAAAAGGATAACCTAAAATCTCAAAATCACAACATTTATCATGGCTGAAATCATTTTTCAATTATTTCATTTCAATTTGTACTCAAATTTCAATTACACAACACACATGAAGAGTCAAGAAGTTTTTTTTTGTTTTTTAAATAAAGAATAAAATTAACCGAAAACCGGAAAAAATCGTTTCGGTTATGGTTACGGTTACGGTTACATAATCTTATTTATTTCGGTTACGGTTTACGGTTACGGTTTCATTTTTCCAAAAGTTCGATTTCGGTTACGGTTACGGTTACGGTTAATCATCTATTTTTAGCGGTTAATTTTGGATTTCGGTTACGGTTTCGGTTACGGTTAACATCCCTGGTTTTTTTTGGCCATGAACGGCAAATTATGATCGAGGAATGAAATTTGATATGGTGAATCAGGACACTATAAGGAATTTTTTGAGCCTGGAAGGTCATCACCAAACTATGAGAGGGACAGGGACCGGTTCATTGAGAGGTTAAGCCCTTAATATTTCGAAATTGGGTTGTCGACCCTTTTTTGGTGTCATTTACATGAAGCATGAAATTTGAAAAAAGCCAAACTCCCAAACTCGCTTGACACTTGTGTAAAACGGTATTCTTGATTTGAAGCGCCATCTATGTTAGATTCAGAGTGGTTCAAATAAAAATGGGTGCCATTTAACTGCACGACAAAATAGAGGGGTTGCACGACAAAAAGTAGGAAAATAAACACAAAATAATGGAACAAACGACGAAAGAAAGTTATCACATCAAAACAAATGATTGAACGGCAGAAAATAAGATCACACGTCAAAATAATCTATTATAGCGAAGAAACAAAAAAAAATCACTGCAAAAAAATTTAATGAACAATAAAAATAATTTTCCAACGACTACTTTTGTAACGACAGATAAAATTAAATCCACGACGAAATTAAAATGTAACTCACGACGACATTGTACTTAAAAAAAACATTGAACACTATGTCCATGTCAAAATTAGTTTCAGGACACCATGTCCAGTTGAGTTTTTTGAGGTATGACGTCAAAGTTGAGGTATTTGGAACATCCAGATGAAAGGTGTTTGGGAATTCCATCCAGATTGAGGGTTTTCAGACACTATATCCATTGTCTATTCCCAAAATTAGTTTTAGGACACTCAAGTTTTTTGGGATATTATTTTTAAATTGAGGTATTTGGGATGCCCAAATTGCAAGGTTTTGGGATATTATGTCTAGATTGAGGGTTTTGGGACACTGTGTATATGTTAAAATTAGGTTCAGAACAATAAATTCCAGTTATTTAGATTGGGACTATTGGAACACTATATCCAATATCCATGTCTAAATTAGTTTCAAGACTTTTAGGTACATATCTCGTCGTGCAAAACTTCATTTTGTTATGAAAACATTATTTTGTCGTGGAAAAAATTATTTCTATCTCTAAATTATCGTTCATTCACATTAATTTGTTGTTCATAGTTCGTCGTGCAATTGTCATTTTATGTGTCATGAATTCACATTATTTGGTCGTGATTCAGTTGCGCCAATCTCGTCGTGTAGTTTTATATTCCCCAATAAAAATTGGGGGTTTAAGATGACCGCTTCTCCCTCCTGACTGTATTGAACACCATTACATGCCATAGATAGCTCTTCATGTCAAAAGAAACATTTTACGCAAGTGTCTAGCAGTTTGGGAGTTGAGCATTTTTTAAATTCCATGCTTCACATGTGATTGAATCCCGCTGAATTGAAAAATGTCTCTACTTTCAAGATTAGCAGTGAAGTGGTGAGAATTATTCCTCCCACCTTCACACAAAAAGGTGAACAGGGTTTTTGAGTGGTGCTCTAAGTTGTGCACTGTGAACCAGTTTTCACGCTTGTGCAGTCAATTATCTATATTAGTAGGTAGGTGAGAAAGAGAGATTTGGTAAGTAGGTTTTTAGTTTGCGACTCATTGGAGGTGCACTACTTACGACTAAATGCTTCTAGAAAGTTCTACTCATACGTGGTTTAAGGGTAGAGCTTAGTTAGTGAATCCTCTTAGCCAATCACACATAGACTCTCACACCCCTGTTTCTCTCTCCTAACAACATTGTGTTACCTTTGCCGATCAGCAATTTGTTAGTTTGTATTTTACATGTCGTCGCACAAACATTTACTTCACGATATATTTGTCGCACAAACATTTACTTCACGATGTATTTGTCGCACAAACATTTACTTCACGATGTATTTGTACTTAACTTAAAATTGATGTTTGGTGTAAATTCAATCCATACGTCTTCATTCACTGTGTTTTAATTACTTCCGCATACACGACGAAACCACAAATTCATTTGTACTGGGTTGGAATATCTTGAGAGAAGAGGATATTGTGTGGGTACGAGGGCCTACAGCCAATCAATCAATAATTTTGTATTAAAATGAAGTGAGAGGGGTGACTATTTAGGTGGAGAATTAATAAAATTGATTCACACATTGAAATCTAGCTTTTTGAAGTAGCCAATTTCAAATTCAAATGTTAGGTATCACTTTTGAGATTTAAGCTACACTATGAGAAGGAGTGGCCCTATTTAGGAGAAAGGGTAACATTTTGACAAGAAATAAGCATAGGTATTCAAATCTTGAGTTTTCGAAAATGCAGCTTTCAAATGCATTTCCAATTTTATGATTAAAGTCAAAATGTAAAGATGGATGAGCCACCAAAAAAAGGCCGACAACTCAATTTCGAAAAATTAAGGGCTTAAGCTGTCAATGAACCGCTCCCTGTCCCTCATAGAGTTTGGTGATGACCTCTCAGGTTCCAAAAATTCCACAGAAGCAATTTTTAGGGAAGGGGCGGACCCTAGGGGTGAGAAGTGGGAGAACTGCGATAAACTTTCTAGATGTGAAATTTTATTCTAAATATTTTTTGTTATTACACATTTGGGCCATCTTCGATATTTTTCATAATAAATGAGAATAAATTAATTTTGGGTTAGTACATTTTTGAAATTTGGGGCGCAAGGGTGGCTCCAAAGTGAACTTTTGTAATAACCAAAAATGTGGAGAAACTTTCAAGGAAGAACTTTTATTTAGATTTTTTTTTTTGTAGAACGAATAGAAAAGGAGATTTGCGCATTTTTAAGAAAGGGGGATGGATCCTCGGAAGGGGAGGGGCCGGAAAAAATGACACTCGAGCTTTTTTTTTTTTTAAAAATACATTCTAGATTAAGAAACAGTCGTAAAATTGATTTTTACATCTTGAGCGAACGGATGACATAATCCGATTATAATACATATTGAGCAGACGACGCGGTGGCAATCTCGTCTCCTTATATTGTTGGTTTTTAACGCTAGCCTTGGAATCAGGGTCGTGGAATGGTCGCGGAAAATACTCACGAAATTGGCCACCCTAATGGGTTCCTTTCCTATCGGATCGTTATGTTTTATAGCCATCGAGGTGGAAGTGTATATCGCGTTTAAAACCGATAAATACCACTTATTACCTCTATAAATATACACACTACATACCAAATATCGTTTAAAATTTGTTTAGGTACTCGAGTTGAAAACAATAATTAATTTAAATAGATATCTACTCCTTGTATACTCCTTGGCTTCCCCGTTCCCCTCCACCAACTGATCATTTTGCCAGTATTAAGTATACTTGACGAATGATAATATATTTCGAGAGGGTTTCGTCATCTATTCGTGCTGTTGTGGCTGATGATGTTCAATAAGAGGTTTATTATCGCGTAAATATGACAAACGATTCAAACTCGACTTCGAGGGTTTTCCCAAGGTACGAAATTCATGTTGAAAATTGTCTAGGTATTAAAAATTATTCTAAATATTTATTTCGCTCCTTTCACGAATACGTGTAGTAGGTCTGAAATACCACTGAATTTAATACTGCGGAGATGAAGAGATAGGAGCTCGAATCGTTATAAAAATCGTTCACAATATTAAAACTTAATATTACCGTATTTTAAAATTAAAATTCCTAAAAATTAAGAGCAAGATCAAATTGCATAAAATAAGAACCTGGCCTTACAAGGGAAGTATTCCAACTCAAAGTAAAATTTTGAGCCGAAACAAAAATAAATCGAAAATACGTCATAAAATAACTCTATATCCAAAATTTCAGGTGCTGAAGTTCATTTCTCGAATTTTGGCGAAATTTCAAAAATTAAAAACTATCTCACCGCCCAGCAAAAAATATGAATATTTGATCTAATCAACTAAGAACGCTGAAATTTGGTATATAGCCTATTTTCGACCTCCTGAATCTATTAGAAGCCAATCCGAGACGTTTCAAAGCCTCCAAAATTGTTTTGAAATTTCCAGCACTAGAAAAAAGCACATAAAAATAGTCCATAATGAGCTCCAACACCTAAACTCACGGATTACCCATATTAGTGACCTATTTGATCGATTAAAGCACAATCTTCCAAAATTCGTAACTTCTAGTTGAAATTCATACTTGTTGAAAAAAGTTTTCTGGAAAAAATTTAAAAATACGTCGACAGCGAACGAAACGAGGTAAAAAGCTGAAATTTGGTAGATACCCTATTTTCGATTTCTCTCCCGATTCGATTGGAAGCTGTTTCGAGGCGTTTCGTAGCATCCAAAAAATTTGGAAAATTACCATATTTTTAAATTTTTTCCAGAAAATTTTTTGCCAAAAAATATGAATTTCAACCAGAAGTTACGAATTTTAGAAAATTGTGCTTCAATCGATCAAATAGGTCACCAATATGGGTAATCCGCCATTATAGGTGTTAAAGTTCATGTGGACCCTTTTTATAAACTTTTCTCCAGTGCTGAAAAATGTCAAAAAATTTTGATGGCTTCAAAATGTCTCGAAACTGCTTCCAATCGATTTGGCAGGTCGAGAACAGGATATATACCAAATTTCAGCCTTTTTCGTTGATTAGATCAAAGTTTCATATTTTCAGGCATCATGGCGAAATTTTTGAGTGACCAAAAAGTGACCAAAAAATGACCAAAAAATGACCAAAAAGTAACCAAAAGTGACCAAAGTGACCAAAAATTCAATTTTTTCGGGGGGAATTTTTTTACAGTTTTATGGAGGGGGCAATTTTTTGTAGTTTTCTGAAAACATTTCAAAGATAAATAAACTGAAAAGACGTGAATAATTTCATTTATTAAATTCCTTCGTCAAAACAACATACAAACCAGAAAAAATAAATTTTTTTCATTTTTTTTCTTGAAGAATTTTGAAAAATAGCAATTTTTACGTGAAAATTTGAATTTTTTCCTGGAAGTGCGAAGAAAGGGAAAAAAGTAACTAAAGTGACCTTTTAGACGTAAAAAGTAACCAAAAGTGACTGAAGTCGAAAAAAGTGACAAACACCCTAAAAAAGTGACCCGCTATCATGCCAGTACTTTGCAGGGCGATGAAGTGATTGAAATTTCAAAAATTTACCGAAAATCAATAAATGAACTTTAGCACCTGAAAATCTGGATATGTTTTTTTTATGACGTACTTTCGATTTATTTTTTTCGGCTCAAAATTTTACTTCAGGTTGGGATACTTCTCTTGTTAGTTTTTCCATACCCCATTTCTGAAGCACCAGGGGTTCCAAAAATGGAGAATTAAAAACAAAATTTTGAGAACCATTGAATTATTTATTTACAAATTATTTGGATACAAAATATTTATTTGAAGTGGATTTTTTAAAAAGTGGGTAATGTCTTGGCAATCGACGCTCCGGAGCAAACATTGAATGTGTTTTAAAAAAATTTATAACCACCATTTTACATCTAATTATACTCTCATTGAACAAGACCTCAAACAATTTCCTGACGAATTTTCGAACCCAATAAAAATGTTCGCTGGTATCTAAAAATTCAATGAAATTTTTTATGAATTTTCGATAGGTACTTTGAGAGTCTATAAAAAGCTAAAAAGTTCTGGTTTGCAGTAAAACTTATGTTTTTAGATATTGTATGTAATCGCATATTTCGGTAAAAAAGTTCGATTACCTATTCTAATCTTATATTCGTTATTCCGAAAGCAGTTTTTGAGCCCCTTCTCCCTCCTCCCAGAAAAAAGCAAAGGCCAGTCTGACAGAAAAATACGAGTTGAAATTTTACATAAAAAATAATCTAATAATTGCTCGATAATTTTGAATATTATCAACGTAAAATCGGATAAAAAATTTTGCTACAGTCCTTAAAAATCTTCAAATTTTTCATTAAAAAAAGAGTTAAAAAAGCTCGATTATTGTTAATACATAAAAAATCTATTTCGAAAAATTGTGGGATTTTGAAAAAAAAATATTTTTGAAGAATAGAAATGCTCAAAGATAGCTCAAACTTGAAAAAAAACGCAAAAATTTTACCAAATATTGTATACTTAATTAAAAATTGTTTTAAAAGGCTGTGAAAATTCGAAAAAGCTCTTCAAATGTTACAAAACTTACTAAAAAAAGGCAATAAATGGCGTAAAATGCAAAAAATTATTGATTTTTATTATCTAAACATCGTGTCAAGATAAATTGATAAAATTTTATCGAAAATTTGTGTAAATTTTTTCCAATAAAAACAGCTCACTAATTGCAAAAATCATAAATTTTTATAAAAATTGACTAAAAGTAACGTAAAAACGCTCCTTTGACATTTCAACCAATATCTACAAAACTTCGAGTACTTAAGATGTAATTTCCAGATAAAAAATATATAAAATTGCTCGACCATTCCAAATCAAATGAACCCGATTTTGAATTTAGGACCACTCGAATATAAACGAGAAAATAAAAACCACCACATCAAATGGACGAAAATTCAAATTACCCACTATTTCGAGCTTTATTACGTACCATTCGTCCACTCATATTTTCGTATTCGCAACACAACCACGTCGGTTCTAAAAAACACTCCGGTTCGACAGAAATATGGCGAGATAGAAAACAATGAAAAAAACCTACAAGTGTGGGAAAGGGACAACGACGAGGACAAAAACACAAAAAATAAATTTCCATCACCTCGCACACGCGATAAAAACCTGGCCTGAAATATCTTTCCATTACATACTTAGCGGGATGCAATCGATTGTTGATACTGTGGCGTAAAAAAAAAGCTTTTAAATCGGCTCGTCGCGTAGTTGCAAGTAATGCAAGAGAATGAGAACGAGAGCAATACACAGCGAATTCCCATACACCAACGGGTCGGCTAACTCGGAGTATAAGCTTCGAGCTTCGTTGGCTGCACGAAAAGCGAGTAATTTCGTTTAAAAACACAAACCGAAAAGCCCCCGGGGGATGCTTTCGTTACATTTCGCGTCGAAATGAGAAATTATCTTTGCCACGTATTAAAAACATTGTAACCGCGTAAATTCGCGTCGTGTTTTCCTCGGCTCATTTCATATTTCGCAAACTATTTCTCTCGTAAATGGACTAGAAAAAGGCGGCTATGTGTCTATTACCTGCGCACGACTGGATGCTTCTGTCACCCCCTTTTTTTTTTCGAAGGTGGAAAATCTAACGAATGGGGTTTTGCAAGTTTGGGCCCAGATTATGAATTTTAGGGATTTTTTTGAGAATGTAATCCGCAGCTTGTTGTGTCGTGCGGTCAAATCATCTCGAACGTCTTTTAAAAATAAGTACTTATTATTTTTCCACATTTTTTTCAACTTGTGCAAGAAGATTTATGTACAGGGTGGATTGAAAAAAAAATCATCCAGGATTTTGATGAAAATTAGTGAGGTAGTTCAGTTTGAGTGGGAGATCTGCCAAAAAAATTTTGAGTTCCCCAGCCCAAAGAGAGGCGGAGCTAGGGAGACCTCAAAGTTGGATCATTTTCGAAAAAAACACGATTTTTTGCCACTTAAAGGCCACCTTTCTCGTAATTTGAGTTTCTATTTCTGCACTTCCCTGAATCGTTGACTTCAAAATTGGATACTACTTTTTGCCTTCTACAAGGAGGTTAAAAAAATTGCAGATTACAAATTTTACGATTTTTTATTTTTACCAAATTGAAATTACTCGCTTGAGAATCTCAAAATCGGGCCAAAAATTATTTTCGATCGCCTCTAGAACAGTTTCTGGTAAAATTTTTCATGGCAGCGCTGTCAACTATACAGGGTGTTCGGTGAGTGGTCTGTCATACTTCATTTTTGGATGTAACCGGGTACCAGTGATGGAAAACTGAAATGATATTAGTTCCAGTTCCAATTCCAGTTTCAGTTCTCAAAATTTTTTAGTTCCAGTTCAAGTTCCAGTTTTAGTTCTCAATGTTTTTAGTTCCAGTTTTCAGCTGCAATTTCAGTTCCGAACACCAGTTAAAAAATTTCAGTTTTTTAAATTTTGAAGGACAAAAAAATGCAAAATTTTCTGCTAAATTTGACCTTTGTTGTTTTTCCTTTTCGATTCAAAGTATGTACAAATTTTCCCCTTTCAAGCTCAAAACAAAAGAATTCTAGAAAAAAAGTCGTTTGTAATATTTTTCAGAAATGTTGTGACTAAGACCTGAATTTTTCAACAAAAAATTTGAATACTTAATGTATGAGAGAACGATCTTTAATTGAATGAAATTTTCGAGTTTACAACACAATTCTTCTTTATTCACTTTTCGACGTAAATTTTCAAAGTTTGGGGTTTTTAGTAAAAAAATTTTAATTGAATGTGGTTTGGTAAATTTCAACATCAAAATTTTGACTTTTTCAAGTCATACTTCGTGTAAATATAAAAATTGCAACCGCTGGAACTGGTATACAACTGAAATCTATGTTAATTCTAGTTCCAATTCTAGTTCCAGTTCCAGTTCCAGTTCCAGTTCCAGTTTTTCAATTTCCAGTTTTAGTTCCAGTTCTAGTTTTCCATCACTGCGGTGGGTACCACTAAAAAAAACTTTAGGTGAACATGTTGCTTATCTTGAAAATTGAAATGGGCAAATGCTTTTTGCCTAACTTTAAAATTAAAGGGGCTACAAAAAAATTTGTTCAGAAAAATTCTAAAAAAATATACTAATCAAAAGAATGGATAGTACGTTGAAAACTGAACAAATTTTGTTCTGAAGACTTTTTTCCCAACATTAAAAATGAAGGGGCCACGAGAATAAATGGGGTTCGAAAAATTTTCAATTTTTTCAATTTTGAATAACCAATAGCCTCTTTATTTTTGATGTTAGGCAAAAAGTCGTCACGTCAGAACAAAATTTGTTCAGTTTTCAACGTAATATACATTCCTTTGATTGGTAATTTTTTTTAGATTTTTTTTGTAGCCCCTTCAATTTTAAAGTTGGGCAAAAAGTCGTAAGAAAATTTATTCTGTTTTCAAAGTACATACTATCCATTCCCATGATTGGAAAAAATGTTTTCTCGATTTATTTGGAAATAACATATAGCCCCTTCAATTTTCAATATAGGCAATTTGTTTACTTATCCGAAATTTTTTTTAGTGGTACCCAACACCCTGCATCTTGACTGACACAATTTTCATAAAATTTCAGTTGATAGCACTGCTGAGAAAAATTTATTTGAATTTATTTTCAATGACGAAGAAAATTTTTTGGCTTAATTTTCAAATCACTGAAAACATCTTGAATTTTATGAGAAATACGTAAATCAAAATACAGTTGGCAGCACTGCCATGAAAATAAATTTTTTTAACCGATGTCGGAGATTTTCGCAAATTAACAAGAAAATTTGAATAAGTTTTAAAAAATTCGTTTCTAAAATTACGAAATGTTGAACAAAATCATAAATTGATTATTTCAATTAATACATTTTCCAGTTGAATCGATACTCGTATTTATGATTTGGGTATTTTTTGATATTTTTATCACAAACACTTCATAATTTTCTTCGCGTGGAGGGAGAAGGGGATTTTCAATTGGATTCGCAGAATCATCTTCAAATCATAAATTCTATGATTTTCTCATTCGATGAAAATTTCATTAAAATCATAATGTGTCGACTTTCGAGTTTTACAATTTTTAAAATTTTCGTTCAATATGTAAGTAATTTTTTCAATTTATCGAATTTTCAACAAAATCATTTATTTAGGTAAGTATATCTATACAAATTTTTTAATAAAAATAAATTGCAAATTTCATGGTTTGTTTAATTTATGGATTTTTTATTGGGAACCTGAATAATATACAATTTTATTTTGTAAAATCTTTTCATCAAAATTATAAATTTTATGAATGGGTACCTTCAAATTTATGAAATTATCATCAAAATCAAATAAATATGATTTTCAAAATTTATTTAATTTGGATCAAAATTATTGTGAATTTTGTGATTTTTCCAATTACTAATTTAGACTCAAATCAAAATCATAAAAAAATTACGATTATTTCACTTTATGAAATTTCTAACACGCGATTGCCACTGTTTCTCAGGAGAATATTTTTCCGGAATTTTACAAACTTTCCAGGATTAAGCCTCTGATGAAATAATGGAGGGATGACATTTTTTCCAGTTTCTAATTATGGGTTCAAACTTACTTACAAGGGAGGTATCTCAACTTAAAGTAAAATTTTGAGCCTAAACAAAAAAAAAATCGAAAGCACATCATAACAGGACCCAATATCCAAAATTTCAGGTACTGAAGTTCGTTTCTCGATTTTTGGCAAATTATTAAACTTTTTCCAAGAAAATTTCTTGCCCAAAAATGCAAATTGGAACTCAAAGTTACGAATTTTGGAAAATTGTGTTTCAATCGATCAAATAGGTCGCCATTACGGATAATCCGCGATTATAGCTGCTGAAGTGCATATGGGCCATTTTTATGGGCTTTTCTCTAGCACTGGAAAATTTCAAAATTTTCTGATTGCTCCGAAACGTCTCGAAACCGCTACCATTTGATTCGGAAGGTCGAAAATAGGATATATACCAAATTTCAGATTTTTTCGTTGATTAGATCAAATTTTGATTTACAGGGCGATGAAGTAAGTTTGAAACTTCGAAAATTCGCCAAAAATTGAGAAAAATGAACTTCAGCACCTGAAATTTTGGATACGGGGTCCTGTTATGATGTACTTTCAATTTTTTTTGTTTGGGCTCAAAATTTTACTTTGAGTGGGGATACCTCCCTTGTTAGGAAAAATGTAGAAATGGAAGGAGAGGGGTGGAGGAGAGAAGAGGGAAGATTCATTGTTTTTAAAATAAATAATTTCAAATTCATTGAACTTGAATAGAGCTAGGACAACAAATTTACAAAAAAAGGCATTTAAATGCTCAAATATTATACCTAATTTTTTTCAGAACCTATTTCAGTTTCGAAGAGGAGGTGAGATTCTCAAACACTTGAGCTAAAATTTGAAGAATTGGTGTCGTTCAAAAAAAATCCACAATTTTGGAGTAAAAATTCCAAACCTTTCTGGCTTTTCCATAAATTTTCCACCTAAAAGTTCTCGACTTTTCCAGGCTTTCAAGAAAGTGACAACCAAGCAACAGGATGCGTATTTAGAGTTTCGCCAATTTTTGACTTTCCATCAAAGTAAATTCTCAATTTTTTGGCATTTTAAATTAGAATAATAAAAAGTAAATTGATATTATCATCAGTACCTACCTACGTAAAATTCTCATAAGTCTTTTATTACGATCTTTTCATTTCACGAAAATTTCACTAATAAATTTAGTACCATCAAAAGCTTCAACTTTAAAACCCCTTCTAAAAATTATTTTTCACCGATCTCCTTGCACCATGCACCATATACTCTCGTAACGAAATTTCGCCTCCACAACACCTTTCAAAACGCATTAGCCAAATTCACGCGATAAATTTCGAATTCGCGTACATTTCACACTCTATTTAGGTTGAATTTTCACTCATTCGCTCGTTTCTCGCCTCGCACACCTCCGTGCTTCGTAATCCGTTTAAATACACATACAACTGATGACGTCATTCGCTCCAGCTTCCAAACGATTATTAGCGTTTTAGGGTGGCACGTTATACCAATAAATTTAAAATTTGTAATTTCACTTGTCAACATGGATTAGCTCGCGTGCCATCTCGACAACGACGCGACGCCGACGACGATACGTCGTCGTCGGCGAACAAAATACATTCAGCAGCGACCGTCACCTATCAGAATGAAATTACCGTCCGCCTACTCTGATTTGAATACGCTTTAATTATACGAGTCTGTTCTTCATAGTCAAGCTAATGATGTCCTATTTCAATCTGAAATTATGACGTTTGAACATGGAAAATAAAAAATATGAAAAAAGAGCTCCTCGATGCATAATGCATCCGAAATGAGTTATTGGCCAGAGTTTTAATTAGAGTGGACTGTCTATTGCTGTTTTTGAAAAATAGAAGATGGGATTTTTAAAAAATTGAGAAATTATTTTAAAAGAACTTGGAAAAAATTTCAGGGTTTTCAGTTAAATCTTCAATACCCAAATAAGGTTCAAAATTTTTTTTTTCAATTTTTTGCAGATAGATGTTTTTAAAAAAATCCAAAATCAAAGTTCAAAAAAATCGTACCTCAATATCGCTCACCAACGAGAGGAAGCCAAAGTTGAAACGAAAATTTGAAAATTTTCCGAATGAGGTATCGAAATACTTGTTTTATCACCTCCTGAGTTCGTTTCCGAGATCAATTTCTTACAAACCCGAAAAGGAGCCTGGGGGGGGAGATGAGGCCAAAATTGAAAAATTGTCAAGTGAGGTATTGAAATACATGCTTTTTGATTTCCAGAGTTCATTTCCAGGGTAATTTTTTCAAAAAAATTGAAGAGAGACCCGTATGGGGGAGTGTAGAAATACATGTTTTTTGACCTCCCGAGTTCATTTTCCGAAAAAAATTAAATTAAAAAATAAAGTATGTTTGAAACCAAAAAAACGAGCATTCTCAGCATAGGTGAACGGGGAAAAAAGGGGGGAAATGGCATATTTTTCAGAAATTACCTAGCCCTCTTCATACAGCGCTCCCATGAATCTCAAAAGACTAATCGTTGTAGGAAAGATTGGAGGAGGCTTTTCTCGAGATTCGAGGAATATTCCTCTTAAGCTTAGGGGGAATTACCGCACCACCACTGGATCTAATATATTTCCAGACCGTTCAAACTATTTCTGATAATTTTTTTTGTTCATTTTCAAAATATCTCAAAAAATTACGTTTTTAGCCTTGAACGAAAAATCATATAAACACCTAAAAAAAAGTTCGAAAAATTGAGAATTTTTTTACTTCTCAATAGTAATTATTCAACCATCATAGGCATTAATAGAAATTTTAGGACAAAATAGTGGGCAAAAGTGACCAATTTTTCAATTTTTTTTCTAAAATGATACCCCAAAGAATTAATTATTTTGACCAATTTTTCGGCATTTTATAGACTTTTTACGTAATGATATCTATAAAGCATGGTGGAAGGGGTGGGAGTCATTTTTTCGAGTGATGTGCTTACAACTCGAAATCGTGCAGACGAATTATTTGAAATTCACGGTGTTTAACGATTTCTTTTTAGAACAAATTATGACAGGTTGTTGACCAAATCATACGGATGAAAATCCGTATTTTTCCGGGTAAAAAATTTGAAAAATTTTTCAAAATTGATTACTTCTCTCCCCTCTTCTGAAAAATAAAAAGACATGGTCCTCAATTTTATAAATTGCACGCAGCCCATTGCAATATTCAGCTTGCCCCAGTAAATAAAAATTGATGAAGTAAAAAATATCGATTATTTTGTTAAGTTATATATTTATTTACCAATGTACTCAGCCCGAGCAAAGCAAAGGCGAAAAATTTAGCGAAAAAAGACTTTCAAAAATTGAAAATTCGACGATTTTCCATCATTGAGATTTTCCAAAATGTGACCAATAATTTCAAATTCTCTTCTATTCTCTCTTTTTCATTTCCAACATCGTGGTCAATGACATCACACAGTTTATTAAAAAGCTCGTTACCAAAAAAAATATTGGATTTTAAATGAATTCTGTAGAAAAAAACCAGTATAAATTACTCGCGGGGATTTTTCAGAAAAATTTATAATTTAATGAACAAAGCCATGCATTTAAATATAGTTTTTTTTTGTAAATTAGGTACGATCAACAAAAAATGATGAATAGAAAGATTTGTAAGGTATGTAATGATTCAACTCCAGCGAAGCGAGGGCGAAATTTTTTGAAAAATTTATGAAAAAATGAGCAAAAAAACACTTTTTGAATACCTTCTTTCGGATTTTTGAAAAAAGTGACCGATAGTGACCTTTTGGCAAAAAAAGTGACTTTTAGTGACCAAGCTTGAAAAAAGGGGACAAGTCACTGAAAAGTGACCTCTGTTTAATGTCTGAACCATCTATCTCCAAAAAAGCAAAAAAAAACGATTTTTTCCAATTTTTTGAAAATTTCAAAATTTTGATCCTCATGTATTTCACTATTTTTTTTTCAATCCCCACCATGGCTGTACAGAGAACATCAGGACCCAGAAAAAAAATATAAGAGCAAAAAAATTGGGGGTTTTTGAACACCAATACGACATGGTCAAGTCAAATTTTTCGTTTGAGGGCCATGGCAGAGATGAGACAGAATTTTATTAGCCCTAGCAAGCTCTCACGGACCTCCAAAAAAATTTACGAACTCCTAAACAAAAACTCGAGCTCTAAAAAACTCCCTTCCTCCCCCTTCCCCGCCTGATCCTCATCTCCAATTTTTCGAAAAACAAACAAGACGGTTCCCCTAGTCAAGACGGATCATTTATGTACCTAATAAGGTGGGCCGAAAAACCAAAAATTTTGATTTTTGAAAAGTTACCCCAACTAAAGGTGTTGGCTGGATAGACTAGAAAAATTTTAAAAAATTCAAAATCGATTTATATCTTTCGATCGCGCAAGAGCCTTCAATTCTTCAAAAATTGTCAAAAATTCAACATTTTCAGAAATTTTTAAAAATTAAAAAAAAATCAAAATTCATCAAAATCAATTTTACAGCTTATTTAGGGCCTAGGAATTTAAAGCAAAAAGCACAACTTTTTTGAAAAAATCCATGTTTTATACTTTTTTTTAATTTCTCATATTTCTTCACCTCTGAAAAAAATTGAATAAAGTTATTATGAAACACGGATTTTTTCAAAAAAAATGTGCTTTTTGGTCTAGATAGTCACTACAGAAGCCCTAAAATTAATTTTAGTCAATTTTAAATTTCTTCAAAATTTTTGAAATTGAACGTATCACAGCAAAAAGGACATATAGAAAAAATGGAGTTTTTGGGAAATCGTGATTGAAGTTCAAGTATACTTTTTTTAGTACTAAATTAAGGAATTGAGCTTGGGAAAAAATTTACCTTAAAATTTCATCTTTTTTCTACAAAAAAACAGCTCGCCCATCACTTGATATCTTTTCTATTTTTCTCTAAATTGAAAACAAAGGGTTGAGTTATATGTCCTTTTTGTTGTGACAAAATTTCATTTCGACCCTTCTACGTTTGATGACGTATCATTTTTCCGGAAGTGAAAATTTAAAAAAAATCTTCATACAAAAGTTGAAGAGAATAAAAAAAGGAACATTTTCGTGAAAAAAATTTTCAAATCATCTCTTCAAAGAGCGGATATATCGCACTTTGAAAAATGGCAACTTTTTTTTTTTCATTCTCTTGGTTGCAAAAAATGCTAAAAATACATTTCATCAGCACAGTGAAAAAATTAAACATTACGCAAATTCTCGAAAATCAAACATGTAATGTAGGTACTAGGTACCGAATTGCGAACTTCGCATTTTAAAAACGCCATACCTCTTCGAGGAAAACATATTGGAAGGTGGGAGGGGCTCATTGGATAGAAAAAACCTTCAGAGAATACGAGTCGTTTGTCGCATCAAAAAGGACATATGCTGAGTTATGTCCTTTTTGTTGTGACACATTCAATTTAAAATTTTTTTTTTTATTTTTCTAGTCTATCCAGTCAACAACTTTTGTGAGGGTAACTTTTCAAAAGTCAAAATGTTTGGTTTTTCGGCCCACCCTAGCACCTAGCCTACCTACTACAGGAATCATAGCGAAATTTTTGAAGAAAAAAGAAACTTTCAGTAACTTTTTTTGTGCTAAAAGTGACCAAAAATTTACCAAAAATAACCAAAAATTCATTTTTTTCGGGAGCCAAATTTTTTTACAGTTTTCTGGGGAGAGGAAAATTTTGTTTGTAGTTTTTTGCAAACATTTTAATGATAAATCAACTGAAAACACCTGAATAATTTTATTTATTAAATTCCTTCGTCAAAACAACAACCAAACTAGCAAAAATCAGTTTTTTATTTTTTTTCTTAAAGAATTTTGAAAAATACTAATTTCTACGTGAAAAAATTTGAATTTTTGCCTGGAAGTGCGAAGAAAAGGTGATTTTTGAGGGGAAAAAAGTAACCAACGTGACCTTTTAGGCGTGAAAAGTAACCAAAAGTGACTGAAGTCGAAAAAAGTGACAACACCCTGAAAAGTGACCCACTAAGATGCCTGCTACCACCTATGCACTTACAGGTTCAAGTATCCACATCCAGGTACGTAATACCATTAGGTATCGTCCATTGACGCCACACAGGGGATAATTTTCACACCTTCGGGCGTCATCCAACCGTCCAAACGTGGCCATTACGCCGATGACAATTGTTTCAACGCTGCTGGTTTTAATTACACGGCCGGGTAATTTTCGCGAATACGATTATTACACGCCTGTGCCTCTCATCGTACGAAGAATATGACTACATACCATCACACTCATACAGAAACATTATTATCGAAGGATAATATAAAATACACAAACACGCAGACAAACATTGTAAATTAATTCAAGGTCTTCGCCCATACACGTTGCTCGACGACGCAACAATTGCTAAAAAAAAAATAAAACATGCCGCTTACCTTTATTTAAACGATATCTTTTGTGTTTTTCAATATTTTCTAAACTGACTAGACTTTCAATTTCTTCCAGCATAATAATGCCTTGCTTTTCGCATTGGGCATCCGGACATGAAATACTATAAGCGCCTTGGTTTATTTCGAATTCAACGTACGAACGGACGCACTGCAAACAGAAATAAAAAACAACGATAAATACTCATAAACGTATAAGCAGACAAATTAGAATCACGCTTGTGATCCAAGGGCGTAGCCGTAGGTACTTTCCCATTGCCATTTTTTTCTGTCATTGATGAAAAAAAAGTACATTATTTCATTTGTCAATTTTTTCCATGCTTTGAGTATCAATAAACATGTCGACTGTCGTTTTTTTTTCTCTTTTCCACTCTACAGTTTTCTTTTCCTGTTGATACTTCGAGCATGTATAATAAATTACCAGCACGTAATGAGGGGAAGAGGAAGGGATATCATTGTGATTAATAAATACGAACTCGATCGTCGAACATTTGACCTTTTATGTTTCTGGTACTGAAATGTGGAAAAAAGTAATAAAAATTAAAACGAATTCTAAGAATTTGGCTAAAAATTTGACTAGCAGCACATCACAGCTTTCGTCAAGTTCATCGAGGGTGAAAAATCCAACAAAAAATGACTTTAATTAGCACAGGGTGAAAAGAAAAAACGAGACGTTTAAAGGTCGTAGACAGAAAACCAGATTTCTTCGTTAAAAAAAAAATGAAATGACTGTAAGCTGAGTAGTTAAATGTTGTAAGATGACATCATAAATTCAAAAAAAATTACAACATTGTATAAATATCGTAAAAATTTCAAAATCGTAAAAACGTAAGAAATTCCTAAAATTACAAGATCTTGTTTGAAATGACAATACGAAAAATTTATATTTTTTCAACTTTGTAAAAGGTCATTGACCTCGTAAAACTTAATGAAAATAAATCACCTCTCCTCGCCCCTCTCCAATTTTCCCATAATTTTTAAAATTGGGTTAAAATTTGAAAATTTACGAGTCTCAATTCTTATTTTCCTTCGTCCTCCCCTTTTTAGAGAAAATTTTTTCTTTCAAACATAAAATTTCAAAATTTATTCAGAAGAGAAATTAATACAGTAGTGTTTTAAGAATATTAAAATACCCCCTCCTCGTCCCTCTCTAGTTTTGTATCAGGGTCAAAATTTACACAGATGAAAAATTACAGGAAAAAATTTTCGTATTTTCTCAAAATTTGGAGGAAAATTTTAAAAATTTCAGTTCTCAGTTTTTCACCAGATATCTCTACTGAGGAAATGATTGTTTTCAAACACAAAATTTCAGAATCCTCGTTCCTTTTTGATTTTCCCATAATTTTTAAAATTTAAAAATTTACCTGTCTCAATTTTTATTTTCCCTCATCCTCCTCTTTATGGAGAAAATTTTTTCTTTCAAATATAAAATTACAAAATTTATTCAGAAAAGAAATATTAAATACGGTGGTGTTTTAAGAATAAAGTACCCCCCACCTCGTCCCTCTCTAGTTTTGTCTCAGGGTCAAAATTTACACAGATGAAAAATTGCAGAAAAAAATTTTCTTCTTTTCTCAAAACTTAGGGAAAAATTTTAAAAATTTCAGTTTTCAGTTTTTCACTTAGTATCTCTACTCAGGAAATTATTGTTTCCAAACACAAAATTTCAGAATCCTCGTCCCTCTCCTATTTCCTCCTAATTTCAAAATTTAGACTGGTGAAAAATTAAAGGAAAAATTTACATCTTTTTCACAATTTGAGTCGAAATTTGAAAATTTACTGTTTTCGATTTTCACTTTGCCTTTTCTCACCCTTCTCCTCAGAGAAATTTTGTTTCCAAACAGGAAATTTCAAATTTTATTCAAAAGATAAATTAATTGTATTAATGTTTTAAGAATGAACTATCCCTCCTCGTCCCTCTCTAATTTTCTCTTAATATTAAAATTTACTCAGATAAAAAATTGTAAGAAAATTTTTTCGTCTTTTTTCAAAATTTGAGTCAAAATCAAAAAATTTACAGATTTAAATTTTCACGTCGTCTCCTCCCTCTCCTCTCCAAATTTTTTTTCTTCAGAACATAAAATTTCAAAATCTACTCAAAAAAGAAATTAATTATGTTGGAATTTTCTCCGCCATATTCCCTCCTCCTCTTCACGTGAAATTCAAATTATTAAGAAATCTCCATTGCTGAAATATGCAAAGAAAAAAAATTAATTTCGTGAAATTCACGAAGCCATTCAAAAACCTCAAATCGCCAAGAAATTTTTTTGGTTCATTTTTTGTACAACTGATTTCATTTAACCTTGTACTGCAGTTCACCTCTCGAGTCATCGAGAACTGTAAAATCTTCCACGAAACGAGTTTTTTTTCACAATATCAGTAAATTCAGCCCACAAAACAGCTTTGTGAAAATATAGCAAACAAAATAAATAACACAGAATAAATTTACTCGAACGTGCATATGCATGATTATAAACGAAATGTAGGTATAACGCGATTATGAGAGAGACTTGGAAAAAAGTTGACAAGTTCGATTACCTTATTTGGAAAATCGTACGCATATTGAACTTTTTTCTGCTACAATTGACCTTGTTGAAGAAGAAACCGAATGCTAATAAAAATAGATATCGATGACGCCTATTGCTCGTTTTATAAATATTCACTACGTGTAAGTATCGAAAAAAAAACGTATTTTCATGTTATTAGTTGACCCCTCTCCTCCTTGCCAAATACAACCAGTCATTTCTAAATTATTTCATTTTAATGTACTTGAGTGTCTTAAATGAACCTGAAATAATTAGAGATATGTACATGCTTTCGAATGGTAAAAGAATCATATCTCATACTCTCGTCGGAAAATTTTACGAGAAATTCATTTCAATGATAACGAGAGAGCGTATCTAGGGAGATAAGAATATTTTTTTTCAGATTAATGAGAACATGACGAAAACTGATTTCATGGAATAAAAAATTATTATAGGTACGATAAAAAAAAAAAACAAATTAGATAATTACTTAATTAATGCATTCATCGTCCAGACAAAATGCTCAAACCAAAAATATATTTTTCTCCAAAAAAAAAAAAAAAAGGGACTACAACTATTTGATTTGATTTATTACTCAAAGCTTCATATTATTTATTCCTCTTCATTGATTAACGAAGATGATAAGATATGTGGACATCCTATCTTTTTAATTAGCTCGTATTTCTATCCCTCGCTTTAAAAGCAGATAACACAGCTTAGGTACCACTGATAAGAAAAAAATTATGGAAAAAGTAATCGTGACTTGAGAATCTTTACATTAAATCGTACTCGACCCAAAAAATTTCATTCGATAGATTATTTGAAAATTTTACCGAAATTTCAAAAGCCTTATCACACAAAAAAGAAATCGTTCGACAGAGTATTCACTTTTTTCAGAAATAATTTTGGTTCTCTCGCTTTTCTAGGGTTTCCAGGCCCTTTACCAATGCATCTAACGAAATCTCAAAATTCAAATGGATAATTTTTACATGAATTTTACAGGACTTTGCTCCAGAGTTATTCAAAAATTACATTGAAGGGAGGAGAATAAATGTTTGATATTTTGAAAAATTAATAATAGAATTTCATTCAAAGAGATTCATTCAAAAACATTGGAATTTGTAGGTAAAATTTCACGATTAAAAACGTTTTCTGACATTGAAACGATAATCCTTGAATTTCCAGCCTTTTTTGGTTTTTCAGAAAATATGCGAGGTTTCAAAACATCAGGTCCCGATAATCATTCCCAAACAAATTGCTGGAAATATTTAAATCGATGTGAATGGTTCACTAAAACATTGGGGAACGTTTGAGAACAATTTTATTGGAAATTTTGATAATGTTCATTTCAAATAGGTTATTTTTTAAACGATTCATTTACAAATCACAAAATGGTCCGCAAACGATTCCTTACCAATTCCGATTCTCAATCGAAACGATTCATATTAAATGAATCACTCTGGCCTCGTTCGTTCGCAAACGATTCATAAATAATAGAATAATGATTCACAAATGAATCAATGACTATTTGATTATTCGTTCGTGAACGAAAATTTCAAAATTTTACGAATTTACGATTCGGACAAAATCCACAAGTCGTTCGAAAATGATTCACGTAAGAACGAGTCGTCATGAAAAATCCGTCAAAAGCTGCCAATCATTTGAGAAAATTCATTTCAGATCAATCGTTCGCGAACGATTCGTTCAAAATGCAGTAGTCATTCATATGATTCACATAAGAGTAAGTCGTTCAAGAATGATTCAAACAAGGGCGAGTCGTTCGCGAACGATTATATTGTAACGTCAATTTTAGATAAATCGTTCGTGAATGATTCGTTCACATTGGAATGGTTGTTCGTGAACGATTCGTTCAAATTGAACCGATTGTTCGTGAACGATTCTTTCAAAATGAACTGAACGTTTGTTCACGATTCTTACAAAATGAACCGATCGTTCGTGAACGAATCATTCAAAATGAACTGATCGTTCATGAACGAATCATTTAAAATGAACCGATCGTTCGTGAAAGATTCGTTCAAATTAAAGTAATCGTTCATCATTCGTGAACGATTCTTTCAAAATGAACCCATCGTTCGTGAACGAATTATTCAAAATGAACCGATCGTTCATGAACGAATCATTCAAAATGAACCGATCATTCATGAACGATTTTTATTCAAAATGAACCGATCGCTCGTAAACGATTCGTTCAAATTGAACTGATCGTTCATCGTTCGTGAACGATTCTTTCAAAATGAACTGATCATTCAAATTGAACTGAACATTTGTGCACGATTCTTACAAAATGAACCGATCGTTCGTGAAAGATTCGTTCAAATTGAATGAACGATTAAATTGAATGAACGATTTTTATTCAAAATGAACCGATCGCTCGTAAACGATTCGTTCAAATTGAACTGATCGTTCATCGTTCGTGAACGATTCTTTCAAAATGAACTGATCATTCAAATTGAACTGAACATTTGTGCACGATTCTTACAAAATGAACGGATCGTTCGTGAACGAATCATTCACCGATCGTTCGTGAAAGATTCGTTCAAATTGAAGTGATCGTTCATCGTTCGTGAACGATTCTTTCAAAATGAACCGATCGTTCGTGAACGAATCATTCAAATTGAACCAATCGTTCGTGAACTAATTATTCAAAATAAACCGATCGTTCGTGAACGATTCTTTCAAAATGAACCGATCGTTCGTGAACGAATTATCCAAAATGAACCGATCGTTCGTGAACGAATTATTCAAAACGAACCATTCAAAATAAACCGATCGTTCGTGAACGATTCGTTCAAAATGAACCGATCGTTCGTGAATGATTCGTTCAAATTGAACTGATCGTTCATCGTTCGTGAACGATTCTTTCAAAATGAAACGATCGTTCGTGAACAATCATAATGAAATGATAGTTTGCGAACGATTCGTTCAAAATAAAGTCATTCGCGAATGATTCACACATAGACGAGCCGTTTGCGAATATTTCATCAAAATATTACCAACCACTCGAAAAACTTCATTTCATATCTATCGTTCGCAAACGATTCGTTCAAAACCAAACAGTCGTTCGCGACTGATTCGCGAAAGAGTGAATCGTTCGCGAATGATTCTATTAAAATTTCACCAATCATCATAGAAAATTAATTTCATATTGATCGCTCGAAAACGATTCATATTTTTGTTGTGAACGACTCGTTCAAAAATGATTCGTACGATTGACAGCTCAATAATAATTCACTGAATACGAATCATCCGTAAATGAATGCTTAAAAATTCAACGAAAAATCGTCCACCACCAACGCACTCGTGAAAGGTCAACAAATTTGGCAAACATTCTGTTTTTTTTTTTTTTAAATATTTCATCGTAGTATCGGGCAAATCAATTCAAATTTAAACAACAATCCATCAAACACTACAATTAAGCCGCAACACCGCCATAAATAAGAAAAGAACATGCAAAACACCTGTATTACAAATTCAATTCACCCCGCGAGCAACATTAATAATAAAAAAACAAGAGGAATTTTCCATTCGACAATTCGGAAATTAATCTACACGTCACACGTGGAATATTTACGTAACCGCTCGATTGACCCTAACATCGAAATAACTTCCTTTTCGCGATGAAATTTTCATTCAAATAAATAATTCCTTTCAGGGTATCAGAATTAAAGGATACCAACCGAAAAAAACACTATTCCACCGCAGATTCATCTCTACCTCTTTGTAACGCTGCTCATTTAACAAATGGAATTTTATTCCAATTAAATTTCACTCTGTTACGGCGCATTTCATACTTGGCAAATATTTACAACGCGTAGGAAAAAAAAAGCTTGGCAACTGGGGAGTGAAAATAAAGTTCAAATACCTCGCAGTTCTTCGCAACACGAGACTCACACAGCGCATACTTCCGCGTTGACATGTCGCAAAAATGAATCTCAACTTATGCGAGGTCTTATGCAAACAATTAGGTCAGCGAGGATTAAAATTGAACGATTAACGCGTTCGTTGGCACGCCTCGGCTGGTTTCTTACGAGCTGCGACTAAAATTCTGCACACTAATTCGTTTAGAAAGATGTTGGATAAGGATTAAAAAGGGTGGTTGCTTCGGGTACCTTTAGCTCGCGGTATTTGCACGTATACTCTTCCAGTATAAACTTTAAGCACCCTTATTAAAAATTGATCCATTTAAGTGTACTGTACCTAATGCCCATTTCGTTCTAATCCGTTGATTATGATTCATTTGTACCGAAAACCCTCCGAAGACTTATATTGGCCAAAATTTGATAGATCGTTCGATAAGATTTTACATCTTAGCGAGCTTCAACTCGATGTTTCCATTTCAACACCTTATTTCATTAAACAACTCGTATTATTTAATCCGCCTTTGCCCCTCCCCCCATCAAAATATTTCCATTTTTATCTTCAAGTTCATGGAGCTCGAGGCTCAACCCCCACATTATTTTCAATTACCTTGATTAGGAACCCGAATTAGTTATCTACGGAACTGCTCTATTTTTTTCGCACAAGGCCTTATTTTGAATGAAAATTTTATTCCACGTGTTATCGCATATTATTTAACTCGGTACCTTGAAAAAAATCCTTATCGAGGCATCTAACACGACCATGCAGTAGAGAAAGTTTATCCAGTCGAGCGAAAAATTCGTTACGCACTTTCTACGCTAATTATAAATATCAACGTGGTATCTCATTTGAATAACGCAAGCATATGATATCGAAGAAGATTAAGCAAATTTTACCTAACAAAACATACAACGTGTCGTTGTTTAACACGTTGCCATGTTAATTAATTTTTTTTTCACTGATTCGTCATAATCCATGTCGGTGGATTTTTGGTGGCAGAGGTATATTGACCGGGGGGGGGTCCACCCTGGTACGTGTTTTCGAGTTGGAAAAATTGGGTGGACATTGTAAAAATTGTGAGAAGCTATAGAATATTGAAATTGGAAAAACAAAGTAAAATTCTAGAATAAGTTGTAAATGTTCACAATAATTTGAAGATATGTAAAAGATGGAAATTGAAAAATTGTACAGAAAAAACACAAAAGTAAGTACGAGATTCGAAAATAACCATAAAAAGTACGAAAAACTACTAAAATTGTACGAAAATTACGAAATTAGTACGAAACGAATTTTTCTTTTCGAATTCTAGTAGACACCCTAATATGGCATCGTTTATGGGCATGAGACGTATCAAACATCATAGCGAAATTTTTGAAGAAAAAAGTAACTTTCAGTAACTTTTTTTGAACAAAGAGTGACCAAAAAGTGACTAAAAAGTGACCAAAAAATGACCAAAAAATGGCCAAAAAGTACCCAAAAGTAATCAAAAATTCAATTTTTTCGAGGGGCAATTTTTTTGCAGTTTTCTGAGAGGGGGCATCTTCAGCGAAATTTTTGAAGAAAAAAGTAGGTAACTTTCAGTAACTTTTTTTGAGCAAGAAGTGACCAAAAAGTGACCAAAAAATGACCAAAAAGTACCCAAAAGTAATAAAAATTTCAATTTTTTCGAGGGGCAATTTTTTTACAGTTTTCTGAGGGGGGCATTTTTCAGCGAAATTTTTGAAGAAAAAGGTAACTTTCAGTAATTTTTTTTTGAGCAAGAAGTGACCAAAAAGTAACCAAAAAATGACCAAAAAGTACCAAAAGTAATCAAAAATTCAATTTTTTCGAGGGGCAATTTTTTTACAGTTTTCTGGGAGGGGGCATTTTTTAGAAAAATTTTTGAAGAAAAAAGTAACTTTCAGTATCTTTTTTTGAGCAAAAGGTGACCAAAAAGTGACCAAAAATGACCAAAAAAGTAGTCACAAGTGACCAAAAATTCAATTTTTTCGGGGGCAATTTTTCACAGTTTTGGGGGAATTTTTTTGTAGTTTTCTGCAAACATTTCGAAAATAAATCGGCTGACAAGACGTGAACAATTTCATTTATTAAATTCCTTCGTCAAAACGACAAACAAACTAGCAAAAATCAATTTTTTTCTTTTTTTCTTGAAGAATTTTAAAAAATAGCATTTTTGAAAATTTGAATTTTTGCCTGGAAGTGCGAATAGAAAGTGACTTTTGAGGGGAAAAAGTAACCGAAGTGACCTTTTAGGCGTGAAAATTAACCAAAACAGACTGAAGTCGAAAAAAGTGACATACACCCTAAAAAAGTGACCCGCTATCATGCCTGAGTCGTATTCAAGTTGTGCTGAATAATTTTCTTTAGTTATGGAACTTGCTTTCTTGCAACATTTTTAGGGTGTCCATCATATTTCAGAGACGATTTTCCTGACTTTTCCAGGTTTTCGAAGTTTTCCACACCTTTTAACGAATTCTTTTTTCAAAAGCATTAGGTACTTTTTGAGATTTTTAGCTCCTCTTTGGGCCAGAAAAAGATTCAAATTCAATTCTGAAAATTTCTAAACCCAATCAACTCTCCCTCAACACAAAAATTTAAAAATTTGATTTTATTACAGAAAAAAATTCAGATAAAAAGGAAAAACTAGGTATTTCAAAGCAAAATTATAAAGTTTTGAAAAATGAAACAAATTATGCCATGGTGTCTACAGTCTACCAAATCAAGTGAATGAAAATTCGGATTTATTGGTGCTGAAAATTCAAAAATTTCTTCATATTTGATTGCCCCTCCCCTAAAAAAAATGAAGAGGTAAAATATAAACCATTTTGTTGAGACATAAACCTGTTGAGCCCGAGCGAAACGAAGCCGAAAATTTTTGCGAAAAAAGAAAAAGATCTTCAAAACATGAAAATTTACCACTTTTTCTCTTACTCAGGGTTTTCAAAAAATGGCCAATAATTTCAACTTTTGTTCCATTCCCTCCTCTTTTTTTTCAACATCGCGGTCAAGGGCTTCACAGCTCATTAAAAAGTAAGATTCCAAAAATTTTGATTTTAAAGAAATTTTGTAGAAAGAAAGAGTGTAAATTACTCCGAACGTAAAGAATTTTTTTTTTTTGAATAATTCATAATTTAATGGACAAAGATATGCATTTAAATATCAATTTTATTGTACATCACGGCGATTTTTTTTTTTAAATCAGTGAAAAAATGTAATAATTTGGTCTGCGCGGAGGGAGGGCGAAATTTTTTGAAAAATTTATAATAAAATAAGCAAAGAAACACTTTTCTAAATGATTTATCCTTTTTATTTGGATTTTCAAAAAATTCCAGAGAAATTTTCAAAATTCCCTGATTTTTCCTGGTTTTCCAGAAAGTGGGCACCCTGATTTTGGAAAAAATTAATCCTTGTAAAATTTTAAGAAATACATAGGTAGGTCGAAAATTTCGAAAAAAATTAGTTGGCAGAAGGTCACTTTCCTAGAGAATATCGCTTCGGAAGGCCTCTATTTTGGTGCGAGGGATGAGAAATAATGCAGAATTGCAATTCGAAATTTTCATTTGAAATGTAAATATTAAATATTACGAAATGATAATCTGATAACTCAATCTATCGATGGGTTTTTCCCATCATTCCAATCACACGAACAAATTGAGACAATTTGTATAATAATTTCAAAACATCTCGAACTTGATACTCTATTTACAAACAGCTCAGATATCGATGTTAGTGAAGTACGTAGAACGTACTTTGAAAGCTTCCTTTATAAAGTTCCAACCTTCGAAAACTATTTCCAGTCGTGACTCGAATGGAATTCGGATTTTCTTTCCGAATTGGAGTATTTCGAGGAAACGCGAGATTCGTTATTCGCGGTTTTTAAAAGTTCCAAAGGCAGGTAACGTTGGCGGGGTTGGTTTGATGTGGTTCATTACTTTGTCATCATTTATAGATTCCAAGCTTCATGTTCTGTTGCTGTTTATCTTTATGCTGTAATTCTTTTACAACGTGAAGATATCCTGCGGTTGTGATGCTATTCTTTGATTTGTTAGGAGAGGGATTACGTACGAAGAGGAGTTGAAATGATGATTTTGTAAGATTTTGTAGCTATTTAGAGTTTTAATTATTTAATTATTCTTTGAAGTTCTACAAGATAAGAAAAACTAGTAGAGACGAAACAATAAGGAAGTGGTCTATCCCTCCACTCGAATATTCTCAAAAAGTCTGCAAATTTTTTTGCAAACTGGCTCGAAAAGGCACGAAATGAAAAAAAAAACACGAATTTTCATTGTGTAGGACAAAATTACGAAAAAATAAAAAAAAATTGGGAAAAAACTTCGAAAAGCACGAAATTTTTACTCCAAAGTAATGGAATTTTTTCAAACAAACTAATTAAACAACGAATTACATTTTTTTTTCTAAAAATCAATTTATCAA
Organism: Pseudococcus viburni; assembly: GCA_033439095.1. Taxonomy (NCBI): domain Eukaryota; kingdom Metazoa; phylum Arthropoda; class Insecta; order Hemiptera; family Pseudococcidae; genus Pseudococcus; species Pseudococcus viburni. Next base: position 965,872 of record JAVBJF010000018.1, read on the forward strand.
ATCTTGGTTCTCACTTTGTTCGATAGTGTGAAGTTAGAATATGCATAAGAGATAGAGCTTGAGGATTTCGTCTTCCTTTCCAATACTAAAAAATTGATAAAAAATGAAATTTCTGCTTTTTGGGTGCCATTTTTTCAAAAATGTTCACCCTCGTTTCGCTCGGGTTTAATGAATTTTCATTCTGAAAATTATATGATCCTTCTTCCCTTCCATCTCAGACAATAGAATATTTTGAATCGAAAAAAAGTTTTCAAAGTACTCCTCTTTTATATATTTAATTTTTTTAATTTTTTTCATGATAGTAACACTTCAATTTTGATAGTGAGCAAAAAATTACCAAATTTAGGGTGTCTGACAAAAGCAGGGTCTTTGCAGGACTCCCTGCAGAACTTTTTCAAAATATCGATGAATATTTTATTACACCCCCCCTCCCCGCCCCGTGAAAAATTCGAAAACCTATAAAGAAAGCATTTAAAAAAATAAAATGATAGAAATAACTACTCGCGATTTTTTTTTCAATAATGTAAGATTTTTTTGGGAAAAATTTATAATAAAATGACGGGAAAACACTTCCAAGATTATTTATTTTTCCGAATATTTCCAAAATTCCAGCGAAAATTTCATAATTTCCCGATATTTCCAGATTTTCAGAATTCTCTGACTCTTCCAGGGTTTTCAGGTTTTCCAGAAAATGGACAGTTAATAATTAATTGGCGTTCAAATTCAAAACATTTTTCATTGATGTTTAATTGTTGCTAGCGATAGGGTTTCAAATTTGAGGATTTTTTAGGACCAGTAGGACCAGCAGGACCTGTTAGATAACCTGCAATTGGTATTTCAAATTTTCGACGTAATATCCCCTATTGTCAGTGATTGAAAAAATTCAATTCGGTAACAACTGAATCAGTCTTTCGAATTTTCATGACTTTTTTAGAAAATTAAAAATGAAAACTTTTAGAATTTTTCATTAAAAATCTTAACTATTTTGTGATTTTTATGACCTTTTTTTTTCAAATTTAATAATTTTTTCATGACTTTCACGACCGGTAGACACTCCCCTAAAATGGCAGTGCTCCTTCCAATATTGAAGGCAGGCAACATGACTGCCATAATTAGGAGAGGGGGAGGGGATGAGACAAATATCATCAGGAAAATTTTTTCCCAATTTTTGATGTACTATTTATTTCCACGATCGAAAAAAAGTTTTGCCACAAATTTTTGTATCGAAATGGAATTTCTGCTTTCAATTTTGATAAAACACCACAAGTCCGTTTAAAATGTTTACAGAGGCAAAAATCATCGAGAGAGACTTTTTTCAGTTTTCGAGGTAGTATTCATTTTCTAGATGTTTTGATTAATTTTTTTTCGTCCTTTAATTTTGAATACGAACAACAAATTCATCCAATTTTTTTTAGTGGTATTCGGATGAATCTGAATTCCTAATATCGACCAATCGCCAGGCATCCTGATGCATATTTGTACCCGAAATTCAAACCTAGAAGAAAATAGACAGCTTTTGTAGTCAGGGAAGAACCGAAGTTGCCTTACTCTGAGTGGGGAGGGATCAAAAATCGAAAATATCAATTTAAAAAAAAATCAAGTAGAATTTTTCCTACTTTTTCAAGTGAATACAAAAATTTTACAAAAAAAGGCATCCCTATCAAAAACGTGCAGCTTCAAACTAAATTTTTTTGGAAGAGCGAGCTGCCCCCTCCCTCCATCATCCCCCGATAGATCTGATCCTATTTGCATAGCAGCGCCTTCAATATCGAAGATAGGTAATGGAAGACTCTTTATCACTTACTGAAAAAACTTATACGAAGTAATTGCATAACATACAACTATAAGGCGTAAAAATCCTTGAAAGTTTCCTCACAGGTTATTTACGATTTGAAAAGACCGCGTGTAACTTTGCAACGCCTTCGATATTGAGCATAGACACCTTGATTCTAATGAAATTTATCTTCAGTGCTGTGAAAAAATTACGTGGCAATTTTTCCTAATTGAAAAATTTTAAGTTTGGAAATTTCCAAACCTGAAATTATTACTCTAAAAATTCTAATCGGTGGGCAGAATTTTCAATATCGAACATAGATTATTTTCTTATCGAATATTTCCTAAATTAGGTATTCGAATTTTGCAACGAAAAATTTATTCGAGAATGAAGAAATTGCAAATATGTATTTAGTATATAAATTCCAAGACATTATAAAATCTGTAAAAATCTAAACCAAAATTCAATATTCCAGCTGCGAATTTCGAGCACAAAACTTCCAAGTTTTCAGGATCATTAATTTCTAAAATATTTTATAACTTCGTGTTCGTGTTGGTATGGCGCCTTCCAACTCAAAAATAGACACATTTCACAACAAGCATTCTAAGCAATAATTGAAGTCCAATAATTTTCATTTGTCGGGGCAAATGTTCGGATTACAAATACTTCGTCCATGTTGTTCTGTATCCGGTTATATTTTGAAAAAAAAAACAATTTGAATACGTGTTATTGATAATTTGTTTTTCAATTTCAAAGTTTGAAAAAAAAAATTCTGTCAAAATTTTCACACGTGCATAGGTCGTTTTTCTACGATCTTGAAAATCATTTTCTTTTTAGTCAAAATTCTATTTCTCTACGAATATGTTTTTTTTTTTACTTCGTAAAAATGTTCACTCGGAGGTAATATATTTTTATGATCTTGAAAATTTTTTTTCTTCGTCAAAATTTTCACTTGTTAATTTTTTTCTTTGCTAAAATTTTCGAAAAAGTACTCGTAATTTGTTTTCTTCATCTTGAAAAATTTATTTCTAACTAAATTTTCACCTTAATTTTTTTTTATAGTAGAATTTGAACACGAAGTATAATTTTTCGAACCTGGGGCTTCTCTCTAACAAAATTTTCCTTTCTACGTTTATTTTTTTTTTAAAGTTGAAATCTTCTCTTTTTTTTCTATACCTACTGAAATTTACATTTGAAAAACATTGACACCGACAACTTACATACAAAGTACCTCACAGCAGAAACCAACTTTTCGAGAAAACATTTTCACAATTTGAATTTTTTGTTGGAAAGTTTTTGATAATTTTTGACACTTGAAGTCAATTTTCCGAGCAAAGGAAGGGTTTTGAGAAAACAATGAATGGAACATAAATTGTAGAGTGTAAAGTTTCCTTTCTGTAAAGTACAGTTAGTTTTTTTTTCTAGAAAGCTAAGCTTTCGAGATATTTCAGTCGAAATTTCCAAGTTCAACTTTTACCTTTTATTGTAAATGTCTCGCTTTGTACACACTATTTTTTTGTGAATTTTTTGTACTAACTGGAGTCTGCGATTTGTTTCATTGGAACTAGCATTCTTTCCTCTATAAATTTATATCAAAAAATAAAAATCGAGTTTTCCGACCACAGGTACTTTTCCGTAGTTCAGGTCGCAGTTACACACAATATTGTTGCCATCTGCATTATTTTTTAAAATTTGAAAAAAAAAACGTGAAAATTCCCACACAGAATAAGAAAAAACTCTTCAAACTTGAAAAAATTCCAAATACTCAATAGGTAAGTTGAAAAATATTTTACAGTAACAAAGGAAGAAAGAATTTCCAAGTTTGAAAAAAATACTAGGTTGAGTGTAAAAATTTTAACATAGAAAAAAACATGAGGGAAAATTTTTATAAAGAAGGAAAAAAATTCAATTTTGTAAAAAAATTACGTGTAAAAATTTTGACTGGGAAGAATAAATTTTCAAAGGTATAAAAAAATTACGAGGGAAATTTTTGTTCAGATGGGGGGAAAAAATTATGCGTGAAAATTTTGATAGGGTACAAAAAACACAAGATCATAAAAAAATTGACAAAATTTTTTTTTCAAATCAAAATAATTTTTTTTTGAAAGGGTGCGGCCGGATAAGGGGTGAATTAGGCCCCAGGCGCGTTTGGGCTCCTAAACACCTCAAGTGGTGTATATTAACTTGAAAATAATTTTCACAAAATTTTGGACCTCTACTCCCCTTCCTATCGGATTTATGGCCATTTTATTGCATTATTTTCGAGAATTTTTAATTTCAACGGAAGTGAAGGAAATTTTTTGTTCTTTGGCACAAAGTTACATTTCGTAGAGGTGTATTCATGATAATTTTTTCAGCAATTTTGGTTCACTCCTTTCCGTTTTTTCGGCTATTTGAAGTTTTCAATCGTAAAAAACATCACATAAGCGAAGAGTGACCACCCTTGAAAAATTACTTAAATATACGTTTTTTAATGTAGAATTTTTCTGTGCACTTGGTTTTGGCCATTTCTTTGAACTAAGGGCCGAAAATTGCGGAAAAACGTACAAAAATGTTGTCATTTTAGCAGATTTTTCAAATTTTGAGCGTTTTATGCGGAAAGAAGTGGCTAAATGAAAAAAACCAATCCCATATTCGTAATCAGCAGGTCAAAATACCCCGATAAACACCCTTTTCACGATAGTTTTGCTTAAAGTTTCAAAATTCATTTTTTTCATTGATTTTTCATGGCGAAAAAAGTGAATTTCGAGGTTTCAAGTAAAACGATCGCGAAAAGGGTGTTTATCGAGGTATTTCAACTAGTTGAACACGAAAATGGGATTGGTTTTTTTATTTGGTAATTTTTTTCCGGAAAATTCGCAATTTTTAAGTTTGGATAAGGTCTCTCGGGCAAGAAAATTACAATAGACAATAATTAATGCCATATTCGTGTTCTACGACCCAAAATTAATCAGAAATTGACATTTCTTTCGATTTCAATCCTTTGAGTCACATTTCGTTCAGGTATTCCTCTTCGAGCTGCTACAGAACCCGTCCAAGAAACGTGATGGTGAAATTTTTTTCTCCACGTATCCTCCACTTCTTTGACATTAAATCGCGCCAAATAGTTACAATATTGCACGACAAGAACTCGAGCAGAAATTTTTTGAAATTTTTTCACAGAGACCGAATTCAAACTTGAAAATGGCGAATTTTCCGGGGAAAAAATCACCAAATGAAAAAACCAATTCCATATTCGTGTTCAGCAGGTCTAAATACCCTGATAAACACCCTTTTCGCGATCGTTTTACTTGAAGCCTCGAAATTCACTTTTTTTGCCATGAAAAATCAATGAAAAAAGTGAATTTTGAAACTTTAAGCAAAACTATCGCGAAAAGGATGTTTATCGGGGTATTTTGACCTGCTAAATACGAATATGGGATTGGTTTTTTCATTTAGTCATTTCTTGCTGCATAAAACGCTCAAAATTTGAAAAATCTGCTAAAGTGACAACATTTTTGTACGGTATATCGCAATTTTCGGCCCTTAGTTCAAAGAAATGGCCGAAATCAAATACACAGAAAATTTCTACATAAAAAAACGTATATTTTAGTAATTTTTCCAGGGTGTTTGCGCTTCGCTTATATGGTGTTTTTTACGATTGATAACTTCAAATAGCCGAAAAAACACGAAGGAGTGCACCAAAATTGTTGAAAAAATTATCATAAATACACCTCTACGAGATGTAACTTTGTGACAAAGAACAAAAAATTTCCTTCACTTCCGTTGAAATTGAAAATTCTCAAAAATAATGCAATAAAATGGCCATAACTCCGCTAGGGAGGGGAGCAGGGGTCCAAAATTTTGTGAAAATTTTTTCTAGTCAATATACACCACTTGAGGTGTTTAGGAGCCCAAACGCGCCAGGGGCCAAATTCACCCCTCAACCGGCCTACCCTTCGACGAATAACATAAATTACAGACCAAGTTGAACGAAGTATTTCCAATGGTATCCGATCTGATACGAACATTTGCACCGAAAAAAGTAAATCAGTGGACTTTCGAAGTCTATTGCAATAATTTCAAAAATATTTGCACCCAGATAAACCAAGTACTCGTAATTATGAGATTTTTAAATTAATTATTTTTAAAAAAATCAACCTTTCATTGAACCAAAAAAAGAATCCCCGAAAAATCCTAAAAGCGTATAATTTTTCAAGGACGAATTCATACGTGTGTTTGTGCGAGTATTTCCAAACGAAATCTCAAATCGATACTTTCAGCTGGGTTTATATTTTCGCTATGAAGCTGCCGGACATGTTGGCGACATTTGCGAAATTTTTCAAGCTCGTCGATACCTAATTATTACGACGACGATAATAAACAACCAGCAGACCGGGATTAGGGACGACACAGGGGGGTAAAAAACTACATTCTTTGAAAATTTTCAGTTTGTATTTTTAATTATACAGTGTCATTGATCGTTATTAAAAGAAAAACCGGTTTCGGGTCGAAAATAGACGAAATAAAAATATAGTTAGGGTGCCCGACGTCCAATATAATCGTACTAAATAAAGATTAAATTTCACGCGAGGGAAAATCAATGCGGACGTTAATGCGGTAAAATTAATGACAACAAGTAATTTATTTAGTGCACAGCTTGGTGCTGGGACATACGACCGAGTATTCTTGGCGCCCAGCTTGGTTTTTTTTTACCACCATATTTGCGTTAGCATTTTGCGAATAGACAAACGTACCAAGTTTTTCCCGAAACGTAAAAAATGAATACACGGATGACTTCTGAACGTCGTTTTTTCGTCGCTTTATAGCAATTAGGATAATAAAGCAAGCTGGTAAAATGATGTAGCGATATGAAAGCGAAGAAAAAGTTTACGAAAGTGTGTAATGCGTTGCACGTCGACAAGTTTGCCTTCTTTTTACTTTTTCGCTCGCTTCTTTCATATTTGTAATAAGTCGACTTCATTTGTTGGTAATTGACGTGTTACCTGCTCTTTTTTTCACTACCTTTTTCTGACATTTTGTATATGGCATTTGAGAAAAGTCGCGAACGCGTACTGCAGCTGGAAAATTTCCTCTGGCGCAGGAAATTATATCTCGTTGATGGAATTTCTCTGTTGAGCTGTATTTTTACCCGAATACGGCGAGATGTTTTCAATTTTTTCCCCATAATTTGAAAATTTCCACTTTTTAGAGTATACGAGCATCGTCGAGCGTGAATTTTTATTCGATGTAATTGACGACGAAAGACGACGATGACGTTTGTCGGTGACTGCATTTCAACGAAACACGTTGCAGTGTGATTTCAAAAGCAACCTTAAGATATGGTCGAGATGGAATTGGAAAATGGATTGTTTTGAGCGTAATTGAAAGACGTTCGGTTGGATGTACAAATTTCCTCTTTGATTTTTCTATACTTACCAATAGTTTAGAATTTAGAAAAACAAAAGGAACTGGAGCGAAAAACAGTTTGAATGTTTCGTCGAGTTTCGAAATTTAATTTATAGGGTAACTCGACAATAAATAAGAAAACTTCGAGCTTTTATAAACCTGCAGCTTTGGATTTTTCAGTTCTACTGATAGAAAAAGTCAACTGGTTGAACCAGAAATAGAATTTTTTGCTCAAATAACAGATGGAAAAATAAAATAATTGGATACAACTGCGTTCTGCTTTCTCACAATATAATATTGAAATTTAATTTTGTATAAAAAATAATAAAGTACTACTTTTTTGGAGGGGGAAGGAGGTGAGAGTTCCTGAAAAAAAAAACAAATTTCAAATTCAGAAATGGTACTTCCAACTCAAACAAATGGGAAATATCAACAATGCAAAAAAACTTGAAATTTTATTTTCTCTTTAATAAGAGGTAGAAAAGTGAAAATTTGGATTTTATCGCCTTTTCGTTGAAAAATATCATAATTTGTGCTTTTTGGTTTAAAATTTTGACTTTTTCCAAAGATTAGGATCCAATGTAACTTTTTGGACACGTAGAATCAAAATTAAAATTTTCACAGAAGTAATCTTTCAAATAGTTCAATAATTCTGATTTCGTTCATCTTTTTCATATTTTTAAATTAAATTTACTACTAATAAACGAATCATGAATATGTAATGTCCAAAAAAATGTAATTGAAATATTGAAAATTTTTGAAATATGTTCATAGGTATAAATGATGAAAAAATTACGAAGAATATCTGAACCGTAATAAAAACACTTTGAAAATGTATAGGTACCTATTCAGCAGAGAAGATGGAAAACATTCAAAATTTCAAAATCATTCAAAATTTTATTAAAAATTATTAAAAATGGCGTAAAATTGATGAAAAATCAGAAAAATTTGAAAACGTGGTGTTTTTTAAATTGGGTTTGATGGGGTTTCGTCGATTTTTGATGATTCTTTATCCAGTTTTGATATGACTTTTTATCAAGTTTCGATGATTTTTTATGGTTGAAAGTATTATAGGTAAAAGAGGCGAAAAAGTTATGAAAAATCTTAGAATTTCCTATAGTAAACATTATTGAGAATCGCTAAATTCCTTTTCTGAGGTAATCAAGAATTTCCTAAAAATCATTAAAAAAATACAGTAAAGGAATGTAAAAAGTTACATTTTTTGTGACTCTTTTCGTTTTTTCCCTACGTTTGTAAGATTTCAAAACATTTACACAACATTTTAGAGTATTCTTCCGAATTCAATAGGTGCAATTCTCCTCGTGTGAAAATTATAGCTTACTTTATTGTTGATAAAATAATTAGTACCTATAATAATTTTTGACATGCTTATATTTTTTTCCCCCCTTTTCGAAAAAAATATAAAAGTCTAAATAATTTCCCAAGCACATTTTTGGTTACAATTCCAATTTTTTGTTAAAATCTTGACATTTGCCACAATCTAATACTTACCATAAAGTAAGCTAATACTTTTTAGAATCAGAATCTAGTTTTTTAATTCAAGATTTTTTGTCAGAATCACGATTTCTCGACAACATCTCAATTTTTTGTGACGATTTCCATGTTTTGTCAAAATCTATAGCTTGTTTAATTAAAATTTCAATTTTTAATCTTTATTTTTTTTTAGAACTAAGAGCAATTTTTGAAATACCTAAATTGAATTTTGCTCCCAAATCCTAATTTTCTGTCAAAATCTTGGAGATTGTTGACTTTTTCGTCAACGTTTTGATATTTTGTCACAATAAGAATTTTTTTTACCAATATCCTCATTTTTTGACATGTTTAATTGGATATAATATAGGTGACCAAGAGTTGCCGATAATTCTTCACAATCTCAATTTTTTTAATAATGAGCATCAAAATCCAACTTTTTGGTCAGAATTTAATTTTTTTTTCAATTCTGATTTTTCGCCAAAACTTTTGAAAATCCCGTTTTTTAAAAAAATCTTTATTTACGTTGAAAACACGAAAACCTCAAGAAGGATTTGCTAGAAAAATTCAATTTTTTTGTTGAAGTTTCAATTTTTAGGAGAATGTTCCATATTTGTCAACATTTTTTGGTCCAAAATCGTGTTTTTTCGTTGAAATCTTCAAAATGTTGACTTTTGGTCTAGATTTTTGATTTCTGTTATTATATTGAATTTTTGCCATAATCTTGATTTTTTGTCAGAAATTTTATTTTTCCGTTAAAATCTTGCATTTTTGGTATTGTAAAAATTATTATGTTCATGACACTGATGACAGAGTTTCGAATTAATTTAATTATCGAAGGAAGTTATTCTTCAAAAAATAATCAAAAAGTAAGTATTAAAAAATGTGAAATTTTTTTTGTCAACTTCGAGTTCCTTATTCCAAAAAACAAAATAACGAAAATTTCGTATTTTTTGTGCCTCTTTTGAGAATTAAAAAAAAAAGAAAACGACTCAAAAATAGCACGATTTAAGCAACTTTTTGCTACTTTTCAGACAAAAATAAAAAATTTTCAGCATTAATGACCAATAAAGCCAAAAAGCACGAAAAATTTTACCATTCGACTCAGCAGATACAAGCTTGCTTGAAAATCCTAGTCCTAGTACGTAAAACATGGTAAAAATTTCAACCAACGAATTGAACGTGTCACAGCAAAAAGGACATATAGAAAAAATGGCGTTTTTGGGAAATCGCGATTGAAGTTTGAGCATACTTTTTTAAATACTAAATTAAGGAATTGAGCTGGGGAAAAAATTTTACCTTAAAATTTCATCTTTTTGCTGCAAGAAAACAGCTCGCCCATCACTTGATATCGTTTCTATTTTTTTCTATATTGAAAACAAAAGGTTGAGTTATATGTCCTTTTTGTTGTGACAAAATTTCATTTCGACCCTTCTACGTTTGATGACGTATAATTTTTCCGGAAGTGAAAATTTAAAAAAAATCTTCATACAAAAGTCGAAAAAAATGAAAAAAGGAACATTTTGGTGAAAAAAATTTCAAATTATCTCTTCAGGGAGCGAACATATCGCACTTTGAAAAATGACGACTTTTTTTCACTTTTTTGGTTACAAAAAATGTTAAAAATACATTTTGGACGAATTTTAATATTTTTTCAAATTTATAACGAAAAATTAACTAAAAAAACACTTTATTAAAATTTTACAATTTTACAATTATCTGCACAGTGAAAAAATTAAACAATACGCAAATTCTCGAAAATCAAACATGTAATGAAGGTAGGTACCGAAATTGCGAACTTGGCATTTTAAAAACGTCATAACTCTTCGAGGAAAACATATTGGAAGGTGGGAGGGGGGCTCATTGGATAAAGAAAACTGCAGAGAATACGAATCGCTGGTCGCATCAAAAAGGACATATGCTGAGTTATGCCCTTTTTGTTGTGACCCATTCAATTATAATGAATTTTTGTTAAATTTTTGAAAAATTGTAAAAATGTTGGCAAATTAATAAAAAGGGATTTGATAAAATAAAATATAGAAAAGTAATAGAAATGCCAATTATATATTACGCAAGTCAACACGATTTTTGTATTTGGGTTCCGATTGCGAAATTTGGGTTGCTTTTATGTATGTAATGAAGGGGAAAATAATTTTTTTGTCCGAAGTTTGCTTTGGGGGGTTGGGGAGCCAAAAATGTGATTTTTCAAGAACAATACACACAAATTTGAGAAAAATTTAAGAAAAATTTGAAAAAAAAATTTTTTGGCCCAATCTTATAGAAAATTTTACGCTGAATCGAATGCCGTAAACCGCAGACCTCTATTTCTTATAGAAAAAAAGTTACGGTTAAAACTTTCCTAAATTATGTGAAAAAATCGTTGTTTTTTCGCCTTGCTCACCGAAAAGTGAGATTTCTGAGAAATCTAAGCGTTTTACGACCATAATGACCATGACAAAAGTTGTAGAAAATTAAATTTCCTATCGGATAGGTGCATTCAGATTTTTCCGGGAGGCATAGTTTTCGAGATATTCTTGAGTAAAATTGAACATTAGTTGAGGCAATTGAGAAAAAAAGAGAAATGAAGCAATTTTTGGCGGTCAAAAGTGTTACAGGGAAAAATTATGGGCGGAGACTAACCTTTAGGAGTTACCACGACCTCCCACAATTTTTCGCTGTAACACTTTTGACAGCCAAAAATTGCTTCATTTTTCTTTTTTTCTCAATTGCCTCAACTAATGTTCAACTTTACTCGAGAATATCTCGAAAATTACGCCGCCCGGAAAAATCTGAATGCATCTATCCGATAGGAAATTTAATTCGCTACAACTTTTGTCATCGACATTATGGTCGTAGAACGCTTAGATTTCTCAGAAATTTCACTTTTCGGTGAGCAAGGCGAAAAAAAATGTGATTTTTTCACATAATTTAGGAAAGTTTTAGCTGTAACTTTTTTTCTAAAAGAGATAGAGGTCTGTGGTTTGCGGCGTTCGATTCAGCGTGAAATTTTCTATAAGATTGATTCAAAAAAAGAAAAATTTCAAATTTTTTCAAATTTTTCTCAAACCTGTGTTTATTGTTTTTGAAAAATCACATTTTTGCCCCCTCCCCATCTCCCCAAGCAAACTTTGGAAGCCACGAATGAGCATAATTGGTGTATTTTCATGTCTAGAATCAGAACTTGGTCATGAGAACTGAAACACAGAACTTTTTTTTTGTTGACTTGTGTTACTATTGCGATCTGCGCCAAAAAATCAAAAAGTTTTAGATATATTGAACAAATATTGAACTAGCTTTTAGTTAAAATGTTAAATATTATTGATTTTTTTCTCTCTTTTTTCTTTTATTTTCACTGTAATTTTTCAATAAGTATTTTGTCGGACATTTTTTTAGCAAGTTTGAAAATAAAAAAAATTGCCTAAATATCTGATATTTCAAAAAAAAAGGTCATCAATGAAAAAGTTTAAAAATAAATATTTTACATTTAAATAAAAAATAATTTTAAAAACATATCCACGATTTAAAAAAGCTCTTATTCTAAAGCAAAAACTGTCTCATTTTCCCCCTCTTTTTTTAGTTATCGAGATGACAAATCATATCTTCTAACTAAAAATCACGAATTTTTAACAATAAGACTTGACAATTTTTTGTGAAATTTTGACTATTGAAATCAAAAACAATTTCGTTTGCATGCCATACCGAAAAATTTTATTACATTTCTTATTAAAATTAAAACACGTTTTTTCCAAACAAAAAATCCCAAGATTTTCAGGTCAGTATCAGTATTTCAATTTTTGGCACTTTTAAAATTTCTCAACCGATAATTAATCTCTCTAATATACGAAATCATTGCCTCATCCGTATTTTTGACCCCCTAAGGCTCAATTTTCTCATTCGATAAAACATCCTTCATTCCACTATGAACTCGATCGCAAGCTCATATTTTAGAAACACCCGGTAAATAAACATTTTAATTTATTTACAACATATACCGGCATACCCAAGAATTTCGGGATATCCCACGTATTTAAAATACGCAAAACTCGAACCGAACCCGAAGTCTAGGAAAATTACAATATGTTTTGCTAGGTAAGTAACGTGGTACACCACGAATACACGTATAAAAACTCGAACTCGAGTTGGAAACTGGTTAATGTTGATACATAGAAAACACACGACGGAGGATTTTTAAAATTTGATGTCAACGGCGTTAATTCGTATCGCATTCTCGATCCGTATCGTAATTTATTCCTGGTATCCTTGAATCGGTCTCAATATCGACTATATTTCCAGCCTGTTGCACGTTAAATTAACTCATTTGGCCGGCGTTAAATTAAATTCAGGTATCATTTGTCATTGCTTCGTCAACGAATAGCAAAATAGAATTTCCCAACGTGAGCTTGTTGCGAGGCCTGCGTACCTTACGGTCCTTTCATGAAATATGCAAGATTCTCGCGTGAATCGTCGTAGGGTATTTTTTCCACGCTTAATTAAAAATTAAACGCGTATAAATTTCGTATTCGCCTACCAGGGTTTCTTGCTGCGTAAAAGTGCGTGTGTGGCAACATTAACCTGAGTAATTTTCCGCCAAATACATATCTGCCGGTTTTATTGCTCGTACAGGTATTAATGCCAGCCATTACGATGAGTAATTAACGCGCAGGTTTTCGCCTTATCTGGCTAAATTTTTAATCCCTATCAATTTGCCGAAGCTGTCAGTCTGGGTTACAAATTCGCCAACATTTTGGAAAAACCTTTTCCAGAAAGAGACGTCGAAAAGAGCAAAAAACCGAACAATTCGGAGTCATCTTTGTAAAATGTACTTATACTCGCGATTTGTATTAATTTTAATATCAGTATTTACAAAACGCCTGATAAAAAAACAATGCAGAAATAAATGAACGCGATGACGTCGCCCCTTGAATAATTCATTTCACCTAATAAGCTTTTTGCGTCGAGCTTCTTTCAACCAAAACCTCCTCGTTGCCGAGTTTTTTTCCCACCGGCGACGGTGCGTGGAATTTTTTTCGCCAAATTATCGAACCGACCGTGGATTCTGAATTGTCACTTTGATGATGAAAATTCGCCACGGGGAATGAAAATTTAGTTATTGTTTGAAGAAGGAAACGAAATTTGGTTTATTAATGAAATATCGTCAATAAAGAAAACCTTTGCACTTTATGGTTAAATTTGAATACATTTTCAAATCGATCGACTCGCGTTGGAATAAAAATTTTTCTTCCAAATGCTTAATTTGTAATTTTTTTCCTCTTTGTCATTGCAAGCTTTGCAATTTTAGATGGTGGAATAGGATTAGGAAGTCATTTTGTAATTTTCTTTTTAAATATACTTTGTAGGGTAGGCCGAAAAACCAAAAATTTGATTTTTGAAAAGTTACCCCCACAAAAGTTGTTGGCTGGATAGACTGGGAAAATAAAATAAAAAATTTCAAAATTGATTCATATCTTCCGATTGCAAGAGCCTTCAATTCTTCAAAAATTGTCAAAAATTCAACATTTTCAGAAATTTTTAAAAATTTAAAAAAACTCAAAATTCATCAAAATTAATTACACACACCCAGTATAAAAAAACTTAATTAAAAAAAAAATTTAGAGCTTGTTTAAGGCCTATTTAAAGCAAAAAAGCACAACTTTTTTGAAAAAAATCGATGTTTTATAGTTTTTTAAAATTTCTCACTCTCAAAATCTGAATCAGTCAAAAATGCCAAAATTGACTGATGAAATAGTCTGGATCATGTCACTGATAATCAGTCAAATTCCACTGACTCCCCAGTTAATCAGTGACATTCTACTGCCAATCGATGAAAAATTACCGATTCAATTAGTGAATTTTCATTATTGAATCGGTAAAAATTATTTGACTGATTGATTCAGTAAATTTTTTTACTGATTTTACAGTGACATGATTGCGTCGATTTAAATCAGTCAATTTGACTGATTCAAATTTAGAGAGCATAATATTTCATCACCTTTGAAAAAAATTGAAAAAAGTTATAAAATCCTGTTTTTTTTCAAAAAAATGCGCGTTTGGTCTAGATAATCACTACAGAAGCTCTAAAATTAATTTTATTCAATTTTAAATTTTTTCGAAATTTTTGAATTTTCGGTAATTTTGGAGGCTTCTGCGCGATCAGAAGATATGAATCGATTTTGAAATTTTTCATTTTATTTTTCTAGTCTAACCAGCCAACAACTTTTGTGGGGGTAGCTTTTCAAAAATCAAAATTTTTTGTTTTTTGGCCCACCCTAATACTTAGCATCATCTCGTAGAAAAAATCCCCATTGTTGGTCCGACTTTACGATTTGTTCTTGGCGTGGCATCGTTTTTTTAAAAGTTCCTTCAGGTTCAAAACAATCGAGTAAAAATCTGATCATTATTCGATTTCTAAATTTAATCAAACAATTATTTAGATTAGAGGATACTATTTTCAGAATTATTCCGAACTGAAATCAACTTTGGAGCCAAGAAATTGAATTTCCAATGTTACATTCCAATCATCATCAGGTTCAGAATACAATTGAAAAATTGAGTAATCTGTCTTTTCAGGGTAAAGATTTGACCAAGGGAAATTGAAAAATTGCGGCAGTTTTGGAACAAGCGATCGATACTCTACAAATCTGAATTAGTGAAGTAAATTTCACTATAGCTCCTAAATCATTTCGACGATCCAAACCAAAATTTAGTCCAAGTTTGACCTTTTTTAACTCTAAATATTTTCAATTTCTGTAATTCTAAAAGTTTTAAAAATTGAATCAAATACCTACTGAAATTTTTTCAACAGTTATTTCAATTTTGATTTTTCAACGTTTTTTTCAATATACATCATATTTATATTTTTGAAAAACCCTTTCCAATTTGAGTTGGAAGAAATTTTCAAAAACATGAAGTTGACAATTTTTCAATTCAGGCTGAAAAATTTGAGGAAAAATTTTGAAGTTATTGGAAATGATTTTTGAGTTGAAATCTAAAAAATGAGAAGTTGAACAAAACTTTTAAAAATCAAAGATGGAATAATGTTGAGAAAATTATTAAATTAAAAAATTTTACAGAAGGAAAAATTTAAAAATTCAGCGTTAAAAATTTTTTCAACTTCAATTTCTTCAAAATTTTATTTTTTAACCTAAATTTCTTCAAAATTTCATTTTTCAACTTCAATTTCTTCAAAATTTTTCCAACTCTGAAATTGTTTCGAAAAATTTTAATATTTTTCTTCATTTTTTTCAACTATTATGAAATTTTTCCAACTGAAAATTTATTGCAATTTTTTCTACTTTAAATTTAAAAAAATTTCAACTTCATGTTTTTGAAAATTTCTTCCAACGCAATCAGGAATCAGAAGAAATTTTAAAATGTAATAAAAATTTTAAATTTTAAATATTTTAAAAAATCAAGAGAGAAAGTCAAATTGAAAAAAATTTGTTTCCATTGAAAAAAATTTAGAGTTGGATACAGCTTTGAAAAAAAAATTATAAGTGGAGGAATTGAAAAAATTTAAGAGCCTGAAAAAAATTGAACAGAGCAGCGTTTAGATCGTCGAAATCCGAAATGATTTAGGAGCTAGTGTAAATTTCACCGAAAATCAATTTCATCGATCTTTTAATCAAAAATGATTGATTTTTTCTGACAAATTGGAAATTAATTGAGAAATCAGCGTTTTTTGACTGAAAATTGGTGGAAAAATCACTGGTTTTAAGTGAAATTAATTTTATTGAATAAAAAAGGCAGAATTCCACCAAATTTGACTAATTCAGATTTAGAAAGTAATTTGTTTGTTTAAAAAAACTGGAGAGGTTAAAATATTGCCCGAGCGAAGCGAGGGTGAAATTTTCTCGAAAAACTCATTAAATTATTCTAAAACTTTATTGGGTAATTTCTTATTTTTCTAGGTATTTTATAAACAAGAATAATATGCATTCGGACCACGCATTGATTGGCACGAGTAGGTGAACAAAACCAAGTAGATGGGTAAAAAATCAAAAATATATTTTTTTCCAAAACCAAGGACGAACTTCGATAACTTTTAGCACCCAATTCTACACGTGCCGGAAATTCTTATCTGCATTTCTCTCGTACATGCCTTTTGAATACTCTAACCACAAATGTAAAAAATGATAAAAATCTCGAAACATTGTCCAACAAAAAAAAATGCATCGTGCACACGCTGTGAAAAAATCAGAAGAAATAGATAAATTCAAACGTAAAAAGGCAATACCTCGTACAATTTTTCTCAAATAGTTCTTGTGTTTCTTGTCGTTCAAACCGTTTTAGAAAAAGGTCCTCAAGTTTCAAAAATGAATTTCCTACTGTGGATCGTCGCTATACTTTCAATTTTCCAAGTTTTCACCTCTGTTTCTGCAGGATTTATTCTCGGATCTGCAGCGAAGGTTTTATCAAAAGTAATATTTCACGTATTGATGTTCTTTTCGCCACCGTTGGCCCATTTCGTGGCTGATTGGCTTCTTATCGGCCTTTGCATCCTTGGTTATGTATTGTAATTTAGGTAAGAAAAATATTTATTTTCTTTTTCAAAAAATAGGGTTACTCATTATTTGAACGTTTCAAAAATGAATTTCAAACAATATAATTTTTTTCAGTTTATTTTTCGAGAACAATATTCTGATTTTGAAAGTTCAAAATGCCATTCCAGTATAAAATATTTAATTTATCCATTTAATGGTCGAGTATAGTTAATTTCCCATGTGACCACTATTTTTACAAAAAAGAACTTAGTTTTCAGACTCTATCCATTAATGAACTTTATGAATTTATTGTAGACTTCGTCAAAATACTTGATTCGTTTATTTTTCTTTTCAATTTCAGATTCAAAACATGTACTTCATATGGGAATGTGGTTCAATATTCAAATAGGTATAAATAGACGGCTACAGTTTATGACCTAATTCAAGATTTTCGGAAATATTTATAAATTATCGTGGTCAACTTTATTTTAGAGGTGGTGGGAGTAAAGTTTTCATCCTAACACTGAATCATGTAAAACTTATATTGCACAGAATTTCAATAAAATTTCAACCACAATCCAGAAACGATATTCACATGTATTATTTTAGAAACCAGTCAAATCAGCTTAAAGCAGCTCCTTTCAAACAAAAAAATTATGATCGAATTTTGGAAAATTTTGTTTCAATCGAACAAATAGATCACCAATACAAATAACCGCGTTTGTATGTAGGTGTTGAAGTTTATATCCACCATACGCTTTTTTTCAATGCTGGAGAATTTTCAAAAATTTCGGGAAGCTCTGAAATGTCTCACAAGTGTAAACCTCTTCCAATCGATTCAGAAGGTTTAAAATAATATAAACACCAATTTTCAGTTTTTTCCTTTTACCAGATTAAATTTTTATATTTTAAAAGACCATGGGATAATTTTGAATTTTTAAAATTTTTAAAATGAACTTTGGCATCTGAAATTTCAAATAAGAATTCTTTTTAAATGTACTTTCGATACAATTTTTCTATAACCCAAAATATTCCGGCTAATAGTTGAGATACATTCCTTGTAAATCAGATTATTTTTCAAACCGAACTGGAACACCAAAAATATTGAAAAAAAATTTAACAAGGAAGGTATTCCTACACTCAAAGCAAATTTTTGAGCCGAAACAAAAATAAATCGAAAGTACGTACACCTTAAAAGAACCCCATATCCAAAATTTCAGATGCTGAAGTTTATTTCTTGAATTTCGACGAAATGAAATTTCAAAATTGCCTCATCGCCCTAAAAAAAATATAAAAACGATCTAATCAATAAAAAATGTTGAAATTTGGTATACACCATACCTTATTTTTGATCGTCCAAATCGATTGAAAGCTGTTTCTAGACGTTTCGGAGACTCCAGAAAATTTTGGAATTTTCCAGCGCAGGAAAAAAGCCCATAAAAGTGGTCCATATGAACTTCAGCACCTATAATCGCGGATAACCAATATTGGTGACCTATTTGATTGATTAAAGAAGAATTTTCCGAAATTCGCAACTTTGAGTTCAAATTCATATTTTTTAGGTATGACAATTTTCCTGGAAAAAATTGATTTACTGCCAAAAAATATGAATTTGAACTCAAAAAGTTGCAAATTTCGCCTTTAAAATTCTGCTTTAATCGATCAAATAAGTCACCAATATCGGTTATCCGCGGTTAAAGGTGCTGAAGTTCATATTGACCATTTTTATAATGTTTTCCTCCAGCACTGGAAAATTCAAAAAATTTCCGGAGGCACCGAAATGTCTTAACACCGCTACCAATCGATTCGGGAGGTCAAAAATAGGGTATATACCAAATTACAGCGTTTTTCGTTGATTAGATCAAATTTTCATATTTTGCAAGACGATGAGGTAATTTTGAAATTTCAAAAATTCACGGGAATTCGAGAAATGGACTTCAGCACCTGAAATTTACTTTCAATTTATTTTTGCTTGGGTTCAAAATTTTATTCAAGCATGTGCCTAATTTTCCTAAATTTACTGAATTTAACATTTTATTTTTCCAACTTTGGCTAAATAAGCCAGCTTTTAATTGGAAACGAATTGATTTTTCCTTGTAAACCCCCCCCCCCCCCCTCCCCTCTCTAAATAATTAAGAATCTTCCACAAAATCGTTGAAACGATCCCAAAATATAATTATTTAACCCTGCTACAGTCGCATGCCAGCAGTGACATAAATGGTCGCATCATGAGGGAATCCCTCAGTTGTTATGTACTTATTTGGTCGCATTATGAGGGAATCCCTCAGTCGTCACATATGGTCTTTTTTGCCTAGTTGGTGAGCGCTGGTGGGGATAGTGAGAGGATTCGGCGTTGCTACGTGTACATACTTACACACAATGCCACAGCTTGTCCAGTCAAGGGTCTCGGGTTCGAATCCCGCCACCAAAATAATTTTTTTGAATTTTTTTCCGTTCAAGAATATTTTTTGAATGCTTTTTTCGTAAAATTTTATTTTTTTTACTGGTTCGTTTTTTACACTAAATTACGCGTTGTAAATTGATAATTTACTTTTTGAAGAGATTTTATAAAATCTTGAGTGGTATGCGGAGGTATATATAACAACTGAGGGATTCCCTCATGATGCGACCAAATGTGTAACAACTGAAGGATTCCCTCATGATGCGACCATAGCAGGGTTAAAAAAGAAATGGACGGAACTGAGCCACAAATTGAATGTGAACATCTCATTTCAGAAATTTCTATTGAAATCTTTTAAAAATAGCTGGCAAAATTACCAGATGAGCTTATATAATAATTAAAAACAGCACTCACTTATTGATAATTGTTATCTGGTCTTACTCTAATGGTGAAAATTCGATACTCACCTAAAACAAAGAAACAAAACAAAATTTCGATTAGTTACCTAATTGTCAAACATTTCACATTAAAATTGGATTACCCATAGTTAGGAGAATTTCCTTTCTTCTCTTCGTTCGCTGCTTCGGTTATATATTGTAATTTATGTAAGAAAAAATAATCATTTTTCATTTTTGATTTTTTCGAGGGAAAAATAAAAAAATAATTCAAAATTAAGAACCTTGTTTTCAAAATCATCATTATTACGTCGAGTTTAAAATATGGAAATTTTTTATTTCAAATGATTTACAACATACCTTCAAAAAAATTATTTTGCAATGTAATATTTTTTCTTCAATTTTTAGATACATTTTTTAAATTCAAAATCGACTCAAAAGTCTAAAATCGATTTTTTTGTGACCAGAATAATCATTTTCATCGATTTTTAAAAAAAATATTGCCCCATGGACTTTCTCAATTTCCTTCAAGACAAACCGAACTTTGGAGTAAAATTTTGAGGCGAAACAAAAATATATCGAAAAAACATCCAAAGGTACTTCCAGAATTTCAGGTTATAGAGTTGATTTTTCGAATTTCGGTGAATTGATGAAAATCAAATTATTCCACGAATCTGCAAACTAGTTCAGGCATTTTAGGAGTTGACCCCCAAAAATTAAAGCCTGATTTTTTTTTCGCGTTTTACGTTCGTAATGGTCCACTACACAACATACTAAAATGGACACCCCCACAACCCTCCGCTACCCCCAGGGGAGGGGTAAACGTACACTGAACCCGGGTTTTTCGTGAATATCTTCTCAAAAAAGCCTCAAAATTGAAAAATAGTTATGAACAATCTTGTTCTACGCGTAATTTCCTATCGGGAGGGGTTTTCTCTTTTTCAAAAACACTCACTTCCTTGACCAAAAATTAAGGGTAAAAACACCTATTTTTCAACAATTTACAGCATTTTTGGAAAAAATCAAAACTTTTGGGAACATCTCCTCAAAAATGCCTCAAAATGGAAAAATGGTTATGAACAATCATGTTCTACGTGTAATTTCCTATCAGGCAGGTTCATTTTCTTTCGAGTTTGGGAATGATGGAAATATGAAGCTGACAATATCGGTTTTGAATCCTTACGGCGCGGCGCAAAGAAATGTTTTTTATCATCAATAATCAACAATAACATCGCGTTTATAGTACTTTTTCTTTCCACAACCTCGATTTTTTAAATGCAGTATTCAATAACTTCCCTTATAATTAACGGTAGGGGTTGAAATTTACCGTTTTTTGCTATTCAGTATTTCAAAATGGTTGAAATTGACCATTTTTGAAAACTTTGCCCCCTTCCCCCTCTAAAACACTCCACAAAAGTCCAATTGATCTGCAGTTTTCAACATAATATACATTTTTACTCAAAGAACACGTTTTCGGGGTCCATTTTTTTTGAAAATTTTTGGGGCTCCAAATGGGGGGGTGAAGGGTCAATTTCCAAAAATTTTAAACCCGACCCCTACAGTATGCGAGTTTTAACAACTAAAACGCACTCCTAAAATTTCATCAAATTTGAGCCACACATTTTTTCTGAACTTTGGTTGTAGTGTTTAGTATTTTATGAGAAAATGAGATATTATAACTTCGCGACTATTTATCCTACAAAGTTCATTTCGATCTTAAAAGAAAGCGATTGAAAAATTAAGAAACTTTTGTTTCAACAGTTTTTTAATTTTTCAAGCACTATCCGCAAAAATTGCGCTGACAGTTGCGCGAAAACACGGATAAGTTGGTTTGAGAATTATCAGTGTCTACGCTAGTACGTGTCGCTGTCGTTGCGTTTAAGGTTCTGACTCCTCCACCATTCCTGGATTGAGCGGCCCTCAAAAAAAAAGAAAAAAAAAGGATAGAGCGGGTGGGTCACTGGCACGTGGCGTGACCCTGGATCTTCATTTCTACATATTACGGCATCCTTTTTGAATACCCTAATCGCAAGTTAAAAAAAAGAAGATAACAACATCGTAACATTGCTCAACAAAGAAAAAAATGCATCGTGTATACGCTGTAAAAAAAAAAAAAAAAACAAAAAAAAACAGAAAAAATAGATAAATTCAAACGTAAAAAGCCAATACCTCGTACAATATTCCTCATACAGTACTTGTGTTTCGTATAATTCAAACCGTTTAAAAAGAAAGCTGCTTAAGTTTCAAAAATGAATGTTCTACCTTGGATCTTTGCTATACTTCTAATTTTCAAAATCTTCTTAAGTTCATTGTGATCAATATATATATAAAATATATTGATCCTGAGTCAAACGTGTATACATTCATTCTTGATTAGAGCTAAGGTCTTGCTAACCCTAACTCTATCACATTGATGGATATTTTGACTCCTTTTGGTATCATAATTCCATCAGTTCGTTTGATCATCACGTCTATAACAGAATTTCACGCGAATCTACGTTACCCACTTGTGGAGAAGATTTTACTCCGAAATGAGCAAAATCGCTCTGTGGAAATCACACGTATTTTACAAGCGTACGTAGTCTATACTCACACGAAGAATTGCTGTCCATGCAATAAAAGGTAAAACCTTTTTCAACTCCAAATTTTTCTGTTAACATTTTTTCAAACTTCAAATTTTTCCGGCAAAATTTTTTTCAACTCCAAATTTTTTCCAAATGTTTTTTTAACTTATTTTTTTCTAAAAAATATTAATCAACGCCTATTTTTTTAAAAATTTTCAGACTTTGAATTTTTCTCTCAAAATGTTAATCAGCTCAAAAATTTTTTCCAACCGTTTTTTCAACTCCCTAAAAATTTTTTCTACAGCTCGAAATTTTTTCTAAACGTTTTTTCAAATACAATTTTTTCAAAGTTCAAATTTTTCTCACAAAACTGTATTAGTCGTATTTTTCTCTCAAACTTGTTATCAACTCCAAATTTGTTAAGATTTTTTTCAACTCCTAAATTTTTTTAGCCTAATTTTTTCAAAATTGTCATCAACTCCAAATTTTTTCAATTTTATTGAACTTTTAAATTTTTTTAGCCTAACTTTTTCAAAATTTTCATCAACTCCAAATTTTTTACCAAAAGTTCTGTCAAGCCAACATTTTTTCTTACATTTTTTTAAAAATATATGTAGTAAATTTTTCACTTAAGTTTTTTCAAATTACATATTTTTAATAAATTTTAAAATTCGAATATTTTTCATGGTTGAAGAGGGTAAGATAAACTTTAGCTCCACGTAGTGGGCTTCAGCTGCCCTTATCTTACACTCCACAGTTCTCAGGTTAATGTCCTAAACAGTTTCTCGGGCTTAAGGGTCCCGGTCCCTGGCCAGCTCAGCGCAAGCTCTCCGGCAGATCACATGGGCGTGATAGCCCGGCAATTCACTTCACTAATTACTTAATAAAAGAGAACCCAGGCTTTCATTGTATAATTGAATATACTAACAAGCACTACACTGATATTCTTATGGTTAGCACTTTACACTCGAACGTCTAAACTACTACAAGATTACCTGGTAGGTTCTAGCTACCAGGTAGGATCGAACTCTCAGCGGCCGGCTCAGTGTTACCACCTGAGAGGCCTGGGCATTCCCACCGTGACATGGTAATTTTTTTCAAGTAAGTATAAATTTTTTTCTCAATTCTTTTTTTCAACATACTTTTAAATTCTGAGATTTTTTCCAAACATTTTTCAACTCAAAATTTTTCCACACTCATTTTTTTTCTACTCCAAACAATCGAGCATGAACAGTTGGTTTTTTTTTGAAAACCAAAACTTTCCGATTCCAGGTTGACATTGGAAAAGAAAACAGGGAAGATACTGAAAATACTTATTAGTTATTACATTACGGACGTAATTTGAAAAAATTTGAGGTGCATAATGCAATAAAGTTTTTTGCGAGGAAAATTTGAAGTTGGGAAAAATTTTAAACAAAATTGGAATTGAAAAAAGTTTTAAAAAAATTTGGCTTGAAAAACCCAAAAACTCAAAAAAAAATTGGAGCTGATAAAAATTTTAAGAAAAATATTTGGAAACTAATAAAGTTTTAAGAAAGAAATTCAAAGCCTGAATTTTTTTAAAAAGCAAGAGTTGAAAAAAATTTGAGTTGAAAAAACATTTGGAAAAAATTCGCGAGTTGAAAAAAAATAAAAAATGGGGGAAAAATTGGAGTTGGAAAAAATTTTGTCGGAAAAATTTGAAGTTTGAAAAAAATTTGGAATTGAAAAAATATTGAGAAAGTTTTATACCAGTTAAAATGTGGAAAATATTAAGAACTTGAAAAAAAAAACGTTTGTATGTAGTGATAAGTGTGTGAAATGAAAATTTTAGTGTAAGTCTCGCGTGTAAAATACCCGTAATTTCCACGGAGCGATTTTGCTAATTTCGGAGTAAAATCATGTAGGTATTCATTAAGCCATTAATGACATTTCCAACCTTTATAGTTTTAAAATGGCGAATCCCCCAAAAAAAGTGGTCGATAATGGGCTAACTTACCCTTATTCATTATTAAATCTTATGTATTGTTGAATTTGTCATAATTACTTAAATCGTTCATTTTTCTTCTCAATTTCAGATTTAAAGCATACCTATCGGGAATGCGGTTCAATATCCAGATTTCAAATACCTAGGTATTAGAAAGCTGCATGTCCTAGTTTAAGATTTTCGGGATTATTTTATAAATTATAGCAGTTGACTTTTTTCAAGAGGTTGTGGTAGAATTTTTATTTAAACAGTAAATCATGTAAAATTATATACCTATGTATTGTGCAAAATTTCAATAAAATTATGTATTAGGTATTTTATGAATCAGCCAAATCCCAAATCACAAACAAAAAATCATGACCGAATACGGGGGTGCGCCCAGGGGGCGGGGCGGCTCGAGCCCCCCTTAAGCTCTTTAAGAAGATTTTTTTATAATGAAAGTGTCAAAAAAGAGTATGATTTTTAAAAAAAATTGAACTCGCTTCGCTCGGGCAGTATTTTAGTAACTTCTTTAAATAAACATACCACTCTTTAAATATGAATCAGTTGAATTTCCAATCGACTCGGCAGGTCGAAAATAGGGTATATACTAAATTTCAATTTTATAATTTTAAATTTCCTCAGAAAATTTTGCCGAAGAAAAATATGTATTTGATTCGACAGTTGAAAGATTTTCGAAAATTGCGGTTTAATCAATCAGATAAGTCATCAACAAAAGTAACCACTTTTGTAGATTCTGAAGTTCATATAGACCATTTTTGTGAGCTTTTTTCAATGCTGGAAAACTTTCTAAATTTTCTGAAACGATTGAAACCTCTTCCAGTCGATTTAGGACGTGGAAAATGAATTACATACCTAAATTTCACATTTTTTCCTTGATCAAATTAAATTTTTATATTTTGAAGCACCGTGGGATAATTTTGAATTTTCAAAAATTCAAAAAATCAACTTTGACACCTGAAATTTCAGATAAATATATATTTTCTCAATGTACGTACTACTTTCGAACATTTTTGCTGCACCAAAAATCATAACATTATTTTTCAAGTCAAACTAGAGCACCAAAAATACTGGGAAAAAATCAAAGTGAAAATTTTGTCAGGAAACCACTTTTCCATCCATTTCCCGAGTAAACCTCCCATAAATCAAACCGGTAAAAAGAAAAACCATACACCAACTTTCGAAGGAAGAAAAACACCACAAAAACCAACCAAATTACGTCATTTATACGCACACAATAAAAATAAATGAGAAGAAAAACGAGCCAAACCAGAAAAAAACGATAAAAAAATTTATCGGCTCAAAAACATACCTTCGACTACTCCGAAACACTTTGGTAATGAAATTGTCGTCGTCGTTATAATTGTTTACCATCTCGCGAACCCATTTATCTTTAAATTAGCCAGAATTCGGCCAAATAAGGAGAAAAAGTTAACCAGTCCGTACATTTAATAAATTTAAACAAACGACCGGCTAAAATAACCAACGATCGTGCCTTTTTTAATAAATGATCTTCGCGAGCAAAAAAAATTACGTAATGATAAAATAACCTTAATGCATTATAAAATGTCTCCGGAAAAACGCGTATTTAAGAAATAACTCAAAAAAGAAAAGCGAAAAAAAAAAGTCTGGAAATACGTTATCTTTCCAAATGAATATTATCGTCTCGCCATCGCGTCAGTTCCTAGGGAGCGAAAATGTAGGGCAAATGGACGATATTAAATGGCAATTCGCGAACTAGGCTCCAAGGACTTTATGGCTCCTAGTCCGGAGTCAAGGTGCTTTATTTATTCGACGCATTAATGGCTCGAAAATAGGGTGTTTCGAAATAAAGCTTCGACAAAGCGTTGTGTACGAAATTTGTACATTGTGCGTAGTTCTTATAACGGTAGCTGAGTGTTTTGGCACAAAGCTGTATTCTAAAAAGAAAGGAAATCGCTGGAAGAGGCTACAGTTTAAGGTTGGGAACGATTCAAATGTATACAAAACGTATTTGATTGCGAGATATTTCTTCGTCGAAGTCGAATTCTTCTGCAGAATTCGACATCGACGAGAAAATCATTAAAGGAGATTAGCGAGACGAAAGATGTTTTGAGACTTTGCGATTCCAAAGGCTCGATGCCAAAGTAACAAAGTCAAAGATTTCGATGTTTTTAAGTATTCGGGCCTAATTATTTCAATTTTTAAAACCGAGTGGTATCTACATACATCAAAGTAACTTCTTTCCTGTTGAGAGGAAGGAGTTGAGAAACATGTTTTTTCGAGGCAATAAGTTGATTGAGAAATATCAGCGAAATGTCTTCCAAGATCCAGAAATGAATTTTTCGACTTTTTTCGACTCTGAAAATTTACATTTCTTACTCTCCACAACTCCCAAAGGTTCAGAAAAATAAAGTCGATTTTTAAAAAAAATTATTTTCCAAATTTTCTAAACCATTTTTTTGAGACCCCTTACGTAAATCATACAAATAGTATACTTAATTATTTACACATAGTAGATGAGCTATTTTATCTTTACCAAGATTTGGTGCCGGATAAAATTGTTGACAAATTTTCGTTTTCACATAAATTTCAAATTTTTCAAGTACATAGGTATCTATTAGTTCGAAAGAAAATACATAATATAAATAAAAAATTGATTATTTCATCAGCAAACTTTGAAAGTCCTACAGTGCCAAGCGAAACGAGGGCTAAAAATTGAAAAATCAAGACGTCTCAAAACATAAGAATCCATTTTTCAAGATTTAATTTCGATTTGAATTAAACATGCTGACCTTTTTTAATCCTTTTTTCTTAAAATAATTGAGATGAATTTTTATCAAATTCGCGAAGCAAATTTTTTTCTGTTTCAAAT
The DNA here is from genome assembly GCA_033439095.1 of Pseudococcus viburni. Classification (NCBI taxonomy): domain Eukaryota; kingdom Metazoa; phylum Arthropoda; class Insecta; order Hemiptera; family Pseudococcidae; genus Pseudococcus; species Pseudococcus viburni. Next base: position 993,185 of record JAVBJF010000018.1, read on the forward strand.
GGAAAAAGTAAGGCAAAATTTCTTTTTTTTTTCATTTTTTTCTTTCAATTTCTCGAATTTTTCATAGTTTTCATTCAATTTCTCGATATTTTTCGTTCAAGTTCTTGACCTTTTTAATATGTTTTGTTCAATTTACTCGGCTTTTTCCATAATTTTCGTCCAATTTCTGGACTTTTTTCATATTTTTCGTCCGATTTCTGGACTTTTTTCATAATTTTTGTTCAATTTCTGGACTTTTTTCATACTTTTCGTCCAATTTCTCGACTTTTTTCATACTTTTCGTCCAATTTCTCGACTTTTTTCATAATTTTCATTTAATTTTTGACTTTTTCATATTTTTTATCTAATTTCTCGACTTTTCCATACTTTTCGTTCAATTTCTTGACTTTTTTCATATTTTTTGTTAAATTTTTCGACTTTTTATTATTTCTTGATCAAATTTAAAAATTTTACATTTTTCTTTAAGTTTGTTTGACTTTTTAAACCTGTAAGGATCTCGTACGAGTATGACTTAAAATAGATATTGATAGGTAATACAAATTGCCTAATAAAATTTCATAGCTAATGGAAAAACAGGACTTGATCAGGATGTTTAGATTAAGGACATTTTTCAAACATTTCATGTTTTTTTTCACAGGTGGAAGAAAAAATTAATTGAAAAAATCCCAAAATTCTGAAAAAAATGATACACCTTTTTACACTAAATTTTTTGAAAAAAAGCAATTTCAACTGAAAAAACTTACATTTTTAGCCAATAATTTTCTTTCTTAAAATTTCGTAACAATTTTATACTTTTTCCTACAATTTTGACGGTTTTTCGTATTTTTTTTAATGGTCGTTCTCGAATTTTGCGGCTTTTTCGTAATCGATGGGTTGTAATGAAAAAAATCTTCCAACAAAAGCTGTTTCTGAACACCTAATGTACATTTTCATTCCTTATCAAAATCCATTTTGGAGCAAACTTCAATATCACATTTTCTTCATTTTCAACGAAAAGTTTCGGAGATACGGCAATATTTGTAACCACAAAAAGTATTCAGAATTAAATTTCCTTTCCAATGAGCTATATCATGACCATTTCCCCCGACTTTTCCGGACAGGGTGGACCTCCCTCCCTCTACCATATCGCAAAAGTTGAACCCATGAAAAAAATTGCTCAAAAACGAGTTTCGATAGTAAATGAAATTTTAAATGAGATATCGAAGAACAAAAATCGTTCAATTTTTTTTCGTGGATTCAACTTTTGAGATGGGGGGGGGGGAGGTACACACACTGTCGGGAAAAGTTGGAGAAAATGATCGTGATAAAGCTCATTGGAAAGGAAATTTAATTCTGAATATTTTTTGTGATTACAAATTTTCCTGTATCTCCGAAACTTTTCGTTGAAAATGAAGAAAACGTGATTTTGAAGTTTTCTCAAAACGTGTCTTATTTCCAATTTTGGGAGGCGAGAGTTGCTCCAAAATGGATTTTGATGAAGAATTAAAATGTACATTAGGTGTTGAGGAACAACTTTTGTTTGAAGATTTTTTCATTACGATCCATAAATTAGACGGTACACCCGTTTGAAATGTTGCGGAGTGAAAAGGGGAGGGAGAAAAAAAAAGGTATAGGAGCAAAATTTATTTGTTTTAGTGTCTAGAACAAGAATCAATCATAAAATTAATTTTAACAGTAATCCCGCGCGGAAGCTTTTTTTTGTACAATTGGAACCTGACTACAAATTCGAAATTTTTCAGTCCAGGAATCTGCACCTTCAACACCAATCAAAACTCTACCACTCTTTGTCGTGAACTGCGCAAATTTGCATACGGTCAAGCCGTCTTCCAAAACCAGGATGATATCAAAGGTTGGTGCCAAAGTACCCTTATCGAGCTTTATGATGACCGTCCTGCTACTGCAGGAAATACATATACATTGCACATCGCTGAGATCGTACTGTGCCGAATGGGGAAAAAGTATCAAAAATGTATTTCTGGGACCGAGCAGGACAACGTTATCGAGCATTATGATTATTTGATGGGAAGCCAGTTTATGAGATGTGTTCACATTGGTACTACGAACACTGACCGCAGCCGCGGGGATTTAATATAGAATTTTTTTTATTATTATAAAATGAAAGAATATGTAGATATCTGTAATTTTGTATTTGTTCCAAGTTGAGTATTTCTTTTCCTTTTCTCGTATATTACACCTAAGGTATTTTTATTCTTAATGAGCGATCGCAAACGAAAGGAGTTGTCATTTCCAGTTCAGATCGCTCTCTATTTTTCGTGTAATTGTCATTACATTATTTGCAGAAAATTATAGATACGAATATGTATTTTTTGAAAATTCTAAGAAATTACTTCTATTTTCCACTCTCCATGTGCAGGTCTTAGGGTGGAAGCTATACGCTAGGGCTTCAGTATTCTAGAATTCACACCGTTAAATGACAACGCAGATTATAGTTTCATAGCTCCGTGTTTTGTGGCCGAGAAATTTAAAAAATTCCAAACTAAAATTTCAAATCAATCGCGCCCAGTTGGTGAATTTTTCATAACTATCCTACATGAATTTTATCCGCAACTGATACCACCCATGACCTTCATACAAATACACAATTCAAATATCTTGGAATAACTTTGGACAATAAATTAACTTTTAAGCCACATTTTGAAAATCTTGCATCTAAATCTTTGAAAATTATTTATAAATTAACAAAAATTTGTCAAAATAATTGGGGTCAAAAAACTTGGGCACGTAGAATTATGTACAATTCAGTAATTGGATCTTTATTTAAATATTGTTCATCAGCATTTTGGCATCTCCTCACCTCTCGGTCATACCTTCAAAAAATATTAAAACGTATTCAAAGATTATATTGCATTAATATCTCCAGATCCTATAAAACAATATCTTACGAAGCAGCTATTACTCTCTCAAAAACAATACCTTTAGACCTAGAAATAATTATAAGAAACCTATGATATTGCACCCAAAATCGTCTTAATATTCCAGATGCTCCAAACAAAATTTATAACTTTCCATTCCCTTCAATCAAAAAATTCCCTAAAAATAAATTTAATATACAATACGAAACTATATTAAATATTGTAACATATTTAACCCCACCTCAAGACATACCAGACTTTCAAATTGATACTATACTTGAATGTAAAATCTCCATCAAACAATTAAAAAACATTTTATACTCTTGGGCCCTTGAAAAATGGCAAGTACGTTGGAACTTGACTGAAAATGCTGAAATAACCCATATCCTTATGCCTAAACTTGAACCCTTTTACTCCTCCTCTTTTGAAACTACATATCACACAGCACAAATTTTCACGGGTCATGGTAATTTTCAATATTATTTAAATTTTATTAAAAAAGCACCATCTCCATTATGTCGTTGCAAACAAGAAAATGAAACACCATACCACCTCCTTTTTGAATGTTCCCTCCCCCTAATATCCACCATAAGAAATGAATTTTCAACTCAGTTCGATTCCACTTCCCCTTACCCAGAAGAATTTTATTATTCCCCTCAATTTGAAAAACTTTGCACAGAAATAATGCAGTACCAATACAACAATTACAAGTTTCCATAACCCAATTATCTCCCTCCATATCTACCATCAACCTTCCACTTTTAAACACACCACCCAACCCATATCTTTAAACATATTAATAATTTAAGTTGTAATTTACATAAATCTAATAAACTGTATTGTTTCCCCTTGCTTTGTTGCTGTGGATAAGCCTTAGGCAAACCATCAACAATTCAAGGTTTCTGTAAATAAAATAATAAATTTCCCCCACCATGTGGAATGGGGACAAAAAAAAAAAAAAAGCCACGGATATAGAAGCAGTTCAAAGTTACATTAAAAGAAGAAAAGTTGTCGCTTCCATTTTGGACAACTGAGTCAGAAACGTTGCATTACTTGAAGCTGAAATATTTTTAAAAAATTCAAAGTTCAACAAAAATTCAGGAAAAACTTGAAAATAATTGGAAAAAATTTTCAAATTGGAAAAATTAGAAATAAAATGAAAAATCCATTTATATTAATAAATTTATTTTTTATGAAATTTTAATAGTTTTTATTTTATTAATTATTAATTTAATTAGTTTTCAATTAGAACGTTTAAATTCAAATTTGATTGAAAAAATGAAGTGTTGAAAATTTTTTCAACTTGGATTTCTTCAATTTTTTTCAAATCTATAATTTTTAAAATTTCTGTCAACTCAAAAATGGCCAAGAGAGTCTAGAGAAAAAATAACCCCAAATTTGAAATCCTCGACCTAAATAACCTATAATTTCAAACCCATGACGATTTTTTTTCAGTTTTTCTCAAAATGGTGTCCGCACAGCCACCCCTTGAGGTTTGAGAGAAAAAAATTTTAAAAATTTGAATTCAGCGTGAAAAAATGATATAGAACATGAACTATTTTCTATTTTTGGGATATTTCTGTGGGAATAAAACTTGATGAACAGGTAGGTATTTTGCCAATTCGGTCCACTGTGCAGCGCTAGAAAATTTTAAAATTTTCTGATTGCTAAGAAATGTCTCAAAACTGCTTTCATTCGATTCGGGAGATCGAAAATAGGGTATCTACCAAGTTTCAACGTTTTACCTCGATGTGTGCGCATTAGGCGAATTTTTAAATTTTTTCCAGAAAAATTTCTTGCCCAAAAATGCCAATTTGAACTCAAACTTACGAATTTTGGAAAATTGTGTTTTAATCGATCAAATAGGTCACAAATATGGATAATCCGCGATTATAGGTGCTGAAGTGCCTATGGGCCATTTTTATGGACTTTTCTCCAGCGCTGGAAAATTACAAAATTTCCTGGTGGCTCCGAAACGTCTCGAAACCACTTCCAATCAATTCGGGAGGTAGAAAATAGGGTATATACCAAATTTCACATTTTTTCGTTGATTAGATCAAATTTTTATATTTCCCAGGGCGGAGGTAATTTTGAAATTTCAAAAATTCGCCAAAAATTGAGAAATGAACTTTAGCACCTGAAATTTTGGGTACGGGGTCCTGTTATGAATGATGTACTTTTGATTTTTTTTTGTTTGGGCTCAAAATTTTACTTTGAGTTGGGATACCTCCCTTGTAGTCCAAAAGCCGAACCTACCGAAAATGGGCCGAAACAATTGAAAGCTGGGACCTGTCCCAAAAGTTAGAGTATGACCCCCTATTTTGAAAACCACCAGTTTGCCGATCCGCAGCTGCTGCTTTTAAGCACAGCGAAAGCTCGAAAGTTCACAATTTTCATGAACTTTCGGCCAAAAACATTGATGGTCGAAATTGGTGTCAAATTACAGGATTTTTTGCACTGAATCCGAATATGTAGGTCTGCCGGCCCCTAAGTGCTGCCTAAGCTCCAGCAGACTGGGTAAAAGGGGGAGAAAATTCGAAAAATTCACAGATTTTTGGTAAAATTCTCATGAAAGTCGCAGAATTGAGTTGAAAGAGGTTTATGAGTGGTTCTAAGCAATATTCAAGAATAGGGATGACTTTTTAACTTCAAAATTTCACAAAATTTTCACATTTAGGGGGGTGGGGGCGTAGAGGAGCATCAACAAACTCAGAATATGGACATGCGATACATCAAAATACGTTTTCTAGCTCGGTTGCGAACTCGATGTTGACGATTTTTTTTCATTGGTGGGGGAAGGGGGGGTGGTACCCCTTCTCATGAAACATAGACAAATTCACAAATTTTCATTCAAGAACGTAATTAAACACGTTCATTATAATGAAATTGGAAAAAACATGGTAAAGAGAATATGGGCGACATGAGTTAAATGAAAAAATGAAAAAAAATATGTAGGTAAAAGAAATAGAAATTGGAATAGACATAAAGAAAGGGGGAATGGTAAAATAAAAAAATGAGAAACAAACAAAATAATAATAAAATCAAGTGATTCACGAAATTTTAGGTTTATAAATGAAAATTTGTGAATTAGTCTATGTTTCATGAGAAGGGGTACTACCACCCCCCCCCCCACCAATGAAAAAAATCGTCATCATCGAGTTCGCGACCAAGCTAGAAAACGTATTTTGATGTATCACATGCCCATATTCTGAGTTTGTTGATGCTCCTCTACGCCCCCACCTCCCTGATTGTGAAAATTTTGTGAAATTTTGAAGTTAAAAAGTCATCCCTATTCTTGAATCTTGCTTAGAACCACTCATAAACCTCTTTCAACTGAATTTTGCAACTTTCATGAGAATTTTACCAAAAATCTGTGAATTTTTCGAATTTTCTCCCCCTTTTACCCAGTCTGCCGGAGCTTAGGCAGCACTTAGGGGCCGGCAGACCTACATATTCGGATTCAGTGCAAAAAATCCTGTAATTTGACACCAATTTCAACCATCAATGTTTTTGGCCGAAAGTTCATGAAAATTGTGAACTTTCGAGCTTTCGCTGTGCTTAAAAGCAGCAGCTGCGGATCGGCAGACTGGTGGTTTTCAAAATAGGGGGTCATACTCTAACTTTTGGGGCAGGTCCCAGATTTCAATTCTTTCGGCCCATTTTCGGTAGGTTCGGCTCTTGGACTATTGTAAGAACAATAATTCTCAACGCAGTCGATCGTATACAAGCCGAGACATTCATATCAACATTCATCACACTCATCACTCGTGTTATCCATTCAACTCAAACAGTATTTTCATTTCGCACTTAAAACTACAAATACGTACAAATTCGCTCCGGGTACCGAGTTGTAAACACATATAACACTAATTACCACAAGGTAGGCGAACTGGCATCACGTATATAAACGACCGAAATAACTCGTCGAGCTGAACTGCAACAATACATTACCGTTCCTAAAGTAAATAGAATAAAAAATAGCTTCGATTCGTGACGCAAATGAGCTTTAAATTATCGCTAAGTTAATTAAACACGTATTCGAAAATTTTCTCATTGTTGAAAACACCGGTTCGTTCTCGTCTCTCAATTATATCGTCATTCTAGCAACTTTAAATCACATCATAGGGTCTTCGAAATCCATCGATACGTATAGATTTGTACGAACGTTCTTAAAATCATTTCAATGTACACAAATTGCATTTAAAATTGGATCAGCCGATTTGCGACGAGAAATTAGAGAAGAACGTGGTATAGATGTCAAATGCACGTCAACGTAATACCCCGGTCAATGATACAATTACCGGTAATTTATTTTCCATTAGGAAGCGCCGATAAATCACCTAGCGTCGTAATATAAGTAACGAGAGCAAAGGGATAAAGTAAAAATCGCATGTGACAGAGACTTATTCTTACTCGCTTTCAAAATATATACCTTATTTTTTCTATAGTTCGGCGAACAATCGATACGCAGAGGCAGGTTTCGAGCTAAAGAAGGCGAGAGAGAGATGGAAATATCGCGAAAGGAAAACCCACGTTGGCTGCGAGGTGCCATAGCCAACGCAGGTATTATTTCATCGTTACAGTAATTACTGGTCGATGCGCCAATTGCACACGCATCGAGCTCCATCGATGATGCAACCGTTGCAAAATCTATTCTCCCAAACGTAGTAATTATTTCCATTAAGTAATTACGCTTAAATGGCGACCGGAGACTAAAAATAGATCGTAGGCGAAAATTTTCCATTCTGGGGATCCCCTCGCACTCCTGGAACGTATTTTCGCCCGGGCATTAATATTACGATGACGAATCAGCTTCCGATGCCTGAATATACATGTAATTACATCAGAATTTTCATAAAGTTCGAATACGTGCGACGAATGGTTGCTCGGCTTTAATTCCCAGCTCGAACGAATGCGGAATGTGACCAGACTGTTTAAAATAGCGAGCTCGGAGTTTAGAGGTAGCTCCCGACGTCCCTGGCTCTTGCTACACGTATAATACCAACCCATCTAACCCCCGAGTTTTGTACGTAACTAGGCTGAAAGCTCGCTGAAGAACAATTGTTGTAGTAACTTTATCAATGTACTTGGCTGGGTCGTTTTACAGGTTTTGTTCGAAAGTTGTATAGAAAGAGGTTGAGTCTAGACTGATATCGGAAAAATTTCACCCGCTCCCAAACTCAAGGCTTACTACAGGGTGTCTAAAAAATCTCACAATGCAAAGGATGTTTTTTGGAGGGAGATTTTCTTTCTACGAAATTTTCTTCGTCAGAAGAAAAAAATCAGCGTTGAAAAAATTTCAAATGAAGTAAATCCAAAAATTCTGAAGAAAAGAGAAGAATAAATTGAAAATTTCGAAGCCAAGACTTTTTGACATCTTTGTCAAAAAATCAGGTCATCGGGATGCACAAGCAAAAAGCACCTTTTGCAGGATTGTTAGACTTCCCGAATCACCCAATTGTCCATAAAATATGAAAAATGAGAAAAATTTTGAAAAGTTTCTATCGAAAATGGTCTTGATAATGGATATTTTTGAATTTTGATCATAGGCGTGAAAACGGGGTGTGTGGGGTGTGCCTTACTTTCTCAGATTTTTCAATTTTTTTCTCTCTAAGGGGGAAAAATTCGCTAATATGTGCTGGTGGCAATATCATTTTTTCAATAAAATTCTCAATACTAAAAACTATTTTGAGAAAAAGTTCAGAAAAGTTCATATAAAAATGGAAAAATCTGAGAAAATTTTCGGTTGAAAAAAATTGTGGTGTTGAAAATACGTGAGAAAAAAATTAAGATTTGAAAATAATTTTTAAAAAATTGGAGTTGAAATTTGAAAAAAATTCAGAGTTGTAAGAAATTTTTAAGAAAAAGTGGGATTCAATTCGTACATACCCCTAAAAAATTGGAATCTATTCGGCCATTCCTTCACATGGGTACCATAATTCGTCGGGACTAAACTCACCCATAGCCGAATTTCTTGAGAAATTGTTCTTTTTTCGGGAAACCTTGCAGTTTTTATTAATAATACGGTCTTTTTAGCTGAAATAAAGCCCAAACCCAAAATAAATTAGCAGAAAGGGGAAGTTTCGTATATGTGACGCCGCATACGAAAAGGGTGTAGCAGGCCAAAAAACGACTTTTGAGTTACATATCAATCCTTATGTAGAATTTCACGTAGAATCCGAAAAAACGTATCGCCAGATCGATTACGTACTCGCTTTTAAAGTGCTGAAAAACCGCTTTTACGTAAGTCAAAAAAATCAAAAATGGTCAAAAATGGTCAAAATTTTTTTTTTTTTTTATTAAATCAGCATATAATCCAATGCAGAATACCACAAAACCATCGCCCGGTCGATTTTTCCCTTCAAAATCGCCGAAATTGAGTTTTTCAATTTTTCAAAAAAATCAAAAAAAATTCAAGAAATCGCCAAAAAAACATTTTTCGACCCAAAATGAAATGAAAGCGAATGGTTCGGACAATTGCCGCGAGAGTGAGCCAGAGACACAGAACCTGAAAAATCAAACCCCGCCCCTTAAGGTTTCCTTAAACGGGAGAAATTCAAGTTCAAAACTTAAAATGCGTTTTTCTCGAAACGCGTTTTTGGCCTGCTACACCCTTTTCGTATGCGGCGTCACATATAAGCTCAGTAAGACATGTATTTCAATATTCCCGAACTTCCCTAAAATTGGTGAATATTTTGACCCCTTTTTAAGGGGTAAAGGGGCTCAAATTTTGGTTTTTCGTCCATAATTTTCGAAATTACGCATTTACGAAAAAAAAGGCGAAACAAAAATTGTAGAGAATTAAAAAACAAATAATTTTGTTATTTACAGTTTTTTCCCTAGGACGTCATGGAAGGGAGCTGGAGCCTTCCGAAAAAAATCAATTTTGAAAATTCCCCATTAACAGAAATAATTATCAAAAATCGGGTTAATCGACTTTTGAAAGCGGCTTTTTTGCATAGTATATCCCATTACTATGTAGAACAAGAAAAATGTATAGCCGACCCCTCATCTCATAGTAGAAGGGGGGGACCCTCCATAGAAAAAGTCGATTTTTCTCTCAAGCATAGTTCAGCTACAGTGAAAAATTTGAAAAATTGGTTCAAACAAACATTGTAGAGCGTTAAAAGACGAACATTTTACTTTTTTTACTTTTTTTCTAGGTGGTCTTGGTAGTCTATATTCTATAGGCGAAAAAGTGCTCTAGAAAATGAATTTTTTGAATAATCGTGGGGAGTGGGAAGTTTTGCACTTAAAATGAACTCACGGATGCGGTGGTTCGAAAAATGCAATGTTCCCAAACCCAGCCCCTTGCAGCTTCGGTTAGGGGGGCTACAAAAGTCAAAATTTTGGTCCCGTGAGTACTTTTCGGGGAGTGTGGGAACATTGGATTTTTAGTATGTCCGCATACCACTGATGAAAAATAAAAAATGTTCCCACTCCCCGCACCCTGCATTCGGGTCCCACCCCCCTTCGAATTTCATACAAAATGCATAAAATTCCTCAAAATGGGTATTTTTTGTGTAAAACTTGTATTGTTTGACTACCTTGATTGAAAAAAAAATTCGCCCCCTCATACCTCATATTTAGGCCCCACCCCCTCCCTCAAAATTTGAAAATCCTTTATTACAAGATAGTCAGGGGCCATATCATAGAAAACGTGAGTTTCCGTGGACCCTAAAGAGTATACCAGGTACCGGCAGCTGATTATTCATAATTCGGACCTGCTGAACACAACTAGCCTGCCGGTAGGACGAAAAAGTGTTTTAAGTTGCCCAAAGTTGAGCTTAAAGTTCAAAAGTTCATATTTTTTCAAAAAATCACAAAATTACTCAATTTAATCGTTTTTTGGCTCATTTTAAAGGAAATTCCTTCCTCTTTCTAATGACGTATCCAAAGTTAAGTTTTACAGAAAACATTCCTCAAATTTGAGCAAAATACTCAAAGTTGGTTTTTATTTTGAACTTTTGACCCCCTATAGCAACGAATTGAGCTCGTTAATCGAAAATTTTGTTGAAATAGAAGTTCCGCTCCATTGAATTCTCTACTCAACGAGCTACTGGAGAACTCTCTAACTCAAGGTAGAGCTGAGTTAATGAGTTTTTTGTGACGGAGTCACCAACCCGAAAAATATTAAAACCCCCAAGAATTTGTTTACAGTCAAATAATAGTCGAGATATTTCAATGCTGATTATTTTCAACAGTCTGAACGATTGGTCAGACTCTAGTTTTACTCAAATTTGAGTGATTTGCTCAGTGGCGTCGGAAGCTTTTTTTTTGGGAGGGTACAAAATGAGAACCAAGACTTGAATATCAGGAGGATTTTCTGTGGAGGGGGAAAAAAGAAGCATTTTTTCGTCCTGTCGCCTCAAATAATCTATATAATTGTTATTTTGTTCATGCCCGAGCGAAGCGGGGGTGAAGTTTTGAGAAAATTGAGTTTTTAAAAGCCCAAAAAAGCATTTTTTCCACGTTTTAATGCTTCGAAAATGCCTATTTGATGTGATTTGGGGGGGGGGGGGTTACAAATGATACTTTGTACCCCCGTCATGATTGGGGGGTGTACAATGTACCCCTTGTACCCCACTTTCCGACGCCACTGGATTTGCTCAAATTTCTTCCCCGTATTTCTCCAAAGAGCTCGAGCTGGAATTTATTGCATTGGGCCTGTACTCTTCAAAGATCATCTGAGAAATTTCTATAGTTAAATACTATCTCGTACATAATTCAAATGATCGTGATTTTCACCCAAAAATGTGATGAAAATGGGCACAATTTCAGCAACTTTGCAACGCTCTATTCACTCAGAGTAAGGGTACAGAAGGTTGTAAAAAGTCAATATATATGATAATCTACCTGTAGAATTCGACTCTCCCTCAAATCTTGAAAGTAATGGCATTTTTGAGCTCAGCGGGATTCAATCATATGGAAATCACGCCAAAAAGAGTCGGTATAGCTTAATTTTGAAAAATGGAGGCATGGGAAGCTACATCCTCCTCCTTTGAACCTCCTCCCAGCCCTCCTATGGGGGTTGGCAAAAGAGGGTATGGGATGAAAATTTTTGTTCAATGAAAATTTGGAACGAAAAATCGTATTCAGCGCGAAAAATCATACTAAAACGACATACAACAAGATATGTTAATTCGGTAATCGGTGAAGAAATTTGAGCAAATCACTCAAATTTGAGTAAAACTAGAGTCTGACCAATCGTTCAGACTGTTGAAAATAATCAGCATTGAAATATCTCGACTATTATTTGACTGTAAACAAATTCTTGGGGGTTTTAATATTTTTCGGGTTGGTGACTCCGTCACAAAAAACTCATTAACTCAGCTCTACCTTGAGTTAGAGAGTTCTCCAGTAGCTCGTTGAGTAGAGAATTCAATGGAGCGGAACTTCTATTTCAACAAAATTTTCGATTAACGAGCTCAATTCGTTGCTATAGGGGGTCAAAAGTTCAAAATAAAAACCAACTTTGAGTATTTTGCTCAAATTTGAGGAATGTTTTCTGTAAAACTTAACTTTGGATACGTCATTAGAAAGAGGAAGGAATTTCCTTTAAAATGAGCCAAAAAACGATTAAATTGAGTAATTTTGTGATTTTTTGAAAAAATATGAACTTTTGAACTTTAAGCTCAACTTTGGGCAACTTAAAACACTTTTTCGTCCTACCGGCAGGCTAGTTGTGTTCAGCAGGTCCGAATTATGAATAATCAGCTGCCGGTACCTGGTATACTCTTTAGGGTCCACGGAAACTCACGTTTTCTATGATATGGCCCCTGACTATCTTGTAATAAAGGATTTTCAAATTTTGAGGGAGGGGGTGGGGCCTAAATATGAGGTATGAGGGGGCGAATTTTTTTTTCAATCAAGGTAGTCAAACAATACAAGTTTTACACAAAAAATACCCATTTTGAGGAATTTTATGCATTTTGTATGAAATTCGAAGGGGGGTGGGACCCGAATGCAGGGTGCGGGGAGTGGGAACATTTTTTATTTTTCATCAGTGGTATGCGGACATACTAAAAATCCAATGTTCCCACACTCCCCGAAAAGTACTCACGGGACCAAAATTTTGACTTTTGTAGCCCCCTGACCGAAGCTGCAAGGGGCTGGGTTTGGGAACATTGCATTTTTCGAACCACCGCATCCGTGAGTTCATTTTAAGTGCAAAACTTCCCACTCCCCATGAAAAAAAATTCACTTGAACGTTTTTAGGGTATAGAATATAGACTATGGGGGCGAGTTATCGCAAAAAGAAAAATAATTGGCGCAGCGTTCAAAAATGTTTTCCGAATTTTGTACCTTGTCTTTTGGGGTCCAATTTAGTTTCAAGGGTTAAATGATGATAAAAATCGAGTTCAGTGATCACAAAAACCCCAGAAATCCACTTTTTGGGCCATCGGTTCGCTAGATTTTATACCAGATCTACACATGCGTAATTTATTGAGTTGATGAAAAATTTTTGAACGCCGCGTCGCTTTTTTTTTTTGCGATAACTCGCCCCCAAAACCACGTAGAAAAAAAGTAAAAAAAAGTAAAATGTTCGCCTTTTAACGCGCTACAATGTTTGTTTGAACCAATTTTTTGAAGTTTTCACTGTAGCTGAGCCATGCTTGGGAGAAAACTCGAATTTTTCTACAGAGGGTCCACCCCCCTACTTTGAGATGAGGAGTCGGCTATACATTTTTCTTGTTCTACATAGTAATGGGATATACTATGCTGAAAACCCGCTTTCAAAAGTCGATTATAGGGAATTTTCAAAATTGATTTTTTCTGGAAGGCTCCAGCTCCCTTCCATGACGTCCTAGGGAAAAACTTTAAATAACAAAATTATTTGTTTTTTAATTCTTTACAATTTTTGTTTCACCTTTTTTTTCGTAAATGCGTAATTTCGAAAGTTATGGCCAAAAAACCAAAATTTGAACCCCCTCACCCCCCCCCCCCCCCAAAAGAGGTCAAAATATTCACCAATTTTAGGGAAGTTCGGGAATATTGAAATACATGTCTTACTGAGCTTATATCCGAATTTTCCCCTTTCTGCTAATTTTTTTTGGGTCAAAGCCTAAAAAGTCCGTACTATAAATTGTGGAAATTTCATAAAATTTTATAATTTGTAAAGAATCTTTCATTTTTAGAAAATTGTCCAAGGTTTGGGAGATTGCTCAATTTTTGGAAAATCGTTCAGGCTGTGGAAAAAAAAAGTCGCTCTACTTCCAGAAAATAATGCGAAGCTTTGAATAATTTCTCGTTTTTACAAAGTCATCGTAAGTTATGGAAAAATCATTCAAACATGAGTAAAAAATCTCTGAGAATTTAAATCAGTAACGCTGAATGCACTAATTTACATTCTTCTAATGGATATTTTTTGTCATGTTGTGAAAAAAATCATCAAGTTACCTTTTTAGATGAAAAGTCACTTGCTTGATTTCTATTTCAAGAATTCGCCATTTGAAAAATAAACATCAGCATCTGAAATTTTGCAAATGAAGTTCTTTTATGATATACTTCCGATTTATTCTTGTTTGGGCTCAAAATTTCACTTTTACTTGGAATATCTGAAATTTCTGGAGTTAAAGTTCATTTTTTCTCGAATTTTGGATAATTTTTGAAATTTTAAAATTACCTCATCCCCCTGCAAAAGATGAAAATTTGATCTAATCAACGAAAGCAACTGAAATTTGGTGTATTTACCCTATTTTTGACCTCCCGAATTGACTGGGAGTGGTATCAAGGCGTTTTGGAGCCTCCAGAAAATTTTGGAGTTTGTTGATTTTTTGTTATTGTGGGTATCTAATGTTGAAGAGTTGTTAAATTGCAAAGTCCTCTCTAATATTTATGCCGACTCGACAAATTAACGAATTGAATTTTTCCAATCGTCATTATCTGCACACTTTTGATGAATAAAATGACGGTGTAAGTCAAAACGATTTGGAAATTTATGATCAAATCGTTTCATTAATTTCGTTCTAATATTGAGTAATATCCATTCAATGAAAAAAAAAGTTTAATTTGAATTCCGATTATGATTCAATGATATAATTTTTATTTTAATATGAAATTTTTTTTCACCAAAAATTTAAAAAAAAACATATTTTAAATGAGTTTTCAAATAGGTACCCCTAAAAAATAGAATTGTGGTAAAAATAATTCCCATTGATTTTTTCGAATGAAAATACGTACCTATAGGTACTAAGATTACTTTTTAGTAGGATTTTTTCGAAACATTTTTTTGTTGAATTTTCAAAAAAAAAAAACGAGGAGTAAATTTAAAAAGAAAAGTAAATACCTCCTAAGGCTATTTTTTCAAAAATGAAATAGAAGATGTACAGCATCTAAAGTAAGTACATAATGACAAAGGAGAGTCGTTTTACAGCTTTTTTCGAATTTTAATGGATCTTTGCCAAAAATTGAAGGGAAATGACGTAAAAAAACGTGGCAAAAATTGACATTTTTCGGCCATAATTTTATTTCCTCCTCGCTGCAAAGGCACAAAGTTTCAGAATTTTGAATTTTTTCAAAAAAAAAAAAAAGGATGGTTTTGGCCATTTACAGAAATCACATAAGCACCCCAAAAAAAATTGGGAAAATCGGAAAGATAAAGTATTTTACTGCTCAATAATAATAACAACTAACAGTAAAAAAGCCAAAACAATCTAATATTTTTCTTGAAAAAATTCACAATTTTGAGCTCATTCCTGGAGGTAGGGGAGGGAGGAGGGGCGAAGGGTTGAACCAAAACATTTCTGAAACAACCCACTCTAATAATGACCAAAAGGTCATCTTTCCCCATTTCAAAATGTTTTGTCAATAAAAATGAAAATATTAAGTTTTTAAAACGCACCAATTTAAAAAAAAAAAAAAAACAATTTTTACTCCAGTTCTGCTTGAGCAAAATTGAAACTTTTTGACTCCAATTGAAGCCAAGAATATGAAGATTGCACGGAAAAAAAATTTAATTCTTTTCATTTGGGCGAGTACTGTTCCAAATCAAAGTAGCTGTAAAATTTGAACAAAAATTCCAAATTAGAAAAAATGTAGACTAGAAAAATAAAATAAAAAATTTCAAAATCGATTCATATCTTCCGATCGCGCAAGCGCCTTCAATTCTTCAAAAATTGCCAAAAAATCAAAATTTCAAAAATTTCGAAAAAATTAAAAATTGACTAAAATTAATTTTAGAGCTTCTGTAGGGACTATCTAGACCAAAAAGCACAGTTTTTTTTAAAAAAAAAAGCAGTGTTTTATAACTTTTTAAAATTTTTTTCAGAGGTGAGGAAACATGAAAAATTTAAAAAAAACTATAAAACATGATTTTTTTCAAAAAAGTTGTGCTTTTTGCTTTAAATAGACCCTAAATAAGCTCTAGAATTGATTTTGATGAGGTTTTTTTTTAATAATTAAAAATTTCTGAAAATGTTGAATTTTTGACAATTTCCGAAGAATTGAAGGCTCTTGCGCGATCGGAAGATATGAATCGATTTTGAAATTTTTCATTTTATTTTTCTAGTCTATACAGTCGACAACTTTTGTGGGGGTAACTTTTCAAAAATCAAAATTTTTGGTTTTTCGGCCCCGCCTACTGTCAATTCCTCCGTTTGATTCGACTCTGCCCTTAAACTTAGGTACACATTTGCAGCACAAATTTTTCTATCATCATCTTATCACTTATAAATATTTGAAATTATTTTAAGCAGGTTTCACGAGAAAATTATTTCTACGTTTTGAACTGCAGAGAAGATCACAAATCAGATTACGTAATTTTTCGAAGTAAATTAAATATTTTCTTCCTAAATCACAACGTCTCATTTGAGGCGTAATTTTTTCCCAAATTAGCTCTCCCAAGATTCATATTACCTATTTACACAAATGCAATGTCATCCTGTCGAGAATTAATCTTCACACTCAACCGCACTTCCTCCCTAAAAAACGTATAATTATAATCAAACGCTGAAGAAAAAAACTCAATTACAAAACTGTTATCAAATTATGTAAGACGACAATTGCATCGAGCGAATAGGCTCATCAAGTAAGCTCAGATATCTCGTTTGGAAAATGATCCACTAATAGTATAATACCCAACCTGAGAAAAAAATATCACATTCTACGCGACCACGTACCTATACAATAGCAGCCTAGCTACCAACGTACATCATGTAATTAACGTTAATTAGAAAATTGCCACGTAATTAGAATAGTCGTTTTAAACATCTAGATACAAGCAGATGTAAATTTACTAGGTAATATAGTGAATCTTGTTATTCGAGGAATATCTAAGTAAGATTTTTTCCTCTTTATAAATTAGCGAAAAAATTATTCTATTTCGTACTAGGTACGTTCGTTCGGCAAAACGATATTTTTCCACTGGTGGAAGTTCAAAATTAAAGCAGTCAAGTTGATAAGACGTAAACCTTGAAAAAAAATACCCGGAAACCTGAATTTTACATTGCGATATCCCTCAAGATACCAGAACTAGGGCCAAACATGGAGATAGCTCCTTTTTTTTTCAACTAGAAGTTTCATAACTGAGTGTAAAAAGGGTACTGTAATTCTCACCTCATTTGAAGACATTGGTTTAATTTGGCCATCAATTGATGAAATTTTCGAAAAATTGATTATTTTCCGAATAAAATATTCGATTTACCCCCTCCTCCTTCCCGGTTATTAAAATTTTTAGGAATAATTTCCGGAGGAAATTCAGAGGGTAAAATTCAAAATCGAAACATTTTTAGAAAGTTTCTGGTGTAATCAGTATCATTGAGAAGTTTTTAAAAAGTTCTAATTTTTCTCAAATCAAACACATCAATTTTGTCAAAAATTCGAAAAAAATGACAAAAATAGGATCAAGATAGAGCAGGTAAAAAATATTTGAAATAAGGATGAAAAAAATATTAAACAAATTTTTTGTTAATTTTTATGAAAATTTTTTTCAATTCCTTACATAGAAAAATTTTCCAAGAAAAGTAAAACTAGGGAAGTCCAAACGCAAATTTTACTAATTCAACTTTTCTGATCAGCCCGCATACCCATGCATATGAAAATTTTTGGCTGAATTTTTTTTTACAGGTTCTTCAGAGTGTACTCAATATATGATCAAATTTTGAAAACGATTGAGCCATTAATTTTTATGTGATTGGATGAAATTCAAGATGGTGGGTCTTATTCGGACTTACAGATTGGATTTATTTTTCTCATATACTGGAGTACTCGGAAGAAATAAATCTCAAATTGCAATTTTTGAAAATTTGGTAATTTATTATTCAATTTTTCATCATATTAATTTCACATCAAATCATTAAAACGTAGAAAACAAGTGAGGTTTAGATGATCTGGCAAGAAGGTTTCCGAAATAAGTAAGCTCAAGGAAAGGACGATTTTGTTTCGTGTGGGGCTTTTGTTTTTTTTTCAAGTTCAAATTTACTAAAAAGCAAAAGGTCGAAGTCAGAATAATCAATTTTAAAATTTAAAAAAAAATTCCAAGTTGAAATATTCTCTAAATTTTTTACAAGTTGAAATTTTTCAAAATTACCCACAAGTACATGATTTTTTCAGATATTTTAAACTCAAAATGAAAAACTATCATGACGTTTTCTCAATTCAGGTTAATAAAACATTAGAAAACATATGCAGTCATCATTTTGAAAAAATTTGAATCTGACAAAAAGTTCCAGGAAATTAAACTTTGTCAACTTACGAAAAAATGTGAGAAAATGTAAACTCAGAAATATTGCTGAAAGAAGTGCGAAAAATTGAGAACTTTAAAAAAGTTTCAAGAATTGAGAATACAGAAGTTGACAAATATTTTGAAAGAATTTGAGAAAGCCAAACTTTTGTAAATAAACTGAAAAAATATTTTTTCAATTGTTAGAATTAAAAAAAAAAATTAATACATGAAACGAAGACCAATCACCTTTTTTCATGAAAAAAGACGATCAAGCTTCTAGAATTTAAAAAAAAATTGAAAAAAATGTACACCTACGTTCCTTTTCTCTATTGAGCTCCATCCCCAAAATGTGGGAATTGGAAAACCAAAAAAAAAAAAAAGGTTCTTTTTCTCTACAGGTACGTTTTTTTTTTTTTATTTATACTGTTGGTGTGATGGTATTAATTAGGTGTTTCGGATTAATGTGCTTAGCTAATATTAATTGGTCTTCAAAATGAAAAACATTTTTTTTTAATTCAAAATTGGAAAAAATTTTGAGAAAAGTAAAATTAGAAATTGGGGAAAAAATTTAAAAAAATTAAAATTCAACTGATTTTTGACTTTGAAAAAAAAACTACTCCACACGAAACAAAATCGTCCCTTACTGCCCTAATTTATTTTTCGACACATCGAGAACCCTAAAAATTTTAAATCGGATAAGATTTCCGCTATGATGAATATTGGCATTTAAAAAATGAGCTAAAACGAAATCATGCTCATTTCTTATTTTTCAACTCATTATAAGCATTTTTCATTTGCAGTTTGAATTTACCTCGTAATCATCAAGTTCGATCAGAAATAACTTATCAGGGTCTCAAACACATGCCTCAAGTATGTTTTCTCAATAATTTTGAAATAAATTTCCTTTTGTTTGTATTTAATGAGCTAGGATGGGATTTTTATGTTTTTACATATTTTTTTGGTTGATTGCTGGGAGGGAATGTTTACAATATTGCGAATTATGAAATTCCGAGTAAAATGAGCCCAACTTGTATGAGCATATTTTTCGTAAGAAGCATAAATTTACTTATTTTTGATTTTCCCCGGTTTTTGGCATATTTTGAGCATATTTTATCCTTTTTTTTTCCACTATTCACGAAATTTTTCCCAAAATATTCGAAAGTCCACTTTTTTAAAGACAAACAAATTGGAAAATTGACTTTTTGCCAAAATCTGCTCCTGGAGGAAAAAAATTATTTCAGAAGTTATGAAAAAATAATGTTTTAAACATCTGTTTTTTTACGTTTTTCGAATAAATGAATGAAATTTCCATTTCGAGTTAGTCGCATTATTGTTCTCCTTCAAAAATCCCGAATCTTGAATATTGAACATATTTTGGCTTATTGTCGGATTTTTGGAAATATTTTTGACATATTTCAAACCCTATCTACCCATGAAAATTTTCACTGTGGGATGAAGTGGAGATATAAATCTAAACTTGAGGCCAGCCAGAATTTTTTTATATGCAGAACAATATTAGCAGCAGATCTGCTGCTCGAATTTACCCCACTACATCTTATTAATAATTTGAGAATTTCTCCAGATAATAAACAATTTCGTCGAAATATTAAAAATTCAAATAAAATACAACTTCGTTTTAGAAAATATTTAAACAATTTGCATCGAAAACGCAATTTATAATTTATAACATAATCGTAAACAATTTTACGTAATTAAATAACATTTCTTTCAATTCGGTAACATTTCTCAAGTAATTAAAAAAATGCTTCTTAAACGTTGATTTTAATTAACAAGAAACATTTTTCCATGCAATAGAATAGAATCAAATAACCAACGTTTTATTTGAAGTACCTTTTTTTTTTGTCATTTTCCCGATGTTTTTCATGTTTTGAATTGAAAATTTCATTATTAACGTAATATCGCAGATATTTTTCATAATTTCCTAATTAAAATTAAATTTTGTTTTTAAATGATTCAACTTTTCTCAGGCATAAGATTCATTTTTATATGTAATTAATTTAAAAATGAAATATTTTAATTTAATTTTTAATATTTCACCTTTCGAGTTAGTTATTTTTAAATTTCAATATATTTATTGCCACGATTCTCTAAATCAAATATATTTTTCTCGAAATATTAATTTCATAACGACACCTTGTTCTAATTCACATTAACAAAATGAAATTAAACAATAAACATCCATTGAAAAAATTTAATTAAGTTTTCTTCGTCTAATTCGACGCTGAGAAAGAAAAGAAAGAATTCGAAATTAAAAAAATTACTGTTCCACCAGACGCTGAAAAGATACGAAAAATTTCAGAAAAAAATTCCAAAGTCGAAAATACCATTTCGTCAAACCGCATCGAAAATGCTGAAATTTCAGATTTTACAAAAGTTCTCGTCAAATTGGTCTATTTAAAAAATAATGCGGTTTGTAAACTCGCTGTTGCTGCTTTTGAGCCAAACGAGACGAAAGCTTCAAATTGTATAACTTTATGACCTTTCTTTTGAAAAAGTTCCCGGCTAAAATTGTAGGTTTCAATTTACACAGAAACGAAATGCGAATAAATTTCCTAACGAAACGCCCCCATTTTCCCTCTTTCATTGAACAAATTCATCAATAGAAAAAACTCATCAATTAATCTAATCACCTAACACGTGCGCAATTTAGGGTACACCTGTCAACACCACACCGCACTATGACGACCACTGAACTAGAATTAATTTATCTCGCCTTTTCAAGGTTGATTTGGAAATGATGTCCAGCTTCCACGTTTGAGAAGCGCGCGTAGACTGCTCGTAATCAGCCTAAACAAACGTATTTTAGTACACATCGATAGAAAATGTGTACCAATGGCTCAACTTGCGATATACCGTATCAAACTACGTAAAAAATAAACGTACGTAAGCACTTGTATTCGAATAGGTACATTTATGACCCTTTTTAATACGTAGATGTACGATACACATGTATTCATCAGCGTTTACATACCAGATTACCATCCCTTCACCCTTTTTAGTAATAAAATGAAAAGTAAATAATATTTCATCGTTATCAGTTCACGTATTCGTCAGCTGATTTGCTAAAATGGAGAAAAATATTCGTCATATGTGGACAGCAGTGGCGTAACCAGAAATTTCTCAAGGAGGGGGTCCGAAATCTCATGATTTTTGAGAAATTGTAAGTTCACCTCCCCCCCCCCCCATCAAATTTCCTTTTACTATAAAAACACAAAATTCAAACTTTATTAAATTTTCATGCGATTTGCATAGCACATTTAAGGAAAAAAACTGATGATAATGTAATCTTGGAACAAACAACTTACATAGGTACTAATTATTTTGGCCTTAAAAGCCAATACAAATACCTAATAAATCCAAGAATTGGCGTCAGAAGCTTTTTTGGGGAGGGTGCAAAGTGGGTATGGAGACTTGGAATATTAAAAGGGAACTATTTTTTGCATTGTTGATTCAAATAGTTTATAGAATTAGTAATTTCTTTCATGCCCGAGCGAAGCGAGGGCGAAATTTTGAGAAAATTTGATTTTTTAATGCTTCAAAAAGACATTTTTTATATAAATTCCTGACTATAATTATACATAATTATCAAATGTGATTTCTTTCATGCCCGAGCGAAGCGAGGGCGAAGCTTTGAGAAAATTAGATTTTTCATGCTCCAAAAAGGCACTTTTTCACGTAAGTTTCTGACGCCAAGGGGGGGGTCCAGACCCCCTGGACCCCCCCCTTGGGTACGCCACTGGTGGACAGAAATTCTTTTTCCGTCTGTTAGTGAACGAAAAATCTAGCAAAATTTCATATCGATTTGATCGAGATCGAAAAGATCAAAAAGATCAAAATTCTTCCACCTTGAAAAAGCAATAAAAATGTTCGATGAATATTAGGGTGGATCAAAAAAAAAAAAACATATCATGGATTTTGACCAAATTCGGTAGAGTGGTTTACTTTGAGTGGGAGACTTCACAAAAAAAATTTGAGCCCCCGAGGGGTAAGGGAAGGGGAGCAGAAGGTGCTCAAAGTGCACCTCCTTTTGAAAAAACGCTGTTTTTTGCGTTTTTTAGCCAATCAAAATTGTGTGAGAAGCCTTCGTAGCACTTAAGAGATGCGATTTGAGTTTCTATATCTCCCTAAACCATCGCCATCCTTCTCCGATCAAAATTCAGACTGCTACCAGGGAGTTGAAAATTTGCAGATTGCAATATTTCAATACCTAATATGAAATTTTCACTAAGCTGGAATGATTTTTTTTCATCGAGTAGGTGAACAAAAAAATTTTTTCAACCACCAAAGTGAATTTTGAAAAAAAAATTGAAAATTTTATACACCAGTGCAGCCAACAGCAAATCATAAAATTCCAAAATACGGAATTTAAGTATATCAACTTTGAATTGATTATTTTTTCGCCTGAAAATATCATGTTTTTTTTCAATCACTGAAAGTATATTTCGGAAATTTTTTTGGAAAATTTTGTATGTCAGTGCAGCCAGTTACAAATCGTGACATGCTACACTATGGAATTTACGTAAACCTCGAATTCATTTAAAAATAAAACTTAAACTTAGCTAAAAGCCAAATTTCTTAAAGCTTAAACTTATAGCTGAACGGCTAAAAATCATTGGCTTACAGCTTAAAGCTTAAATCCATTTTTAATAATTTTTCGTACGTGTGTGGGAGTGGGGGGAGGGAGTTCGAACGAGATCGATTTTTTACTTTTTTTTGTAATCAGAAAATTGATTGTATTTGAATTAAAAACGAAGAAAAAAAAATTCAAGTTTTTTTCTCTAAATTTTTTCAAGCTGCTAAATTTTCTTCTCGAAATGTTTTCAAACCAAATTTTTCCCCTAAAATATTTCAAACCCCAAAATTTCTTCCGAATTCTGAAACTTTTTCAAACTCGATTTCTTATCTAAAAAATCTTTCAACTTCGATTTTTTCTCAAAGATTTTTCAAACCAAAACTTCAAAGTTTTAAACTCTTTTTCAACATTTTTTCAACGCAATTTTTGTATCCAATCCTAATATTTTTTCACGCTCTGAATTCTGGAATTAAAAAGTATTATGTAAAAAAATAATGTCTCCTGTTGCACACCTACTCTAATGAAATTGTTTCCCATTTATTGAAATTTTGTTGGAGAATGAAAAAATGAGATTTATAAAAAATGTCACCAAATCGTAAACTGGAAAAATATTTGAGGTGAAAAGCGATTGGAAAATAAGTTGATAAAATACTTAAAGAAATTTCAGATTGAAAAAATTTCAAGAATTTAGAAAAATGTTTCAAGAAAAATTTCAGAGCTGAAAATCATTTGAGTTTGAAAAAAATGTTCTATCTCAAATTGTGAGGAATTAGGGAAAAATTCTAAAATTTGAAATAATTTTATGTTGCAAAAAAATTGAGATGATTTTTTAAAGAACAGTTGATGAATAATTTCAATTTGAAAAAATTTCAAGGTTAGGAAGAGATAAAAAAAGTTTATAGTTCAAAAAAAATTGAAGAAATTGAATGAAAATGGAAAGATGAAGCAAAAAATTCTAAGTTTTAAGCTAAAAAAAAAATAGAACTTTTTAAACTTGAAATTTTAAAAACTAAGCTTAGGCTTATTCTGAAAAAATAATTGGCTTAACGGCTTAAAGCTTAAAGCTTAAGGCTGACTTACCAGCCTTGATTTTTATTCTGAAGTTCAAATAAAAGATAAAAAAAAATCCATCTTCAACGTTTACACATTTTAGAGCACTTTGGAGCGTAATTTTTCAGTTTTACTGTTCTTTTCTGATACCGATATCATGAGATCGATATCATTTTTTTATATCGATATTATGATCGAGATCGAAATTAATTTTTTCGATCACTACCGTCATTATTGTGCAATATTATCGCAGTTGAACTTCCGATACCATAATGAGATTTATTTTTAGAAAATTACGAGTAACTGGTAAGTAATTAAAATTGAATCATTTTTAGAGAAAAATGAACCATTCCAGGAGGCAAGACTTTCAAAATTCGAAAATTGATCTAAGATGTACTGCAGTGAAAGAAAATCACTAGAAATCGGTGAAAATTCACTGAAAACTCAATCATATTTATGAAATTCACTGTAAAATCTGTGAAATTCTTTGAATAATCAGTGAAAAATCACTATTTATTCTTGAGAAAAAAATTGAAAAATTGACCATTTTTTCACTTAAAAAGTTACTTTTTGGCTCAAAAAAGGTAATTAAGTTACTATTTTTTTTTTCAAAATTTGTATCCGATGTCTATGTCCATTTTTCGCCCAGACTTTTTCTTGTGCTGCAATTCTGACTTTTTATCAGTGACTTTTCACTGATTCAGAATAAGAGAAGAACCTTTTACGCAAATCATTAAAATATCTAAAAAATTATACAAAACATCGAAAAATTACCAAATTAAAATTATTTGGAAAATTCATCCAAATATCAAAGTAATTATGACTAGAAACTGTTTGAGATGCATCAAAAATTGATTTGAAAATGTCAAAAATGGAGTCCTAAAATTATAAAAATTCATCCATCTCGAGAGGAACGAGAATGAAAATTTTCACAAAAAATGGCAATCAAAACTAAAATTTCTTATTTAATTCTGAAGAGGAGGTAAGATCCTCAACCTTATATTATTATTCCTAATAGGCTTAGGGCCGTATTTTAAAACATACCTTAAGGTATCCTTAAAAAATAAGGATACCTTATTTTAAGGAATGGTTTGGTATTTTAAAACCTTCCTTAGGAGAACTTTGGTAAGGGCTTCCTTAAAAGTCGTATTTTAAAACCTTCCTTAATTTCGTTTGCGTATTGCTTTGAATACCATGTTGCCAAATCTTAAAAGATGATTTGACCAATCAAAACGTATTATTCAGATATAATTGGCTGTATTTACTTGTTTTTACAAATTTATCAACACTTTTTGTAATCAATATTACATCAGTGTTTGAAGTTTCTATATTTTTCTAATGTTGTTTTTATTATTTTATTTCGGTGTTCCATTCATGATGAATGAAAAAAAATAAGAAAACAATAAAGAACATTAGACTCATCTTCATTTTTCGTTGCTAAGAAATATAATTTTTTTATTGCCATCAAAAATTTTTGAAACTTTCATTCAAAATTTTGATAATTTACATCCTCTATCTTCAAGTGTGTTCAAATTGCCTTTGTTCATTGCAAATTTCAAATATACGTATACATTTTTTTAGATAGTCAAAAATGTTTAAGTACGTAAGTACAAGTTTTTTTGTAAGTTACCTCGTAAATTTTGCCATCAACCAGGGGTGGTCTGATTAGTGATTAACAGAAGGCAAAAGATGCTGCACCTCGAAGCAAATTTTCATTTTTATTCGGAACAATTACGTTCAAATTCGAGAATATAAAATTTACAAACATGGCGAGACTATACTGACCCTGTTAAAAAAATGATAAATATTATTCATGTTGAGTCTGAAAAATTGAGGAGGAAAATTGAAAAATTTTACATGAGAAATTTTCTCAATTTTTAGCTCTCTCTTTCCTGTACCTTTCCTCATTGACAGCTTCAGATCTTCTTTCACAGAACATCCCTTCAATTTTAAAAATAGGCCACTCATATAAATATGATTTTTTTTTTAAATTCGTCTCTGTACCTAAATTGTTATCCATATATTCGTCATCGAAAACTATAAACCTTGGGATAGGTGTAGATATGTCAATAATGTCCATTATATCGATAATATCGTGGTCTACCATCATATTTTTACTAAACAAATCTGTTTATAATATAATTCAAATATTATCACAACTGTAAATACGTAAGAAAAAACAATTTGTTGCCTTAAGGTACCTCGCGAGGTACCTTAAGGTATTCCATGTCTCGCCGATAAAATTTGTGTTTCAAGTCTTGTTAAGGAACGTTTTAAAATACCAATTCTGCCTAAGGTACTTTTTAAGGTACCTTAAAAACGACTTAAAAATAAGGTATGTTTTAAAATACGGCCCTTAGTATAGTAAAATTTCAAAAAAAATTATCGTGTGAAGCGACAGGGGCCATTTGAAAAATTTATGACTTTTAGAAACAAAATACTTGATACATTTTAGCCCATATACCGTTTGATTTACTTATTTTTACGAGTTTATTATCAATTCGATTGTAAAATTAAACTGTAAAAATGAATTAAAATTATTCAGTCGTCGAGCTTATTAGCGGTGAAAATGAAAAAAACCAAATTTAATGAGCTGATGACTTCTTACCGTAAAAAATTCGTAATTACTATTATACATACGGTCCTCCATAAACGTAATACCAGCTCCAAAATATGCATCTATGATGAAGATAATAAGCAAAAAAATTTAAAAAATTCATTTTCTGAATACAATGTACGTCAATGATCGTCCTTACGTTTATGTTCGAAAACTAAATTGAAATTCGTAACTGAGAATTATACTACCTACGCATTTGTCTGACTGATTAAATAGGCTTATGAATCACTGAAGTTTGTGAAAAAGCAATTAATCAAATTAATCAAATATAGGTACAATATGCGACGATTTGTTTTTCAGATGTTGGTTGCAAAAAATCAGACAAATGTATCGTTCGTGGATTTGAAATCGAAGTAAATAAGTGCCGAACATTCGCAATCATAAATGTAGGCAGTACGTGTTGATAATTCATGTAAAATTTTTTAGCCTATATTCAATTTTTCTTCAGTTTGACTTCTGCTCAGTCATTTTAGATCTGAACGGAAAAATTCTTGGAAAGCTAAATTTTATATATTTATGTGTAGAATGATCTCCTTAACATCAAGAATTTGCACCCCGAAAGAGGTTAAAAACCACCCTCAAACTCAGTTTTTCTCCTTTTACTCCGAAATGAAAGGTGTAATCGAGAAATGTCAAGAGTGAAAATTTTTGCCCAGTTAAATTTCCTATCGAAATATTATAAAACCGTTTGAAAAATTCTCATCTTTAAGCCATGTTGGAAGGGTTACGTTCCGTAGGTCATCAAAACCAGCCAAACATTCGCGAATTTAGGTTGAAAAAAAAACAATTTTGAAATAAAAAATTGAAGATTGAAAAGCATTTCAGTGCTGCCCTTGGTGAGTATAAATTTTTGCGATGAAAAATTAGAAAATTTGGAATATAAAAAATATTTTTACTGAAAATCAGAATTTGGCACTACAAAAAATGGAACAGCCTTCAATGGTTCAGGAAAGTGTAGTAACCGAAATTGCTCTTTTTTTAGCCCCATTCCCTCCTTTCCACACCATTTTAGCTGAAATTTACCAATGAAAAACTGAAACTTTATAAACCTACTTTGAGGACCCTCCAACTTTGAAGTAGTGGGCTGAATTTTTTATGGTAAGTTTCTGACTCAAATTGAACTACCTATTATGTGAATTTGATCAAAATTCAGGGGATGTTTTCTCCCTCCGCCCTACTGAATATATCTTACCACCTATTATTTCCATGAAAAATGAATCTTTCTTTCCCTACCTTGTTTTTCGCACCAACTTTGTCCATTTGCGAAAACTGAGGGATGTTCTCTATTGGAAATTCAATGTGAAAATGATTCTATTTCTTATGATTTTTCTTCTGAAAGATCGAATAACTCAGCATAATGAAAGAAAATTGTGAATTTTGATTTATCTATGTATAGCTAATTATTTTCAAGCTTTCCAAAATGGCTTAAAAATGAAAAAATTCAAAAAGTATTACATTCGGGAGGAATTTTAACGAATTAAAAACTTTTATACTCTTGACATTTTTTGATCAAACTTTTTATTTCGGAGAAAAACTGTTTTTTTGGGGGAGGGGGGGTCAGACTACTAGGTCTATCAGCCCATGCCAGAAAAACTGGTTTTGAATGGCGATAAAAATTCCAAAACTCCACAACTTTTCCAATTTTTTCAAAAGGTGCAACCTTAAGTAAGTTCACAGAATTGTACAAAATTTCACCAATTTTACCAATTTTTACAAAAATTTAATTGTTTCTCCCCTCTTCTTTGATTTCTCTTCTGAACTATACTTCACAATTACATTTCCATCAACTTTTCAACGATATTTTTATGCAAACCTGATTGAAAAGCTAATTCGAAAACTTTTCTTTAAAAATTCGTATCAAAAATTTTAATGGATAGATATGTACTTTTTCCTCGAGAAATCATTTGGAACAAGGTTGCCAACCGAGATTTCGAAAAATCACTATTTTAACCCAAAAAAAGCATCACTAAAAATCACAGTAGCCAAAATCACTTTCATCACTGAAGTCATCCTTGAAAAATCACTTTTATCACCGTATTCGTCCTCAAAAACACCTTTATAAATGTGGGTAAAAAATGTCAAAATTGCCAGAAATGGGTGTTTTTTAATTTTTTTTTCTGACCTACTTTTTAGTTTTTAGTACTGAGATCATACATGATTTTAGTTTTTCTCCATCATGTCAGGACTTTTTCCAATTTTTAGTTTTCTGTTGATTTTTTTTTACACAGTTCAAGTCATTTTTTTCAAATAATTTTCATCAAGAATCACAAAAATCACTAAAAATTGAAAAGTAGACCTAGCAAACAATGAAAATCACCAAAATTTTCAAAAATTACTAAAAATTGACTAAAATTTTTCAAACTTTGAAAAATCACTGAGATTGGCAACGCTGATCTGGAATATTATTTTCATAATTTTTTCTCTTTTTCAAAAAAAAAACACAAGCAATTTTTTTTTATTATTTTGAAAAACGATGGAAAAATCCTCAAAATATTGTATTTTTTGCCAATTTACTCGAATGTCTGGTATGAGCTTAAATAACTTCAAATCGTCTCCCTTCCGAAAAATTTCTTCAATTTCAAACAAAAATATTTTTCGAGAGAAGAAAAACGAACAAAAAATTATGACAACTTTCACACATTAAATGGTAGAACAATCTCCTCCCCCCCCCCAAAAAAAGTCAAAATTTCAAAGAAACCCCATTTGCGAAAATTTTGAGATTTCGTTCATTTTACGTAGTTCAACGATCAAATGAAATTTTCAACTCCCAATTCAGCAAAAAAATTCAGTAGATATTTTTTCGATCCATTCTATAAAATCCACATTTACAAACCTGATGGGGAAAAATAACCATAATCGTAATCTTATTTGAAAATTCGCATTTCATTCTCGAACACACTTTCACGTTTTATATCTTCGAATCCACGATCGTGGAAAATTCCGAATTTCAAATCATCGCAGAAGTTTCCAAATATTACACATTTGTTTCGAACACGTACACGAATATTTGACCCAATTCATAAAATCGTCTTCGCTGATTTATTTTTATTTAAATAGGATAAAAGTTGTAGAGAATAACTAGGTGAATGTTTCAAAGGTACAAGGTACACGGTGGCAATGGCAAACAATTTTTTCTCCGTATACAAAATTTTATCATTTATTTAACGTCAACGTCTTCCAACTCGGCTATTTTTCGTACTCGGTTTCGTACACAAAACTCGCACATGGATTCGGATTATATTAAAATATGAAATAGAAAAATGCGAAAAAATTTTCAAAACGGAAAAAATTCGAAAATTTTCACCTTGAAAAATTTTAATATCAGAAGGCTCGAGCGACGAAGAATAGCATTAAAAATTCATAGCCATGAAAATTTGATTTACTTTTCTCGACAGTATAACAGGTTTACTCGTAATTTCGTTTCCAGACAAGACGACGACTATGAAAAAATTTACCCGAGAGAATAATAAACCTTAAAACTCGAATTCCCCAATCCCCTTGTTTCTTTCAAACACCTCGAATAACAGAGAATTTTTCTAATTAGCCTTGTTCTGGGTGTAAGACCAAAAATTATACTAATTAGAGAAGTCATTGTATTGTGTGACGTTGGATGGGAGAATTTTTCAAAAGAGCGTCGCAAATGATCAAGGATCACGCTAGTGATCCCACCCCGCCCCCTAAACGTAAAAACTGTAAATGTCATGTCGACACTAGCGTAACCTTATATTCTCTGATGATAATAGAGGCGTTTTTCGCGTTTTTAATTTCTTTTTTTTCAGAATGTACTCATTAAATTAAAAAACTTTTTAGACAAACTTTTCTTAACTTTTTGAGCTCTTCCTGATAAAACAAAAACGAATGTTGTAAATGAAGAATTCGCCGAGTTCCAGAACCACTGATTTGACTGTTTTTAGTAAACTTGGACAAAAATTACAACAAGGCTGGAGAAGAGATCTTCAGATCAAATTGTATGAAATTTTGTATTTGGGTTTTACTCTTCGATCCCAATGTTTTGATGGGACCAAAATTTTGAAATTTTGAAAATTGCCCCTTCACCCCCCCCCTTTTGGAGCCCCAAAAATTTTCAAAATTGAAAATTGACTCCGAAAATCGATTTTTTGGGTCAAACTACACATGTTGGTGAAAGTTTGGGGTCAAATGAAATTTTTTCTTGCATTCCAGAGCTTTTTGAAATTTTTGAAAATTATTAAAAATGGCAATTTTGAAATCCCAAATAAGAAAAAAGTGTACTACGTTGATGTTTGGGGATAGTAAAAGGCACTTCAGGCATGTATAAAGTATACATGTCTATTAGTTTTACTTTAATTAAAGTTGTCAAAAGCTCTGCAGCTCAAGTACAAGGTTGAGTAAAGTTCAATGAAATATCTGGTGATAACATCGAGTTGAAATCAGTGTTACCAGAATAGGGAAGAAAAAAATAATTAAACATATTCTCTAGAATTTCAAGCACTGATTGATAACCTGATAACAAGTTGATAGAAATTTGGTTTAATAATATTATACCTAATGATATAACAAATAAAGTATTTCAGTGAATTGAATGATATCAAGAAAGTAAAAATGGTGATGTAAGATTGATGTAAAGTAAGACTTCAGTTCGTATTCTAGTCATCAATAATTTGTTTATGTACATAGATATGTACAATGATACATAAATAGAATAGATGTGCATTCTGAAACGTTCAACTCTGGATTGATTGATTTTACAAATTGTCAGATCATTTTTTCAATTTTTCATAATTTTTATAGTTTTGTTATTGTTTTGAGAATCACGAATCGTTATTTAATTGAATCAAAGTGTTTAATAATTGTGAATGAAGTATTTTTCAAGTTCAAATAATAATTGATTGAGTCTACGTCTGTGAGGGTAAGGTAAACTGGTAAAGTGATGTGAAAAATGTCATTATAAATGAGACCAATACGGCCAAAATTGGTTTTTGATTTCCCATTTTTATGACCGTTTTTGCAAATTCAGTGTTATCACTGATTATAAAAAATTTAAAAGTGCCATATCTCAGGCAAATATTAACCCTTTTCGCCGCGGTTTTGATTTTAATTCTTTTCATCGAGATCGCGGTTCATAATATCTCTATTATTTGTGATATTTGTGATACATTTTTGTAACCTTTTGTTTTCGTGGTGTGGTGCTACTTTATGAGGTGGTGCACTGGTGCTTGTAATTTTTGGCAATTACCATACATCGAAATTACCGGAAAATGTGATTTCCAGTTTTTTTGCTTTTATTTGCATAAATTATGAACCGCGAACATAACGATCTCGATAAGGGACAGAAAAATCGAAACCGCGACGAAAAAGATTTAAATTTGCCTGAGATATGGCAGTTTTAAATTTTTTATCGTCACTCATAACACTGAATTCGCAACAACGGTCATAAAATCGCGAAATCAAAGCCGATTTCGGCCATATTAATCTTAAAATGACCGGTTAATTCAGTATACGAGTCTACGTAGAAAAAACAACTGATATCCGCGAAAAAAATTCTCTGACAGAGAAGTAGTCCCCCGCCCTTCCATGACAGAAAACGTAAACGAGTCCATGTTTTGCTGGTGGACCCAATTTTTTCTGATAGGTATTTCAATAATTAATATAATGTCATGATATAAAGGTGAAAAGGTGAAATTTGCCCAGAAAAACTTCTTTCCTCTTTTGGGAAACAAAAATACAAAACTATTTCGATAATAAAATATTATGATATAATAGTGAAATCCGCCAAAAAATATTAAAAAAATTCAATAATTATCGAATCATTTCTTTAATTTTTTATGTAAGTTGTAATCCTTCAAAAAAATTCTCCAAAAAAAGAATTGGCACAAAAGCTAAAAATGAGAAAAGAAATTTTAAAAAGGAAAAAGTGGAGGGCGAACACAGCTTCCAGAGTGAGGTTAGATTACTAAGCTTATGTGAGAGTTGTGTTCGCCCTCCACTTTTTCCATTTTTAAAATTTCTTTTCTCATTTTTAGCTTTTGTGCCAATTCTTTTTTGGAGAATTTTTTTGAAGGATTACAACTTACATAAAAAATTAAAGAAATGATTCGATAATTATTGAATTTTTTTAATATTTTTGGGCGGATTTCACTATTATATCATAATATTTTATTATCGAAATAGTTTTGTATTTTTGTTTCCCAAAAGAGGAAAGAAGTTTTTCTGGGCAAATTTCACCTTTTCACCTTTATATCATGACATTATATTAATTATTGAAATACCTATCAGAAAAAATTGGGTCCACCAGCAAAACATGGACTCGTTTACGTTTCTGTCATGGAAGGGCGGGGACTACTTCTCTGTCAGAGAATTTTTTTCGCGGATTAATATTTTTGTCTCTAGAGGTTTATATGCACGAGACCAAGTCTCGCGATAAATTTGAGGTCACCTTAGCGCAAAAGCGATTAACGAAGTTTTATTATATATTTTTCCCAGATGGATAAATCGTATTGGAATTGATTGCGTCGGCATCGCGTATGTACTATGCAGCAATGCAACGAAGTAATTTACCGCTGATTAAATTTCGATCGTATACAAGGTGTCCAGCAGTTCGATGGCAGGGGAAATTATCGAGAATATGAGAATAAAAAGGAACTCTCCAAGAATATCATGGCGTAAGTAGATAATTGAAGGAATATCGTCATATATCGTCATAAAAATTCGACGACTTTGGAATTATTTTTGCTTATTTTGATCAATTTACATAAAAGTAATTTGTCAATTTTAATGAAATTTTTTCAATTTTGTGATAGATTAAAGTTAATCAGTAGGATATGCAGATTTTCGGGTACATCCTTCGATAATTCATTGAAAAATTGTTATTCGATCCATATTCATGCGACAAGTGAAAGAGATTCAAATCAAATTGTCTATTTGGACGTGCAAATTTTTCAAATTATACTCGAGTATTCGAATATTATGTGAATTATCATTTGGGAAATTAAGCTCAAAATTGGGTTTCAAAGACCTTCAAATTTCAATCCAATCTGCAAGGCTGTCTAAAAGGTCACGAGACGTATTTTTTCGAAGCGTTCAACAAAAAAATGGGTGTACTTTTCATTATACCGTTAAACAGTATATCGTATCCTGAACTGGTTACATGAAATGTATTTCAGAAACCGGTTTAATCGTTCTTGAGCCGTTGTTAATAATTTTCACAAAAAAAATGAAAATGCGATCGGACTGAACCGAGGGGGAATCAGGGAGCACATCACCTCCTCTAACTGAAAAAATTGCATTTAAAATCAAAAAATCGGTTTGGAAAAAAATTTACAAAGTGATAATTTTTTAAAAAATTGGAAAATTTGGCATTTCAAA
Source organism: Pseudococcus viburni (assembly GCA_033439095.1). NCBI lineage: Eukaryota > Metazoa > Arthropoda > Insecta > Hemiptera > Pseudococcidae > Pseudococcus > Pseudococcus viburni. The sequence continues at coordinate 1,027,327 of JAVBJF010000018.1, forward strand.
TTGTAACAATTGGGGGAAAATTACATTTTGAATAGAAAAACAGGAAAAATTCCAACCGTTTCGAAGTTTATCAATTTCTCAGCCTTTTTCTACGCTGCAAAGTGTTCATAAAATTTCCGAATCAAAATGTAGGCTTTTTGCAGGAATTTTTCAGAATTTTTGCAACATCTTCGGTGAACTATTTCCACTTGCTCCTCCTTCAATTCACCCTCGCTGAAAATTGAGATGATCTTGATATTTTGCAGGACCAAAATGAAAAAAATTCCAAATTCAATAAATAATAATGGAAATTATTCCATTTTTTTCGAAAATATCAGAAAAAATGAATTTGCGGCGAAAAATGCAGGAAGGTTTAATTATTGTTCTCAAACATTTGTTAATGATTTTTATTTAAAAAATGTGCTGAAGCTCATTTCCCAAATTTTGGCGAATTTTTGAAATTTCAAAATTACTCTCTCATTTCGAATCAGTGAAAAATCACTGATAAACAGTCAGAATTGCAGCGCAGGAAAAATCAGTGAAATTCGCTGATTTTCAGTGATTTTTCACTGATTATTAAAAGAATTTCTGCACTAATTTTCAGTGATTTTTCGCTAACTATTCAAATAATTTCACAGATTTTTCAGTGAATTTCATAAATATAACTGAGTTTTCAGTGAATTTTCACTGATTTCCAGTGATTTTCTTTCACTGATTAATTAGGTACTGTGCTGCAATTCTGACTGTTTTTCAGAGATTTTTCATAAATTTCACTGATTCAGAAATGAGAGAGTATCTCATCGCTTTGCAAAATATGAAAATTTGATCTTACCAACAAAAAAAGCTGAAAATTGGTAGATATCCTGTTTTCGACCTTCTGAATCGATTGGAAGCGATTTCAAGATGTTTCAGTGCCCCCCCCCCCCCCCGGAAATTTTGCAATCTTTCAGCGCTGGAGAAAAGCCCATAAAAGTGGCTCATGAGAATTTCAGCACCTATAATCGCGGATTACCAATATTGGTGACCTATTTGATCGATTATGGAGAATTTTTCAAAATTTGCAACTTTGTGCTCAGATTATATTTTTTAGCTGACAATTTTCCTGGGGAAAATTTGATTTTCTGCCAAAAATATAAATTTGAACTCAAGTTGCAAATTTTGGAAAATTTTGCTTTAATCGATCAAATGAATATAAAATATTGGTAATCTGCGATTATAGGTGCTAAAGTTCATATGGGCCATTTTCATGAACTATTCTCCAGCGCTGGAAAATTCCAAAATTTTCTGGAGGCTCCGAAACGTCTTGAAACCGTTCCCAATCGATCCGCGAGGTCAAAAATAGGGTATATACCAACTTTCAGCTTTTTTCGTAGATTAGATCAAATTTTCATATTTTGCAGGGTGATGAGGTACTTACTCTCTCATTTCTGAATCAGTGAAATTTATCAAAAATAACTATTGCAGTACAGTAATATATTAGTGAAAATTTTTTCACTGAATGCAAGGCAGTGAAAGCAAATCACTGGATATTAGTGAAAATTCACCGAAAACTTAGTGATATTTATGAAATTCAGTGAAAAATTTGTGAAATTTTTTGAATTATCAGTGAAAAATCGCTGAAAATTAGCGAACTTCACCGATTTTTCCTGTATTGTAATTCTGACTGTTTATCAGTGATTTTTCACTGATTCGGAATGAAAGAGTAACTACCTAACTACCTACCTAATTTTGAAATTTCAAAAATTCGCCAAAATTCGAAAAATGAACTTCAGCACCTAAAATTCTGGATATTATGGAGTTCTATCATCGATGTACTTTCGATTTATTTTTGTTTGGGCTCAAAATTTTACTTTGAGTTGGATACCATTTCTTATTAGACATAAATATCTAATTTTTCTAAATTTGCTCAATTTAAATTTTTTTTCCCAATTTCGGTAAAACGAGCTGATTAAAGAAATGAAGGGAAATGAGCCACAAATTGAGTGTGAACATCTCATTTCGGAAATTTGTATCAAAATCTTGTTAAAATAGCTAGCAAAATTACCAGAAGAGGTAATACTTATTATCATTAAAAAAGCACTCACTTATTGATAATTGTTATCTGGTCTTATTCTAATGGTGAAAATTCGATACTCACCTAAAACAAAGAAACAAAATAAAACGTCGATTAGTTAATTATTGTCAAACATGTCACATTAAAATTTTTAATTAAATTTAATCTAGGTACCATTATGTTTCTATAATAATATCCTTATCAAGACTGAATGACGTGAGATGTCACAAATCGCACCACACCATATTCATTTTCTTTTTTTTGACAAAATAAGCAAAGTTTGACTATTCTTTGCAGAGAAAAATTTGAAATTTCAAGTTTGGTCCGATTGGTTCAAACTGAAGCTAGGGGATCTTCATTTTCCAGTTTTTGAAAAATTCATTAATAAAATGTAGGAAATCAATGGTATCATTTCTTTCAACACGAAAATGCATTTCAAAACACGAAAAAAATTTGAAATTTTGAAAAAACTAAGCCAGAATTTTTCTTAAATTACACACGTTGACATAGAAAATGCTGTTTGAAGTTTAATGGGTGACTTTTTTTGGTATTTTTCGGACTGATCACGAGAAAAATAGTGAAAAAATTCCACCACCGAAAGATTTTTCACAATTTGTATTTTTTGTTGAACATTTTTTTTACACTTTTTGATAACTTTTGACATTTGAAGTCAATTTTATGAGCAAAGGAAGGGTTCAACGTAAAAAATGAATAGAACATAAATTGTAGAGCATAAAATTTAATTTCTGAAGGATTCAATCAGTTTTTTCTTAAGGGCCTCAGCTTTCAAGACATTTCAGTTGAAAGTTTAAAGTTCAACTTTCGTTAAAATAAAAGATATCTCAAAAGCTAAGCCTCCTAAGAAAAAACTAATTGAACTTCGCAGAAAGGAAATTTTACGCTCTACAATTTATGTTCTATTCATTTTTTTCGTTGAACCCCTGTTTCGCTCAGAAAATTGACTTCGAGTGTCAAAAGTTATCAAAAAGAGTACATAAAATGTTTAGTAAAAAATTAAAATTGTGACCCGAGCAGGGACAAGGTATCTAAAGTTGGAAGACTGAATTTTGCGTTAAACCCAAAAAATGAAAGGTGGGCAATTTCAAACGTTAAAAAAATCGATGTGCGCTGCAAAATTCGGTCCATGAAATGAGTCACCTTTTTGGAGACTCGTTAGTCTAAACGTAAAAAACTTCAAAAATTTCAAAATCGTCTTCCCTTCATCGAAAATTAGCTATACTTTTTGTTATTTACTTAATAATAAATAATACTCGGATTCATTTTTGTAATGCAGCTTTTTTTCAAAATTAAACGCATTGAAATAGTAACTTTTTTCAATTTCCTCTCTCCGCAAGTAATTTTCGACATCAGAAACGAATTTCTCGTGAAATTTTAGCACAATAACGCAGTTTTGGCAGCATTTTTTATGATTGATAAGAGCATGAAAAACAGGATTTCTTTTTGTAAAGATTTTTTTTTCAGAATTAAACGCATCGTAATGGAGAATTTTTCATTTTTCTCTTCTTCTAAGGTAATTTTCGACGTCAGAAACGAATTCCTCGTGAAATTTTAGTTTAAAAAGTAGTTTTGGCAGCTTTTTTGATGATTTACACATAAAAAACAAGAGTAAAAACTTTGATCGCGTTTTTCTCAGAATTTTGTTTTTTTGGAATTCAAGAATTTCCCAACTTTAAATGTCTCTATCTCGGCAAAAAATCTATCTTTGATGCTCATCAAGGTTTCAATATGTTCCTTATGGTCTCCTTTATTATTTTAGCTAAAAAAAAACTCATTTTTGAAAATTCCGACTTTAGGTACCTTTTCCTTGGACGGGTCACAATTTTTAATAAATCTCAGAAAAATATTTTAAATTATTGGAAACAATTTTCTCGTTAGAAGAAATTTGATGAAGTTGAAAAGAATTTGAAAAATCAAAGTTGGAAAAATTTTAAGAATATTATTTAATTTTTTTTAAAAAGTTGCAGTTGGAAAAAAATTTACTCAAGTACCTATTGAACATTTTTTCCAACCTTGATTTTTTAAATTTTTTCAACTTCATATTTTTTAAAATTGCTTCTTGCTCAAAAATTTTTACTCAATTTTTTTCAAATTGGAAATTTTTTAAATTGTAAATTTTTCAACATTTTTCCAACTTCAAATTTTTTGAAAAAATTGCAACTTCGGGTTTTTTAAAATTTCTTTCAACTCAATAAATAATTAGAAGATATTCTAAAAAATACTTCATTTAAAACATGAAATTGAAAAAAAAATTACCGTTGGAGAAGTTTTAAAATTGGATGCCAATTTATAAAAAATCCTTAGGCGTTGGAATTCTCCCGCTACTTTTTTCGTAATCAGTGCGCAAATTTCACGAAATTCAGGTTCCTACGTAATATCGATTATTCAAATTCAAACTTAACCATTCCTAACCATTCTGAAGCCTAAAATCATCCATTAAACTTCAAACAGCATTTCAAAAGCTTAAAAATGTCAACCAATGTTATAGAAAAAATTTAGAAAATAATTTGTACCTATACTTATTATCGATATTTTTAAACGAATCAACATTCGAATAAGGGACACCCTGTATACAACTTTCGAAGCACGCTTTTAGAAGCGTACAGCGCTTCTAGTATTAGAAATAATCATCATTGAATTACGAAACGAGTTTTGTCACATTCTCATGTTTATATAAATATGGTAATCGAACGTGAAACAAGATTGACGTCAAAGTACTCGTACTATAAGGCAGATTATACGCTATAATAAACATCACATGTACACAACAAGACATCTCAAGAACCTTTGGTTGGAAATGAAAAAAATTACGTAGGATTCTCTTTGCCCAACAAAAGTACACAGATAGAGAGAAAGCACGCAGGAAAATCATACCGAAAATTCCAACCCGTGCTCACATCGTTGAAGCATCTACAGCCAATAAAAAATTCGACGAGTTCAAAAATTGACGCATAGAATATCGTCTCGACCCACAATTACCACTTTTTCTCTCCGGTCTTACTCGCATTTCACTTTCAATTTCTATACCGATCCGTTCAAGGTTTTTGAACCGGTACATTAGCGAATACGAATAAATTTCACAAAAGCAATTAGCTTGCTTTCTCCATTCCGTCGTACACGCGTACGCGTTCGGTTTTTTACTTCTACCTCAACCTCATGTTATCGGCTGCAGATATGGATATCCTAAGTCGACTTCCATACATATTTCCATTTCCGCATGCTGACGACAATCCGCGTCAACGCGCACGTGAACTTTTATTTACGTGGACCATACGTACGTTCGAATACAATGTCGCTCGAGGCGAAAATGAAATTAATTTAAACTCTTCAATACCAAGGTCGATGGTAAACTACCGAACGATTATACTGTTAAACTAATTATACTCGAGTTACTACGGCTGCCGATAATTTATTACTCTTTTAACTTCGATACGTCTATTATGCATCGTCAACATAGCACCACAATAGAAATCGCCCAGTCATTACAAAACATCAGGTTTCTGCTTTTCGATTCCCCGGCCCCCGTGAGCAGCATTGTTTTTCAATTTGTCGATATTTTTGTTTCCTTTTTTACCATAGGGGACGATTTATTTGTAGATATCGACGAATATGGGATGACAGATGAGCAGAAAAAATTACAGAAGGAGGAATCGTACATTATTATTATGAGCTGGTGAGATATGTTTCCGTCGTGTGAAAATACGTAAAATGAAAAGTTTACACATTCGATGAAAAATTTGACCAGTCACAAAGTGAAGGTATTTCAGAAACCAGAAAGGATTGCAAAATTAAAAATACTTCTCAATTTTCATAAAAATTATTGAAAATGGTGTAAAAGTTGAAGAAGTATAGTAGAAAGCACAAAAAAATGATACCAGGGTCAAAATATTATTAAAATATAGCGAAAATCATAAAAAAAATTCAAAAGCTAATGAAAAACTGCAGAAATTGTCGAAAATATTTCTTAAAACGTCACAAATAAAAATCAAAGAACACAGCTAGGTTTCAACATTGCTAAATTTTAGGACGAGGGTCAGGAGAGGAAGAAAGAGGTAATTCGAAAAACAAAAACAAGTGTCTCAAAAAAACTCAATTCGGAAATAATGTCCACACAACACCAAAAGTTTGGACATAGAGTCCCAGAAAAAATCAATTCGGACATGATGTCCTACAAACATCCACATTTTGGACATAGTGTCCCAGAAAAACTCAATTCAGACATCATGTTCCACTAACAACCACAGTTTGGACATTCCATCCCCAAAAAACAATTCGGACATGATGTCCCACAAACGTCCACATTTTGGACATAGTGTCCCAGAAAAACTCAATTCAGACATCATGTTCCACTAACACCCACAGTTTGGACATTCCATCCCCAAAAAACAATTCGGACACGATGTCCCACAAACGTCCACATTTTGGACATTGTGTCCCAAAAAAACTCAACTCGGAAATAATGTCCCACAAACATCCACATTTTGGACACAACGTCCCAGAAAAACTCAATTCAGACATCATGTCCACTAACACCCACAGTTTGGACATTGTGTCCCAGAAAAACTCAATTCGGACATGATGTCCCACAAACGTCCACATTTTGGACATTGTGTCCCAGGAAAACTCAACTCGGAAATAATGTCCCACAAACATCCACATTTTGGACACAATGTCACAGAAAAACTCAATTCAAACATCATGTCCACTAACACCCACAGTTTGGACATAGTGTCCCAGGAAAACTCAACTCGGAAATAATGTCCCACAAACATCCACATTTTGGACACAACGTCCCAGAAAAACTCAATTCGGACATGATGTCCCACAAACACCCACATTTTGGACACAATGTCCCAGAAAAACTCAATTCAGATATGATGACCCACAAACATCCACATTTTGGACATAGTGTCCCAAAAAAACTTAATTCGGACCTGATGTCCCACAAACGTCCACATTTTTGGACATGATGTCCCAGAAAAAATCAATTCGGACATAATGTCCCACCAACACCCACAGTTTGGACATAGTGTCCCAGAAAAACTCGAGCATGATATCACACAAACCCATAAACATTTACATTTTGGACGTAATTCAGTGCCTAAAATAATAAAATTTTGAAATAAATGGCATTTTATAAAAATAATTATTTAAAAATTTGATTTTCAAATTCTGTTCAAAATGTTTGACAGTCTATGACTGAGAAATGAAATGAATTGAAAAAATCATTTTTATAAACGTACCTAATTAGGTTTCGCAATTTCTGATGAAAAGTGCCAAATTTGGAAAACCATTTCGTAACTTTCCAGACTGTTTTTTTCAATTTACAAGTGCTTCAAATTGACAAATTCCACGCCAGCTTTTATAATTTTTTCCGTTTATCTCACTGAATCAGGAATAGAAAAATGACAAAAATCGAAAAAAATCAACTGAAATGGAATTTTTTATAGATTTCGATTCAAAAGACAATTTTTGTATTTATCTAATTTTTTCCCTACTAAAATTATAATTTCCTCGCAAAAAGTTATCACTCTCGAGAAATTTTCGACTCGAAACTAATTTTTCCACCTAAAACTAAAATCTTGCCGTTAATGGGGGAGTGAAAATTCCTCCTCAACCCAGCCCTGCCTGGTAGATATCTTAAAAAAATCTAAATTGAGATATCGGTACCTAACTAACGAGATAAAGACATTTCATCGAGATGTCATTTTCAATATCTAATTACCTAATCATTGAAAAATTGAACCACAAAACTTTAATTTTTCACAAAAAAATCTAAAACTTTTCTCTGATTTAAAAGATTTTTTCTCTAAAGAAAAATAGGGGCAATTTTTGAAAAAAAAAATGCATGAAGATCGTAGAAAATTCCACAAAAATCGTTGAAAGAAATGTAAAATTAGTTTAAAATATTTCAAAATCATTGAAATATGAGGAAAAGCACAAAAATTGAAAAAAATTCGATAAAACATTTCACGATAGGATATAAAAACAACATAAAAAAATTTAAAACGATACAGAAAATGAAAATATGTTATAGCCATAATCTTAAATCCCATAAAATTTGTTAAAACGCCATCAAAAATATTAAAATTACGATCGGATAATTTAAATTTCAAAAATGTTTGCAAATAGCAAAAAATAATGAAACATTTTGTAACAGACCTTCGAAATATCATAAAATTTCTTGAAAATTATGGAAAATCCATTATTATAAAAAATTAAAAAAACTCGACAAAATGCTACGAGAACAATTGAACCAAAAAATTCTATTGAAATGACATGAGGTTGATAGAAAAAAAAGATAAAATCTGTAAAAGTAATAAAAAATTAATTAAAAAATTGTAATCTACTAAATTTAAAAAGTTATAAAAATTCTGTTAATCAAACAATTTTTCAACGAATTGAAAAGTAATAACAGAACTGAATTTGAATTTGGCATAGATGCATTTATATTTAAAAAAATAATAAGAAGAAAATCCAATTTGAAAAATTCATTTTGATCTTACACCTAACCTGACGCCTTTTTGTCAAAATATCAGATATTTGAAGATAACGCCAAACTGATGATAAATTTTTGTTTTCCAAAGTGTAAAATTTTCATACGTCATGTCAAATGAATATTGATGTTCAATTTTTGGTTCCAAGGAGTCTATCCCATCTAAAAAATATAAAATCTTGTTATGGTGTATGTTGAATCTAAAAAATGAAATTTCTTGTTATTTTCTGCATTTTTCTGGCTATTTTTCTTGCCATTTTCGCGTAATTTTTTCGCTTTAAATTCGTTCAAAAAAAACATATTTTTTCTTTCGATTAATTTAAAAAAAAAAATTCTTGCTTTTTGCAGTAAAATCATTAAAATTCTTGTTATTCTGGTTTTTCTTGCTGGGAGACACTATGATTGTTATTATTCTGCTCTATCATTCAATTTTTCATGATTCTCGTTTTGAAGAAAATTTCTTGCAATTTTCCAACATTCTTACCAATAAAGATTCATTGTTGGAGGTTCGAACTTGATGGAAACAAATTGTTAGACAAGAAAATAAATGAGCAATTTATTAATTTTCATCTATCAATCGAAAGTTCAAGAGAGAAAATGATGAATATTTTTGCTTTTACATTAAAATTGTTTAAAATTTCGTTATTTCATTGTTTTTTGCTAGTTCAGCTTGGGCCAGAGTTCAATTTTCAATGGAGAATTTTTCAAATTACCTTTTTCCCTAACAACATATCCATAAGAAATTTAAAATTTCATAAAATAAAAGAAAATTTAAAAAAATTTCTTAACAAGCAAAAAAATATCGTAACTTTTCAAAAATTTTGAAAAAAACGTTAAAAATTTCTCAAATGATGCTGAAAATTTTAGAAAAATAACGTCAAGGTCTCAAGGTACATACAATGCCTAATATTGTGAAAAATTTAATAAAAATCCTATAATTTGCTGAATTTCAACTTCTATTCAACCATTTCAAGATATTTTTTTTTAATTTTATAAAATTTTCAACAGTTTTAATCAAATATTCTGCTGTCACAATAATATTTCGAAAATTTTCACAAATTTTTTCGATGACTTTTAAACAAATTTTAAAAAAAAATTGCAAACAACTTTCATCCAGTGAATTTTACTATATTTCCACAAACCCAGCGTACTCTTCGAAACACCCTATGACTACGTATGCATTATTATCGACTACTCGAGGAAAATCTAAAACCTCACGTACTAACTGGGCCATACATACGATACGACTACACAGAGACGATGATAAACAAAACATAAACACGTTTTTTTAGTACCATCGTATCGTTGTAAATAATCGAACGACCGACGACAAAATAATAATAAAAGAGAAATTTTCTTTTTCGTAGCAGAACGATCTCTTGGAGCGCGCACAACCACAAACATTTCCTATACATGAACATCTACATACAAATAGGTATACATATTTACAACCATGCGATCACCGAGCGTAGATTTGGCCAACTTTATTATTACGCCGTCCGTTCGCTATTGCAACCAAATATTCCAGTGGAAATTTCCTCTTTATTAGTTGAGGATGCTACACTCCCACACGTTGCTCTCCAAGCCCATTTGCTTATCTTTTACAGGTATAACCTTCATTTCGATTATGTCCAGCTGTAATGGAATGGGCTTACGCAACTGTATCTTCCGACATTGATACCTGGGCGACGAAACGACCACTCCGCGGCAATCGTCGTTCCAAATACATTGTACCACGGTCACCTAATCACGCTGCTACACCATACCCTTCTTTGTTTCGTGTTCTGTACGCTAAATTAACCAGCCACAGGTACCCATAGCTGAGTATTTCGTAACAACTGAATAGTGCTGACAATGCTGGAACCCGAAGACCAGCGGCCACTACGCAGATACTTCATGACCATTCGTATTTAATAAATTTTATCACGCTGCATTATCTGCAGCGAACGTGGCGATCTTAAAATTTAGGACAGTCGTACCGTGGCTTCCATTGATAAACTATTATGAAGCCAACCTTCGATTTATATACGCGCCCAGCTTGACCAAATATTATCTAGAACGTTTGTAATTCCGAAAGTCTGCTCATTATCGAGCCAAGCCCGACATCAAAGTGGAAAAAAACAAACCGTTATGAAAGTCAAGGTTTTTGACCGCACGTACCGGGTGACTAATGTTTCGACAGATCTTCGAATCGAATGGACTTTGAGATCTGATCCGAAATTAGGCGAGCACGGTGAAAATCGATGAAAAATTGAACCGGTTTGAGAAATTTCGATATTGCATAAAATATGGATTATGGTGCATAGTGCTCTGAAAAATTAAAATGATTGCTATTTTCTGGATTTTTTTTGCTCTTTCAATGCAATTTTTCTTGATTCGAAGCTCAAAAAAGAGCCCTCTTTTTATTTTCCATATTAAAAAATTAAAGAAAGGAGGAAAATGTTGAAAATTATTGCTATTTAATGGAGTTTTATTGCTCTTTTTATGCAATTTTTCTTGTTTCGAATTTGCCAAAAAAAAAAGATCCTCTTTTTATTTTCTATTAAAAATTCGAAGAAGAGAGGAAAATATTGAAAATTCTTGATATTTTCTGGATTTTTATTGCCCTTTCATGCAATTTTTCTAGCTTTAAATTCGGCTTAAAAAAAACTTTTTTAAAAAAAAATGCTATTAAAAAATTGAAGAAAATAAGAAAATTCATCAAATCTTGCTATTTTTCTATTAAAAATTCGAACAAGAGAGGGAAATATTGAAAATTCTTGGTATTTTCTGAATTTTTATTGCCCTTTCACGCAATCTTTCTTGCTTCGAATTCGCCTAAAAAAAAACTTAAAAAAAAAATTTTTCCATTAAAAAATTGAAGAAAATAAGAAAATTCATCAAAATTCTTGCTATTTTTCTATTAAAAATTCGAACAAGAGAGGAAAATATTGAAAATTCTTGGTATTTTCTGGATTTTTATTGCCTTTTCATGCAATTTTTCTTGCTTTGAATTCGCCTAAAAAAGAACCTTTTTAAAAAAATGTTCCATTAAAAAATTGAAGAAAATAAGAAAATTCATAAAAATTCTTGCTATTTTCTGGTTTTATTGCTACCAAAGGTGAAATTTAGCTATTTACTGGTTTTTCTAGTTTTTCTTGTCAGTAGACAGACCGACAGACACCGTGCATATTAATTAATTGACACCGAAATATGATCGATATTTCGATTTAAAATCAGAATGACGATTATTTCGATTGTCGAAAACATCGATATCAAAAAATATATGTCAAACTCGATTTTTTTTAAAAAATCAAAAGATTATCCCTCCTTCCTGAGTAAAGGACGTTATGCCCCAGAGACCCCTTTTGACAAAAAATATTGCATAACGTTCTACAATTAGTCTACCGACTGCCTACTACACACCGACGAAGTATTTTAGGTCAAACGTAAGTTCATTTCACTCGAATTTAAGACCACCAAACACAGACGAAAAATCGAAAATTTCATTTTGTTTTTTTTTAAACAATTCAGATGAAATTTTCACTGTAGAACCCTTCAACTTTCCTCTAACTCCCCCCCCCCCCAGCTCAATCGATCAAGAAATAATGAATTTTTTCAAAATCCCAATTACCTATTCAGTAAACTGGTACTGTTTTTGAATTTTCTCATTATTTTTGTGCTCAGAAATTTAAAGAATTTTCTATTGCAACCTGAATTCTTCGAATCACGCTGAACGACCGAAACGATTCGGACGGTTTGAATTATTTATCGTGTTTATTGGTGATATTGAGGGAAAACAGAGAAATTCGAGCTGAATTCAGAAATGAAAAAAATTTCATGGAATAAGGGTTTCTAATTTCTACTTTCAATGTATTTTTAAATAAAATGAACGGTTTTACAGTGGAAAACTCACTTTAGGTTGAAGAGGAGTTGAAAAGGAACCAAATGTCTGTTAAACAGTTTTCTATGTCGTCATGACGCAATTAAAAAATTAAAAAAAAAACGAAAAAAGTCACAAGAATTGTCTCAAAATTTGAATTTTTTCCACATGATTTTAAGGAGAGATTCCTCATTCTTAATAAAAACAGTCAAACCTAAATAAATTTTCAAAAAGAGCAAAAACAAAAAAATCACGTCAATAATTCACAAAAAAAATGGTTTTTAATAGTGTTTGTTTTTGAAAATCAAACCATTTTCATTAAAGATAGTGAATTTTCCAAAAACGACAAAAAAGAACAATTTTTGAACAATTTTTTGTAAATTTTCAAAAATTTTTATCTTTTTTTTCTGTTTAAAAAATCGTAATTTTTGAAAAAAAAACAAGACTAAAAACGAAAAAAAAGGTCTTTTCAAAATATGGAAAACGAAAATCATACAAAACCTGATGGATTTTGATTTCACAATACTGAAAAATATCGAGACTTTGCCAAATTCGATAATCGATTCCTCGATAAAATATCAATGGATAGATTGATATTTTGATTAGGAAAATATCAACGTTGAAAAATCGGCAGATCCGACACGAAAACAATAATTGATATTTCGTCAAATTCATGCAGGGATATCGCAGTATCGATATAGTGAAAAATCAATGTTTATGTTGACAGGAAAAATATCGATATTTTGCCTAAATAAAAAAAATTCATTACTCGATAAAACCGATACATTTGGCATAAAATTTTTAAAAAATTGAAACATTTTCGTACCGTACCGTCCACGAATTGATGGAAAAAATGGTTACTTTCTTTACGGATAAAATATCGAAACGACCAAAGAGAATTTATACCTATATAAGTACGTGATACGTATGCTTATATTAATTTCAAAATCATAAATATACCATTAACCACGACTTCTAAGGCTGAAACTAAATCTGAAGGCTCCAAAATGACTGGAAGATGAATTTAATCAACTGCAGAAATTATAATCAAGTAAGTGATCATTTTTCTAGCCTTCTAGAAATGCGTCCAGACTTTTGTGGAGGCTCCAGAATGACAGGAAAATGAATCCAGGGTGTCTATCTTATTTCAGAGACGATTTTCCCTGATTTTTTCAGATTTTCCAGATCTTTTAACGAATTCTTTTTCAAAAGCATTAGGTACTTTTTTTGAGATTTTTATATGCTTCTCTTTCGGCCAGAAAAAGATTCGAATTCAATTCTGAAAATTTTTGAACGCACTCAACTCTTCGTCTCTTTGTCTCTTCCTCGCCACAAAAATTTAAAAATTTGAATTTATTACAGAAAGATTTTTAAATAAAAAGGAAAAACTAGGTATTTCAAAGCAAAATTATAAAGTTTTGAAAAATGAAACAAATTATGCCAGAGGGTGTCTAGTAATAGGATGATTTTTCCAGCATCGTGAGTCGAAACATACCTAATTTTAATTTTTTTAAAAAAGGTTTGAAGGAGTTATCAAATCATTCAGATTTCACTGGAAGTTCTAGAACAATTCCAGAGATCAAGATTAAATTAATTTACTCCCCAGCATAGCCAGAACGATATTCTAATTTTTGTTTTCATAAAACAAATTTGTGTTATGGAAAGTTCTTCCAAAAATCACGGCAATTTTCGATTTTTTCATCTAGAAACTTCAATTTTTTACAATTTTCATCGCACTAAACCGAATTTTTCACCATTTTTAACCATCCTGGTACTCCTTTCTTGAACACCTTCAAAAAATTGGTGTAACTTTCATGTGCACCTCCTCCCCAAAATCGCTGTCTAAATTTTCGCCTGATCTAATGCAAACCTTACGTCATCCAAAATCCACAGTAATCGATTAGTAATCTAACGAAAAATACTTTCTAGAAAATGAATCGAATTTCAGGCGAGTAATTTCAAGGCACTCGAGCCTAAATCACAACCACATCGATTGTTGATACCGCCAAATGTCACGATAACGATTTCAAATTACACGACAACACACCACGCCATGAAAAGCTCTATTTTCACCCATTCAACGATGCAGCAGGTCTAGGTACGTAACTAGGTACATTCTACATTCTTCATGCACGATGGCTCAACAATACTCAAAGTAAATAATACAATTACAGCGGAAATTTCATCCAGCAAATATTTCGTTACCGTCATCAAATCGAGAACATGTTACCGAGGAAAAAAAATTACATGGAAACGACGTCGATTCCACATTATTCGCGACGATAACAAATAAAATGTACAAAATAAATTCGTCATAAGTGTACAATGTACATACGACGACGAATGCATAAACCGCGAAGTAAACAATTCGAACCGAAATATCCCCTTCAATTCGCATTAGAAATTACTGGCAAGAAGGAAAAAAAGTCAATACGAATGTCATAAACAGATACGTCACGAGGAAGCTGTGCAACATTATTAAAACCTTAAAATATCTATACAATGTAGCGATAAACCTCTCGTAATCGTTAGGGAAAAAAAAATAATCCGATGTCATTCACCTGTATATGATAAAGATACATACAACAACTTGATGCATTGATCATCATCGATAACAATAGAGCAACGCATCTATACATATAAGGTGCAACGTATACCTACGTACTTTTTATCGGTAGCGTTTTGTAAAAGTTGACCTAATTAAAAATCTTTCCCTTTTATTTACCAAGCTCGATATCATACCGTCGTCTCGTAAACGCCAGACCCCCTCGATGGTGCTATTTCAACTAAGACGCAAAATTTACCGACGTCGTCGAACTACCGCCATGTATCTTATAGCTGTCATCTCATCTATTCTAAAGTTTCCCCATTAGCCGATCGTACACCACGATTAAAATTAGTCGCCGGGTTCATTGTTGTGCGGTATACGCGAGCATAATCCGCTTACGAGCGCCGATCAACCGCAATATGTCCTTGTTTTACGTATCATCGATACTTCTATTCTATTGTATTGTTCCTCCGAAACGTAGATGTTGCGGTTTGAAATATCGGCGATGCGAAGTCGGATTCGGAGTGTGCCAAGATAACCGTCGGTTTCAATTTCTTGACGTAATTCCTCAAAGGTAAAAGGTATAGTTTATAAGCGTGCAATTAAGTGTAACGTTCAATAAACGGGGTAACTTTTGAAATTAGCTTGCTCGAAGGTTAAAAATCATTGAAGACTCCGAATTAACATCATCAAAATACCAAACAATCGACATACATGACGATATTTCATCAATCCCCTCCCCCCAATTTATTCTACTCCCCACTAAGCACATCATCCTATAACTGTTTCAATGATTAATGATACTGGAATCGGATTAATTGAATCGTTTATTTCAGAAACGTCCAGTGGTCAAAAGCTGGACCCCGGGAAACGAGCCTGAAGTCCATTTGAGGGTCAAGTGGCACATGCCACATGATGAGGTTCAAGTGACACCTGCCACATGATGAGGGTAAAGTGGCACAGTGGTCAAAAGCTGGACCCGGGAAACGAGCCTGAAGTCCATTTGAGGGTCAAGTGGCACACACCACATGGTGAGGGTCAAGTGGCACACACCACATGTTGAGGGTCATGTGGCACATGGTGTGAGTCAAGTTGTATATGTCATGGGTCAAGTGACACATGGCACAAGTCAAGTAACACATGCCATTTGTTGAGTAAGACAGGTCAACAGAGGCAAAGCTAGGGAAAAATCAGATGTAAGCTAAGAGTTGATGAATCTATGCTACCGTAATCCAAAAAAATTAAGAGGTGAAGGAGGGCAATGATTTCTCATTTAATTAGGAATACATTTTTGCTTACAAAGATAGGTGAAGTTAACCTGAAAAAATTTCAAATTGTGCTGTAGTACCTATAGGCAGAGGCGAAGCTAGGAAAAAATTTGATGTAAGCTAAGAGTTGAAAAATCTATACTACCATAATCTAAAAAAAATAAGAGGTAAGGGGGGCAACAATTTCTCATCTAATTAGGAATAAATACTTTTTTGCGTAGAAAGATAGGCAAAATCCCCCTGAAAAAAATTCCAAATTGTGCTGTAGTACCTATATACCTAGGTATATCCAATTTTTAGGAGAATTTTTTTTGAATTGGTGATGAATTTTATTTTTTGCCAACGTTGCTGCAAAATCATAATTCATAAAATTACAGCTTCATTCACTTCATTTTTTATGAAATTCGAAAAGTTTTTTTTTTCAACTTTAATCCTTCATAACGCTTTCAATTTTCAATTTTATTAAAAAATGAATAAAACTTATTTTGTAGATCATAAAATTTCAAATAAAAAAGGCTATGTTCATATTTTGATTTAATTCAAAATTGAAAGAGTTACAAAGCTCCAAACATTGAAATGAATCGTCTGAATTTGAAAACAAAATGTTCCTGAAGCTGGCTTACAATGAACAGCTACAAACACAAAATTTCCCTTACTCTTCTGTACTATGTACCTAGCTCTATCTGTGCATGCTCAACCATAGTCCAACCAACTACCATTGAAGCTGAATCTGGAGAGCTTCATTCCAACACGGAAAAGGAAAAAGTCACGTTTTAAATTAATAGTTTTTGGATTTTCGCGAATAGTTTTGAAATTGGAATTCTATTTTTAATAAAAAAAAACATTTTTCATTTGTACTGTATTGAAAGTACGTTTTTTCATTGCTAATTTGCGGATCGGAAGTTCGTTTTTCATTGTTGAGCTGTCAACACGGTTTTTAGTGTTTTTCGTGTTTACTTCTGTGACCCGGTATACGAACTGCACGAACGCATACACTTTACATAAAAGTAATAATTGATGATTTTAAGAAGTGCAAATGAAAAATATCTTACAATATAAGCATCGGTAGTGAGTATTTTCATGACTCGCGTATTTTCTCACTCGCCTTCGGCTCGTTTTGCAAACTTACGCTCGTCATGAAAAGGCTCACTTCCGCTGGTTGTATAGTAATATACCATTTTTCTTTCCCTTTTTCAAAATTCTGATGTAAGCTGGGCTAGCAAGCTTACATGCTAGCTTCACCACTGCAGGTCAAAACACTAATATAATGTGACATAGGGGAAAATGTATTGCAAATTGCAATTAAGGGTAAAAGTCATGTACTGCAAGGTAAGGGTCAGGTGACAGAACTCAAGGTACAAGTGGTAAAGATCAAAGCATAAGAGCGGGACTGGAATGGAACAGAACTCGGAATGGTTACTAGCAAAAACTAGTAAATTTAGAGCTTCATGACTGGAATGAAAATGGGAATGGGAACGGGAACGGGAACGGGAACGGGAACAGGAATGGGAATGGGAACGGGAACGGGAACGGGAACGGGAACGGGAATGGGAATGGGAATGGGAATGGGAATGGGAATGGGAATGGGAATGGGAATGGGAATGGGAATGGGAATGGGAATGGGAATGGGAATGGAAATGGGAAAAATTGACTAGAAAAAATCAAAACTGGAACACAACTGGAAAAATTGACAAAGGAACTTGATGTTCCAGTTTACCATTCCAAACTTTGAATTTGTTGATGAATTCAAACATATTTTTTTCAAAAACTGAGGAACAGAACAAAACTCGGAAATATAACCGGCAAGAACTGGTAATTTTAGAGCTTCAAGACTGGAATGAGAATGGGAACAGTAAAAAGTGACCAGAATGGGAACCTCACCACTAAACTTTCCAAAAGTACATATGACTAGAACAACAACCAGAGCTGTACAAGAATCAAAATCATGACTGGAACAAGAATGGGAGCACTAAAAAATTTTCTGTTCCAGATCCCTGGTGATAGGATAAAAAGTTCACATAATAATCCAAGTGATACTGTCAAAAGTGAGATGGCAAGTAAAAATCCAAAATGTGATAAAAAACAAAATATACTGTGGCAAAAAACAAAATAATGCCATTTAGTGTGCGGCACAGGTCAATTGACACATGGTATGCATAGGTCAAGTTATACATGGTTTGTCGTACAAGTGTAGTGGCCAATGACCTGTGACACAGGTCAAATGGCAAAAGCTGTATCCCATCTCTAGAATTAGGTACACCAATCAAGCTGAAATTTTTCAGTTCCAGTTTCCAAAGAGCAGTCCAAGATTTCCATAGCTCACCTTATCACCTACAGAGCGAGCTATGAGAGAACGGGCGCTGATTAGTGAACAACCTATGTAAGTGATATTTCATTATTCTCTTTCACAGGCTCAAGTTGATGAACTGACTCCTCAAAACGCTACTCAGATTGTGAAACACTTTATTGGCCATATTTAATCCCTACAATTTCCTTCCAGGACATTTTTTCAGATAACGCTTCCCTCAACCATAAAATGAATTTTTATTTCAGAAAGTTGAAATTCAGATAGAACCTCAATGTATCAGTTTTCAAAAAAAAGGTGGTTTTCTGTGCAAAGGAAGGTTCGTTCTATAGAACATCAATGAAGAAGAAAATTATAGAGAATGATATTTGCTTTTGTTGATGTCTGTTTTTTATCAAAAGGTTCAGTTTTCCAGTCATTTACAGTCAAACGTTTGGAAATGAATATAAAAACGTTATTCACGGGATTTGGGCAACCCTGGCGCTCACATAGCTTCATCAATTTTTGTAAAAATGCTTTCTTCTACCTTTCCCAAAAATTTCACCTTGATCAGTAGAGGAGGTTTCTAGAAATCGTTACAAATTGTGCTTTGCTGTGGTGGTTGAGTGTCTCGTGGCACCGGTTAAGTACTTGTGGCATAAGTCAAGTGGCTCGTGGCGCAGGTCAAGTGGCTCGTGGCGCAGGTCAAGTGGCTCTTGGCACATGGCAAGAGGCTCGTGGCACAAGTCAAGTGGCTTGTGACACAAGTCAAGTGGCACATGGCACAGGTCAAGTGGCTCGTGACACAGGTCAAGTGGCTCGTGACATCAGACATGTGACAGAGATCATGGCACAAATGGGATGAAACAGATGATAATGACTATGTAATACATGTCATGATATCACAAGTCAAGTGGGAAAAGTCAAAACACCAAATATGACACGAGATAAAGGTTATGCGACACCTGGCTCAATTTAAGTACCACATGGATCAGATCCAGGTTGAAGTTCAAAAATGAATCGGTAAGTGACAAATGTACAGTGATGAGGAGGAAAGGGCATGTGATACCTGGCGTAATTCAAGTGACATAGTACAGGTCAAGTGGCACATGGAACAAGTCAAATGGGAAAAACATAACTCAAGCTAAAAATTCTCTTCAATTCTAGGTAAAAAAAATTTATATGTTAGACGTTTTTTCGCTCATGGTATTAAATTTTTGAAGAAATCTTGTCTTTGTTCCGCACAGCTAACATTATTATAATTCTTCGTATAGAGTCCAAATCTTTTTATTAGACTTTCGTTGATCTTGACGCACGAAAAAAATACATTTTTAAATACTCGTACATTTCTTCGTTCATTGAATTACAAATTTTTCGAAAAAATTTATATATCGGACAAAACCCCATCAAACAGTCGTTCTACACATTTTCGAGGACATCGGACACGAATTTCCGGCAAATCTCAAGAAATATGCGCTACTCGACGTAATTATCTAGATTTTTCGAAAAAGGAAAAACTATTCGACGGAAATAACCCCACGAACGAGCGATTTACGTAACTCGAAACTATTCTCGGAGTTTATGAAATCGAATAAAAAAAAATTTTATCGCCGAAGAACGTAGCGGAGAGACACCTCCGGCGTACTTGTGCAATAAATTCCGATCATAAAATATCTGAAAATTCCGTCGCGTCGCAAATTCTACGAACGCTTCATTGGGAGCTCGGTGCATAAAACGCGAGCATGTGTTCGAAATGAAAAGAAAAATTTCCGACGAAAGCCATTAAAAAACGCTGTACATCCAGTACATGTAGAGAAAATTTCGCCATTAAACGAAGCCGCGTGTAATTGGACAAGTACTCGCGTTGACAAAATATACCGGGTATGTGCGAGGAAGAAAAAAAACTTGAAATATTGCCAATGTATGGCTTATCATTACCAACACTTCCGTTATCATAACGTACGTTCAAATTTCAAATGTACATACAGATACGACGAGTAACGAGTAAAGACACTTGTTGACGTATGATTTCTTTTTTAAAAACCAATCTCGAACTTATAATGTAATTTCTTTGTACCATACGAGAATATTTTCACGACTGGATTCGGAGCTTGAGGAGGGTGTGAAAAATTGGAGCATCGCGAACGATAAAAACCAATCAAAAATCTTATTTTTTTCTGCAAATATGATAAATAAATATTCGTAGACGAAAAGAGAGAAAAAAAACGTATAATAATGCGAAGAAATACCTTAGTAAATATAGCACATTACATGCAAGGAATTTCCAAGAATGAACCCCCCCTCCCCCTCCTTCGTATAATTTACTCGCAATATAACGGTTCGTTTGATACGTAACTTTTGTTATTCTAACAGCAAAATCAACTCGACCAAAGCAATTTTGCAAAAAGGGTGAAATATTTTCCAACCAGCGAGGTAAAATATGTAAATGAATTCGCTAGGATGGTCGTCGATACCGCGAGTAAAACACCGATTCGATTCTTTTTACGCATTCATTGGATAGAACGTGATGCCACAGCGAAGAATTTGTTTTCGAATGGAACCTCGACCCGAAAACCGAAGTCGAGGGAGTCTGAAACGAAACCCCATCCATACGTCGACCGGAGACTATTTCAACGTAAATATTGCTTTTAAGTAATAATTTCGTATACGCGAATTTTCTGAACCGAAGCCAAACCGAACCTGCTTGTACACTTTTTCTTTTCTTCTTCACTTCTTTATTCGCGATGTTATTTATACATTTTGCCTGGCTTTTGTATCGCCACAAAAGAGGCTTTTTCACTCCTGTAGGGCGATCGATTTTCAATACACCTACTTGAAGAACGCGTTCACACCTCGGATGAGGTTAAATCGAGTGAAAATGCATCGTTTATGCTACGTCCCTCCGATTCAATATTTTACGCCTACAACTCGCTCGGTCTTGGGGTTAGGTTTTCAAATTGACAGAATTGGTCAATTGTTTGGCATTGGCTTTTGTACGTGCTGATGGTCGCCGCAGGTAGCCGGATATCGAGTCAACTGTGGCACGCGAGGGTCCAATTTTTACTCTGTTCGCTGAAATTCGCGTGCAAAGGTTGCATAAAATAAATGTACCAGTAGCGTTGCACTTTATGCAATGGTTCGATAATTCGGTCTATCGGGGCTAATTAAGTGTTGCCTGATTGCGTACGAACGTATTTTATTTCCTCGCGGCAATGGGCTGTTCGAAAGGTCGACGAAGGGTTTAATCTATATCGTGGCTGGCATAGTTTAACTCAAGGCTACGAATGTCGAGGATTTTGAAAAATTTAGCAGAGGTAACCTTCGTTGGGATTTTCTTTAGAAGGCTGTGCAATTCGTGTTTTGCAAAATATAATAATACTTAATTCGAGAGAATTTTTTTTGGGAGGGGGGAGTTAAGATAATAAATTTCGAAACTTCTAAATCAATAAAAAAAATCAAATGGCAAAAAAATTCGCCAAAAGCTTTCACGATCAAATGAAATTATAAGCTAAATGCTCAATGCTCAAATAAATCGAAATTCTCAAATAATGGTTACAAAATTATTTTATGTAAGTAAATTTGGTTAAAAATTGCACTTAAATAAGGGTCACCAGGGTTAAAATCAACTTTGAAGGAATTTTTCATTTTGTTCTGAAAAACTGCGATGGTATTTTTTAATATTTTCGACGAAATTGGAAATAATTTTTGAGAATATAACTTATGGAAAATATGGTGGGTTGACTTGAAAAAAATCGATTTTTCCACCTTTCACGATATTTTGCCAATTTGTTTTCAAAAAAAGGGAAAATTCTTCCCTGTTTTGAGATTTGAGGAAGAATTGATTGCCACTTACGATTTGGTTTTCTTCATTTCCTGAGCGAAAAATTACTTTTGAGGGGAGACATGAAAACAAGCAGGACTTTTTGACTAAACGTAGGTCTTAAGCAGGTCAAACAAAATAAACATTAATGTTGAATAGATATCTTTTATTCACGAATCCGAAGAAAGAATCCATCTTTTGTCTTGGAGGACCATTCTCTGCCCAAATTTATATTTAAAAAAATCTATAATAACTTTAAAAAATCGGTTTTTGAGATTCAGCCTTCAATTTTGCCACTGAGAAAAAAATTCAAAATTGTAATTTTTCCAAATTTTGACCCCATCTGATTAAAAATTTAACTTCTCTGAAAAACGCACAATTCACGACCCCATCATTTCTACTCTGCCTTTCGACCGAAAATTCTTTCAATCACCAAATCTGATTTCAAATGAACGTGTCACAGTAAAAAGGACGTAGAAAAAATGGCGTTTTTGGGAAATCGCGATTGAAGTTTGAGTATACATTTTTTAATACTAAATTAAGGAATTGAGCTGGGGAAAAAATTTTACCTTAAAATTTCATCTTTTTGGTACAAGAAAACAGCTCGCTCATCACTTGATATCTTTTCTATTTTTTTCTATATTGAAAACAATAAGGTTGAGTTATATGTCCTTTTTGTTGTGACAAAATTTCATTTCGACCCTTCTACGTTCGATGACGTATAATTTTTCCGGAAGTGAAAATTTAAAAAAAATCTTCATACAAAAGTTGAAGAGAATGAAAAAAGGAACATTTTCGTGAAAAAAATTTCAAATTATCTCTTCAGAGAGCGGATATATCGCACTTTGAAAAATGTCAACTTTTTTTCATTTTCTTGGTTACAAAAAAATGCTAAAAAATACATTTTAGACAGATTTTTATTATTTTTTCAAAATGGCGAAAAATTAACTAAAAAAACACTTCATTGAAATTTTAAAATTTTACAATCATCTGCACAGTGAAAAATTTAAACATTACGCAAATTTTCGAAAATCAAATTGCGATTTTCGCTTTTTAAAAACGCCATAACTCTTCGAGGAAAACATATTGGAAGGTGGGAGGCGGCTCATTGGATAGAGAAAACATCAGAGAATAGCTGGCAAAATTACCAGAAGAGGTAATATAATCATTAAAAAGCACTCACTTATTGATAATTGTTATCTGGTCTTATTCTAATGTTGAAAATACGATACTCACCTAAAACAAAGAAACAAAATAAAATGTCGATTAGTTAATTATTGTCAAACATTTCACATTAAAATTTTTCATTAAATTTAATCTAGGTACCATTATGTTTCTATAATAATATCCTTATCAAGACTGAATGACGTGAGATGTCACAATTCGCACCACACCATCTTCATTTTTTCTTTTTGACAAAATAGACAAAGTTTGACTATTTTTGGTAGAGAAAAATTAAAAATTCCAATTTTGGTCCGATTGGTTCAAATTGAAGCTAGGGGATCTTTATTTTTCAGTTTTTGAAAAATTCATTAATAAAATGTAAGAAATCAATGGTACCATTTCTTTCAACACCAAAATGCATTTCAAAACACGAAAAAAAATTGAACAAAATTCTTGGCTCTGAAAATTTTGAAAAAACTAGACCAGAATTTTTCTTAAATTACACACGTTGACATAGAAAATGCTGTTTGAAGTTTAATGGGTGACTTTTTTTGGTGTTTTCCGGGCTCATCGCGAAAAAAATACTCTCTCTTCAGTCTCTTCTGAATCCGTGAAAAGTCACTGATAAATAGTCAGAATTGCAGCAAGGAAAAATCAGCAAAATTCACTGATTTTCAGCAAATTTTCGCTGATTTTTCAAACATTTTCATCAATTTTTCGGTAAATTTCATAAATTTCACTGACTTTTCAGTGAATTTTCACTGATTTTCCAGTGATTTTTCTCATAAATTTGTTTTTAATAAAAAAAATTTCACTGATTTTCTCCTGTGCTGCAATTCTGACTGTTTCTCAGTGATTTTTGATAACTTTCACTGATTTATAATTGAACGTGTCACAGCAAAAAGGGCATATAGAAAAAATGGCGTTTTTGGGAAATCGCGAGTGAAGTTTGAGTATACTTTTTTTAAATACTAAATTAAGGAATTGAGCTGGGGGAAAAATTTTACCTTAAAATTTCATCTTTTTGGTACAAGAAAACAGCTCGCCCATCACTTGATATCTTTTCCATTTTTTTCTATATTGAAAACAAAAGTTGAGTAATACGTCCTTTTTGTTGTGACAAAATTTCATTTCGACCTTTCTACGTTTGATGACGTATAATTTTTCCGGAAGTGAAAATTAAAAAAAAATCTTCATACAAAAGTTGAAGAGAATGAAAAAAGGAACATTTTCGGGAAAAAAATTTCAAATTATCTCTTCAGAGAGCGGATATATCGCATTTTGAAAAATGACAACTTTTTTTTCATTTTCTTGGTTAGAAAAAAATGCTGAAAATACATTTTGGACGAATTTTATTATTTTTTCAAATTTATGACGAAAAATTAACTAAAAAAACACTTCATTAAAATTTTACAATTTTACAATCATCTGCACAGTGAAAAAATTAAACATTACGCAAATTCTCGATAATCAAACATGTAATGTAGGTACCGAAATCGCGAATTTCGAATTTTAAAAACGCCATAATAGTCAGGTCTCAATCGTACATCCACGCGCTATTCCTGTTAAAATTGATTTTATGATTGATTCTTGTTCTGGACACTAAAACAAAGAAATTAAGCCCATAAGCCCTTTTCATCCCCTCCTCCTTTCCCCAGGGTCCACCCCCAACATTTCAAACGTGTGTATCGCTTTATCTATGGGTCGTAATGAAAAAAATTTTCAAACAAAAGTTGTTCCTTAGCACCTAATGTACAGTTTCATTTCTCATCAAAATCCATTTTGGAGCAACTCCTGCCCTCCAAATTTGGAAACAAAACATGTTTTAGAGAAAACCTTAAAATCACGTTTTCTTCATTTTAAACGAATAGTTTGGGAGATATGACGAAATTTGTGATCACAAAAAGTATTCAGAATTGAATTTCCTTTCCAATGAGCTCTATCACGACCATTTTCACCAACTTTTCCCGACATAGTGGACCTCTTCCCCTTCCTCTTTTTCACAAAAGTTGGACCCATGAATAAAATTTGCTTACAAAATGAATTCCGATAATGAATGAAATTATGCATTAGATATCGAAGAACAAAAATCGTTCAATTTTTTTTTCGTGGGTCCAACTTTTGAGATAAGGGGAGGGGGGGAGATCCACCCTGTCAGGAAAAGTTGGTAAAAATGGTCGTGATAAAGCTCATTGGAAAGGAAATTGAATTTTGAATGCTTTTTGTATTTACAAATTTTGGCGTATCTGTGAAACTTTCGCCTGAAATGAAGAAAACGTGATTTTGAAGTCTTCTGAAAACTGGTTTTATTTTCAAATTTGGAGGGCAGGAGTTGCTCCAAAATGGATTTTGATGAGAAATGAAAATGTACATTAGGTGCTGAGGAACAACTTTTGTTTGAAAATTTTTTCATTTCGACCCATAGATAAGGCAATACACGCGTTTGAAATGGGGGGGTGGACCCTGGGGAAAGGGAGAGGAGGAAAAAAGGGCATACGGGCTTAATTTCTTTGTTTCAGTGTCCAGAACAAGAATCAATCATAAAATCAATTTTAACAGGAATTTCGCGCGGAAGCCTTTTTTTGTACGATTGAGACCTGACTAATAACTCTTCGTGGAAAACATATTGGAAGATGGGAGGGGGCTCATTGGATAGAGAAAACTTCAGAGGATACGAATCGCTTGTCGCATCAAAAAGGACATATGCTGAGTTATTCCCCTTTTTGTTGTGACACATTCAAATATAAAACTTTACCACTCCTTAAACAACTTATCCATTCCATACCATTTACAAACGCAGCACATTGTCATGAACATAAAAATTACAACCATGGTTGAAATTATCAACCATAGGTAAATACATCCACATATTTAAATGTAGAAATTACACCGGACCCCATGGGGATCTCGCTCGGTCATTTCTATTTTTACATAACACAGGCTTTTAAAATTCTGCATTCGGATCGCAGCTGGTGGAAATTGCCCACCCTTCCTGGGAAAAGTTTCGCAACGGTGCAGCGTGTTTTAAAAGTATCGCTACACTTTGATGATATATGAACGAATGACTTAGTCGTAGGTGTTTAGAATTTCCATAATATTTTGCATCGCTGGCTGGGTGCTCCCAGTCGCATGCATGTTTCAGTTATTCGTACAGTAAAACGGCAACAACAATAATAACTACGAACGCACCTGTGCACTGACCTAGAAACGCATGTTGTCTTCCCTTACCCTCCTGATTTTAAAATTTATTGGTTAAAGAAAGGTCGACGTACTGCTGTAAACAGCGTACCTAGAGCTAGAGAAATAAACCGGCGATAAAATCTGTTTTTGCTTCGACGTCACTTCACAGTCACCTGAGAGATTGGTTTGCGTCATCGGCATCTGTAAACTTTTATAAGAAAATTTTCCAGCCAACTCCATCCCCTCGTGGTATTGGAAAATGTTTCAATTTACATATACAAAAGTCTCGCTGCGTGGGTAAATTGACGTGCAGGTAGGTGTACGAAAAGACGACATATTCCGCAGATAAAATATAATTCAAATATGGTTTCCGATATTGAGATGAGAATGAGCTCGAACGTTGAATTACCATTTTTCGAGAAATGAAATTTCGATATTTCCAGTACAGATGGTTCGTTCGAAGAATATAAAAATCTCAGCTCCGCAACATGTGCTTTTTCTTTCACAACCGTTTAAAATATCAATCTTCGCATCTTTATGGAAAATTTAGCCACATTTGGTTGATTAATTTACCCTCATCTATCACCCAGCCCATAATCACCTTGAAAATTTACACCGAACTATAAATGGCATCTGCTACGTAATCATCCAATCATCCTATTACGCCAGTCAAAAACATGTCCAAGGTGTATTTTGCCATACGAAATTTTACTCCTGCAGCAGTCACCTTTATAGACGAGTTTTGAAAGGGAAAAAAAAGGAGAAAAAAAGGCGTAATCCGAAACGTCCTTTTAACGTGGTGAAAAAACATGTCGCCGAGATCGAGTAAATTATTAAACAGCCGTCAGGTCGTTCGACTTGTCGAAATGAAAAAGAAAAGCCTATTATTGACGTATTCGACTTGATGTAGACTTTTGCGAGAAAAAGTGTATAGAAAAATTACCCACGCTTGGTGTACGATGACTTTGAATAGATGAAAATTTTTAACCTTCGACGTGGAAAACGTGTGTGTCGTATCAGCCCTTCGACGAAGCTTGCATTCATCACGATACGAACGACGTGTGGAGCGAGGGGAAGTATTATGGGTTTGGTGTATCGTTACACGTTGAAGTTCGCGATATTGGCCTCGTTTGAGGAAAAATTCAACGTCGTAGGTTTTTCTGCCATTCAAATTTGGAGGAAAAAATTATCAAATTGGAGAATTTTACGAGGAATGATGTGGTTGGAAGTGTGATGCGAATGTTTCAACTGAACTGTTTTTCATTTCTCCCGTAAAGAAAAATGGAATTTTAATATTGGGCTAATGACGTAGAAATTACATTAAATGACTCGGGAAATGTTGGAAAACGTGACAAGAAGTGATTTCAAAATATTTGCCTTGGCAATTGGTTAAAATCAGGACCAGACTGAACTGCGGGAGGGGGAAACGAGCAGCTTCCCGATAATGAAAAATTTTATGTAAGTATAAGTATCTAGTCTAAAAATATTTGAAAGTGATGATTTCTTTGTGAAATTTTCGGTTTAAATTCGGAAAAATGAGAGAATCTGACTTTGAGTCAGGAAAAAACAGAGAAAAGTTTAATTTCAGTTAATAATTTTATATTTTTCTGCTCTCCTCTCTGTCCCAATAATCAAAGACAAAAATAGCAGCAAAATGACTTGAAATATCGTAAAAAAATTTCAAATTTGAAAAAAAAAAGGGAAATTATTATAAAAATATTTTTCAAGTACTTGAATTATTGAAAAGTTGACGAAACTTTCATAAAATCGTGTAAATTATCGCAAAATTATTTGAAATTGTCGAAAAAATGTATAAAATGCAAGAAATACACAGGTCGACATTTTCTAACTTTTGAAATGCTGTTTGAGGTTTGATGGGTGATTTTTATAGTATTTTTCGCGCTGATCGCGAAAAAAGCAGTGAGAAAATTCCATTACCCAAGGATTTTTCAAAATTTGAATTTTTCGTTGAACGGTTTTTTCCTTCTTTGATAACTTTTGATACTTCAAGTCAATTTTCTGAAAAAAGGAAGGGTTCTATGAAAAAAAAATGAATAGAACAAAAATTGTAGAGCGTGAAATTTCCTATATTTAGAGTCAAATTAGTTTTTTCTGAACAGACTTAGCTTTCGAGATATTTTAGCTCAAAGTTCAACTTTAAAAAAAAATTTAAAATAAAGCCTCCTAAGAAAAAACTAATCGGATTCTACAGGTAGGAAATTTGACGCTCTACAATTTATGTTCTATTCGTTTTTTTCGTAGGACCCTTTCTTTCCTCAGAAAATCGACTTTAATGGTCAAAAATTACATCAAAAAGTGTAAAACAAATTTTCAGCGAAAAATCTTCCAATATTATGAAAAATCCTGGGGTAATAGAGAAAAACTGTAATCATATTCGAACTCGGCACTAAAAAATAGATTAGAATCACCTACCAGCGAAACTTGGTAATGGAGAAATTTTAAAATCAGAGCTACATTTTAGACTAGAAACAGTGATTAAAACAAGAAAAATAAAATGAGCTGTTTTAAATTTAATGGATAATTATTATAATTACTTTTCACGCTGATCACGAGAAAAATGGTGAAAAAATTCCAGGACGTCAGGATTTTTCATAATTGGAAGATTTTTCGTTGAAAATTTGTTTTACACTTTTTGATGTAATTTTTGACCCTTAAAGTCGATTTTCTGGGGAAAGAAATGGTCCTACGAAAAAAACGAATAGAACATAAATTGTAGAGCGTCAAATTTCATACTAGCAAAGTTCAATTAGTTTTTTCTTAGGAGACTTAGTTTTTGAGATATTTTCAATTTTTTTTAAAAAGTTGAACTTTGAGCTAAAATATCTCGAATGCTAGGCCTCTTCAGAGAAAACTAATCGGACTCTACAGATTGGAAATTTGACGCTCTACAATTTATGTACTATTCATTTTTTCGTAGAACCCTTCCTTTCCTTATAAAATCGACTTGAAGTGTCAAAAATTATCAAAAAAAGTAAAAAAAAAAAACGTTAAACGAGAAATTCAGATTGTGAAAAATCCTTGAGTGGTGGAATTTTTTCACTATTTTTCTCGTGATCAGCGCAAAAAATATTATGAAAATCATCCATCAAACCTCAAACAGCATCTTCCATGTCGACCTGCGATATTAATGGAATTCATTTCGAGTATCAAAAAGATTGAAACTAAATTATCCGACGAAGGTTAAAATTTTTGATATCATGAAAAAATTTCGAGTGGAGAAAAGAAAAGGAAATCAACAAAAAAACGTTAAAAATAGTAATTTAAGATTTATTAAATAACTTCATATTAAAACTGTTCAAAATTCTATGAAAAAATTGTTCAACTCCTCTGCAAACTTCGCAAAAATGATTAAAACTTGATAAAGCAGAGATGAAAGTCGTTTTAAAAAAATATTTGCTTAATAATTATAAAAATTTTATTGCTTCAAATATCCGGAAAAATTTTACAAGTGAAATGAACATTTCAGTAAAATACTAGAAAAATTATTAAAATTCATTGAAAACAGTGTAAAAATCACAAAAGTTACTCAAAATGTCATAAAAATTGAAAAAAAAAAGTTCAATTTTCATGAAAATTGGCTTAAGATGACGTCAGAAATACACTTTTTTCATTATTCAAACAATTTTGGCCACACTTGGAGCAATTTTGTCTCAAATTAAAAATTCAATGTGAGTATTTTGAACATATTTTTAAGCAATTCCAACAGTTTCAACGATTCAACGACTTTTATGACATATTCAAACGTTGTTGTGTTCCTTCAAAGAATTTTAAATATAATTCAACAAATTTTAGCCCATTTTGAATTATTTTTTAGCGATTTCATAAATTTTGCATGATTATTTATATAATCATTCACAAATTTTGTGATACTTTAGATATGATTTTCAGCCAAATTTTAGGACATCCTGCAGAATTTTTTTTAATGTTTTCAAAAAAATCCCAAAACAATTTTTACGAAAATTCAGACTTTTTTGCATATTTTTCTCCCTTTTTAGAAAATATTTTTTTGATTTTACTCATCTTTTTGGACGATTCTTACATTAAATTATCGACATATCAATCAGCCTGTGTCTGTTTAAAATCATACTTAGGTATTTACCTACGTTGATTAGATATTTTTTCGGGGCTTATAAAATTATTGTTTAGGTAATTTTGTAGGCATTTAAACGACGAATGGCGAAAAATTCTCATTTTTTTTCAATAAATACCAAAATTTATTACTGGATTAGTTTACTTTCTTTTAGTATTTTCATAAGTTTTTATGATCATTAGAATAATTTCAAAGAAAACTTTTCACAATTAAAATTTACCAAATTACTGGTCATAAATTTACCTACAGAAAAAAGTTGATACCCACAAAATTATTTACTAAACATCTGTGAAATTTAAAAAAAAAAAAAATAGACAAACAAAGAAGAAAATTTTATAACTCTGCGAATTTATTATGATTTTTATTATGATTCTACTAAAGAACTCATGAAATACCATATCTAACAGAAGAATTTTGTAGAAAAGTCAGCTCTTTTCCTTTTTGCAAACTGACCCTACAATAGGGAAGTACATTTTTTAGGTACATCATGTTCAACAAGGGATAGGGACCAACCTCCACCATGCAATTTTCAGCCTTCCGCCAATTAGATATTTTAAGGTTAAAACTAAATTCAACCGGGTTAATTATACGAATACCTCCGAAAACCTCGCCGCTAGCACCATTATCAATTCGCAAATCAACAATAAACACGTCTTCGACGAGAATAAAAATTGACGAATGAATCGATCGTCGAAAACACGATACACGAAACCCACCTGTTGGGTATCTAAAAAAAAAAAAACACTCAATATTTTCGGCAGTCGAATTTCTGCGAAACTTCGTCATCGAAATTTAATACGTCGAACGGGATCTAGAGCAAGGCTTTCAATACGCTTATTGCTTTGCACGCAGTATTGATATTTTTATAAACTTAGAGAGATGTAGAGATTAATTGTACGTATTTCCAAACACAAGGTTAATTTTACAACGTGATGTAAACAATGTCGCTTTATCGACTAACCACTATACGTTGTACCTGGTGCGGTTACAATTTCCGCATATATCAATTATCGCCTCGTATTGTGACATGGTTTGAGGAAACAAACATCAAAGTGCAAAACCGAATTTTCGAGAAAAATGTTTTTGAAGAAAGAACTTGTTTTGGAGTATTCTGACGATTTACCTATTTCTATAGTAATTTTATGGAAAATCTGATAACGAAACCGAAAAAATTGGACTATAGTGCTCCAACGTGTCCCAAAAATGGTCCGAAACAAAACATAAAATGTTGATGAAAAAATCATTGGTTATTTTCACCTAAAGGAACGGATCATTTGAAAAAGTTGATTTGAAGATCAAAACACTTTTCCAAATCAGTCCCGAAAAAGGTATTCACTCAGAAA
Source organism: Pseudococcus viburni (assembly GCA_033439095.1). Classification (NCBI taxonomy): domain Eukaryota; kingdom Metazoa; phylum Arthropoda; class Insecta; order Hemiptera; family Pseudococcidae; genus Pseudococcus; species Pseudococcus viburni. Next base: position 1,059,453 of record JAVBJF010000018.1, read on the forward strand.
AATTTGATGAAAAATTCGTTTGTTGTTTCCTTCTCGACTTCTAATTTTTCCAAAGGAATTTTCTGTCAAAAAAAATCAACTAGAAGTTATGAATTTCGGAAAATTGTGCATCAATCGATAGAATAGGTAGGTCACCAATTTGAGTGATCCGAAATTATAGGTGCTGAAGTTCATATGGACCATTTTCATGAACTTGTTTCCTGCGCTGGAAAATTCCAAAATCTTCAGGAGACTTCGAAACGTCTTGAAACCGCTCCCAATCGATTCGAGAGGTCAAAAATAGGGTATACACCGAATTTCAGCTCTTTTCGTTGATTAGATCAAATTTTCATATTTTGAAGGGCGATGAGGTAGAAAATTTCCTTCACTTCCATTGGAATTGAAAATTCTTGAAAATTATGTCCCAGAATGGCCATATTTCCGAAAAAGGGTGGGGAGAGGGGGGAGGTTGAAAAAATTTTCCAGAATTTTTTCACATCAACAAACATCATTCGAGAGGATTGGGTCGAAAATCGGAGCGAGGATAAAATTTACCTTTTAATAGCCGGCTGTACCCTTTGCGAGAAATTTTTTTTGAAAAGTCACAAATTTTTTGAAAAAGTCACAAATTTTTATGAAAAATTCAAAAAATTATCTGCAGCTATATTGAGAAAAAAAACTGAAACATTTGTTCAAAGTTGTCAAAAGCTGTTCAAGTTTTGACAAAATTCGCCAATTATTTTTTGCAAAATTAGCCGGCTGTACCCTTTGCGAGAAAATTTTTTTGAGGTCACAAATTTTTTGAAAAAGTCACAAATTTTTTGAAAAAAGTCAAATTTTTTGAAAAAGTCACAAATTTTTTAAAAGTCACAAATTTTTTGAAAAACTCACAAAATTTTTTGAAAAAGTCACAAATTTTTTGAAAGTTACAAATTTTTTGAAAAAGTCACAAATTTTTATGAAAAATTCAAAAAATTATCTGCAGCTATATTGAGAAAAAAAAACTGAACATTTGTTCAAAGTTGTCAAAAGCTGTTCAAGTTTTGACAAAATTCGCCAATTATTTTTTGCAAAATTTCTTCAAATTTAAAAAAATTAACAATTCATAAGTTGATAGAAAAATCAACCAGTCCAATCATTGATTTGAACAACCATTTCGATTTTTCACCAATTTTAGTTTGACGCAGCAGTACAGAAAAACAGCAATCACAGACCACTTGAAACTCATAAATTTTTCTAGAATTAACACAGATATTTCTACCACCAAAAAAATACGAGTTCGCTTTCAGTTTATATGATCAATTCGATTATTCATACATTTTTTTTCGATCTGCTAGTACAAAAAATAAAAATCACCGCGGTTATTCTCACATCTAACTCGTAAATTTTTCTACAATTAACATCAGCTGTTGTTTCTAACCCAAAAAATACGAAGAACTTTCAGGTCAAATCACACATTATTCATCTATTATGAGTTGCAATTTCAATTTCAAGCATATATCGTGTTAATTGCTCAAAAACAAACATGATAAATTTTCAAAATTGCGAAAATTTTGCTATAGTATAGGTAAATGTATGATTTTATATCCAGCATTAAAATTTGTGAATTGCATTTTTTGTCAAAAACTACTTCCCCAGTCCGTCATCATGAATTTTTACAAAATTTTTGTGGTTATATTCGCCATTTTTGCGACCAATATTGATGTGATTTTGATGAGACTACCAGTAGACAATGGTGCCCCTGGGTCGCCGTGTACGGATACCGATCATTGCGTGGTTGGTACCTGTGTAAAAGATAAAACCGGTCCAGGATCTCATTGTTCATGAAGTTATATGAAGAAGATATGTAATCACATCAATGAATTTACCCAGTTTTCAATTTTGTAAACTTTTTTCTGTAAGTACAATATTTTCATAATTTTTTTCCGAAATAATTTTCTTTTTTGTTTTAATTACACATTAAAACAATTGAAAATATGTCTAAAAAAATTACCTACCTAAGTAAATAGTTATCTGTGTTTTTTTCCCTCCCCGGTGCTCTTCCCTTGTGTATTTATACATTATATGTAATATATTTCGAATACAATACTCATTTCCAACTGATTTTTGTTCCATTTCAATGGGGTATCGGTGGGTACTCGAAGGAAAATTTATTTTCAATGAAAAATTTCGACAAGTTTTCATTTTACATTCTTTCTAGCTCGAGTTTGATACATCAATTTTTCACAATGAAAAAAAAAATTAAAGTCTGAACAAGGTGTCTGGTGATCATGAATACTATGAAAGTCGGTCCAGAAATTTGATAAAAAGTCAAGAAATTTGTGGGGAAAAGTCATAAAAGTCATGAATAAGTCACAAATTTTTTCCGAAAATTCTAAGAATTATCAATCAATCACTTAGAGAAAAAATGACTTTCATTCAATCAAAATACAAAATTTAAAAAAAGTATAGGATCATCGTTATTTCAAACAAAAATTTCAGCCCCCCTCGACCTGAGGAGGTTGAGACATCCCTTCTCAAAGTTGAACTTTTTCACTAATGAGAAATTTTTCGAGTCCGGGAGGTCATCGACAAACTGCATGGAAGGGTGAGAGGGGAGGTCCAAAGGAGAGTTCAACCCTACACTTTTTGAAATTGAGCAATCGGTCTTTTTTTGGTGTCGTATCTATATGATTGAATCCTGTCAAAAATGTCATTACTTTCAAAATCCTAGAGGGAGGAGCAACAAATTGACAAAAAATCGACATACATATAGAAATTTGGGTTTTCGAAAACGCTGATTTCATGTACTCGTACGTTACCTATCGATTTCGCAATCAAAGTTTAGGGGTAAAAAAAAGTGAGCCTATTTAGGGAGAGAAGTAACGTTTTGACAAAATATTTTATCAACATGGCACATACAATTACTCACAATCACAATATCTACAGATTGACTAAATTCAATGTTTTTTTTCCTGTCAAAAATCTGAAAGTGAATAAAAATATAGGTCCACCCCTGCTCACCCCTTGACTTTAATTGTAAAATGAACTCTCCTTTGAACCTCCCCTTCCCTTCCTATGGAGTTTGGCGATGACCACCTGGGTTCGAAATTTCTTATCAGTGTCCGTGACCACCACACCAAATTTCACCCCTCTGCCATCATTTTTGCGGGTTATCTTCAGAAAAATGCAATCTGCTACTGAACTACTAGTGCTCTATACTCACTTGAAATTACAAAAATCACGAAAAAGAAATGAAGTGAAGTGAAAATCGGACAAGTGGTGCACATACAAATACGTATTTTGGGAAATAATTAAAGAAAAAATTTTCGACCAAAAATGATCCCATTTTATGAGTGAAAAACATTGTAGAAAAATGGTTTTTTGCATTTTTCAAAGTGTTTCACGACCTGAAAAAATCTAAAAAAATTCTGAAAGGTGTGAAATTCATTGAAAAATTTAATTTGAAAAATAAAATTTCAGTCAGTACCTAATTACTGTACTACCCAGTGCGATTTGAAATTTTCAAAACCAAATTTAATGTCATCATAGTGGTCGAAAAAATCTGAAAAAATTTCAGGGTACTCCCCTCTAGTACCTTTTCCTACGTGCTGAGTTTGGAAAAAAAATGGCTGAAAATTCGGAGCCACCAGAAAATTTCGGAATTTTCCAGCTATTTCACACTTGAGCATTGTAAAGAAAAGGGAATGTAGCAAACATTTTCCAAAAACTTAGGGATTTAATTTTTGAAGGCTGATTTAAAGCAGGAACTAGAGGGGAGTTTCCTGAAATTTTTTCAGATTTTTCCGACCACTATGATGACATTAAATTTGGCTTTGAAAATTTCAAATCGCACTGGGAAGTACATACAATATTGATACTGACTGAAATTTTATTTTTCAAATTAAATTTCTTAATGAATTTCACACCTCTCAAAATTTTTTTAGATTTTTTAGGTGGTGAAACGCTATGAAAAATGCAAAAAAACATTTTTCTACAATGTTTTTCACTCATAAAATGGTGATTTTTAGTCGAAATTTTTTTTCTTTAGTTACCTATACCCCAAAATACGTATTTGTATGAATACCACTTGTCCGATTTTCACTTCATTTCATTTCTTTTTCGTGATTTTTGTAATTTCAAGTGAGTGTATAGAGCACTAGTGATATAGGGTATATAGATATACCAAAGTTCAGCTTTTTTCGTTGATTAGATCAAATTTTCATATTTTGCAGGGCGATAAGGTAGAAAATTTCCTTCACTTCCAGTGGAGTTGAAAATAATTTTTCCAGAATTTTTTTCACATCAAAGAACATTATCCGAGAGGATGGGATCAAAAATCGGAGCGAGGACCAAATTTGAGAATTTTTTTTTTGAAAAAGTCACCAATTTTTATGAAAAATTAAAAAAATTATCTGCAGCTATATTGAAAAAAAAACTGAACATTTGTTCGAAGTTATCAAAAGCTGTTCAAGTTTTGACAAAATTCACCAATTTTTAGCAAAATTTCTTCAAATTTGAAAAAATTAACAACTCATAGGTTGATAAAAAATCAACCAGTCCAATCATCGATTCGAACAAGCATTTCGATTTTTCACTTATTTTAGCTTGACGCAGCAGTACAGGAAAACAGCAATCACAGACCACTTGAAACTCATAAATTTTTCTAGAATCAACACAGATATTTCTACCACAAAAAAAATGCAAGTTCGCTTTCCGTTTATATGACCAATTCGATTATTCATAAATTTTTTTTCGATCTACTAGTACAAAAAATAAAAATCACAGCTGTTATTCTCACATCTAACTCGTAAATTTTTTTACAATTAACATCAGCTGTTGTTTTTAACCCCAAAAATACGAACACCCTTCAGGTCAAATCACACATTATTCATCTATTACGAGTTGCAACTTCAATTTCAGGCATTATATCATGTTAATCGCTCAAAAACAAACATGATCAATTTTCAAAATTGCGAACATTTTGCTATATAGGTAAATGTATGATTTTATATCCAGCATTAAAATTTGTGAATTGCATTTTTTTTTGTCAAAAATCTACTTTGCCAGTCCGTCATTATGAATTTTTACAAAATTTTTGTGGTTATATTCGCCATTTTTGCGGCCAATATTGATGTGATTTTGATGAAATCACCAGTAAGAAGTGGTTCCATTGGGGCGCCGTGTAAGGATACCGATCATTGCATTGTTGGCACCTGTGTAAAAGATAAAACCGGTCCAGGATCTCATTGTGCATGAGGTTAAATGGAGAAAATATGTAATCACATCAATGAATTCACCCAGTTTTCAATTTTGCAAACTTTTTTCTGTGTAAGTACAATATTTTCATAATTTTTTCCGAAATAATTTTCTTTTTTGTTTTAATCACACCTTAAAACAATTGAAAATATGTCTAAAAAAAATAAACTACGTCATCTAAGTAAAATAATTATCTGTGTTTTTTCCCCTCTTCCCCATTCTCTTCACTTGTGTATTTATACATTGTATGTATATTATTTCAAATACAATACTAATTTCCAACTGATTTTTGTTCCATTTTAATGGGGTATCGAAGGGTTCTTGAAGAAAAATTTATTTTTAATGAAAAATTGACCATTTTATGAGTGAAAACCATTGCAGAAAAATTGGGTTTCATATTTTTCAAAGAGTTCCACCACCTGAAAAATCTAAAAAAATTCTGAGAGGTGTGAAATACATTGAGAAATTTATTTTAAAAAAAATTTCAGTCAGCACCAAAATTGTACTTCCCAGTGCGATTTAAAATTTTCAAAGTCAAATTTAAGGTCATCATAGTGGTCGGAAAAATCTGAAAAAATTTCAGGGTACTCCCCTTTAGTACCTCTACCTACTTGCTGAGTTTGAAAAACATTGGTTGAAAATTCATTGAGATAGAATTTTTAGCTTGGAAATTACGTTTGGGGCTCAGCCCCCCAGGGGTGATATGGAAATTCGCTCATGCGCTCAAAAATCACCTTCTACCAAGACAAATCGAATGACGTAAACATTTTGACAAAGTTCCACCAGAGGCCAAATAATCCCCTTACCACACCAGAGCCTTTCCAATCAACATAGAATTTAAAAAATTCATCTGAATTAAAAACGATAATTTCCAAAAAAAAAATTCCTCGGAAAATCGTTGGATGATTATTATTTATTAGAATGAAATTTATCCCAAAAACCACCCCAACCTCAAAACCCCAGAAAAAGCGTGGGATGAATTGTGAATAGGATTTTCATCGCAAAAGTCATCTTACACTTGAAAAAAGCGTGGGATCATCCCAGCCTTAAAAACTCATGAACAGCGTGAGATGATTAGTGGGATAAAAATTCATCCTAAAAATCATCCCAGCCTTAAAAAGTCGAGAAATATTGTGAGATGATTTGTAGAATGAAAATTCATCTCAGGTTTCATCCCAGTCTAGAGCTTGGAAAAAACGTCGGATGATTATAGGGATGAAAATTCATCCCAAAAATCATCCCAACCTCAAAATCTAGAAAAAGTCGTGAAATGATTGGCGTAAAACTGATTTTCTTCCAAAAATCATTCCAGCATCAAAAGCACAGAAATATCGTGGAATGAATAATGAGATGAATTCGCTTTTTAAGAAAACACCCTTGGTTGATCCAGTTCTCTAACGCCCCAAAAATAGCTCCAAACGAAAAAACATGAAAGGATATGACCGGATAATGGGTGATTTTGGCCCCAGGCGCGTTTGGGCTCCAAAACACCTCAAGTTGTGTGCATTGACGAGAAAAAATGTTTCACAAAATTTCGGACCCCTACCCCCTCCCTATCGGAGTTATGGCCATTTTATCGCCTTATTTTCAAGAATTTTCAATTTCAACCGAAATGAAGGAAATTTTTGGTTCTTTGGCACAAAGTTACATCTCGAAGAGGTGTATTTTTGATAATTTTTTCAACAATTTTGGTGCACTTCTTCACGTTTTTACGGCTATTTGAAGTTTTCAATCGTAAAAAGTACCACATAAGCGAAGAGCGACCACCCTGAAAAAATTACTTAAATATACGTTTTTTCATGTAAGGTTTCACTGTGTACTTGGTTTTGGCCATTTTTTTGAACCAAGGGTCGAAAATTGCGACAACCCGTACAAAAATGTTGTCATTTTATTAGATTTTTCAAATTTTGAGCGTTTCATGCAGAAAGAAATGACTAATGAAAAAACTAATCCCATATTCGTGTTCAGCATGTCAAAATACGCCGATAAATACCCTTTTCGCGATAGTTTGGCTCAAAGTTTCAAAATTCACTATATTTTCGGATTTTTCATGACGAAAAAAGCGAATTTCGAAACTTCAAGCGAAACTATCGCGAAAAGGTGTTTTCGGGGTATTTGACCTGCTGAACATGAATATGGGATTGGTTTTTACATTTGGAGATTTTTTTCCGGAAAATTCGCAATTCTCAATTTTGGATTTACAATAGACAATAATTAATGCCATATTCGTGTTCCAACACCCAAAATTAGTCAGAAATGGGCATTTTTCCGATTTCAATCTTATAAGTTACATTTTGTAGATATACATCCATAATTAGGTACTTAAATATTCCTCTTTGAGCTGCTAAGTACAGAAACTGTCCAAGAGGAGTGATGGTGAATTTTTTTTTCTCCGCGTATTCTCAAATTCTTTGAAATTAAATCGTGCCAAAGAGTTCAAATATTGCACGACCAGAACTCGAACAGAAATTTTTTGGAAGTTTTTCAAAGACCAAATTCAAACTTGAAAATGGCGAATTTTGGAATTTTCCGGAATAAAAATCACCAAATGAAAAAACCAATCCCATATTCGTGTTCTGCAGGTCAAAATACCCCGGTAAACACCCTTTTCGCGATAGTTTCGCTTGAAGTTTCGAAATTCACTTTTTTCGCCATGAAAAATCCGTGAAAATAGTGAATTTTGAAACTTTGAGCAAAAATATCGCGAAAAGGGTGTTTATCGAGGTATTTTGACCTGCTGAACACGAATATGGGATTAGTTTTTCCATTTAGTAATTTCTTTCTGCATGAAACGTTCAAAATTTGAAAAATCTGATAAAATGGCACATTTCTGTACAGTTTTTTACAATTTTCGACCCTTAGTTCAAAAAAATGGCTAAAACCTAGTACACAACGAAATCCTACATGAAAAAACGTATATTTAAGTAATTTTTCTAGGGTGGTCGCTCTTCACTTATGTGGTGTTTTTCACGATTGAAAACTTCAAATAGCCGAAAAAACGTGAAGAAGTGCACCAAAACTGTTGAAAAAATTATCATAAATACACCTCTTCGAGATGTAACTTTGTGCCAAAAAACCAAAAATTTTCTTCACTTCGGTTGAAATTGAAAATTCTTGAAAATAATACGATAAAATGACCATAACTCCGATAAGGAGGGGGTAGAGGTCTAAAATTTTGTGAAAAAAATTTTTTTGTCAATATACACCACTTGAGATGTTTAGAAGCCCAAACACACCTGGGACCAAATTCACGTGGTACTGAGAGCCTTTCTTGGTGCGCTTAGGGACGCAATATGGCCCTCAAATCGACTTTTTCGGATTCCTCGTGAAATTTTCTATAAAAATCAAGAAAAAATTTATTCATTTTTCGCCTCCAACGTTGGTTTCTTGAAACCATGTCACATACGATTGGTCTCCAAAGGGTACGTAATTCTGCACCGTTGCAACAATGAATCCAGTTACCGCGATCGACGACGAAAAAACCGTTCTAAATCTTTACCTCATAATGACGCACACGATTCTGATGCAGGCGCTGGCGTCGTCGACTCGAGAACTCATTTTATTACACAAGTCGAACGATATAATCACGAGAACCGGTTAACGTGCTGGTACACGAATGGTAGACGACATCAGGTACCTATGGTTCGAAGTCTTCATAGGTCAACGATATTAAAATTACATTCGGTCGTTCATAAACCGTACGATGGAGCTTTTCTCGATTGGGGTCAGTAGCGCCGGCACAAACGAGAGTACTCAGCTTGTGGTTCTATTTTTAACGAATGGCCAGGATTAAAAATGAAATTACAAGTAAAATCCTCGTGGACCGGTTCGACGTTCGATAACAATCTCGTAATACCATTTCCTATAATCAGCTTCGCTTTCATCTGCGCTTTTAAACGTACAATTAAACGAGACGTCAACTTTAAGCCATTTTCGACCATTTTTGTTCCACCGTTTGATAATTTCTTCCTTTTTTTTCTCCATCCCCCCTCAATACGAACAATTTACGATGAATTACGAACGGGCTTCCTTGCTGTGTTAATTTTCAAGACGAAAATAGCATTTCGCGAATACCATCGAGGTGAAATATTTGAAAAATTCATTCTCGCGTTATTAATCTTTTTTTTTTCTTCGTTGTAAAAATTTACATCATTGATTTTACGTCATTTACGCGGCGCGCCGTGTTTCCATTATCGGTTCTATCGCGTTTGCCTCTCCTCTTCGGCGCTGTACCTTTGCCATACTTCGATTAGAAATTTTCCGTCGAATTAAACGCGATAAATGAAACCTGTCATGGTTGATACGTAAATATACGCGACGAGATGAAAAGACACAATCGCATAGATAGACATTAGACAAAGATGTAATTTAATTTACCATTCGTCTCTTCTCTATGCCCTCTTTGCCTTTGTTTTTGATTCCACTCGTGTTCTCCGCCCTATCCTATGTCAGATTTTCTTACGCGAACTGTCGACATAGATAAGACGAATAGGAAGTTATCGGAGGAAGGATTTTAATTGTTCTGAGATTATTTTTGCATCAATAATGTATTTATGTACGTTGTAAATTTATTGTATGCGCATATCAGCGAATAAAATCGATGTTCCATTATTCTATACCTCGAAACGAGTAAATTTCAAAGCAATATAATAATTATTGAGAATGATTCAGAGGTGAGGGTTGGAGAAGCATTAGATCAGACTCAAATTGTGAATATGAGATTATGTAGATTCAAAAATCCCCTGAAATCTAATTAAGCTGTCATAACTTTCTATGGGTATGACAAAATTCAAGATTGAATCAAATTTTTCTGAGGAAAATAAAATTTAAAAAATGGGTAAAAAATTAAAATTACGAGGTACTTACTAGAAATTAATCTCTCGAGGAATTGCAGAAAAATATTTTTCACTTTATCACCCCCACAGATGATTTTCAATTATTCAAGAAAAAATTTCAACAAAACATGTACCTCACTTCGTCAAAATAATTATTCATTTCCGACTTCAAGCGAAAAATCAGTTTGGAAATAGGCACCTGCGTGGAATACTTTTCAAGAATTTCCTAAATGTTTTCAAAATGAGGAAATTTGGAGTTGATAAGAACGATTTTCGAATAAATGTTATTATTTTATCAACTCAAATTCTGGAACCAAAAAAATTGCAAAATAAATTGATCTCAAATTGCTCTGAGAATGATGAAAATTGAACTGAAACTTTGTGCTAAAAAAAAAAACAAAAAAAACTGAAACTGCAGGCATCATAGCGAAATTCCGAAGAAAAAAAGTGATTTTTAGTGACCTTTTTTGAGAAAGCAGTGACCAAAAAGTGACGAAAAATTCAATTTTTTGGAGGGGGGAGAGGACAATTTTACAGTTATTCGGGGAATTTTTTCAACTACAGGCATCATAGCGAAATTTCGGAGAAAAAAGTGACTTTTTTTAGCAGAAAGTGACCAAAAAGTGACCAAAAAGTAGCCAAAAGTAACCAAAAATTCGATTTTTCGGGGAGAATTTTTCAACTGTTAAAAAAGAAGGGTGAGAATTCAAGAAAAAATGAGGGGAGATTAAAATAAAAATGAAAAAAAAAATCTAGGTCAAGTTCTGTGTATCTGAGCTTCCAAGCCTCCATCTACTCAGAATCAGCGAAGGAAAAATAAATTGACATCAATTGATTTTAATTTTCAATTTTGCAGTTTCAGTTCCCTTTTTTGATAATTTTTTCAAAATTTGTGTTCGAGCTCAAGTTTATTTTTATAGTTCAAAGTTCAAATCTTCACAGTTTCATAAAAATGTAAAATTTTTGCAACTTGGAAGCAAAAATTGAAAAAATTGTATTTTTCGCAAATTTGCCATATTTGCCATCTTTTGTCGATCAAAAATACAATTTTGATGATTATTGGGGAGGAAGGGAAGACACTGTCCCAGCATTCGGTTTGGATCCAAAATTCCAAAATTCAATTTTCATTATTTTTCTGTCCTAAAAATTAAATTAAAAAAAAATCTCCACTTTTTCAAATTCTCTCAGTTAATTCTAATCCTCTCGACTAGAAGGGTCAAAAGTAAAAAATATTTATCAAAATATAATTTTTCGTATTTTTTTTACCCAAAATTTCAAAGTAATAAATTTTTCAAGTCGATTCTAATTTTCTCGACTATAAATGCAATTTCGATGATTATTGAAGAAAAATGGACGAGATGTTGCTCCTACAAGTCCTACATTCAATCTCGCCTTACAATCGAGGTTGACATTATTGAGAAGTCGAAAATTTCTGACCAGAATAGAATTTTTTCAATCTTCTGACTTCCAATTTCGAAATAGAATTTTTACTTTTTTTTGGGCTGAAAAACGAAAATTTCCAAAAAAAAAGATCGTCACTTCCGCAAATTTTCTAATTTTTGGTCCTAATTTTCTCAACTAAAAATGATTATTGAGGAGGAAGGGGAGAGTCTATTCCTGCATTCGATTTGGCCTTGTAAATGAAAGTTAAACAGGAGTAATTTTTTTCAAAAATCAAATTTAAGAATATACCTACTGAATCAGTTTTCAGTTTATCAGGTTTTTCATCGCCGCTCAATATTTTTTGCATTGAAGGTATTCGGGCATTTTAGATTAGTAGGTGTATTGTCTATCGGTAAAATTGAAAGAACAGTGATGCCTTTGAGCTAAAAAATACCCACGAGTAAATTTACACGGAAAATGCATCAGCTACGAGAATGAAAAATGTACAAACGACTGAATCTTTCCTGTTTGACTGATACGAGTTTTCAATTATCATGGAATTCTATTTTTTTCCAAGTTCATAAATTTTTCAATTCTAAATAAAGTGTTTTCTCTTTTCTCAGAATTTTTTCATCCCCTATAAAGTATTTATATTATTATTCTCGTGATATTTTTCAACACTAAAAAATTTCTGATGAAATTTTTTCTCAACTCGCAATTCCTTCCCCAAAATCTTTTCTCAATTCTCAGGTTTAAAATTTTCTCAACTCTTGGTGCGTATTTCTTCCAAAGATACATATTTTTCGACTCAAAAAATTTTTCTCCATAATATATTTTTCAACACTAAATTTTTTCTATTCTTAAAATTCGTCTTCAAAATTTTAATTTTTCAACTCTAATAAAAAAATTTTTCTACTAAAAAATTCTTCCTCAATTTTTTCCAGCTCCAAGGTTTTATTTTCAAAATGTTTTCATTTACTAACATTTTTCAGCTCAAAATTTTTCCATTTACTGAAATTTTTTCTCAACTGACAACTCTAAAATTTCACTCTTTAATCTTAAAATTTTTAAAATCTTGAAATTTTCTTTAAAATTTTTCATCACAAGTTTCTCAAAATCTCTTACAGCCTAAATTTTTTCAACATTTTTTCATTCTAAAAATTTTAGAATTGGAAAATGTTTTGAGAAAAAATTTTGGAGCAGAAAAAAAAACAAAATATCACAGTTGATGAAAAATGAAATGAGAAGTCATTTCAGTGCTGAGAAGAATTCTTAATAGAATTAAAGTTGGATTCCGAAAAAATTTAGAGAAAAAACTTAAAGAATTGAAAACAATTTTGAGATAAAATTTTACAACAAAGTAAGAATACTTATACCCATAAGAAAAAATTTCGGGGTTGAAAAAAAAATCGAGAAAAATTTTTAAATAGAGTTGAAAAAAAAGTTTCATTGAAATTGAAAAAAATACAAAAGTTGGAAATATTTTAAGGAAAATTTTAGACCAAAGAAAAAATTTCAAGAAAATTTTAGACCCAAGAAAAAATTTCAAGAAGGAATCGAAAACTAATTCATTGGAGTTGAAAAATATATTGAGAAAAAACTGAAATACTGGAGTTGAAAAAAACTCTGGGAAAAGAATAAAACTTTTATTAGAGTTAAAAATTTTTGCATATAAGTAATGTAAACTTGAAAAAAAGTTGAGTTGCGCGGTAATTGAAGACTTGCATGTGTCAAACAGGAGAATTCAGTCGTTCGCGCCATTTTTTATTTCCGTGCCTGATGCATACTCCACGTCAATCCAATTGTGGGTAAAAAACTCCACTCCCTCATTTATAAATCAGTGACAATTATCAAAAATCACTGGAAAACTGTCAGAATTGCAGCACAATAATAAATCAGTGAAAAAAATCATTGAAATTTGCTGAAAAATCAGCGAAATTCTTTGAAAAATCAGCGAAAATTCGGTGAAAATCAAAAAATTGCGCTGATTTTCCGTGTGCTGCAATTCTGACTATTTATCAGTGACTTCTCACTGATTCAAAATGAAGGAACAGATCAGACGTTGGTAGGGAAATGAGGTTTGTGCTTTGTTTACGATGATTCCCAGCTGAATTCAAAATTTGAACGAGCTGAGTCCTACTTGAAGTCAGAGAACTTCAAAAATTCAAAATTTTCACAATTCGCCAACTTAAAATGGCACTAGATTCCTCCAATTTTGAAGCTAGAAAAAAAATCACCAAAAAAGTGAAACCGAAACTAAAAAGTTGAAAGAATTGAGAAACGAAACTGAAATTATTTCGATTTTCGTCAGTGCTTTTGGGTAATATGAATAGGTATCGAATTAATTTTTACAAACAATTTTTTTAGAATTTTTAGGAAATGCCAGTCAAAAGTCATAAAAATCACGATTCGATCGATCCAAAATCGTGATCGAAGTAGTAAAATTATTATTTCGTAACGTGCAGATAGTTTCATTTTAATCGAAAGTTGAGATTTTTCAAACAAATAGATATTCCATAAAAAAATCAAAAATTGAAAAATTTTCCATTTTAGAACCAATAAAAATTTTTCGGTACCTTACCACATTTCAAAAAAAAAACCCCTCTCGATCTAGGAGCTGAAATTACCAGAGATTGATAATCGGGACATAATGTCCCTTGCTATGCAGTTCTCATATTATTTCAATATTAATCATAAAATCAGTTCCTAAACCACTTCGGGACAATTTCCCAGCATTCTAAAGATCTTTAAAGATAAGCTAGTTTGGTCACAAGGCCAAAATCTTCATCATTCTCATTTTCGAGATGAAAACCAACTCGTGCCTCAAAACAACACGATTCGAAGCGAAAATTTCACCCTAAACCGTTGAAAAATCTACTCTACCTGGATAAAATCTACAAATTACGATAAGTGCTACTTACATCGACGCAATACGAGCACTCGCAATGCTGCAACGTCCACGAATCTTTCAAAGGAACTTCGTTTAAGCACACCTTACACAGCACACTGGGGCTGACGACCGGTACGAAATCGTGAGCCGAATTAAGGGAATATCTGGACGAGGAGGCCATAGACAGCAGGCTGCTGCACCTCGAACACATCCTCGATACGGGGAACACATCCTGCGAATTAGGGGCAACCCTTAGCCTATTAACCGGACGCAAAGGTTCGACTTGGAGCGTCCCGTGGACATTGGTATTCTTGCTAATACACCCGCTCAGGGTCAGGACGGTATTACACTTGCGTAGTTTCTTGTTCAGCAAGCATACATCGACTAGGTTATCCGAGCTGGCGTTTTTTCTCGTCTGCACGCTGTTCAGGCTAATATTACGCCTTAGCGTGGCCGCTAGCGGAGATCCGATGGTCCGAACGTCGAATCTGGACGTCGAATAGTTATTCGTAACGCAGGACGAATTCCTTCGGCAATTCAGATTCGAAGATCTGCTGGCGGATAGTTTATTGGTGGTCATTGTAACGAGGGATTTCAAACTGGGCAGCAATAAATCGATCTTGCTTCTGCTCCATTTGCCCAGTTTGCTGGCACCGTTGGTCGCGGTGGCTGCGGCCGGCGACTCGCAGGCCGACTTGGCCGCCGAAGCGCAAGCGGTGGGAGTAGAAAGTGCATCGTCGTTAGGCACCGATACCGATCGTTCTAACAGAACAACTCTCTCTTCGCCGTCCAAGCCAATTTCACCGATAGCCGCGTCTTCGTCCTCGGGCACGCTGGTAAAAGTTCTCCTTCTTCTCCATACCGTGTAGTTGGCTTCTTTGTCGCCAGCCCCGCAAGATCCGTTGAATGGGGCTTTTTCCGAAACCGAGCAAGGTTCGCCGTACCAGGACTTGGACAACGAGGATCTGCGGGCTTTGTGGACGGCCGCTGGAATGGATCCGTTGCCATTGGATGTTGTGCCCAGGTTGGAGGAATCTTTGAGGGCAGATTTATCCCGCAGATCGGTGGCGCTTCCGAATAGTCTGGCGGCTCGTGATTGATTGGTGGCCAGGGAGGTATCCGCCAGCGTCGCTGATTCACGACTGCCGATGGCACTAGGGGCGCTAGGGGCAACAGGGGCACTACCGACACTGACACCCGCGCACAACACACCGGAGATCGAGTCGGCGGCTAAGGTGGCGCCCGATCCGGACGATGCGGCCACCTTAGACGGACCGCCGCCGTTTTCCGCCGCCGCCGCTGGCACATTCGCCGAAGCCGAAGTCGCCGTCGTCGGTTTGGTCAATAAGGCCTGAGCCGAAGCCGAGCATTTATCGTCGTCCACGCAATGCTCGTAGATCTCCACCACGTTACTGAGGCTCGGCCGGCGTCTACGTTTGAACAAGTAGCTTTTCTTATGATACAGGGGCCATTTCTCGAAGGCGATGTCTCCCCGACGCGACAACGACGACGGTACCACCGCCGCCGCGCTCAGAGCGGTCAGCAGCAACCGGCGGCCGTATTCTTGGTCGCTGGGCTGGTAATCGTCTTCGTAATCGTCTTCGGGCGGATCGCAGCACAGATCGTCTTGTTCGCGATGGTACCGGAACGCGGATCGCGACACGACCACTTTCGAACTATCTCCGATTCTCGTCCTAATCGCACTACCACGTCTAACCAGATCGTTTTCGTTACTGGCGCGGTCGAGGCGCCCGAGCCCGTGATCGTCGTCGCCTACCACTTCGTTATCGTCGATGATATTCACGATGCCACTGTCGTCGCTACCGCCGCCCGAACTGCCTCCCACCGCTGCGCCGTTGAAAACCATACCGAATCTACACGACGTCGGTTGACGTTGTTGCTGAGGCTGCCTGCCACCGAACCAGGTATTCTCCGCCGACGTCGCGCTGATCGCCATTCTGGTATCTTTACCGTTCTTGTTGGACGCCGCGAAAGGAACGTGCCGCATGCCTCCACCGCCGGTCCGGCGTCGTAAGCTGGTCAGACGTCGATGCCGAAGGCGATGATTTCCTTCTCGGAGCTCTGCTCGACTTCAAGGTGGTGGTCGTGGCTGGGATTGGCGATGTCGAAGAATTCAGCTTGATTGTCGTAATTTTCGTCCGGATAATTCGACCGTCGGTCCTCGTCGTTATGGTAGCGTTTCCAAGTTTTAATCTCAAGTCGTCGTTTTTACGTGCAAATAAAATCATGGTGCAGTCGAAGACGACAGATTTTCAAGTCATCGATTACCGCACCACGACTAGAAGATCGTCTCACAGCCTCATTTTCATCTCTAGAGATGGTCCGGCGTGAATTTTATCGACGATAGAGGGGGATGAGATTGGATCTCTAGAGTTTTGAACTATTTTCAGAATTGACGTTGAGGTCTCGTTGGACGATTCTTCTCATAAATCAACATCTGCAACAAAATGATGAAAAAAATTGTTAAAATCGTGAAAAGTGATGATATTAGGGTTGAAAAATTATCAATACAAAGACGTAATAAGAGAGTCGAAACTTGGGCAAAAATCTGGAGGGGCAAAAATGAGAAAGGGTATAGCCAGTTAAATACTCTCTCATTTATAAATCAGTGAAAATGATCGAAAATCACTGGAAAACAGTTAGAATTCCTTGACGAGGAAGGAGAAAAAACGTATATTTGGGGCAGTAGAATAAACTGCTACTCACAAAGTATTAATATAGTTGGAATTGCAGCACAGTAATAAATCAAAGTGAAAAAATTGTTGGAAAATCAGTGAAAATCCGCTGGGAAATCAGTGAAAATCAATTGGGAAATCAGTGAAAATCCACTGGGAAATCAGTGAAAAGATATTGAAAAATCAGTGAAAATCTACTTGAAAATCGGTGAAAATCCACTGGGAAACTAGTGAAAATCCACTGGAAAATCAGTGAAAATCCACTAAAAATCAGTGAAAATAGATTGGAAAATCAGTGAAAAACAATTGGAAAATCAGTGAAAATCTTTTGGAAAATCAGTGAAAATCTTTTGGAAAATCAGTGAAAATCTATTGGGAAATCAGTGAAAATCCACCGGGAAATTAGTAAAAATCTATTGTAAAATCAGTGAAAATCCACTGGGAAATCAGTGAAAATCCGCTGAGAAATCAGTGAAAATCCATTGGAAAAACAGTGAAAATCAACTTAAAAATCAGTGACATCCACCGGAAAATCAATGAAAATCTTTTAGAAACTCAGTGAAAATTCACTGGGAATCAGCGAAAATCTACTGGGAAATCAGTGAAATTTCACTGGGAAATCAATGTAAATCCATTGGAAAATCAGTGAAAAACTATTGAAAAATCAGTGAAAATCTACTTGAAAATCAGTGAAAATCCACTGGGAAATCATTGAAACTCCACTGGGAAATCAGTGAAAATCCATTGAAAAATCAGTGAAAATAGATTGGAAAATCAGTGAAAAGCTATTGGAAAATCAGTGTAAATCGACTTGAAAATCAGTGAACTTCATCATAAAATCAGAGAAAATCTTTTGGAAAATCAGTGAAAATCGATTGGGAAATCTACTGGAAAATCAGTGAATTCCACTGGAAAATCAGTTTAATCCATTAAATTTGCTGAAAAATCAGTGAAAATCCGCTGAAAATCAAAGAATCTCGTTTATTTTTCCTGTGCCGCAATCCTGACTCTCATTTCGAATCAGTGATAAATCACTGATAAACAGTCAGAATTGCAGCACAAGCAAAATCAGTGAAATGAACTGATTTTCAGCGATTTTTCACTGATTATTCAAAGAATTTCGCCGATTTTTCAGTAAATTTCATAAATATCGCTGAATTTTCAGTGAATTTTCACTGATTACCAGTGATTTTCTTTCACTGATTTGTTTTCAGTGAAAAAAATTTCACAGATTTATTACTGTGCTGCTGTTTCGACTGCTTTTCAGTGATTTTTGATAAATTTCACTGATTCAGAAATGAAAAAGTATTTATCGGTGACTTCACTGATTTAAAATTTGAGAGTAGGGTGATCCTACCTCAAAAGGGTCATCTACTTTGGCAAATAATTTTGATAACAATTTTGAACTCCTAGCTCAAGTGTTTTGGAGGGAGGGGCCAATTTCGCCATAACAGATAAAAAATTTCATGTTTTTTAAAAAGAACTTCTAGATGGTTAAAGGAACCCTAGAGATTTTTTCAAAATTTAATTTCACTGATCTTTCAGCGAAGTTCAGGGACTTTACCTACTGACTTTCCAGTGAATTTTCACTGATTTTTCAGCAATTTTTTTTACTGATTTATTACTGAGCTCCAATTCTGACTGTTTTCCAGTGATTTTCCATGATTTTCATTAATATAGATTCATACAATTATTTTAAGAACGAATTATGTTCATTCATCGAACCGGAGCGAGAGTGAAAATTTTTTGAAGAAAAAGTTTTCTGAAAGCAGTAGAAATTTCTTCATTTTTATCAACATTTCAGTCCTGGAAAAAAATACGAAGCTTTCATCTCACATCTATTTTCTTTGCTTTAAGCTTCATGTCCGAGCGAATTGAAGACCAAGATTGTGATTTTTAGAAACAAAAAAATTAATTTTGTAATGATTTGTTATAGTAAGTATTACATGACTTTGGAGTGAAAATTACAAAAAAATATATATTAATGAGTAGGCAAGTATTCATCTTCGTTGCTACTTTTTCTTAAAATTTTGTGCCTTTTTTAAAATTTTATGTTGAGAAGTAAAAATTCGTGATTTTTCGAGCCAGTACGAACCCTGAAGTTTTAAAAATTCGTCAGACAAATATTTTAACTTAGGCAGCTGAAATTTTTGTTGAAAAAGTTTTGGGATATGCTCTTTCAAAAAATCCACGTTCCGTCTTAATTGGAGGCGGGCAGCTCATGTGGTTCCTTTGCGAGGAATGGTGAAAAAACTGCACACCTGGGAAAACTAGGCTGAATACTGAATAGGAGGGGGGGTGTCAGAGGGGTCTGATGAAAAAACTGAGTACATATTCGAACTCAGTACCTTCGAATCAGTATAGATCAATGTGTTACTTTACTTTTTTTTTGAATTTCGGTCAAAATTAAGGACCCATGTGCCCTCTAAGGGTGTCCAGCTCCCATTTTGAAAATTTGTTGGTTGGAAAAAGGGTAAGAAGGGCTTCTTATTGTACTTTTTCAGATTTTTGAATGGTAGTCTTAATATTTTGTACTTGTGAAAGTTGAGCTTTCTCCATAAAAGTTCAGCTTCGAGCTTTTCAAAATGTGATTATTATTTTTGCATGTCCTTTCAATTTTGTTTCAAACCCCGCAAATAGTTTTCCCCAAGTATAACCGATCTCGAAATAGAAGCCTTCAAAATTGGGCAGTTCGGTAAAAAATCGCAATTCATCAAAAATCACGAAATCTACCCCCTCTTTAGTCCCCACGAGGGTTAGGATGAAAATAACGGTGGTTATTGGTTATTTCATTCGACCATCGAGGAGAATTCGTAAAAAAAATTGAGCTAGATCAAATACCCCAACTTCATTTTTAATTCGAGTTGATGTCGAATGAATCAAATATCAATTTTTTATCCAATTTCTTACCAATTTCGAAACATTGTTACTTGAAAAACAGCATGAGATGCTTATCAGACACGTCACATTTAAAAATAGAGCTTTCGAAATTAAACGAGAAGTTTTGAAAAAACACTCGATATCAAATAGATTACTTATTTCATGCCGTATACGTAACAATTGATTAAATTAATGCCACAGCTCGAGAGAAACTCTCCAAGGAAGCAATATAAAACGATATTTTCTACTTTACCATACGTAGACGTACTAACCACATACCATCGATATACTCAGTTTAAAAAAAATAAAAACATAGCTGCCCCAATGCACAAGACCACACGAATGTCAGTAAACTATTTTGACAACGATCGCGAAAATGGTAGGTACTTTGGTATGTCTATGCACATCGTGTAGGTTGTATAGGTTTCAGTTTATGGAGGTAATTTGAAATATTAGACGTCGGTAGAAGTACTTTTCAGCTTATAAATTGCGGGGGTAGGTGCCACATTGATGTCGGTGTGTACTGTGTAGGTATATTTCGCTTCGTATGATACTACGTATATGGCCATTAATGAAAAATGAAAACTCGACGAGGCGGTTGACCTTTTACATACGTATGGCTTTTTAGTATATTAAAAATAAAATGTCGGTAATAGGTACGTTAGTATAGGTATTTAGGTGTTTGCGTCAGAACTAGCTTCTAAATAATTTTAACGCAAATGGAATTATGACGATCCAAGCCCAAATTTATTCTGAGTTCAAATTTTTTTGAACCTTGAATTTTTTTCAATTTCTTTGATTCTAATTTTCTTCAAAATTGCATCCAATTTCAAAAAAAAATGTAACTTCAATTTTTTGAAGATTTGTCCAATTTTTTTTTTTTTTTGAAATTCTGAATTGAAAGAAAATTTTTTAATATATGAAGTTGAAATTTTTTAAAAAATCCAAAGTTGAAAGAAATGAGGAAAAATTTTGAAATTATTGGAAACAATTTTGACTTGAGAAAATTTGAAAAGATCAAAGTTGGGAAAATTATAAGGAAAGTTGAATTTAAAAAAATTTCACAGTAGGAAAAAATTTGTTTTAAAAATTTTTCTACCTTTTTTTCTTAAATTCTTTTCAACTTCTATTTTTTAAAATCATTCCTTCTGACTCAAAAATATTTTCCAATAATTTTAAAATTTTTTGCAACTTTTTCACAATTACAAAATTCATTCAAGTGAAAATTTATTAAAATTTTTTCCCACTTTGAACCTTTTACAGAAATTTTCTATTTTACGTCTTTCAAAATTTCTTCCAACTCAATAAATAATTAGAAGACTTTTTAAAATGTAGGCTAAATTCATGTCAACTTGAGCAATTTTTGACCTTCGGTCATCTGATTTTGCTCAAATTTTTTTTGACCTTAATCCTTCAGGGGACAAGAGTGCCCCTCGTAATTTTCGCATAATTGGGATTTTTTGCAAAATGGCTCAACTTTGAAGGATCTAATCTCGAGATTGGTTGAGTCTAAGATGATCTGTTGGCACGGTTTTTTAAAGAATTGAAAGGAGGTTCAAAATTGATAATCACATTTTGAAAAGTTCAAAGTTGAACTTTTGTGATGAAAGCTCAACTTTCACGATGAGTACAAAATATGAAAGCTACCATTAAAAATGTGAGAAAATTACAGTGAGGAGAACTTTTTATATGTTTTTTAATTAATTACTTTTCAATATGGGATCTCAACAACCCTAGGGAGCACAGAGGCCCCCAATTTTGGTCAAAATTCAAAAAAACGGAAAAAATTAAGTAGCATATTGATTCCTACTAATTCGAAAGCGCTGAGTTTGAATATGTGCTCAGTTTTTTCATACAACCCCTCTGCCCCCCCCCCCTCCTTTGATGAAGTAAAAATTCAAAGAAATGAAAAATAACGTACGAATGACGTATCTTTTGTTAGATTTTTGAGAGCACTGTGTTCGAATATTTGCTTATTTTTTGGATTCCAACCTTTAGTGCCCCCTAGCCCTCCAATTTTGAGGAGCATATGCAAAAAATTAAAAGAGCGTGTGGCATATCGATTTCTACTAATTCGAGGGTGCTGAGCTCGATTATTAACTTGCTTTCTCGATCCACTTCCAATATCCCCAAATTAGCAAAAAATTGAAAAAATTGAAATTTTTTTTGAATGAGGGGATATGAGACTTAAAGTGTCGAATGAGCCAGTAATAAAAATATGAAATCAAAAAAATGAAAAAATCAAAGTTGACAAAACTTTGATAAAATTTAAATTAAAAAAATTTTACTTACTGATGGAAAAATTTAAAAATTGGATCTTTTCACAAAAAATTTAGAATTTGAGAAAAAATTTAGAATTGAAGAAATTGAAAATTTTTTGTTAAAATCATAAGTGCACCCAGAAATTATTTAAGGGGGAGGGGCTCAGAATCCAGGAAAAATAGGGGGGAATTTCAATGAAAAAATTCAGTAACTTGTTATTTCAGTGGCGCTGGCGTGGTCAGGGTATTTTCAGTAGATTGATAATTTATAAACGGATTTGAGCCCAAGTAAAATTAGAAAATTACGGAATTTCAGTCATTTTTCACCGATTTTTTAGTCAAATTATAGATTTTTTCCAACAAACTGAGAATTGATTGGGAAATCAGTGATTTTTGACTGAAAGATCAGTGAAAAATCATCAATTTTTAAAATAGAAGGATTACAATACTGCCCGAATGAAGCGAGGGCAATTTTTTTTGAAAAATCATGTTTCAAGAGCAAAAAATTTACTTTTTTTACATCTTTGTAATAAAAAAATCTCCTGTCCGAGCTTAAGGGGGACTCAAGTCCCCTAAGCCCCCCTTGAATGCGCTTATGGTTAAAATAATTTTAATTTAAAATAAATTTGGATTTAAATCGCCAAAATCCCTAATACCAGAATTATTTAGGAGCTGGGGTATCAATTCAAACAAAAATAAACGAATATCGAGGGTATTTAGCGTTTATACGACGAACATCGTCGAACGTCGAATATCCTCGCATCAAAAGCTTTTTATCGTCATTCGAACGCATTAAAATTGAAAAGCAATTCGCAACTGCGGATTCTCTCTGACGATGCGATTAGCGTAATCGCGACCATAATCCATCAATATACGCGAATGCTTTTCATATCCGATTGGGAAAGGTATTTAGAAAATTGAAACAGGGTGGTGGTTTTTCACACAACGACAATTCTCACAGTTATGTAAACAGATTATATGCAACAACCAATGGACTCGTGCAATGGAATTGTTTAACGGAGCCAATAATGCGATCTAGAAAAGCTTCGAGGGTGCTTAAACGTTGCATATAGACGAACGATCATCGACGACGACCTGTAAACAGGATTTATACACCTTTTTACGTTCCAATTGTAAGAATGTACGACGCAGGTACTTTTACAAACAACTAAGAGTAAAATATATGTACGAAGCTTCTACAGCGGATTATCTGGTAATGGAATTTCGTATTTGCGTCCGAGAAATTGCTGGTAAATGTATCGTCACGTCGTGAAAGCTTTTTGTCATTGCGTAATTCTCTCTTGATGCTTTCGTGGCTGAGAATTCGATTCGAGATTATTCCATCTTTGCGGATATACTACGTCGTCGAATATTTAAAACGCGACGCTTTTCGAGGATTCGATTTAACAGGGCGGAAGAAGAAACGTAAATGGTTTATATCGGATTGGTCCACATATTCTGTGTTTTGATAAAATTGACAGTAAATAATATTGGAAACTTGCACATTTATAAAAACATAGCTAAGTAATATGTATTTTCCGGGAAAATATCATCGATGAAAAACTTTCTTCTTTCGATTTCGTGAAAAAAAAAATGTGTCATCGTTATTTTTCGTGATATCACATCGAGCTGTTTAGAGATGGATTTTCATCAAAATATCATATAATTATATTATATGAGATTTTTTCAACTGATAACTTTTTATTAAAATATCACATATTCGAGAGCTCGTTTTTCTCCATTGCAATTATCAAAATTGCTTAAAAAAATCATAAATTGAAAATCAAATTTGACATTTTCCATAATTTTTTGATTTATTTTGTAAGACTTCAGAAAACCAAAAAAATATCCCCCTTGCTTTTCATTTTTTTTAAATTAAAAAAATTTTATGTCGATGGTGGCCAAAATTCGATGGCCAAAATTTGGTGTCCCTTTATCATATACCCATGTTAAAATGAACTCACAAGAGAGGTATTCCAACTCGAAGTAAAATTTTAAGCTGAAATAAAATCAAATCAAAAGTATATCATAAAAGAACCCTATGCCCAAAATTTCAGGTGCAAAAGTTCATTTCTCGAATTTTTGAAATTTCAAAATTACCGCATCGCTCTGCAAAGTATAAAAATTGGATCTAACCAACGAAAAAATTAGAAATTTTGTATAGGTATACTCCTATACTCTATTCAATTCATACATTTCTGAATTAAGAAAATCAACTCACCAACTCCCCAAATTTTGGAATATTCCAACACTGGAAAAAAGCACATAAAAATGGTCCACATGAACTTTAGCACCCTCAGATTTTTACCCCGAGGTGTACGCTGCGAGGTATTTTCGAATTTTTTCCAGAAACATTTTCTACTAAAAATATGGATTTGAACTCGAAGTTACGAATTTCGAAAAATTGTGCTTTAATCGATCAAATAAGTCGCCAAAATAGATAATCCGCAATTAAAGGTGCTAAAGTTCATATAGACCATTTTTATGAGATTTTCTCCAGGGCTGGGAAATTTCGAAATTTTCTGGAGACTCCGAAACGTCTTGAAATCGCTTCCAATCAATTCGGGAGGTCGAAAATAGCCATCGTAGTCTAAATTTTCCAAAAAAAAGTAGCTTTAGTAACTCGTTTAGAAGTGAAAAAAGTAACCAAAAAGTGAATTATTAATGAAAAAAAGACCACTTTTCTTGACTTTTGAAGTTTTCCGAAAGTTGTTTAAAATGTAACAAAACTATTATTTTGAAACGAATCGTTCGAGAAAGATTGGCTCGAATCAACTATTGAATAATATTCGTGAACGATTTTTTTCAGAAATCGATTCTTTCGCAAACGATTCATTAACAAGAATGGACTTGTTCGAGAACGATTCATTTACAAAAATCGATTCATTCACAAACGATTCACTTACAAAAATCGATTCGTTCACAAATGATTCACTTACAAAAATCGATTCGTTCGCGAACGATTCTTTTTCAAAAATCAATTCATTCACATACGATTCACTTACGAAAATCGATTCGTTCACAAACGATTCATTTACAAAAATCGATTCGTTCGCGAACGATTCATTTACAAAAATCGATTCGTTCGCAAACGATTCATTTACAGAAATCGATTTGTTCGCGAACGATTCATTTACAAAAATCGACAAACGATTTACTTACGAAAAACGATTCGTTCACAAACGATTCACTTACAAAAATCGATTCGTTCGCGAACGATTCATTTACAAAAATCGATTTGTTCACAAACGATTTACCTACGAAAATCGATTCGTTCACAAACGATTCACTTACGAAAATCGATTCGTTCACAAACGATTCACTTACAAAAATCGATTCGTTCGCGAACTATTCTTTTTGAAAAATCAATTCATTCACAAACGATTCACTTACAAAAATCAATTCATTCACAAACGATTTACTTACGAAAAACGATTCGTTCACAAACGATTCACTTACAAAAATCGATTCGTTCGCGAACGATTCATTTACAAAATCGATTCGTTCGCGAACGATTCATTTACAAAAATCGATTCGTTCACAAACGATTCACTTACAAAAATCATTTCGTTCGCGAACGATTCTTTTTCAAAAATCATTCACAAACGATTCACTTACGAAAATCGATTCGTTCACAAACGATCGGGGAGGGGGTATTTTTTCACGTGAAGTACTCACAGCTCAAAATTGTGTAGATGCATGATTCGAAATGGTGTTTAACAATTTTTTTTTTTTGAAAACCACACCTTACTCTACGTCGTTATGAAATAATTTTGTCCGGTTTTCAGTCATTAAATTTAAACTTTTCAATTTTAAATAAAAATAAACTAGATAATTTCGAAAAAAGTAGTTTTTCAGCAAAATAATGCAGACTGACCTTTTACGTAACATCGAATTCCTAAAACCGATTTTTCCAGCAATTTTTGAAGTCGCCAGCGAAATTTCGATTTTACTCCAGTACTTTCGAATTTTTCCAGAAGACGTGAAAATCACCCAAGGCAGCTAAAAATCGAGTTTTCGCATTTTTCAAGTAGTTTCAAGTTTTGAAGCGAGTAATGGGCGAAGAGTTGGCAATTTTCTAATTTTTTTGTATGCATTTCCAAGAAATAGTAATCCCAGATTTTTGATTCTAAAAAATGGCCATGTTCACGTACTCTCTCATTCTGAATCAGTGAAAAGTCATTGATAAACAGTCAGAATTGCAGCACAGGAAAAAATCAGCGAAATTCACTGATTTTCAGCCAATTTTCGCTGATTTTTCAAAGATTTTCACTGTTTTTTCAGCTAATTTCATAAATTTTACTGTCTTTTCAGTGAATTTTCACTGATTTTTCTCACTGATTTTTTTTCATTGAAAATTTTTTCACTGATTTTCTCCTGTGCTGCAATTCTGACTATTTTTCAGTGATTTTTGATCATTTTCACTGATTCATAAATGACAACAACTCTTGAAAAATTTGTATTTCTCATGATACAATTCTTGTTCGAAAAATTCTTGAACAATAACTAAACTTACATTTATATACAAATACTTTTACTAAAGGGAAAAAAACGAAAAAATCTTCACACAGCACAAGAATCCAAATATATGAAAAAAAAAACACCTCAGGCTAATTTATTCGAAATACGACCTAGATTGAAAACCAAACTCAGTTGCTTCAGCCTTTGATCAAAGCTGATAAAGCCTTTTTCTTTTGACCAACGCAATCGTTACCACGAATACATCTTACCATCATTTCAAGCCAAAAAGGAAAAATCCTCGCAAAAAGTACCAATTAAGAGGAAAAAAACACCCAAAGCCTCTCAGACTTGTAATTTGAGTAAACACTTCGATGCTTCTTCCGCTTTGAAAAATCTGCTATTGCTTTTCAGAAAAAAACCCTTCTCTTACGTTTTACGTGCACACAGGTACGAACGACTTGTTTTTTCCACACCCGGTCGTATCATGTACATCGAGAATCTCATAAAACCTAAAAACTTATATATAGAAATGAGCTGACGAGGCAATCAGCCGATAAAACCACGAATGCTTCATTTATTTTGAAAGCTTTCGCATTACACTTTTTTACAGCACGCATCGCTTTTACCCGAGAACGTCTACGTACGAACGAAATAATACAGAAAACGTTTCCATTCCGCAATCCGTTTAACAACCACCATTGATCATACCAGTCTCCTCGCTCCTCGCTCACCCCGACATGTAATTTTTTAAAACTTTGATCGTGCTCGCGTCAAGCACGCGCATCTAATTCGCGATATACGCGACACAGACAAAAAAAACTCGCGAGTGCGAGTGTTTCAGCCATACGAGGGTGTTTCATTTATTGAAAAATACGTTTAAGGCCGAAATGTAGCAAGTTTCGGGGGGAGTTTCATTTTTCAACTTTTTCGTTTCGTCTTCGGCGAAAAGTTTTTTCATTTATAAAATTTGAAAAATATTAAATTGACAGCTTTAATAGATTAAATTTCCGATATTTTTTCTCCGGACTGTTTCTTCAGTTTTGTGATCTTACATGGAGATGATGTATTTCGTCAACTTGCCAGTAATTTTATACGTAACTCGAATACCGAACTGGCTCGTGCCAAAGTTAACTCATCCGTGGAAATTAAAAACCAGATTTTTTTTTCGAAATGGAGAAAAAAATACGAGATATTGTTGGCGGCGACGCGATGATAAAATCGAATTCGAGTAAAATGATCTTCTCTTGTGACATCGTCGTGCCGTCATTGAGTTAAGTCTATTTGTATAAAATTGAAACAGATAAATAAATTGACAGATTTTACTCTTCATTTCGATAAAATATTTTTAAAAGGGAAATTTGAGGACTATATCAACGACTTCTATCGGCGTATATTACTGACACAAGAAAGTCAATTGTGAAAAAGATTAATTAGTTTTCAATCCTTATTGAACTATACACGATACCTACTCGTATCGTACGTGGATACCTAAACAATTCAACCTTGTCTTTAACAGAAAAAAAGAATACTCGTGAACTTAAAGTATCACAATCGTGAAAGCCCTTCGACCTATTTCGTATAGATTTCAATTAATCGAGACGTACGACAAGTTGTCGTCGAGGCGTCAAAGAGACATTGACAATGACATTTGTGTCATATATGTACCTGCCTCTCTGTGACCTTTTCAAACTATCGCAACTACATAAAAAGGATGCTGCGTTGAAAATTTCATTCGTCTTGTTTTCTTTTCACCGGTTCGTATAACTTTGTAAGATCGGGTACGAAAGTTAATGAAATGAAATGGAAAATTTTTTTGTATTTGATCAAAATGACGACGAAATTCAATTGAGGCAGAATAAGATTCGACGAGGAGTCGTGAATAGGAAGGAGGAAAGCGAGTGGTTTTATTTGAAATTAGTTTCTGTGTGAGGAATTTCATGAAATTATACCTGATATGAGAAATTTTTCCGTTGCTGGTTCAAGGATTTAATAACGTTAGGTTACTCGACAGTCGTACATCGCATAATGAATCGTTCGCGAACGAGTCAAAAGATGAGATAAAATTTAAAGCCAGTTTAGAATCATGTGTATATTTCTTTAATTAAAAAAGTGATTCGATTTAAATTGAGAATAGCTTAATTGGCGAATCGTTCGCGAACGATTAATTTTTTTAGAAAAATCTAAATGAAACCGAGACATGAAACATTGAAGAAATAGTTCACACAAATAAAAAAATAAAAAAATTTAGATTTCTAATTTCTTGATTTGTGTTTGCACGTTAAATGAATCAGTCTCATAGGTATTCGAATCAAATTTCCATTCTCTGAACAATCGAGTGGACGGTTGTGAGAATAATTTGTGATCGAAAACTCGTTTGTGAAAAATCTCTTAGATTAGAATAATCGAAAAGAAAAATCTTCCAATTGAGAATTTCTAGCGATCAATTCGAGAGTTATTGAATCAGTCGTTCGCGAAATCTAATCAAATCGTCGTTTTTAAAAAACATTTGAAAATCAATTAAACCATTAAGTAGGTAAGTACCAAAGAATTGAAGTAAAGTTCAAAAAAATGAATCATTTGTTCTTGAAACCAGATTCAGCCAATTCAAAAAATCATTTTTTTTATAAAAATTTTTTTTAAATGTTACTTTAAACTGAATCGTTCGAGAAAGATTGGCTCGCATCAACTATTGAATAATATTCGTGAACGACTTTTTTCAGAAATCGATTCTTTTTGTGAACGAGTCATTTTCAAAAATCGATTTGTTCGCGAACGATTCATCATCAAAAATGGATTCGTTCGCGAACGATTCATTTACAAAAATCTATTTATTTGCGAACGATTCATTTACAAAAATCGATTCATTCTCAATTACTTACAAAAATCGATTCGTTCGCGAACGATTCTTTTAAAAGTTTGTTTCTGAACGATTTATTCTTCATAATCGATTCGTAATGGATTCGTTCGCGAACGATTCACTTACAAAAATCGATTTGTTTACGAACGATTCATTTATAAAAATCAATTTATTCTCAAACGATTTACTTACAAAAATAGATTCGTTCGCGAACGATTCTTATTCAAAAATCAATTCATTTACAAACGATTCATTTACAAAAATCGATTCGTTCGCGAACGATTCATTTACAAAAATCTATTTATTCACAAACGATTTACTTACAAAAATAGATTCGTTCGCGAACGATTCTTTTGAAAATTTGTTTCTGAACGATTTATTCTTCATAATCGATTTGTTTCCGAACAAATTCTTTGTTGAAGTCGATTCATTCGCAAACGATTTCATTTCAAAAACTGATCCGTTCATGAAATTTTCCCTTCAAAAAATTCAATTCGTTCGTGAACGATTTCTTTCTAAAAAATTGATTCGTTCGCGAACGTCGAATCAGTTTTTACAAATACTGAATTCATTTTATTTCGAACGATTATCAAGTAAAGAGCATCACTCGAATAATTTCAACGTTCGCGAACGATTCTTTCAAAAAAAAAAATCACTTGTTCTCAACTTCAGACTCAACAGATTCAATTATTCCTTTTTTTTAAAAATCATTCAAAAAAAATGAAGACGAATGTTTTGAAATGAATCGTTCAAGAAATTATGGGTATGAATCAAATATTTCTAACGTTCGCGAACGATTCATCTCAAAATCAATCGATTCATTCGCGAACGTGAAATTTCCGGAACAGGGAAATGAATTTTTTTAAATTAAAAATTGATTAAAATTCGAAAAACAACATCTAAATCAGTTTCGTTCGCGAACTACTCTATGCAAACGATTTATAGTTCACGAACGACCATTTTCAGAAGATTCGTTCAAGACGAATTTTCAATGTCCTAAAGGTACTAATGATACTTTTGAAATCTCATCTAATTACTCGTATTAGAAGTATTTGTTCGCGAACGATTCGTCTGCCCGAACTATTCACTTGACCTCAGGCAGACGATTAAAAATTCAAACAAATCTTCAACGAGAAATTTCGTACAAAAAATGACGCAAATTTCACACATTTCAGAGAGAAAAACTTTAAAATCATGGATACCTAGACCTACTTAAGTATGTTGAAATTACAGAACAATTCAAAGTTGAAAAATTACCTCGTAAACAGAATTTATAGGAGAATTGTCTAAACATTGGAAAAAAATTACAAAATTGTTCCAATTTCAAAAAATTTAGGATTGAGTTCAAAACAGAATGAAAAATTAATGAGAGAAAGCTTGAAAATTTCGAAAAGTTTAAGATCTGGATAGATTTTTGATGAATTTCCCATCGAATTTCTGAAAAATTCAACTAAAAATGGAGAAAAATTAGTAAAAGAAATGTACGGGAATTGAGAAAATTTACGAAAAAAAATCAGAAATCTCCCAATTTCCACTGAACAAAAAAAAATTGAATTCAATAAAATTTAACGATGAAAATACACACCTCAGATTTTTTACACGTATGTTTTTTCTTGTCTTCCAAAATGTTATTACATCAGATCAAATTTCTTTTCACAGAAAAATTCATCACCATTTTTAAATTTCTTCTCAATATATTTCTAATATTTTGCCATAAAGTCAAATTTTATGTAGGTACCTACTACCTACCTAACAAAATTCACCAAGTTTTTTCAATTTTGATAAAATATCAATACGTCAAATTAGACTTTTCCAAGATTTTTTGAAAATTTTTACAAGCGTTTTTTTGGCTTAAGAATTCCTAACCGACCTGTTACTACAAAAATGTTCAAAACGACTTCAGCCTTCAAGACCGATACTCCATAATTATTCATTTTTCGAGTGCCATTCACCCTTTCAAAATCACGTCAAAAAAGTTGAAAACCTCATCAGAAAGTGATTCAGATCGACGAATAAAGAGCTAACAAAGAAAAGTAAATTTAATAAAGAAAATTGAACATAATAAGACATTAATTGAAGATAACTGCTCCGGTGCTTAATTTACAATTCAATTATAATTCTACCTATAACACGTTGACACTAAATAAATCATTTGACCTCATTTTCGCGCTCATTCCACGTACGTAAGTTCACTTTTTCCTGGTACACAATATTTCATTATCCGATGCACAAAGTACAATTACATTTCATCGATTTACGCGCATTTTCGTCGCTTTTATTCGATTTGTTCGTCCCACAATCTATTAATTTCGCTTTAAATTATAATTATTGTCGTAAAAATTAATTACTCGCGCATTTCGTTGTAACACCTTTCGCGAAATTTCATTATGAAAGTACGTAGTACCTAATACCTATACAAAAACCCAAAACTCGAGAATACTTTAATTAAAAATACCGAGCAGAATGGAAAAATCTTCATTTCTGTAGTTAAGTAAAATAATTTAAGAAAACCGTCTCCGCAAAGCGTCATATTTTAATTTAAAAAATTTCCAACGTTCACAAAAAAATAACAATTTTTAAAACAGGGAAAAGAAAAGCACACCGAGTTAAACATTCCTGTTTCCTGTAATAATTACCATATTTGGGACGAACCCTGAGTGAAAAATATTTCCTCGATGGACATACAACACGGGCGAATTAAAACCAAGTTCTTTGCGAATTTTAATTTAGAAAAATTTTTTAATATACTTTTTTTTTTGAAAAACATCTTCTTTGAGGAATTTAATAAAACTTTAATAACGAATTTCTTCATTAGTTCGTCTTGTTACGGCTGAACCTGTGAAAAATCATAGAAATATCGTACAATCGAGTTGGAAGAATAACTTCATGGTGTTGTCGAAGTATTAATATTATTTTTTCTTCGCAGGCCAAATAATAAGATACCGTGATACCGCAACATAAAAATGATGGAATGAAAATACGTAGGTACAAATAATCGTATTATGTTCGATAAATTTCGACACCAAATCAATTTCATATTGTTCGCAGTTGGTATTGTATAAAATTTAATAAGATAAAATTTAATCGAATTTCATTTTCTAGACGTAAAAATGTATTATGAAAAATATCCACAAACCGGCAACATTTTTCTTCGTTCGTGACGTTTATAAATATTTCCAAGGTGAGAATTTATATTGTAAATAATGTATTCGAGAATGGTATAAGATTTACGAGATCCATAAAAATCATGATAAAAGTCGTAAAATTTTCCGAATTCATTAGAAGTCGTAAAATTATTCGGAAGCTTAGTGCAGAATTCGTAAATTGGCCAAAAATAACAAAAGTAATGGAATATGCAACGACTTGACTATCGGTAATCAAATTTCAATGATTGGATTTTACTGAGCTCTTTTACAGACAATGGAATAATCAGCATACGAGATTATATGGCCAAATTGTCAGTTTCTTGAATGTTTTAGCGAATTTCTAAGAAAAAAAAAATGATGCACAAGTTGCCTATCTTTAAAATCGAAGGAGCAAAACCACTTAATATTTGATGAGGGAAAATACCCGATGAAAAAAATTACGCCCAGATCAGAAAAAAATTGCGAAATAATTTCAAAATTATCAAAACAAAATTGATTTGTTTCTCAATTTTTTAAAACTTTTGCCACCATTGATTATTTGTTTGAATTTTACGTACAAATTTTTCAAGCTAGGGAAAAAATTATTGAAGAGTTGATCAGTTATCGACGACGATGCAATCCCCCCTCTCAGATTTGAAAGATTTGAAAATCAAGTCCTTAGAACTAAAATAATATTTGAAAATTTTCCCATCATTAAATTAATCACCCCCTCCCCCCCAAAAAAGGGCTCTTTCATTAAACTACCTCTTCAGAGATCTCATACCAATGAATAAAATTCAACAATAATCTGTTTTCGCTTTAAACACGTAAAACCGTACACAAATAAAATTTAACGAGCCAGGTTACTTAATCGAGTTCATTAACGAAATTTGATCTTCTTTTTGGTCGACGGCGACGCGAAAGTAATTACTTTTATGGCGAAATTTTCGCCGCAATATGAAAACATTACGTTGGTAAGTTGGTACATAAAATAAAACTAACAATAAGCAGGAAAAAAACATACAAAACTCGACAGTCGACACCTTAAAAGTGCAATTTTAAGTAGACTAGTGTATTAAAGGTACGTGTCGGTTTGTAAACCAAACTCAACCCACGTCCTTCATTTTATTAAATAGTCGATAATAAAAAGACCTATTCTTGGGTTCTCCTTTCGCTCTTTCCTTCGTGCAGGGGTTTTAATTCTACAAAATGAACACCTTTAACGACCATCGGGTTAAAGAAGCCGGAAAAATTACTCGAAATTAGACGATATCGATATCCGATCATTGTTGATTGATTTGAACTTTTTTTTTTGAGAAAATTTTCAGAGTGGAAAAAACCAAAGGCTGATTTAGAATTTTTACATCATCTTTTCAAAAATCAGTTCAAGAAATTTTTTTCAAAAATGTATGAGGATTGAAATTTTGTCTAAGGGTTGAAAAAATGAAGGTTTTATAGAGCTAGAATTATGACTTTTTTGGGCATTGAGAGGGGGGGGGGGTAAAATTTAAAAAAAGGAGTAAAAAGTTGGAGTTTACACTCCTGAAAACATCAGAAACGACAGATCATACGATATTTTTGCAGTTTTTTCTAATTTCGAGGGCTCGAAAGAGCTTGAGATATTAAATCTGAAAACAAAGTCAATATTCGAACTCTACATTCCTGACACGGTATTTCAATTTTGACCATTTGAGGATAGAGGGCTTAAAGAAATCGTATCAAAAAAAAATTGAGACAAAATTTGAACTATGAACTTATTACAAATATTACAAACGATATGCCACATGGAATTTCGCATAATTAAAAAAAAAATCATCGAATTAAAGACACACCCTCTCATCTTACTCACCCGATTTTGGGCCGATTGATCCTCGAAAAAAATTCATGAGCGAATAAAAAAACTAATGCATATTCGTGTTCGGGTGACCAAAATATCTCCAATAACGCTCCTCTTTCAATTATTTAAATGAAAAACTCTAAATATGTATCTACATTTTTCTCGCATTATTCGATGAATAATTTAAAAAGACATAGCGTTCGTACTGAAATCAATAAACTAAAGTTCGCGCTTTTTTGTGGGACTTTTTAAACTTCCAACAAAACTTTACATTGAAGCCCTCAACAAAAATCAAAAATTTACAAAAATCTTGCCACGATTAAAAATTTTTTTTTGTCTTTTCTGAGATTTCCAGACCAATTTTCACAATTTTTCCGGACTTCTTT
Source organism: Pseudococcus viburni (assembly GCA_033439095.1). Lineage (NCBI taxonomy): Eukaryota > Metazoa > Arthropoda > Insecta > Hemiptera > Pseudococcidae > Pseudococcus > Pseudococcus viburni. The sequence continues at coordinate 1,094,281 of JAVBJF010000018.1, forward strand.
ACACAAAATATTCTGGCAAAGACGAAACTGCACTTATACTTCAATTTTTCATCGAGATTCACTTCCGGAAAAATGGAGCAGGCGAATTTTTCTGTTTCAAATTCTTCAAATTTTCTGAAATGGCTAGGGAAGGGTATTATGGAATTGAGACGTAAATTAATCGAGCTCGAAGAACATGAAGACGAAAATTTTTGAAAAAACGATTTCTAAAAGCTGAAAATTCATCATACTTTCATCATTTCAGTCTGAAGGGGCCGTAAAGAAATTTAAATTAAATAGTTTTAGATTATTAAAATTAAAATTATTAAAATAATTAATAAAAAAATTAATACTAAAAAATTATTTAAAAAATAGTAATTCAGAAATTATGAAAATTTTCATTCTTTACAAAAAATTTATTACTAAAAAAATCCACTTGTGGTAATAAATTTTATTTTTTGAATTTTTTGACCACTGCTATCCCCAAATTACAAAAATTCGAGAAAAGTGCAACAAATTTTCAACCGTTTTGGTCTACTCTAGCTTATCAAAGCTTTTTTGGCTTAATTTTAGAAAATGTGTTTTCTCAAACACTGAACTACATACTTTGACAAATTTCCTAAGTTTTTTTATTATTGCTCAAAAATTACCATTTTTCAAACATAGGTACCAAAATCCGGAAAGTTACTCTTTTGTAGTACATACAACATAGATTCGAAAATTTTCATACAATTTTCTAATTTCAAAACAAGTAAGAACTTTCTTTAAAAATTCAATTTTCAAGTTTTTTGAACACTGAGGTCGAATATTAACTAGGTTTTTGAATTTGATGTCCATTCCTAATCCCCTTCATAAGGACTTGAATTAGGCTTTTCTTTTTCATCGCCTATTTTCAATCCACTGCAGGATGTAGTGCTCCCCATCTGATTTCCATGCTTTCCTATCCTGGGTAGTCTCCCACCAGTTCTCCTTGTATTTTTTTGATCTCATCCTCCCATCGCTTCCTTGGTCTCCCCATTGCTCTTTTTCAGTTCGGTCTCCATTGTGTGACTCCTGTAATCCATCGATCTCCTCCTCACACCACATGTCCAGTCCATCTCCATTTACTTCTTTTAGCCATTTCCAAAATATCCGTTATACCGGTGGTTTGACATATGCCTTCCACAGTCCATTTATCTCACAGGGTAATACCTAGCATGGAACGTTCCATTCTTCTCAACATTTTGGCCGTTCTATCTTCCAGTCTCTTTAAGCCCATGTTTCACCCACATATATCGCAACCGGGTTAAAGTTAGTACATTGATTCAAGATCTTTCTCCTTAGACTAATTTGGATCGCTGTTTCCCTAATCATTCCTCGAACTTTCAAGTATATATGCGGCCTACAATTGTTGTACAGGGTGATCCAGTTAAGGTGTGAAATATTAAAACCATGTATTCCACACATCATTTGGAGTAAAACATGTTATACACATGATGGGTCATAAACGCTTCATTACTGAGTTATTTGTCTTTAAAGGGGGCCCAGATTTTACCCAAAATTGGCTATTTTCGCTCTTGTAGTGAAAATGTTTAGGGGTAGGTGGCGGAAAAAGTGAAAGGAGGTACATAGAAAGGTATACCGATTTTTTTTTTGTTCATAAGTGTTTAAAAGCAAAAAATGTGTTTCTGTACCAGAAAAATGTTCAAACATAAATAAGAAATCTTTTTTTTTTCAAGTTTTGTTTTAAGTTTAATTCATTTTTAGGGGTAGTACTACTTATGTATTTAACACCTATTAACTCAAAAATCTGTTTTTTTGATCCATTGGATGCTGAGTTATCAGTTTATCAAATTTCGACCATCCCACAAAATTATAGTCAAAATCGAATTTAAAACTTTTTCATGATTCCTCATTATTATAAATAAAATTTTGCCCAAATTTTTTTTCTGAAAAATCAAAAAAAAGGAGGGTATTTTACAGGGATGCGAGAACGATGAAATTTTGGTTCCGTTCTCGTTCTTGTTCTTCATAAGTCGTTCCCGTTCTCGTTCTCGTTCTTCAATAATATTTAATATTGTGCTTGTTCTTGTTCTTCAAAACTTGTTCTCATTCTCATTCTCGTTCTCCAAATTTTTTGTTCTTTTTGGTTCTTGGTCCTTTATTTTTCTCAAAACTCAAAAATATCGGCATTTTTCAAGCAAAAAATTGAAAAAAATGCAAAATTATAATTCTTGTTCTCATTCTTGTTCTTCACTTATCGTTCTTGTTCTCAGTCTTGTTCTTTTAATGTTTTCAACATTGTTCTTGTTCTCGTTCTCGTTCTCAAAATTTTTGGTTCTTTTTGGTTCTTTGTTCTTTGTTCTCGGTCGTTCTCTCATCCCTGGTATTATTTTAGCATAATTTATCATGTGGCAACGGTGTAACTTTCGCGTAAGTAACCCCGATGCTCGTCTCGTTAAATGCAACATTTTATGGGCACCACGATGCGCAACATTGTCGAATTTACATTATTTTCTTCACACGAAGATATCTCAGAAAGAAAGCCTTTTGGGTCCATGTTGAATATAAGATTTTTTGCTCGTATTGATGAGTAGAATACGAGGTTTCAATATTTCACACCTTAACTGGATCACCCTGCATTCTTTTAGATATTTCACTACTAAAGTTGAACCGTGTTAAATCAAAAGAGACCAAGCGACATCAAAAATTTCACCAAAAAACAAACTTGAAAGTACGATAACTTCTAAAAAAGTTGAAGAAGGGATAATAAGTATGAGAAATATGAACTCTGGTAACATTAATCTATCCGTAATTTACGTGTTCAGAAGCTTATTTTGTGTTCCGAGTGAGAAATATGTTGAAATCTCAGCACTCTCAAATTTGTCGCTTGGTCTCTTTTGATTTAACACGGTTCAGTTGTTGTTCATATTCCAATTTTGGCCCAAGTACATAAACCCATCCACCATTTCCATCATTTCTCCTTCTAGTGCAATACATAGTCTATCTTCCACAAAACCATTACAAATCGTCATCGTTTTCTTTTTATCTATTTTCAAACCAACTTTTAGGCAGGCCTCTGCATTAGGCTCAAAAATGAAAAAATTTAAAATGTTGAGTGGCATGTGGTATTATTATTATTTTTGATGGTGTCGAGTCCAAAAGTCAAATTACTTTGTGGTTACTATGTACCTTACAACCTTACCTTCCACCCCCCCCACTCCTCCAACAAAATTAGAATTTTTTATGTGAGAAAATATCATATGGCATGGGCACATCGTTTGTAAAGTTTTTTGGGACAAATATAGATTTATTTTCTTGATTCTTCACCAAGACTGCTTTCGGCTCATACCTGCGATAAAAACGGTAAATGATGGAAAGCAACTTTTAGGAAAATATGTCTTTACAGAGTTGGATTGGAATACATGAGAAGTAGAGGATGTATTTCATCCGTCGAGAAAAAAAAATATTTTTGTGTTGGAAAACTCAGTTTTTCCAGTCAAGATTTGATGATGAATGAGGGAGGAGGATTCAAACTACCGAATAATTTTTTCGATCATTGATTTTTCTATTTATAATGAGCAAAATGAAGTTATTAAGAAGATTTCAATACCTATATTTGTATGACCATATGACGTTGAATATTTTTGCATTCCGTATTCAGATCTAAAAAATAATTACAGAATTGGGTATTATGATTAAGATTCTCAACTTTTGCCTCTCACATATGCACCAGGCCTTATATGCCCGAGCAAAGCGAAAACTAAGCTTAGTCCATTTTAGAGTGAAATTTCCAAAAGAAAAGAAATATGGGGCTCAATTTTTGTCAAAATTTCGAGCTTTTCATATTTTTTTGGTACAAAATCTAGACATTTTTTTCTGGTTTTATAGTAAAAATTCAGCATTTTTTTCGTAATTCTGTAAATTTCGGGCAAAAAGTTTCATAAACGCAATTATTTCCTTCGGAAATCACCGATCCCACATCTGCTACCGATTCATTAAATTCAGCTCGCCCATCTCTCAAGGACATTCTCCCATCGCGATTACCTCTCCCAATTTACTAAAAATAACTCTTAAGAAACAATAGAATAGGAAAACATCAAAATCAGCGTTATTTCTTTCAATTCGTAACACACAAATTACGCTACATAGAAGAGATGACCTTAACGATGCAATGAAAAAACTTCATCAACCAGGTAACACGATTCGTTTGGCGTTTAATCGGGCCACGTGAAACTTGAATCTGACATTAATGGTATTCATTTCCAACACCATTCACGCCTCATTAATCCTTAAAATCGCGCTACTGTATTTCAACCGTATCAATTCGTACGGAGATACGTATCGCATCGACGAAACTGATTTTTCGAAAAATTCGACGATCTGACCGACGAATTCGCGTCACGTCGAATTTACATCGCACAAAAACAAGCCACTCCAGCGACCGTATGTATTTTAAATGCAAATATACTTTGTGTATACGGAACGAAAAAATTCATCTATAATTAGAATCGCGAATAAATTATACATTCGCACCCATATTATGTCGCATGCTCGCGCCAGGCGACACCGCAAATAATTTCGTTTTTCGTTGTCAACAAGCTCGTCGATGGTTCGTGCGAACCGGTGAATAAATCTTATTGATGCGCCACCTCCGGCAAAAATACCAACTACCTTGATCCAAGGTTATAGCACGAGAAATGAAAATTAACCAAAAAAATGTTTATGTCAATACCTACTTCGCATTGTAACCAACCTTCGAGGGAGCAAAAATTTACAATTTGTTTAAAAATTTCGTGACAGTTTTTTGACCCAATTTTCTACGCTACGTCGACATTATCAATTATTTCCTCGAGTTAAATGACTTTTTACGACTCGGTTTGTATATTTTTCGAGTACAACAGCATTTCTACCTATTTAATTATCGACTAGGAAAAAATTATAGCACAGGTATACCTTTGGCCTTTGTGTACTTAGTAACCCTGCACGTGATCTAGTTTCAAATATGCAAACATAATTTTTCGTAAGTACACACGGAGTTGAAAAAAATTACACATTGGATGCGAACTCGTACCTAGGCGGAATTATTACAGAAAAAATATCAAGTATACAGAAACAGTTGAAGAAAAAAATTGAAGCAATTTGAACGCGTCAAGTTCGACGTTAAACTCGTTTAATTATATACGATTTATATTCCTTAAATACACGCATGAATTATTCCATCCGAAAAAAAACCTCATTTTGCGTAATTCTACCTTAATTTTCTATCGTTAGGTAGCCAAAAAGGTTACCCGTCCAACTACCAATTAAGTTTCATTACGGTAATGAAAATAATATGTCTGTATATTCGCCAATATACCTCCTAACCCTTATTTTGTTTCCGCTCTTGAATACACGTACACGTTCGTCTGCCCACAGTTATTCATATATCCTACACGTACCCACGTAGCCTCTCGATACGTATCTTTCAGATAAACACATACTGCGGTATCTATAATGTTTACTTTGGTAGAATTTCTTTTAGATCAGCTGAAGACGAATTTTTTACAAAGATTCTCGAACAATCTGCGATATGAGTGGATTTATTTCATTATCGGACGTGTTGATAAACCTAATTTCAATCGCGGAGTGATTAAAATATTCTTTTTTCAAAATGATTTACGCGTTGAAGTAATCGTTTATTTGATATATAGAATATTTCCACACTCCACAGTGGAATCTTTATATATTGAACAGTTTGACCATGAATGGCGATTATGACACCTAATTAACGTATTTCCTTTTGAAATGAATAATTGGATTTATGAACGAGACCCTAAGGAATCGATTAAGTCGATCTCGAATCCACTATAAAGAATGGATTCATTTTAAGAGTGATTCGATCGTTCACGAACGATTAAAATCACGAATCGGCTTCTTGAGCTTTGCAGATAAAGAGTTTAATAAAATCTAAATTTATGAAATTGTGAAAAATAATTCAACTGTTTGCAAACGATGTTACTTTGGACAAAAAATGACCAAATTTTGACCAAAAAAGGGAAAATTTTGACCGAAAATGGAAAATTTTGCCCAAAAAAGGGAAATTTTGACCAAAAATAAAACGTTTTGACCAAAAAATGGAAAATTTTGAACAAAAATTTGAAACTGACCAAAAATAGGAAACTTTGACCAAACATGAAAAGTTTTGACCAAACTGTAAAATTTGACCAAAATGAGAAATTTTGAAAAAAAGAGAAATTTTGACCAAAAAAAGAAATTTTGACCAACATAAAAATTTTTGACAAAAAATACAAAATTTTGAATAAAAATGTAAGATTTGACCAAAAATGAGACGTTTTGACCAAACTGGAAAATGTTGACCAATCTGGAAAAATGTTGACTAAAGTGGGATATTTTGACTAAAATTGAAAAATTTGACCAAAATAGAAAAATTTTGACCAAAATGGAAAATTTTGACCAAAAATGGAAAATTTTGACCAAACTGGAAAAATTTTGACTAAAAATAAAATGTTTTAACCAAACTGTAAAATTTGATAAAAATAAGAAATTTTGACCAAAATGAGAAATTTTAAAGAAAAAAATAAATTTTGACCGACATAAATTTTTTTGACTAAAAATGGAAAATTTTGGATAAAATTAGAAAATTTGACCAAAAATGAAACGTTTTGACCAATCTGGAAAACTTGTCCAAAAATAAACGTTTAAACAAAAAATATAAAAATTTGAATAAAAATATAAAATTGTGAATGAAAATGTAAAATTTGACCAAAAATGAGACGTTTTGACCAAAACTGGAAAATTTTGGCCAATCTGGAAAAATGTTGACTAAAATGGGATATTTTGACTGAAACTGAAAAAGTTGACCAAAATAGAAAAATTTTGACCAAAAATGAAAAAGACCAAACTGGAAAATTTTTGACTAATATGAAAAATTTTGACCAAAAAAGGGAAATTTTGACCAAAAATAAAACGTTTTGACCAAACTGTAATTTTGATGTCAGAAAGTGTACTTTTTTTGGTCAAGCTGTCATTTAATCAAGTATCTTTTTTTTTGCCAAAAATTAAAAATAGTAGGCATTTTATTTTGTCAACGTCATTCTTTGAAATTTTTTTAAATTTTAGCCATGCAGTAAGTATTTTCAATTTTTGGTCAATTTTTTAATTTTTAATCAAAAATTTTCCATTTTTGGTCATCATTTCCCATTTTTGGTCAATATTTCCAATTGTGGTCACATTTTCCAGTTTGATCAAAAAGTCACATTTTTGGTCAAATTTTACATTTTTCTTCAAAATTTTATATTTTTGGTCTAAACGTTTTATTTTTGGTCAAGTTTTCCAGATTGGTCAAAACGTTTCATTTTTGGTCAAATTTTCTATTTTTATTCAAAATTTTTCATTTTTAGTCAAGAACTTTCATTTTTAGTCAAAAATTTTCATTTTTAGTCAAAAATTTTCATTTTTAGTCAAAAATTTTCATTTGTAGTCAAAAATTTTTATGTTGGTCAAAATTTATTTTTTTGGTCAAAATTTCTTATTTTGGTCAAAATTTTTCATTTTGGTCAAACATTTTTATTTTTATCAAATTTTACAGTTTGGTCGAAACGTTTTATTTCTGGTCAAAATTTTCGATTTTTGGTAAAATTTTACCATTCCGTTCAAAACATGGAAGTTTCAGTAAAAAATTATTTTTCAAATGAAGGAATGAATTTTTTAACAAAAATGACATCTTTTTCAACAAATAACTTTACAACCAATTAAATTACTCACATCATTGACAAAAAAACTTTTGATTTGACAAACGGGGCATTGACTTTTAAAAATACAATCCCGACTGTTTTGGACCCAAAAAAGACCATGTGTATTGAATTTTTTGACACAATCTGATGTTTCTCAACAAAAACAGACTTTTTTGACAAAATTTGATCAACTAAACAAAAACTGACTTTTTTTGACAAAACAGACCTCTTCTTGACACAACTAATTTAAACAATGATTTTTCACAAAAATGAACAAAAAAATACCTTCTTCACATAAATTGATTGTTTTTAACAAAAAAAAAAAACATTTCTAGGCAGAAATTGACTTTTTTAGAAACAAACTCATATTTTTATTCAAAAAATTGACTTTTTTGAGCAAAAATTTTGACAAAACAAACAGCTTTGGACATGAACAAGTTTTTTGACGATACCTAATGAAAGTTTTTAACACAAACAGACTTCTTTTCTTTAAAAAAAAATACCGTTTTGACAAAAGTTAGCTTTTTGACCAAAATTGACTTATTGACGGAAATTGTCCATTTTGGACAAAACCCGATCTTTCTTGACACAATCTGACCTTCTCAGACGAAACAGATTTTTTGACAAAAAACAACTCTTTTGACCAAAACTGACTTATTAACAGAAAATTATGTTTCGCAAGAAAGAAGAAAACTGACATTTCTTCACACAAACCGCGGCCTTTTCAGACAAAACATTTTATTGGCAGAAACTACTTTTTTAACAAAATCACCCCTTTCTGGACCAGAACAGGCCTGAAAAAATTGACTTTTGAACAAAAATAGGCATTCTTTGACCAAAACAGGTTTTTTTGACAAAAATTGACCTTTATTGACACAAACTGAACTTTTCGGCCAAAACTAACCTTTAAAGATTTTCCTGACCACTTTTTTTTTAATAACGAGCTTGTTCAAACCCAAACTTATGGGGTAAAAACTTCTTTAATCAGTACTAAGTTTTTAATAAGAATTTACCTAATTTTTCGGCAAAATTTTTTATGACAAAAACAACAAATTTTTCTCAAAAATGAACAGTTTTGATAAAGGAAAATTATACTTTTGATGAAAAATTAAACAAATAAATTAGACAAAATTTTCCCAATTTGACAATAATTATAATCAGACTCAAGTGATATCAAGAGATAGTCGCTGATTTTAAAGCTTTTGGATACTTCGAACGTATTCGAATCAACAACCACTATTGAAAAACTGTTCAACAGTTGTTGATATTATTCGAATGAATACAACAACCTGCAATTATGTATTTACTTACGTATGTAGATGTATTGTACCTACGTTAATAAATTCAGAATTTCAACAGATCAATGACAAACTACGAGCAATTTTGGTCCTTTAATCGTGCTACGATTCGAAACATAATCAAATTTCTCAAATTTACATAATCAGGTTCAATTTCTGCGATATCGATATTTAAATTCAATTCTCGATTCAATCATGGAAGGACGATAAACCGACTAATACAATTTTACTTAAGAGTAAAATTTCATCGACAAACAAGGTATATTTTTCGAAATGGATTGTTTTAAAAATCAATCCACATAGACACACGAGTACCTTCGAGCATAGCCAAAATACCACAGTAATATACATACATATTACACGGCTAATACACAAATCGATATTAGCTGTTGCGTATACCTTATTCGTCGTCCTTTATACACTAATACATTCACACCTGACCGAGCCAACAGCACGTATAATAACACACCTTTACCTATTTAGTAATCCGATATACCGCCGGCCGGAGTATTATACGTGCGACTGAGAAAGACACACGCACGAGAAAAAGTCCATCAGCAGATAGACGAAGACAGAAATAACGATCATACACGCGTCTCGCCTTTATCGGTAATCTGCATTGGATAGGTATTAGGTATGTCTATGTATATTATAAACATCGGCATCGAAGTATAACCATGAGATGGCATTCGTACCTATAATAATCAAGCCTGGCAATTATTCCACAATGTTTACAGAACAAACAATGCGTGAGAACTATTACGTAATTGTTTGCTGCGTAGAGTACGCAGTATGTAGACGTATCTGTACCTAGCTACCTACGAATACGTTTTCAGAGTTTTTACTTTTTATCCTTGCACAAGGAACTATTATCGACAGCTTGGCAGGAGAAATACCTAAGTTTGTGCTCGGAATCTAGATGTGTATGAATTTTTTCTCTTTTTTTTTTTTGCTTTATCGTAATATGCCTTTATTTTATCGCTTCGGAGTATTGTTTGGTTGGATAAAGAAAGTTTTCAATGGGTAAAGGGTGATTGAATTCTTTCTCAATGGAATGTCGCAAGATACCACTTTGATAAGTCGTAGTCTCAGTTTCAACGCAGCAGAAAAATGAGAGACGTAGATTATGAATTTTAATCAAGAATTATACAGGACACGAATTGAAACACATTATGCCAGAATTTAAAATCAAAATGAGAGAAAAAATCAGTAGGAATGATTTCTGCACATTTTTTGGAAGCTGGGAGGGGGGCAGGTAGAGAATTGTGCCTAGATCTCAAAATGACATGGTAAAAATCCCCCCACCCAAATTTAACTCTTTCCATCAGATCTTAAAATCTGAAAATGTTCCAAAAATCTTGAAAAATTGAAAAAATATTTTGAATTTTTTTCAAAAATGGTTTTAAGAGGCTCAGGGATGTCTTTACCGGAGATGGAATGATCGTAGATCAATTTTGAATCCGATTCAGAATCGGATTCGCAGGGTTCGTACCAAAATTAAAAACCAAAATTTCGTACTTTTTTGGTAATTGTTTTATAGTTTTCTAGTTACTTTTTTCGCATTTTTCAGGATCTACTAATTTCTCAAAGATCATTGACCAGGAACGAAATGATCATTAGTGGGTACTCACTATTGAAAGTGGTGTCAAATTTTGGAATTATTTTAAAAGAAACGGAAATCCTTACTTACACAAGTATGAGTTTTTTCCCACCAGAACAAAAATTCACTCAGACCATGACGACAGTGACGTACCGATAGGGGGTGGAGGGAGCTCCCCCCCTGAGAAAATTTTTTACTTCTGAGTTGGGAAAATTGGACAGTTGGGAATAATTTTTTTGGTGAAAAATAATAAATAAAATAGTCGTTTTAAAAGTTGGAAATCAACAAAATTTTCACTTGTTCCAATTCAAAATTGGTAATTTTCTCAACTCGAAAATAGTAAATTTCTCGACTCAAAATTGGTAATTTTCCCAATTCAAAATTGGTAATTTTCACAACTCAAAATTGCTTATTTTTTCAACTCAAAATTGGCCGTGCTCCCAAGTGACGAGTAAAAATGTCAGTTGGGACGATTGGTATTTATTTTTTAAATGAAAAATGAATAAATAAAATGGTTACCTATTTTAAAAGTCGGAAATCAACAAAATTTTCATTTGTTAGTTGGGAAAATTAGTCATTTTCCTAACCTTTTCCAACTGAAAATTGATCATTTTCCCAGCCAAAAATTAAATCGTTGTAATAAATGTTTTTTTAGGAAAAAATGATTAATTAGGTACCTATACCTGCCTTGCATTTTAAAAAGTATCACTTGTCAACTAAAAAAAATTTATAGTTGTACTTGTAATTTAAAAAAGATTTTTTCGCATTTTTCTTCAAAATTATTCCAATTAATTTCATTGTTGTTGTTTTCCTTAAAACTTATTTTTGATATTTGAAAATCCAATTTTTCAAAAGCTTCGGCCTCGCTACGCTCGGCAATGGTATATTTCTACTTTAATCATTTTAAAGTAGAAGCAGTCGATTTTTCATTACAGTTAATTCTTCCAAAACACTATTTTATTGCACATTCAATTTGATGTTTTCTAAAATTTTCTCCCTCGCTTCGCTCGGGCCAAATCCATCTCCCTATTCTTTACATTGCAATTACAAAATTTTATTGATGTAAAATTATAATTTTTCTTCGAAACTCCGCCATTTCTTCGCTCAAGGCAAATAAACTATTTCATATGTTTTTTCAACTATAATGATATTGCTTGTAGGTTTGAAAAAAAAAAGTAAAAATTTGGAGTAACCAATAAAAAATTTATTCAGATTTTTTATCTCAAAAAGGGTCTTATAACAGTAATAGGTTGTGAAAACTTCAAAAGTTCGCAAAAATGAGGGAAAACGAGTAAAAAAAATCAAAAAACCTCACAACTTTGAGAAAAATTAGTACTTACCTACATGTAAATTTTAAGAAATCGGCTGGAAAAGTTTGAAAAAAATTGATTCGCAAATTTGAATCTCACCCCCCTCCCCCGGAATTCTGATATCGGCTATATGTAGTTGGGAATTTTGAAAATTTGAATTGGGATTTTTAACTCTTCTCCCCTCCTCCCCGGAAAATGCATTCGGTACGTCACTGCATGGCGATATCCTGGCTGCTCTCATACCTTACTGCAGACTATCAAATTTCATCCAAAAAATTTTAAGCAGGTAATTCTTAATTGATGTTCAGCATTTCCCACTGGCGATTTCAATAATTTTTATTGATGAAAATGGCCTTGTGTACTGCCATGCAACAAAAATTTTAAAATTTCGTAGATACAATTTTTCTAAGATACAAAACCATCAAAATTATTTTTGTTGATCAAATTTTGTCAAAATTTCGTACTTTTTAGAATTTTTTTTCCAAAATTCGTACTTTTTTAGTAATTTTGTACTGCTTGCCAAATATTCGTATTTCTTTCGTACTTCCGTATTTTTTGGCTTGGATTCACAATCCAATTAATAAAAAAAATGAATCCCAAAAATTAAATCCTACGAAATTTTAGAAAGGGGCAGGGACCGCAAAGGGTGACATGTAAAAACTCATTTTTCATTTTTCTCCCAATTCCTGTAAAATAAAATTGACTAAAAATGCGAAAACCCTGTTGGGGGCTTAATCTTTTCTTTAAGTGTTGCTAAAATAGCCCCAAAAATTTTTTTTTTCATCAAGAATTCTGATAAAGTTAACTTTGAATTTGAGAAAGTTGATTTGAAGGTCGTACCTGTCATGTCCCCAGATATCCCAAAAAGAACCCCAGATCCTAAAACTTTGAAAATACAAATTTCTCTATTTGATTTTGACTTTATAGTCTGGAATTGATTAGATGGCCGTATCGTGCTACCAACTGTTCCCCAAAAAATGTCCCAAACTCTAAAAAATCTGAAAATTGTGCTCTCTCATTGGCGATAAATCAGCGAAAAAATTTCACTGAAAGCAACTAGTGAAAAAATTGCAGGAAAATCTCTAAAATTTGCTAAAAATTAGTGAAATTCTTTGAAAAATCAGCAAAAATTAGCTGAAAATCAAAAATTTTGCTGATTTTTCCTGTGCTGCAATTCTGACTAAATATTTATCAGTGACTTTTCACTGATTCAAAATGAGAGACGGGAAAAGGAAATTAAAATTTCAATATTTCGTGGGTTCGAGATTTTTTTGGAACTCAAGGGCGTGATACGGCCCACAAACCGATTTTTTCCACTTCCTGATAAAAATGCCTCCCAAAATACACATTTCAAAATATTTACAAAATAATAAGCAATTTTTTCAAATGTGTTTTACACGAAAAGTTGATTTTACACCTCATTCTCTCTTCTTTCTTGAAACCACGTCTCATTTACAAAAAAAAAAGTCTAAAAATGATCTGCAAGTTGCGAATCGCAGTAAAATGGTCGCAGATTTTTTGGGAATCGCAAATTTTGAATCCGATTTCTTTTTTTTTTTTTGTAAATTAACCCCTCTCTGGTCTTTAGCCAGTTGGCACCCATTTTTCATCGCCCCATTTTTCAGAGGTCCCTATTTTTTTCCAATATTTAATAAAAAATCGAAAAAACTTTTTTTGGTGTTCTCTGAAATGATACCTATCTATTAATATGAGGTTTTTAACCCCATTGAAATCTTTAGTGTCAATTTCCACACCTTTTCCAATTTTTGAAAAAATATGCACAATGAACCCCACTCATTTTGAAGAAATAGCCCAAAGAGGGATTGATGATGGAAATCACCGGTCGGCGATGATTTTAATGGACTAAAATATTCACAGCTGTGCTAACGTCATTTCAGGGGAAATTTTATAATTTTTTTTAGATTTTTTATTGAACATTAGAAAAAAAAAACAAGAAAAAAGTTATATTTTTTAGAACCATTGAAAAAGGTGATGAAAAATGGGTGCTAATCGTATTTTAGGGTAAATACATCCATAACAAAACTACTTTTTTTAAATTCAATTTTTAATCATTTTTCAAAATTTTTTGAACAGTTAGTTTTAAGGTTTGGTGAGAAGGGTAAATTTGGGGTGGAAGGATGATATTTTTAACACGTCGTTTTGACCTCTAAGCACAACTTTTTAGCTACCTCGTTTCAACTTTCGGAAAAAATTGCCAAACGATCACCCTTAGGGATCGAACTTGAAATTCAACACAATTTTGAACAAATTGCATAGGTACGAAAATAAAACAGGAAAAAATTCGAAACATCGAGTCTTTCAAATCGATCCGGTTCTTTTCCACAGAATAAAATTTCACATTCTTCGCACGATCCCATTTCGTGATTTTTTCTCATTTTATATCTTTTACATTTATATCAAAAGATAAAAAGCTGGCTCGGCTCGGTAAAACTATATTTAAAATGATTAGCCTTAATTTAAATCCCCCATATACCAGATGGGTACTTCACGATACGTGTAATTTACTAAGTGAAAAATTCGACCAATGAAATTCCCTCACTCCAAGGTTTGATACGTATAAAGATAGTAATCGCGAGCTATTAAAAAAAAAGGTCGTGTATAAATTTTGCCTACACGCCCAATACGACAGGCGCCATGTAATTTATACACTCGTGTTTTGTGGGTTTTTTCTCCTCCTGTGTTCGAATTCTGACGAATGGTCGAGAGTTTGTGATTTGAAAACCTCGTTGGCCTTTTCAAGATTACACCTGTTCAAATTTTTATCTGATTTGAGAACTCGACCGAAATGAAGTTCGCAGAATTGGTCGAAAAGGAAAACCCCTTAAATTCGATCAAACCTCGCCCAAGAATAATTTAAAAACCTTCACCATCAACTTATCGACTGATTCGCCTTCTATATTGGCAAAAAAAAATTCTCGTGGTGAATTCGAACTAATCAGTCAATTTGCACGTGGTACCCTTCAACAACTACATCGACGACTGAATTAACTTCGACTTCGCCAAGATTACACGGTGTGCCTAGTCGTAGAATTTCTTCAACGGTATTGCGTGGCTTAATGACCTCTTAATAAACTCGAAATTGATTTCTTAATCTAATTACACATTATCTTCATTTCCAATTTCCAACATTGTATATTATATACACGAATTCGTGAATTTATATACCTCGACAAGCTCTCCTTCCTCCGCCATTTTTACGTATACCTTTTTACGAATTTATGCAGTTTAAGAAAGGGAGGAGGATAAAAACGAATATTATCGTGACAAAGTTTCTAGTACCGATCGATTGTACATTACACAGCAAAATACGTTTATTTTACGGAGCCAGGGGCCTCTACGAGAGGGGGTGAGGGAGGCATACACCAGTTACAAAGTTCCCAGATGAAAAATGATTTCGAAAACGATTACACTCTTACTCGTTAATGGCCTGTGACCGGATTCGAGGCTTTATCAAAGACCCAAGTTCGTATTATTTATTTAATTCGGTTCTATCATTACCAATATGGATGTGTATATTGTCTACGTAGACCAATCATTTTATAAACTGTGACGTTTTGATCGAAGTACATTGAATTGAAAATAAATTTGCATAATGGCGTTTTGTGCAAGTAAAAAGGCTCTGCGAACCCTTCGTTGGATTTCAAATTTGAACGTATTGATTGAATCAGGGGGCAAAATTTGATAAGATTGGTGGTACGATTTAAATGCTTGGAGGGGAAGAGATAAGAAAATTTCTGGGGTTACAATAATACTCTTGAATATTGATTTACATTACATTTTTTTTTTAATTCTGAGTGCACAATGAAATTGATCTTTAGAACTCTTGAACGAAAGAGGAGGAGTTAGGTATTACTTTTTTCGATTTTTTATAGAAGATTTTAAAAACAGAAGTAGGTCTTTTCAATCATCTCTGAAAAAATAGATTAAATGTAAAAAAATCAATTTTTTGCAATTTTTTCAAAATAACAAATTTTAAGCACAAGAAAAAAAGTCGAATTATTAAATTTAACGTTCAACTAGATTCTAATTTTCGCGTCTGAATAACAGAAAAAAATTCCAAACCTGTTTCTTACTCATTTTTGATAATTAGACACTGACACATATTATTACCTTCAAACAGAATAAAATTTACTTTTAATTAACTATTTTTAATTCATCTTCAAGTAGCACTAAAATCTGGTTATTTACAAAAATTAAAAAAAAACTTCATGAAAAATTCAAATAAAAAAATTTCCATTGCTGGTTGCTTCAACAGTGAGTGCGATTAATTATCAGAAAAACAATAAAAAAAATTGAACGTGTCACAGCAAACAGGACTTATAGAAAAAATGATGTTTTGGGGAAATCGCGATTGAAGTTTGAGTGTACTTTTTTTAATACTAAATTAAGGAATTGAGCTGGGGAAAAATTTTACCTTAAAATTTCATCTTTTTGCTACAAGAAAACAGCTCGCCCGTCACTTGATATCTTTTTTATTTTTTTCTATATTGAAAACAAAAGGTTGAGTTACATGTCCTTTTTGTTGTGACAAAATTTCATTTCGACCCTTCTACCTTTGGTGACGTATAATTTTTCCGGAAGTGAAAATTTAAAAAAAATCTTCATACAAAAGTTGAAGAAAATGAAAAAAGGAACATCTTTGTGAAAAAAATTCAAATTATCTCTTCAGGGAGCGGATATATTGCACTTTGAAAAATGACAACTTTTTTTTTCATTTTCTTGGTTACAAAAAAATGGTAAAAATACATTTTGGACGAATTTTATTATTTTTTCAAATTTATTACGAAAAATTAACTAAAATAACACTTCATTAAAATTTTAAAATTTTACAATCATCTGCACAGTGAAAAAATTAAACATTGCGCAAATTTTCGAAAATCAAACATGTAATGTAGGTACCGAAACTGCGAACTTCGCATTTTAAAAACGCCATAACTCTTCGAGGAAAACATATTGGAAGGTGGGAGGGGGCTCATTAGATAGAGAAAACTTTAGAGAATACGAATCGCTTGTTGCATCAAAAAGGACATATGCTGAGTTATGCCCTTTTTGTTGTGACACATTCAATTGAAATCATTGCATTTTTTTTTGAAAATTTCACAAAATTTCCTCAGAAAAATTTTTTTAATACAAATGCAGAACTTTTACAGGAATTCTAACAAAATTCATCAAAAAATTCTCCTTGACAAAAATGGTGAATAAGCTAAAATATTTTGTATTCCTGATGAAATTACTTTAAAAAATTCATCAATAAGGATAAATAAAAAATTAATAAAAATGTCGAAATAATTCTAGAAAAATATCAAAACCTGGTTGCCACTATTTTTCAAAAAAAAAATTCCAGATTTCCACAGATTTTCTAAATCAAGTTTTTCATGTTTACCATACCTCTTAATATACGTAAAATATATATGAACTTTATGCAAAAACAAGAGTGCACTATTTTATTTAAATTAGGACTAAGAGCCCCAAACAAAAAGAGTTTTGCTTTTTTGGCTCAAAATATTCAATTTTTTAAAAATAGAAGGAAAATGGGAGAGGTTCATAAAATTATTTAAAAACCATTTTTTTTTTTGTTTTCACATTCTAAAAATAAATAATGAGTAAATTCATTGAGCTCTGAAAGAACAGATGATTCTCGGCCTCCACCCCCTCCCCCAACAAAACGAGGCCAAGATTTGAAAATTTGCTACTTTTAGATACGAAAAAATTCATTTTCCAATAGTCTATTATCTTAAAAAAATGTAATAATTTTGGAGTACAAATTCCAAAATTCTCTGACAAACCAATTTTTCTTAGAAAGGGGCAATTAAGGAGAAAAAAATGAACATTTGATTAGAAAAATCTGAACTTTCGAGCCAAATTTTGGACTTTTCTGTCATTTCGTTCATTTTCAGCACCACTTGGTCAAATGCAAGTTCTTTCCATCACTTTTCTCACTTGTGGCTTCAATATTTTGAACCCAATTTTAGAATCAAAAGTATAATTCTGGAATCCAAATTTAAATTTTAAATTTTTGACCTATCTCATTACTTTTTCCAACCCCTTTCCTCCTCAATTTCTAAAAAAACGACCCTTCTCAGTACTCTCCTCTAATTCTGAATGAAGAAGGGAAAGCAGAAACTGATTTCGAATACCTTGAAAACCATAAAATTCATAAAAACAGTAGGTAAATCATTCTGAGCAACCCAATGAAGGGGGAGAGAGGGGAGGAAATGTACAGAAATAGCTCAATTTGTTATAAGCTTACGAAAAGTTGATATTTTTTGAATTTTTAAAAGAAGTATGATGAGGGATGTGCCCTCGATTATTGTAATTCTATAACACAGGTCAGCAAAGAAAATGCTGTCCAAAATTTAATGGGTGATTTTAATGGAACTTTTCGCGTTGATTGCGGTAAAAATAGAGAAAAAATTCCAGCACGTAAGGATTTCTCGCAATTAAAATTTTTAGTTGAAATTTCATTTTACAATTTTTGATAACTTTTGACATTTGAAGTGGATTTTCTGGGCAAAGAAAAGGCTCCTACAAAAAAATGAATGGAATATAAATGGTAGAACGTAAAATTCTATTTCTGTAGAGTCTTATTAGTTTTTTCTCCATGAAACTTCGATTTTGAGATATTTCAGTCGAAAGTTCAAATTCAACATTTACTTTTTATTAAAAGTATCTCGAAAGCCAAGATTTCTAGAAAAAACCTAATTAAGAGTCTACAGAAAGGAAATTCCATGTTCTACAATTCATGTTCCATTCATTTTTTTTCGCAGGATCCTTCCTGTGCTCGAAATGTTCAACAAAAAATTAAAATTGGGGAAAACACTGACGTGATGAAGAAAAACTGAAAAAATTAAATCGGAATCACCAATCAGAATTGTTTGTGCAGAAAAAAATTATTAAATTATGGTGCCGGCCTGTGATGTAAATTCAACTGTTACAAAATAAGGAATATTGAAAATGAGAT
Organism: Pseudococcus viburni; assembly: GCA_033439095.1. Lineage (NCBI taxonomy): Eukaryota > Metazoa > Arthropoda > Insecta > Hemiptera > Pseudococcidae > Pseudococcus > Pseudococcus viburni. The sequence continues at coordinate 1,113,165 of JAVBJF010000018.1, forward strand.
TCTATCATTAAAAAAATCAATTTTTTTGGGAAAATCACCCCCCCCAAAATGAATCGAACATGAATTATTGTAGAGTGAAATTTTTTCCTATAGAGTCCAATTAGTTTCTTTCCAAGAGGCTTAGTTTATAAGATACGTTCAATAAAAGATGAAAATTGAATTTCGAACTTTCAGCTGAATTATCTCGAAAACTTCACTTTCCAAGAAAAAATTAATTTATTCCACGGAAATGAAATTCTACGCTCTAAATTTTATATTCCATTCATTTCTTTCGTAGGACCCTTTCATTGCTCAAAAAATCGACTTGCAGTGTCAAAAGTCATCAAAAAGAGTAAAACAAGAATTCAAATTATGAAAATTCCCGACGCGATGGAGAAAAACTGAAATCATATTCGAACTCAGCACTAAAAATTGAACCAAAATCACCTACCAGGGTTGATGAGCAGAAAAATTTGAAAAAAATGCAGACCTGTGTAATCAGTAATCACTAAATCATTATTAGCTCCTTCGAAGAAAAAAATAGGTAAAAAACTACAGTCCTTACTTTTCAATACCTTTTTAAATTTTCAACTTCAACCTTTGAAATTTTCGTCACATAAAAGTTCACAGCTTTAAAAAAATTTTACTCGTCCAAAACCCCATTTTATCAAACGACTCCTTCCCTCATAAAAAAGTCGCTCCAAAACCCACCTTTAAAAATATTCATTTTTCCAAAATTTTCAAACCAGCTGCTCCTGAAAATCTCAAAATAGGCAACACATTTCACCGCACCTTGAAGTATAAAAAATAATTTGAAAAACGCGCCCGGTGCCTTTCACCGAGCACTTGACAGTTCCACCACTCCTCTGGTCTCCTCATCTCGATGCATAAAAAATAATCATAATCCATCTGCAACATTTGCATTGGCAAACTCACGTGCACACGTTCGATTCACTTTCGATTTCTACACAACGGTGAAGAAAAAAAACTCGCTCGCTGAGAACCGGGCACACTTGCATCAACCGGAATTTCATTTCCTTTCGAATTGCCTCTTACGTGAATATAAGAAAATACCGACGATACTCTTTGGCTATTTTCCGAATACGTACAAAAAAACACCCGCAATTATTCGCTCAGGTGCTCGACTATGGGAGGTATTTTTCCAACCATTTCTTTTGAAAATTTTATACACTCGTTTAGACGAGGAGGAGATGCGGTCACGGTGCACGTAAATCCGCGAATAGCGTGCAAAATACCGAAGGATACGCTCGGTTTATTGTCATAAACCTCATCGGCAGCGTCGCGACCGTCATAAAATAAATACTGAAAAAAAATTCATACTAATCATACGTTAATTACGCGTAATCACGGTACGTACCAGCGATGAAGCTCGATACCAGTAACACATTCATCGTATTATCTCGTCGACCTGGCCGGAGCATTTATTATCCGCATACCGCAGCCGAAAATTTTCACAGACCACTGAAGACAGAGGGAAAAAAACACAACGCGAAAATTTTATCAATAAAATTCGTCAATAAAAAAAGCTAAAAGTAAGTAAAACTAAGAAGAGCGAAAAAATTCGTCCCGAATTATTACTTCAAAGGTAAAAAATTGACAATTTATTACAAACAGGCTGTTCGCGAGCGAACTCGACACGATAAACGAATAAAACTGAAAACACTCTAGATATGTATTTCCGTACGTTTTAAAACACAAGCGATAAGAAAATCGCGCGCACCTACTATTAGCAATTTGTCGACAGTGTTGCCTCTTTCTAATGAGAAAAAATAGCCGACCGAGGTGAACTTTTACGATAAAGTTCGTTAGTTGATAATTCGCTTGTTGATTGCTGGTGAAACCGAATCGAAAGTGTTCGGTGCAATTACCAGTTGAATAATTTTCAATTGTCGACGATTCGAGCGAGCATAACCGAATTGCGAGTAATTTAGAAAAAATAAGAGGTATTAACACGTGGAAATTGTAGAGGGAAAATACGAAACCAATGGGTTGAGCGAATACGTCTGCGAAGAAAATTAAGAGGTCAAACGTATGTTACATTGGAAATTCCACCCTCGTTTTTCTTCGATCATTCGATTCGGCAGAATATTACTTTGGTATGGGCCTAATTTCATTTGTGATGTTCGATTCGGCGTCGTGGGCTGAATTGAAGAATTTTTATTTTTCCAAGTATATTGGAATGTAGCTGAGAATTCGACGTTCCATTTACACGGCGGAGTATTTTATGGCGAAAAAGAAAATGTAAGAATGGATAATTTGGGTGAAAAGGTGGAAGAAAAATCAATTCGGGATGAAATACTTAGATGGAGCTGAAATAATTTGTTTAAAAGAAATCATGATCAATTTTTTTTTGAAATAAGTTTGTCACTTTTGGTAATTTCAAAATTTTTTATCAATTTTTGTAACACCATATTTAGAGAATAAAAATTAAAAAAAAACAATTTTTTAAATCCGGAAAATTGAACAAAATTTTTTCGACCGATTGGAATCGAATTAATAACGCAAATCAACTTGAAAAATACTGTTTTAAACCTAATGGGTAGTCACAGGAAAAATGGTGAAAAAATTCCAGCAGGTCAGGATTTTCCACAATTTAAATTTTTAGTGGAAAATTAGTTTTACACTTTTTGATAACTTTTGACACTTCAAGTGGATTTTCTGGGAAAAGGAAAGGTTTTGACAGGGTGTCCACTATATTTCAGAAATGATTTTCCCTGACTTTTCCAGGTTTTCCAGACCAATTTTTCAAAATTTTCCAGGGCTTTTAAATATGATATTGGTAAACCGGTGGGGGGGGGGATTTTTTGCGTGATGTACTTACATCTCGAAATTTTGCATCGGTAAGAATGATACAAAATTCATAGGGGTCTAACGATTTTTTTTTCAAAATCACTATTAGATACTTTTTACGAGATCTTTAGATGATTCTCTTCGGGCCAAAAAAAGATTTGAATTCAATTCTGAAAATTTTGGAGCCCACGCAACTCCCCCTCCCCACAAAAATTTGAAAATTTGAATTCATTACCTACAGGAAAAATTTCAAAGAAAAAGAAGAAACTAAGTAAATATTCCAACGCAAAATCACGTTTTAAAAAATGAAATTAATTATGTCAGGGTATCTATCAAATCAAGCGAATGAAAATTAGGATTTTTCCGGACTGAAAGTTCAAAAATGTCAGCATATTTTACTTCCCCCCCCCCCATGAAATACACATGTCTCAAATTTATAAATTCACACAATCCCTGGCAATTTTTTGTCAAGGGCATTGTGGCATTCCTTTCTCATCACAGCTCATTAAAAAGTAAATTTCCAAAAAACTTGAGATTTTAGATAGATTTTGCAGAAAGAAAAAGTGTAAATTACCCCGAGCGTAGAAAGGGAAATTTTTTTGAATAATTCATAATTTAATGGACAAAAGACATGCATTTTGAATATCGATTGAGGAGCTTGGTATCAGAGTGAGACATATGCTATTTCGTGAATTGAGTAGACAACTGCATTATCCGTCGCCTCTTCATGAAAAAAGTCGGAGTGGAGGATAAATATTTATTTTTCATAGTCTTATTAGTTAGTATTACCACTAAAATTCGCCAAATATCTCAATTTTTTTCCTCCTTGGGAATTTTTGTAATGAAAAACATAATTTTTTTGTGACGTTTGTCTCACTTTGATACCAAGCTCCTCAATTTTTATGGTACATTACGGTCAACAAAAAATGATGAATAAAAAAATTATACATATAACAAGATACAATAATTTGGCCCTTTCGGAGCAAGGGCGAAATTTTTTGAAAATTTTATAATAAAATAAGCAAAGAAACACTTTTCTAAATGATTTATCCTTTTTTGGATTTTCGAAAAATTCTAGAGAAAATTACAAAATTTCCTGACTTTTCCAGGCCCGCAAAATTCCCTGACTTTTCCCGGTTTTTCAGAGAATGGACACCCTGATTCTACGAAAAAGTGAATCGACTTATAAATTGTGCAGGTAAAATTTTATTTTTGTGCAGTACAATTAGTCTCGTTTTCCTATGAAGCACAGTTTTCAAGATATTTCAGCCGAAAATTCAAAGTTACTTTTATCTTTTATTGAAAATATTTTGAAAGCTTAGATTTTTAGAAAAAAACTAATAAGATTCTGCGAAAAGGAAATTTTACGTTCTACAATTTATGTTCTGTTCATTTTCTTTGTAGGACCCTTCCTGTGCCCATAAAATCGACTTCAAGAAATGAAAAACATTTTCAACAAAAAATTAAAATGGAAGAAACAATGTTATGATGGAGAAAAACTGAAATCATTTTCGAACTTAGCACTAAAAATTAGGTTAGAATCATCCAGCCTAAAAAAAAAAAAAAAAAATGTATAGAACATGAATTATTGTAGAACAAGAAATTTCCTTTCTGTAAAGTCCAATAAGTTTTTTCGCAGGAAGCTTAGTTTTTGAGGTATTTTCAATAAAAAATGAAAGTTGAATTTTGATCTTTTAGCTGTAATATCTCGAAAACTTTGCTTCCTAGGAAAAAATTAATTGAACTCTACAGAAAGAAAATTTTACGTTCTACAATTTATATTCAATTGATTTTTTTCGTAGGACCTTCTCTTTGTCCAGAAAATCGACTTGTGAAGTGAAAAAAATCATAAAAAAGTGTAAACAAATGCATAAAAATTCAAATTATGAAAATTCCTGACCTGATGGGAAAAAAACTGAAATAATATTCAAACTTGGCGCTAAAAAGTAGATCAGAAACACTTCTAAACTACACTAAAATTTTTTTTAAAAATACAGGCCTGTGTATTTATGTATGTACGTAATAAAGATCGTTTTCTTAAAATGCATTCAACGATATATTGATTAAATTTTAACGAAGAAGCGAAAAAACTATGGTGACTCTAATTTTAAAAATTGTGAGAAAAATTATCCATCATCGGAAGTATATTTTCTCTGCACAGTGTATTGTACTTACTTTGTAATTCCAATGGATGTACTCTCATCAGATAATTTTTCTTTCAACTTCTTGCCCCACCTCAAAATTTTTGGTTTGAGTTGAAGGTTAAAATAATCTCAGAAATTGACATCACACTCGATAATTTTGGAAAATTTTCAATTTTGGCTCCCAACTATTACCGCCTTAAACCCCCTTTTTAATCCTTTTTTTGATTCTGGTATAAGATTTGGGTCAAAATGACCTTGAAAATGTATCTAGGTTTTCGATTTGAATCCCCCAGACGTCCCTGACGAGGACATAAGGGGGCCTAGGGGCCTAAAATTTTAAATTCAGGAACTAACTAGTTAAATGGTGTAGTTACATCAAAAATTGTATAATCTAAAACATTTTGGGTAACTGCTGATTTCGAATTTGATCTTGTTTTTCAATTTGAACCCCTCAGATGTTTCTGGGGACATGGGACATTGGGGACAAAATTTTCAATTTCGGACACTTAACTTTTAAAATGACATGGTGCTATGTATTTTAGATAGCTGTTTTCGAATTTGACCTCAGCTCTTCGATTAGAACCCCCTAGACGCCCCTGAGGGGCATAATGGGGCATAAGGAGACACAAAATTTTAAATGTGGATATAGTCCAGAGGCAAATTACATTTTTTGCCCATAAACATCAAATTATAATAATAACATGAAATTTGGTATGGTGAACAAGAACACTGGAAGGAATTTTTCGGTCTGGTAGGTAATCGCCAAACCCCATAAGAGGGGTAGAGGGAAATCCAAAAGGGGATTCAGCCTCTCAGTTTTCAAAATTGAGCTATCGTCCCTTTTTGATGTCACTTCCATATAGTTAAATCTTGCCAAATTCAAAATTTTAATTACTTTCAAGATTCGAGAGAAAATCATCCCTCAAATTTGAAAATTTCCAACTCGAGTTTTCGCATTTTTCCTCAAAATTGTCTAAAAATTACTTTTTTTTTTTAATTTTGCACAATTTTCCAACCTTTCAACCATATTTTTATGACGATTTTCAAATTTTACGGATAATGACGTTTGAAAAATAATTACACACGAGATAATATTTATCGGTATCGGTCGAAGTTTTTACGACGATTTTCGAATAGTACAGGTCCAGTATAATAAATTCAGGCTCAGAGGAACTCCCTGTAACTTCTCTGGGGAGGTTTTGGGGGACAATTTCGATGAGCATTTTGCACAACTTTGACTATGATGAAATTGAAATTATTTTTACAACATCTTTCATCACGTAATCGAGGGATAGATTACTGAATATGTCAATTCAGCGATAAAATGCTGATAAAAAAAATACTTGGAAATTCTTTTTTTATGATACGAAGTTTGAATAGAAATGAAAGTGAAAACAACAGTCAACAAAAAAACAAACCAGTAAACACATTTTTTTCAGCCAATACTACCTTATCTAAGCATTTTTACCTTGACAATACTACTACGACACTACGTCATGTAGCAATCGTATACAACACTTGCCTTTCTTTTCAAAATCAAAATTTTCAAATTCGAAAACGAGAAAAAAGTTTACGACTGGAAGAAAAGAAATCGCCATACAAATGACTTTAATTAGTATAAAGAAAAGAATTATAGAAGAAAATCAGTATTTAAATGAGCACAGTTGAAAATTTAATCAACTTTAGTCTCATTGTCCCTTCCATTTGGATAGAAAATATACAAATTCAAGTATAAGATCATTAGTTCGTTTGATAATTTTTTCAAAAAAAAAGAACCAAAAAAACATTCTATGCTTAGAAAAGAAATGGAATTTTTTCCAAGACGTGAAACATTTTAAAATCGATTTTTTTCTAACGAACTGTCATAAAAAATGAAAATCTATTAAATTTTAAAATCAGATTTGAATTTGGAGATTGAGAAAATACGCAGGAGATTTCGTTCAACTCTTCAAATACCGGCTCGCAAGACATTTTAATTTGAAAAACACCGCAGACGAGAAAAAAACGAAACTTTTCGTCAATTTTCATACCTTTTTTTCGCCATTTGAAAAAATCCCTCGGTTAATTGTTTCAAATCGTCGAAGAAAAAACCCGTCCGAAAACCTCGCCAGCTTCATGCAGGCGATAATTTAGAAAAATATACGCTATTTTTAAAAGCCCGGCGTATTTTTCACAATTACTGACACGTTGATTAGCCACGTCGATGTATTTGAGTCGATTTTTCTTCATTTACCGTCACACGCGCGTTCAAATCCATTAAAAACAAATTACGATTAGGCGAATTTTCGCAACCACTGGGGCTTTTTTTGGTTAAGAAACAACCCTTAACAATTTAATTTCTCGTAGAAGTGCCATTCCCTCGTCGTCTCATTCAAGATACGTTTTTTATCATTTTTTTCCCCAGCAAGACTTTGGCAAAAAGAGTGAGCACGTCGAGCTGCTATGATAAAACTACCACAAACACAATGGAATTAAGGCTCGAGTATTTAAAAAAATTTTAATTAATTATTTTTTACGCGGTGACATGCGGCATTTTCCGATACCCTAGTTTACAATTGTAATACCACCGGTTGATGGAAGGAGAAAAGAGGAGGGGAGAATAAAAACTCGTATACTTTGAAATTTCATTTTCCGTTCTTTTTAATCCTAGGATTGTTTTTTTCGCCGGAGCCGCCATTTTGTCGAAGTGATTTTAAAACGTTTTTGTAGCCGAGGCTCTTCATAAGCTTCAATTAAACTTTTATTATTGAGGTAATCTCGTGCACGAGACGCGGAATTGTCATTTATTGTCGTTTTACATTAATTTTTTTTGCCGAGCAAACAAATAAGGGTCTTTTAACAATGAATAAATCTCTGTAAAGTAATTACTTTTGCTCGCTGCGAAAAAGAATGAAAACGTAGCGAGTTGTTGGGGTATACAGCATCCCGAGCAGATTTCGTTTTACGAGCACGTAAAGTTGCCAGCTTTACTCGCGTATCTGGAATTATTTGCCTTCGCGCGTTGTCGATGCGTAAAAACGTAACCGTAGGCTGGATTGAATTTTCAAAGTACGCCTAATTTTTGGCCGAGAAAATTCGAGTTCAAAGCACGCCAGGTTTCTCGACATCGCAAGGTCGATTTCGCTTTAATTTTTGCCACAGTCAACCGTGACGAAAAAATTAAAATTTTAAAACGTTTCGGTACACAGAAGCACCGCAAATCATTCAGAAGCCACATCAAAGTAAGGGTCAATTTTAGGCGTTCGTGTCGTGAGCGAAAAAATTCCCAATAGTTCAGGAAGCTCGGGCATGGCAGGCGAATCGAAGGACGAATTTGTAACTAAATTGGATACGCGAGACGCCGTTAGCAAAGGGTTATGATACCACAACAGGGAACAATTCGTTTGAACCGGTTGTTCCTCGTAGTTTCCGTTCAGATCGTTCGAAATATTGCAATCGAGTCCCTACGCTCGGTTTGAAGGGCGCTGCCAGCTGCATAAACCGGCGAAGATGCTGATGGTTAATTCCTCTATATTTTTAATTTACCTGTATCTCCGGCAATACGAGTCAATAACATGATCGAGTGCGTTGACGTAATTATAGGACGGAATCGTTATCGTTTAATCGATTCTAGAAACGAACGAATTGCCACATTCGGACATGTCGTACGTGATATTTATTCAAGGTCGACTCAACGTCTCGAGAGAGTATTCTTTATATTCAGTGTAATTTCGCGTACATAGGATATGATGATTGAAATGGCCACACGTACTGTTGGTTATCCCTTTCACGTTATCGCGACACTCGCGATATAATTCTTCGAAGCGAAGCGAAATGCGCGTTATAAGAAAAAACCGCGTAAAATGAACGAAATGTTTGGGATACGAGCCTGCAATAAATGATTTTTAATGAATATAGATAAAAGTAATACAATTTGGCTTGAAATGTTCGGTATAAAAAGCGATGAAATTTTTCAAATCTGATTTAGTCGTTCGCGAACGAATACGTTCTGTTCGAGAAACGAATCATAAACGAACGAATTAATTCAATTGAACTAATATTATATTCGAACGAAGCGTTCACGAACGACTTTCGACTGAACAAAGCATTAAAAATCCAAAAAAGAAAAACATCACTTTCGTCGTCGATTTGTTCAAAATTCGATCGAATCGTTCGCGAACGACTTCGCAGGAAGATATTTTTTCTCTTTCATCAACCTAATTAAATCATTCTAGAATAGATTATATCCGAACGAATCGTTCGCGAACGACTTTCGACTAAACAAAGCATTGAAAATCCAAAAAATGAGAAAAATTATGTACTTTTGTCGTCGATTCGTTCAAAATTCGATGTAGTCGTTCGCAAACGACTGGAATCTATGTGAGGTTCGAATCGTTCACGAACGACTTGGCAGGCAGTTTGTGAAAACCTAATTAAATCATTCTAGAATAGATAAAATCCGAATGAATCGTTCGTGAACGACTTTCAACTGAACAAAGCATTGAAAATCTAAAACAATGAGAAAAACATCACTTTCGTAGTCGATTTGTTCAACATTCCATGTAGTTGTTCGCGAACGACTGGACTCTATGTGAAGTTCGAATCGTTCACGAACGACTCAGCAGGAAAATATTTTTTCTTTTTCGCCGACGGTTTGTGAAAACCAAATTAAATCACTCTAGAATAGATAAAATCCGAACGAATTTCAATTGAACGAAATGATTTTAAAAAATCCAGGAAAATCTATATTTGATGTTCGCGAACGACTGCATTTTACACGAAGAACGAATCGTTCATGAACAACTTGATAGGATAATTTTTTTCTTCACCAGTTTATGAAAACCGCATTGAACATTTCTCAAATAGATTGAATTCGAACGAATTGTTCACAAATGACTATTAATTGAACGAAATGTTCGCAAAAATTTCCAAAAAATGAAAAATTCCATACCCGATGATGATTCGTTGAAAATTTGATTCAATCGTTCACAAACGAACGGATTCTACTTGAGAAATGAATCGTTAACAAACAAATAATCAGTAGGAAAATACTTGAGAGTTGATAAAACTCCAATTAATGGATTCTTAAACAGATTGATTCATTTAAGAACAACTTTCATAGGAACAAGATGATCTAGAAAATAGCCAAAAACTGAACATTTTTGTATTTAATAATGATTCGTTCAAAATTCAAATCTGTTGTTCCTGAAATGAGTGGATTCTATACCACGAACGAATCGTTCGCGAACAACTTTTGATGAAAGAAGAAAATTGTGAAAAAATTTTAAAATGAAAAACATTTATAATTAATCTGTGACGATCATTTGTTCAAAATTTGATTCAGTCATTTGTGAATGAGAGAATTCTATATGAGGAAAGAATCGTTCAGGAACGACTCAACATCGAGAAGACATGGTTGAGCGATTCAAAAAATAATAATTTCAAACAAATTGTTCATGAACAACTTTTGAAAAAAAATTTTTGAAGTCTAATTTCCACACATATGCACATAATATTACAAAGTTGAATCTGTAGCAATTTGGTGCTACCCCTACCTAGTTAATGTACAGATGCGTAAGTATGTATATTTTTTCATACCCTGTGTTGCCAAAAAACTATAAAATGAGCAGCAGCGCAGTGGTAAAATTAGGGCGCTATAAAAGGGGGTATGTTGGTCAGCCATATTGTGCCTTAGAAAACGCCCGAACGCTGGAACTCGTTCCACGACGTTACGCGGGAGTCCAATCAAACCGGTCATGTTTGAACTCCCTTGTAACATCGTGGAACACGTTTCAGCGTTCGGACGATTCTAAGGCACAATATGGTTGACCAGCATACCCCCTTTTATAGCGCCCTAGTAAAATAAGTCTGTAAAAATTCTCCTTCTAATACACATCTCTCTATCAAGCTCTCACTGCCTAGCATATCTGTGAGGGTAAATCCTCGCAGATACTAAACCCTCAAGGATTGAAGTGAGGGTTTAGCATCCATGAGGGTTCCAAATTTGGACAGGGTCACTCTCCGGATGAGTTGTTGGCACTTAATTTGGATGGGCCAATTATCCGGACGAGTTGCTAGGACCTAAGTACTTAATTTGGATGGGGCTACTCTCCAGATGAGTTTTAGGGAACAGATAGGTACCTATTGTGTGTGGACTGATTGATATCTCCACCGCCACAACACCTATCATCACACCGCTACACCTACCATCACAGACGAACCGCCTAGGAATTTTTTGTGGCCTGTACGTTTGACTCAAGCCACGATGTTTTTAGTAGGCAAAAACCTACAAATCCTATTCCTTCCAGCTTTTCACCTTATGAAGTACATACAAATCATTGAACAAGAAATTGAGGAGTCGTTTTCCAAAACGCATTATCGACCATTTTTTCGAAAATCGTTTTTTTAAGCCAAATTGTTCAGGAGAACATACTACACAACATGTAGCACTTACCTACCCGAATACCTACTTGAACTTTGTGTTATCCAGCATAAAGCGAAACCCTAAATTCAACATCTGTTTTCCAAAACGCATTATCGAAACGGCGCAGCTTTATATCTTCGAAAAATGTCATATGACGTGTGGTTTATGAGGTTTTTGAGGGTGCTAAGTTCGAATATTTGCTTATTTTTTGAATTTGACCCTTCGATGCCCATCTAGCTCCCCAATTTTGGGAAAAGGGGGGCTGAAAAATGAAAATTGCGTGTGGCATATTGATTTTCACTGATTTTCATTTCTCAGCCCCCGTTCCCAAAATTGGGGAGCTAGAAGGGCACCGAAGGGTCATATTCAAAAAATAAGCAAATACTCGAACTCAGCGACCTCAAAAACCTCATGAACGACAGGTCACACGTTATTTTTCATTTTTTTGAATTTTGACCTCATCAAGGGGGCCAATAAGAGGATTTAGAGGGGTTGGTTGAAAAAACCGATTACATATTCGAACTCAGCGCCTTCGAATCAGTAGAAATCGATACGTTTCATCATTTTTTTTCAATTGTGGGCAAAATTGTGGACCCCTGTATCCCCCCCCCCGGGGGGTGAAGGGATCCCATCAAAGATTGTGATTTTAATAATAAATGATTAGTTACGAAGTTATAAAATCTTATTTTCTGTTTTTTTGGGTAATGATGCATTTTCATCTCAATAATGAGTTTTCCAAAACGCATCAAGTCCGAATTTGTTTTCCAAAACGCATCAGAATCCCAATTTGTTTTCCAAAACGCATTAGTGCTGTTTTTTCTCAGTCCATTGTGGATAGGTAACAATGTCTGAAACTTCGCAATGTCACCTAGTGTATCGAGGGTCGTCCCAACTACTATGTTAAAAAGGTTTCAAACCGAATGCGCATGATTTGTTGAATGGAAAAGTTTTTTTCGTTTATCTCGAAAACACTTTTTTCTCGTTAATGCGTTTTGGAAAACGACTCTTCAATTGAATCATTGTGAACGAATACAGATTCCCGAGGTGAGTGAATCTCTTGTAATAATTTCCTTTAAAATTATAAGCTTGACAAAACTTTTTCAAAATCAAAATTTGAAGTTCACAAATTGTTTGAAAAAATTCAATTTTTTTCCCCTATCAAAAGATAATTTTATCGATCAGTGATTTGGTAAATCACAAAATATTGCGAACAAAATAGTTTTTTTAAACAAATTACTCCCAGAAGTTGGTCAATTTTTTTTGAAAAATCAGTGTTTCTCATACTCTAGTCATGGATTTGAAAATTTTGAATCAGTCACTAACAACTTGTTAGAGTTGGATTTAATCATTCCTGAAACAATTCAAAAAAATTTACTCTCAAATTTTGAAAACTAAAAAATGATTCTTAATACTTCTACTATACAGGCTTAAAATTAACTATGCACATTATTCGAAAATCATTCAAGGAATCAATGATTTATTCATTTGTGAATGATTTGAGCAATGGAATTTTTTAAATACTTTATTTATCACAGACAAATTTCAAAATTTTATAAAGTAATTAATTTTTTAATCATCTACACAAAGAAAATTAATGTTACCACAATATTTTACCTTCCACTTCAAAAAAACACTTCTCTGCAATATTTATAAGTTAATTTTAACCAACATGAATCGCTAATAATATTTCTCAACATCATATGTGACCCGTGCAGGGACAAGGTACCTAAAGTCGGAAAACATAATTTTGAGTTAGAGACAAAAATATGAAAAATGGGCAATTTTTTTCAAAAAATTTTTTTTCGCTTTTTTAGGTAGTTCAGACCTCTACGCAGCTTTAAACGTGTTTTTTCGATTTTTTTTTTTTTGAAAGTCATGATTTTTTCTAATTTTTAAATGTCTCTATCTCACCGAAAAATTGACTTAGGATGCTCATCCAGGTCTTAAAATGTTCCGCATAGTCTCCCCTATCATTTAAGCCAAAAAACTCATTTTTGAAAAATCCGACTTTAGGTACCTTTTCCCTGCACGGGTCACATATGACTTTACTCATTCTATTAAGTATTATCTTCGACTAAAAACAATTTTCTAGAAAATTTCCATACATAATGAAGAACTCGACTAGAGAAACGAATAATTAAATTATACCCTTTTACTGGCATACAGTAATAAGTTTAACTGTGCAAGATAGAATTTATATATTTATTAATTAAGCACGTTTGATTCAACCATGTACCTTTAAATTACCCAATCCACACCAAAAACCAAATAAAAAATGTAAGAAAAAAGAAACCCAAATACAATTTGTTTGGAGTAAAACAGTCAAACATCGATGAAAGTAAATTCAATCACAATTCGAACCAAAGCAAAGCACGTGTTTGTAGAAATAATATTTTCATTTCAAACAAATTTTCCTTTTCACTTGAAGTCATCAAATTGAACACAATTAACTTAAAAATCACTACCTTTAAAAGTTTATTCAAAAAATGAAAGTTTGTGAATGTTGAAAAACCCTCTTAAAGGGTAAAGTAAACAAATATAAAAAAGAATAACAATGCGTAGCTAAAAATTTTATAATCGTTTTTATAGTAAAAAATTCTTCACCTTTGTAAATTTACTTTTTCTCGTTTTAAAACAATCTTTAAATCATATTAAGGTATTTGCCAGCAATATGAAAGAAGAAAACCGTTCACGCTCATTTTTTTCTCATCTCCTTCAAGAACTCAGTTACCTTTGAAAAGATTTTTACCCTTTTTTCTTCGTTCGTTTTGTTTTAACGTTCAAGTTATTTTAGTCGACAGCTGTGTAAAAAGTAGTGCATAGTACACCTATCTGTTTTCCTTTTAAAATACACATTGTAGTGTTTTATTTTTGTGATGCTATTTATTCAAACTTTGTACACTCCTGTCAACATTACTAGGTAATTTTGTTTTAACGTATCCTTTTCTAGTATTTTTTTCTCCCTAAAGCAAATTAGGCTAATATGGAGATACAAATTCAAATAATAATATTTTACTTAGATACTTGATATGAAATATCTATATACTTAGGTATTCGGATCAACGAGAGAATTTTCATTTTCTCTGCCAAGATATTTTCGTTGGTGTAAAATTCCATCATTTTTTAATTTGATATAGGTAGAGATATTCCCTATATACAAAAAGCAGCACAGAAAATGATAAAATTGGAAATATAATGAATTCCCAAAATTATTATTATTTCTAAGGAAAATGTTAGTTATTTGATACGGTATGGAAGATGTCTGTCATTGACAAATAATACCTATACAATTTTGAAAATATTTTTCCAAATATCGAGCTTGCCTGAATTTAATATCAAAGAAACTGTAATATGAGAATACCACAGTATCGATACCTATAGTTGATTAAATTTTAAATTGGAAATTTTTCAAATATTTTATGAAAAATAATCCCACTTCTTTTCATATTATTAGCCACCAGCAAAATTCATTTTCCGATCAAATTTATCATAGCACCTTAATCATTAAAATGAGATTCTATAACAATCCTTAAATGTTTACAGATTTCTAAATATTTCAGAAATACGAGGTGATTAAATATCAAAGAAAGAGGCAGGGATATTCTAAGGGCACAATGCCTAGGGGGGGGGGGGGGGTCACTCAAACTATTTTTTCCCTCCCGCAATATTACTTTTACACAATCAGAGTGAATATCCTGGACTTTCGAATGTGAGCAATAAAATTTCATATTTAAAAAAAAATTTTAAACAGTTGATAGAGTTGTGGCTGTCAAAGGTTCCTCACCCGGATAAGAGAGAAACGCAGACTCACTCTCTGTTATTAGTTCGACACATGCCAACACTTTCCTCTATTCAGAGGTGAAATATGGAGGCACAAGGCCTTTACATAAGGTACTACACCACAAGGGCCACTCGAGCTACCTTACATATTAGCTTGCACAAACGTATCGAAGTAACTTCCTTCTCGCGAAACAATCTAGAAAGCCACTGACAATCGTATCATTCTGTAAGCTCCGGCTAGACTTTCGTCCAGTGTTGCCACGCTGACATCATATCAGTATTTCTCATGGGGAAAGCGGGACAATCCCTTCCATCACACAGTGATGTACCGAAGTTCGAATATTAAGGGATGGGTAAAATCTCAAAATTTCCGACTCAATTTTTGAAAAATCTTGAAAATCTTAATTTTTTGGCAGTGAGGGCGAATGCCACAAATTTGCTGCCCAAACTAAATTTTTTATAAAGAATTAAAAACACTCGAAAAATTAATAAAATTAGTAAAAAAAAATTAAACAAAAATGAAAAATATAAAGTTCATGAAATTTAAATTCAGGTACATATAGAAAAAATCTAAAAAAAAATCTATCTGAATATTCATGAAAATTCCAAATTAACCAAGCACAGAAATTAATTCTGATTCACCTTCCAACCAACCCTCCCTCCCAAATGGTACATCCCCGGGAAGAGGAAATAGAAAAAAATCACATGGAAGAGTAAAAAAAAATTAGACAAAAAATGAAATGTGTATGAAAATTGTAGAACTGTGATAAGTATAAAATAAAGATTGTTATAGTCACAAAAATTCCAAAAATTTCACCAAAATCGTTCAAAAATTCCAAAAATTTAACAAATTTAAAACTAAAATTGATAAAAATTTTATACTTTTGACAAATATTTAAAAATCTGTCGTTCAAAATATTCCATCAAAAATCGATAAAACTTTTCAAAAATAGTTGAAAATTACAAAAAACCTGCCTGTACCTTCCATATCTGAAAAAAATTCTCACTCGTAACTGACCGAATTCGGACTCAATTCTCAACCCATAACGGCTCACTGGTGTTGAAAATGCCACCGGTAATACATAAATAAACGTTAAGTAGGTTAAAAATAAACATTAATACAATTCGATCCGATATAGGCAGATTTTATCTCATCGTCCAATTTCAAATGGCCGAGGTGAACGACATTTCATCGTCGATCACACTTCACCAATCAGCACTGACGCAGCACCGATATCTCATCTTGATCACACCTTGTACTCGTAATTAGATTTTTATTTAAATTCCGCTCGAAATCTTATTGGAAAATTTCGTCGAAAAAAAAACGAAACGAACCTTCCTAATGAATAATCATTCTTCGACGACGATGTTTTCCGCCAAAAATTCTATGAATTAAACATAAAATTCGAGCTTCTCTGGTATATTGTAAAAGAAGTAAAAAAATACTATTTCTTAATGAAATACGTGCCCGAAATATTGAAATTCGATCTTTCTTCTCGTCTGTGACGTGTCATTTTACTAAGTATAAAAATCGATTGTCAAGTTTTACATTCGATGAGATGGATAATTCTGCGATCACGTTTGCATATTACAAAATGCAATCGTTTATTGATATTTGTATGTATTTTGAAAAACTGACATGACCACGGTCATACCCTAACGTAATATACTCTGTAATAGGAAACCCTAGGTTGGTTTGAAATTTTCTTTTCGAGTGTTCGTAATTAGATAATCTCTCGAGTCATCAACAGTACACGTGCTGCACGAATTACTCGTCGTCGAATGCATACATAAGTAGAGCAGACATTATGTACGACGTGATCTTTAACCTTCTCCCTTTCTGCTTCTTGGTCATTATAAGAACGTTTCAAAGTATCAAGAGAGAGCATTTCATCGTGGCGAATTTATTGATAGACAGGCGGTATATGAATTAAACAGCTAGTATGTGTCTATGTATATCAGCCCAAGGCTAAAAACCGCGTGCGAGAGTTTATTTAGACTGGATAATTTCATAATTTTGATCATAGGTATATTATAAATTATATACGTATTTTCCTACCTACATCTAGAGTTTACAGTTCAAATATTGTACGATTATCGAACTAACCAGGAGCTCTCGTATAAAGTTATACCATCAGTGGCGCCATATTTTAAGATATCTTTGGTCAACCAGAAGTGATGTAATAATAGATCGGGGAATACACCTTGCATCGAATGATTTTAATCGAAAAAGTGTTGGGATTATTTTATAGGTCGATGTACTGGGCAAGTGAAGAGAAGATAGATAAAGCAGGTGAAAAAAAAGGCCAGATTGGGGTACAAATTCGAGTCTCGATTCACTCGAAATTCTATTTGTTTATTGTGCTACGTCTACGTCCTGTTCAAGTGCATTCTTAAAAGAATATCTGGTATCAAAAAACATTTCCATTTTCGGTAAATTACCAATTATATGATGTAAAATTTCAATAATTACAAAGACCTGATACACAGTGTATAATGTAATTATTCCAAATTACAATAAATTAAGTACTGAAATACTGAGTAAATAGGTTGATTTACAACAAAAAAAATTGTAAATGCGGTAATTTACCAGATATTTTTAATAAATGCAGTAATTTACCAGAAAATTTTGGTAAATGCGAACCTGACCTAAAAATGTTGATAAATAAGTAAATTTACCCAGATTTTTTTGGTAAATGTGGTAATTTATTTGAAATTTACTGTAAATATTGTAATTCATCCGGCATTTTTGGAAAATCTGATCATTAATTCAAAAATTTGTTATTAAAAAATTTCGGTAAGCATGAAAAGGGTAAAGCCGGATAAGGGGTGTTTTTGGCCCCAGTCCCGATTTTCGATCTAATGCTCCCAGATTGTGTACCTTGATGAAAAAAAATTCTGGAAAAAATTTTGGCCCCCAACCCCTTCTCTTTCGGAGCTATGGCCATTTTATTGCATCTTTTTCAAGAATTTTTAATTCCAACGGAAATGAATGAAATTTTCTGTTCTTTGGCACAAAGTTACATCTTGTAGAGGTCTATTCACGGTAATTTTTCCATCAATTTTGATGCACTTCTTCATGAGGTTTTGGCCATTTGAAATTTTTAACTGTAAAAAAGACCTTGAAAGTGAAGTTTGAATAATTTTTGGAAATATCCTAAAAACGTTTTTTTTTTTTTACGTAGATTCACGTCACGTATTCAGTGTTGGCGATTGAGGTGGCGCAAGGGCCAAAAATTGCAAAAAACTGTAAAAAAATGTTATTTTGGCAGATTTTTTCAAATTTTGAGCATTTTATACGGAAATAAATGACCAAATGAAAAAACCAATCCCATATTCGTGTTCAGCAAGTCAAAATACCCCGATAAACACCCTTTCCACGATCATTTCACTTTAAATTTCGAAATTTAGTTTTATTGCCAGGAAAAATCAGTGAAAAAAAGCGAATTTCGACATTTAAAGTAAAATGATCGCGAAAGGGGAGTTTATCGAGGTATTTTGACCTGCTTAACACAAATCCGACGTTAGTTTCTTCCTCCGGTCATTTCTTTCCGTATAAAATGCTCAAGATTTGAAAGATCAGCCAAAAAAACAACATTTCTGTACAGGTTTTTGTAATTTTCGGCCTTTCTTCCAAAAAAAAACAACAACAGAAAAACCAAAAATAAATCTACCAAAAATAAATTTTCTAGGGTAGTGGTTCCTCGCTTATATGGCGTCTTTTCACGTTTAAAAACTTCAGATGGCCGTAAAAAGTGGATGAGCTCACCAAAGTTGATGAAAAAATCATCATAAATCACACGAATATGGGATTGGGTTTTCCGTATAAAATGCTCAAAATTTGAAAAAATCTGCCAAAATAACAACATTTTTTACAGTTTTTGCAATTTTCGGCCCTTGCGCCACCTCCATCGCCAAAACTGAATACGTGACGTGAATCTACGTAAAAAAAAAAAAAAACGTTTTTAGGATATTTCCAAAAATTAGTCAAACTTCACTTTCAAGGTCTTTTTTACAGTTAAAAATTTCAAATGGCCAAAACCTCATGAAGAAGTGCATCAAAATTGATGGAAAAATTACCGTGAATAGACCTCTACAAGATGTAACTTTGTGCCAAAGAACAGAAAATTTCATTCATTTCCGTTGGAATTAAAAATTCTTGAAAAAGATGCAATAAAATGGCCATAGCTCCGAAAGAGAAGGGGTGGGGGGGGGCAAAATTTTTTCCAGAATTTTTTTTCATCAAGGTAAGTACACAATCTGGGAGCATTAGATCGAAAATCGGGAGTGGGGCCAAAAACACCTTTTATCCGGCTATACCCTTTATCAAAAATATCCGACAAAAACAGTAATTTACCAGGAATACCGGATAAATACGGTAATTTACCAGGAATGCTGAGTAAGTATGGTAATATATCGGAGATACGAGTAAATACCGAGTAAAAACGGTAATTTACCGTAAATACCGAGTAAAACCGGTAATTTACCGTAAACACAGAGTAAAACTGGTAATTTATCACAAATACCGAGTAAAAACGGTAATTTGCCGTAAATACAGAGTAAAACCGGTAATTTACCGTAAACACAGAGTAAAACCGGTAATTTACCGTAAACACAGAGTAAAACTGGTAATTTATCACAAATACCGAGTAAAAACGGTAATTTGTCGTAAATACCGAATAAAAACGGTAATTTACCGTAAATACTCAGTAAAAAACGGTAATTTACCGTAAATACTCAGTGAAAACGGTAATTTACCGTAACTACTCAGTGAAAACGGTAATCTACCGTAAAACAGAATAAATACGATAAATTCCCAAGAATAACAAGTAAATACGGTAATTTACCAAGGATGTTAAGTAAATACGGTAATTTATCAGAAATAACCAGTAAATACCGGTATTTACCGGAAATACCGTATAAATATGTAAGTTTACCAGTAATACCTGGTACATACGGTAAACATAGGTATTTATTTATCGTTACAAGCGTTATACTGCAACCAATCAAATATTTCCAATCACTAATAAAAATCTTCATCTATTTTCTGGAAGAAAATTCATCCTTCGTAGCCAATTTTTCAAGAAAACTCTCCAATTTACCAAAGAAAACCTCAAATCGATCAACGATCCAACAACAATATCAATTTCCACTACGGTAACTGCTTAAAAAGTTGCCGAGTCACACATGACAGCTATACTTTTCGTTACATGGTCCACACTGTGCACGTATGCAGACACTAGTGGGCAGAACCTTGAAAATGCACTCGGGTATCATGTCTCCAAGCACAACAGACTCAATCACGACACTGCACTGGTTCTCGACACAAACGCACACATAATACATACAGAATGTAAAGCTCTTCCGTAAACTAAACGTCTGCATTCGTTTCCGGCATCTATACCCGCATTTAATTCACCCCGCTACAAAGGTATAACAATAAAAATTTTCAAGTAGCCAGAAAACGACCTTAAAAATATCGTACACGTAATATTTTCCGCAAATCATACACACCGGGCTGTATTATACACAGTGAACCACCTCGTTGTCGTTATCGTTTCTCCTGCAGAGTAATCGAATCGACGTACACAAATGAAAAGAGCTGAAAAAATAACGCATTAACCTCGCGTACAATACACACACGAAATTTAATTAACCGAGAGGTAAATGCAAACGAACACGAACAACAACTCTTTGTGCAGATAAATCAATTTAGCACAATATACGCGATTTTCTTCTTTCAACCAATAATGACAAAAACAACAATAACAACGGTATCGGCATAAGCATTCACACAGAAACGATGAAACTACAGATCTCGTTAAACAGAATTCGAATTAAATAATCGTCTCTCATACGTTTTCTCACATTTTCGCGAAGTAATTTTCAAGTATTTTGCAATAAAACAGCGAGAATAGTTAGCGCATGCGTTCAACAGAACAAACACACCAAATTCAAGTCTAAAAAATGTACAATCAGCCAAAATATGGTAAATTACCGAAATTACCAGTCATTTACTGTGAAATACCACAGAATTACAGCAATTACCCGTAATTTACGACGAAATACCACAACATTACCGTAATTACCAAAACATGTAAGAAACAGAAATACAATTTTTTCATAATAGGGTAAAAAAAATGGTAATAAATTACAAAAGATTTACTTTAACCGTCGTTAAATTACGGTAATAATCTCAGATAGATTGAAAATATCACAAAATTACCGTAATTACCAGATAATTTGAGAACCATTAACACTGTATTTTTCCATTATTAAGCGGCTACGGATAGTAAGTTACAAGAATTACTTCATGTGTCGGTAAATTACTATAATTACGAGTGATTTACCGTAAAATACCGCAAAAATACGGTAATTACCAAAAAATTACACATTTAAAAAACAATAAGTATCATCCTATTAATCGCAAAATTACTTTTATTTCCGACAATTTACTGTGAGGTATTGCAAAATAACCGAAATTACCGGTAATTTACAAAAAAAAAATATATTATAATTACAATAATTATTCAAGATCACTAAACACTTTGATATTAAACAAGAAAATGAAAAAATAATTGCTTCTTTGGGAAATATTGTAGGATAAGATGTAAAGTTGAGCAAAATAATTTGATACAAAATTGGTAAAAATTACCGCCATTTTCGAAGCAAAGTAATAATTAATAAATTAAATTACCATGATTACGCCAAATGTTGTGGCAATTTGCGATAATTACATCCAAATGTTGTGTAATTAGAGTAATAACGACCAAAGTTTTGGTAATGGGTGTAATTACGTTAAAACTTCGGGTAATTCTCGGTAATTATACCTAAATATAGGAAAATTTCATGTAATTACGCCGAAATTTTCGGTAATTCGTGTAATTACATCAAAATTTTCGATGTTCGAATGTAATTGTGTAAAAACCTTTGGTAATTGATACTAAATTTTGAGTAATTCGTGGTAATATTCTGTAATTGATGGTAATTAAGCGTAAACCTTTTGTAATTGGTGGTAATTAAGCGTAATACTTCGGTAATTGGTGGTAATTAAGCGTAAACTTTCGGTAATTGATGGTAATTACCTCTATATTATGAGTAATTCGTGGTAATATTCAGTGATTGGTGGTAATTCAGCGTAAACCTTCGATAATTGGTGGTAATTAGGCATAAACCTTCGGTAATTGATGGTAATTAAGCGTAATCCTTCGGTAATTGGTGGTAATTAAGCGTAAACCTTCGGTAATTGGTGGTAATTAAGCGTAAACCTTCGGTAATTGATGGTAATTACCTCTAAATTATGAGTAATTCGTGGTAATATTCGGTAATTGGTGGTAATTGAGCGTAAACCTTCGGTAATTGGTGGTAATTAAGCGCAAACCTTCGGTAATTGGTGGTAATAAGCGTAAACCTTCGGTAATTGATGGTAATTAAGCGTAATTCTTCGGTGATTGGTGGTAATTAAGCGTAAACCTTCGGTAATTGATGGTAATTACGCGTAAACCTTCTGTAATTGGTGGTAATTAAGCGTAGACCTTCGGTAATTGGTGGTAATTAAGCGTAATACTTCGGTAATTGGTGGTAATTAAGCGTAAACCTTCGGTAATTGGTGGTAATTAAGCGTAAACCTTCGGTAATTGGTGTTAATTAAGCGTGAACCTTCGGTAATTGATGGTAATTACCTCTAAATTATGAGTAATTCGTGGTAATATTCGGTAATTGGTGGTAATTGAGCGTAAACCTTCGGTAATTGGTGGTAATTAAGCGCAAACCTTCGGTAATTGGTGGTAATAAGCGTAAACCTTCGGTAATTGATGGTAATTAAGCGTAATCCTTCGGCGATTGGTGGTAATTAAGCGTAAACCATCGGTAATTTATGGTAATTAAGCGTAAACCTTCGGTAATTGATGGTAATTACGCGTACATTCGAATATATTACGGTAATTCATGGGGTAAACTCGATTTACCCTTCGAATTTTTATATTTCCAAAGAATAGCGCATCATTAATTCATGAATTCTGCAGAAAAACTTCACGAATCGATTTGAAACTTGGGTAAAATTCGAATAATACTTTTATCTCGATCCAAACTCCGACGAAACGCGTTAATTATGTCCCAGTATTCCACAACACGTCGTAAGTTTACATAGAAAGCTATGCCACAAGCTCAACCAACGGTACAATAGAGCAAACAATACACAAGCTGGCGCACATGTGGAATACTATAAAGAGAATATATTTCCAAAACATAACCGCAACTTAGTATACTATATACACACACGTAGGGTACGTATACGTAAGTTACAAAATACACGCGGAGCTTTTAAAACGTAAACATTGAAAATTACGTGATGGTAGATTCTCTCTTTCTGTAACTCTCGAGAACGACGAATAAATCGTCGCGAATCGATATATTCCTAAAATAACCATCATCGTCGTCGGTTCGGAAGAAACTCCTTTTAAAAGTTTTCCGTATAGATGCGAATGCCAAATGCATTTCAATAACAAGTACCTTAAGTGTGGAGTTCGTATTCTTCGACATGCGGTTCGAAGAACTAATGTAAAGTAATTATTGAAGAATGCGAGAGATATCTTAAAAATAGTACCAGTTGATGAGACAATCGTACTCGGTGTTGTGGAAAAAACCTCGTTCAAATTACCCAGCGAAGAAGTTGGACCGAGTGCAGGGTACCAGGTACTGGGAAGCTTTTAAATAATTAACTTCTTTTTGCTCTGTGGCATGGCCGGCGTTACTGAAGGTGCTGGCGTGCTCGAGCACCTACAGGGATCTTTCCGTAGGTGCAGATTTTTCAACAATTGCGTCAATTGCTGTTAAAAAATCCCAAAATCCACAAAAATTTTTAAGGGTGAGGGGGTAGGTTTGTGGGGGTTAAAAAATTGATTTAAAAAAAATTCTCAGAGTAATTCGCCATGAACAGATGAATATTAAGATCGACAATTACCTCAATTTAAGTCAACCTATCACCAATAAAAATTGGAAATTCCAGAAAACAAATGGTTTTAAGTGGGGTTTTCGACAAAGTCGCTTTCTAAACAAAGTTACGACAGTCCTAAAATTGAATTTTATTAAATACTGCCCTACTTTTGGCCCACAATTCTACACAACTCTGAACATCCATTTTTTTAATTTTTAATAACGATACCTAGATAAAGTTCGAATTTTCACTCAATTCAGTACAGCAAAATTGGAGATCGCCTAATTGCCTAAAAATGAAATTTCCATGTTTTCTGAATATATAGACTTATGATTTATACACCGTACGAGAAAATATGGTAAAATTTGGAAAAAATTATTGAAAAGGTGTTTTTCAGCCTTGAAAAGCTCATTTTTTTGGAAATTGAATTTTTTCTTTTAAAAGCTCTTCCTCGTACTTAAAGTAACTTTTTCATGTTTTTGTCCCATTTTCCTCAAAACTATCCGATCAATTTTCTTTCTGTATTTTTTTTATTATGTTCAAGAGAGTTTTCTTTATAATTTAACAGAAGGATTTTTAAAACTGCCAATTTTTTGTGTTTTTATGTTGAATTTATTTACATGATACTGTGCTGATTTCGAATGAATTGATGAAATTTTTGGGATAAAGTTGGGATTTCCCCCAACCCAACTGTTAAAACATGGTTGGGATGTTCCTGAATTGAACTGTAAAAACTTGAACGTCGTAGGTCATGTGGTTTCTGAGAAAATGGGACCTAAAGTGAGATCTCTGTTTTTCCATGTTTAATTGCTGCCATTTTCTCAATTTCCAAAAACATGTTTTTTTACATTCGTTAAACGGTGCTAAAAAATTATGTATGTGTTATCCGATTTTTACAAATTTCCTTGAATCAATTTTTTTTTTACTATTTTCCTACACTACTTTAAAATAACTCCTCTCCTACGCTGTGCATTCAACTAAAAAATTTTAAAAACCTACCCCTACCCTCCACCCCCGCCTTAAACTCAATCACAGCTGTACCAATTTTTTTTTTTAAATAATGAGAAATTTCACATCAAACTGAAATCCAAGAATGAAAAGCCGTAAAATAAAACTCCTGCTTCTGGCTTTCGGTTGAAAATTTTAAAAATAAAACCTCTGGATTTAGCTTTTAGCTTTTTGATTCATACAACTAGTTTTTGGCTAGCTTTCAGAAACGATTTACAGCACCTTGACAGCACAATAATAAAAATCATCGTTCATCTGTAGTCTGTACTATTTTCTCAAAATTTTAAGTTTTTCAGATTTCAAGATTTTTTCTCAAAATTTCAATTTATTTGACTCCAAAAAAATTTTCCTACTCGGGAAATTTCTTCCTCAAAAATTTTTTTTAGCTCCAAGATTTTTTTTCAATTTTAATTCACTAACATTTTTTCATTTACTGATATTTATATTAACTACCAAGTGTATTAAATTATTCCATTCTTTGATTCGAAAATGTTTAAAAACTTGACATTCTCTCGAATTTTTTCACCTTGATTTTCTTAAAAAATTTTCTACTCCAATTTTTTCAACTTTTTTTATTCTAAATATTTTAGAATAAGAAAAAAATTTAAGAAGAAATTCTGAGCTGAAAAAATTGGAATTTTGAAAAAAATTCAAGTGCTGAAAAAATTTCAAGAGCTGCAAAAATTAAAATTTGGAGAAAAAATTTCGAGAGCTAAACAAATTTGAAAAAATATTCAACATTGAAAAAAATGTTCAAAGTTTTAAAAAATACCAGAGTTGAAAAATTTTTCGACCTGAGAAAAAAATTGGAGGGAGAAAAATTTCAAGTTAATAGAAAATGTTATTTTTGATGAAAAAGTTCTAGAGTTGGGAAATATTTTGGGGAAACTTTTTTAGGGTTGAAAAATATCCTCGCCCTGACCCCGGGCTCCTCCCACCAGAGTGTGAGCACCTGTGGAGAAAAAAATGATCCGCCGGCTGCGGCTCCGCTCAGTGGACTAGCTCCTGAATTATTTTGACGCAAATGGGATTCCTATGATCCAAGTCCAAATTTATCATAAGTTCAAATTTTTTCAACTTCCGCAGCTTTCTAAAAATTGTATCCAATTTTGAAATTTATCCCAATTATTATATTGGAAGCAATTTTAAAAAATTAGAAGTTGAAAAAAACTTTAAAAATCAAATTTGGAAAAATGTTGAGAAAATTTAAATTTTTAAAATTTGACTATTGGAAAAAGTGTTGGTGTTAAAATTTTTTCAACTTCAGATACTTTAATTTTTTTTCAACTTTGGGTTTTAAAAAAAATCCAACTCTAAAATTGTTCTGAAAAATTTAAATTGAAACTTTCCTTCAATTTTTTTCAACCATATGAAATTTTTCCATTTGAAAATTTGACTATGTTTTTCAAAATTTATTCCAACTTAATAAGTAGGTAAAAAAATCTTAAAATTACTGATGGAAAATTTTCAAAATTGGATACAGCGATGAATAGAAATTTAAATGAAAGAAATTTAAAAAAATCGATGAGTTAGAAATAATTTGAACTTAGCATAAATTTGATGAACTTAGATCGTCGAAATCCCATTTGCATCGAAATGATTTAGGAACTAATATCTGTGGAATGCAGTTGTTTCCTGGGTTCAATTATAACGGAAATTTTTATCGAAGAGAGGAAAAGAAACGTGTAAATTTTACCAACAATAGCGAAATTATACAATTACGAGTGGAAATATGTTTTAATAAGTTCATCTGCATATTTTGAATAAAAACGAGTCGATTGAATTGCGGTGCTGGTGATTGTCGACGTCGAAAGGTACCCATTTAAGACTCTAAATATTCGTTTCGGTTTAGCTTATGACGTCAAATGGGAGTAATTTAAAAAAAAACAATATTGTCATTGGTGCGATTACATAAAAGTTAGTAAAATGGTCGATATACGAGCAGAGTCGTGTGGTACGAGCCGAAAACCACGACGCGAATTTTCCAAGATATCGTCCTGACGGGAGTAATAAAAACTTAGCGTTATCATAAACGACATTATTTCGACCCGCTGTCTCGACTTCGTCACAAATTTCATTTTAACCTTTACAGCAGCATGGAAAACCAAAGAGACGAACGAGAATGAGTTACATGGTTACACGAGTCCTTTTTTCCCATTCTTTTTAAACGTAGGTACCAAGGTTATCATCGAAACAACTCGTACATCGAAACTTGAGCAACGAATAACATGAAAAATTTATTACAAAGAAGCCTGGTTTCCTATACTGATTATCATATACACAAATTTTCTTATGTATACAATTTAGTAACCAACCCCAAGGTCGCCGGTTGGTTACATCCCTCTTCGTGAGCTTTGGCATTGAGCCTGAATTCTCTCGGTATAGCTGTTGCCTGGGCTTTTGTGCCATTTGAAAAGTTACACCACGGAATCGTGTATCAATTTAATTAATACGTTTAAAGACGTATCGTATACACTCTCGTAACGTCGTATTATACTATAACATTAAAGCTCGAATATAATTCGAAACTCGTACCGGCTTGAAATTAGATTTTATCGCTTTCTATATACCAGCACAGCACATAAAGATGAACTTAAAAGCATACCCGAGCTTTCGCGTATAATTATGTTAAAAAATACGAAATTTAATTTAATATCAGCCATATAGTAGTCGTCGTCGTCGGTCGTGTTGCCACAACATTCAAGGTAACTTTTTTTTTTACCAACGCGAGTAAAAAATAAAGTAGAGCGTGCCGAAAATCGACCAATTATTCGGCTCTTCCTCGTGTAATTTCTTTATAGCGAGTAGACAATTAGGAAATTCGCACTTTTGGAAAATCTTTTTCAAAGCAGGTATTTTAATCAACGAAGCATTTAGATGAAATTTGAATCAGTTGAAAAGATAAACTCAAAAGGAAAGCACTTACTGGCTGGGAAAACTTTTCATACCGCGTACGTATTAAAACGAGATGAAAGAAATTATTTGTTTTATCTTGTTTCAAACACCACCTGGGATGAGAAAATTATAATTAAGGAGAGACGCGGAGATGGAGAAAATTACACTTTGTTTTTAACCACTCTTGTCTCCCTCGTCGTGGAAAGTCATCGTCGTTTAAAAATTTGAGCTTTTTGTAAGTTTTCTTTGGTTTATCGCTTTATAATGAGGAATCGTCGTTTGTTTCTTTATTAATAGGAAAAATTCATTGTTCGTAAGTTGGAATTAGTTCTGCGAATAATTTTTAGTCATTTTATTTGGAAATCACGTCGAGTATGATATTTGAATTTGGATCGTGTATTAGGTAATCGTGGTAATTTGAAAATGGTGAAAAATTTGCTGATTTCATAATCGTAATAAATTTTAAATTCAAATTTACAGATTTTTCGATATAAAAATTATTTGAGAGTGAAAATTCATTTCTGATTAAAGACAAATGAAAAAATTAAATTTTACATTATAGTTCAAACTGAAGGACTCATTATTAGATGAGTACATATCTTTAAAAAATTTTCATTAATTTTTTTTTGTGCATAATAATTTTTGAATGAGGTGCATTTCATTTGTAAAAAAAATTGATTCCCCCGTCAATAAACTTTATCTAAATCGAATATGATTCATTCCAGAACGATTCATAGAGTAATTCTCACAATAATTTTCCAATTTCAGTATTATTAAAAATACGAACAAGAACGATTAAATTGATATGATTCAAGCAGTTTTTTCGGAAATGGATTACGAATTTATGAACAATTCAAAAGGTTTACATTTGAGCGAATTTTGAAGAAACAATGAACAATTTATAGGACTCATTTACAAACAATTTTGAAACTTTTAATCAAATTAAGTTCAATTCCGATGTGATAGAAATTATTCGCCTGTGAACGATTCAAAAGATTCATTTCTGAAGGAATTTCAAAAAAACCGTGAACAATTCAAAATCAAAAGACTCCCGACTGACAAAATTTGAAAAAAAAAATTGAAAAAAACGTTAACGAATCGCTTACTAACGCTGGCGTCTTTTTGGGAAAAATCGCTGACAAAACGCTAACGTTTTCGCGACGAATTCGTCATAATATTAGTTAGAAATTCGTTAGTTGTTACCTTATTACTCATAAAAAAATTAGAAAAATGTATGCCTCGTTAGGGATTCGAACCCGAGACCCTCGGCATAACAGGCGACCTCTCTAACCATTGAGCTACCAGTGCTATTTATCAATTTGCATTTGACAACGGTATTTTGGATTTTTTTTATTCTTTCTCGAGAATAGTTTACAATTTTGTTTACAATTCCTTGTCAATTGAAACAAATTCAAACTAACGAATTTCCAACTATAACACTGGCGAATTCGTCACGAAAACCTTAGCGTTTCGTGAACGATTTTTCCCAAATAAACGCCAGCTGTAGTTAACGATTCGTCAACTAAAAATCGTTTACTCGACAAGAAATCGAGAGTCAGCTACATTTTCGCTAGTCTCGCTAACGAATCGTCAGCAAATTTGTCAGTCGGGCTAATTAAAGACTAATTGACGAACGATTCTGAAATATTTTTTAATTTAAAAAAAAAAGTGAACCAAATCAAGATTAATATAACTGTGATTCAAATCAGTCGTTCGAGAACGATTCAAAAAATTTATTTCTGAACGAATTGAGTAAAAGAACTATTCAAAAGACTCATTGACGAACAATTCTGAAACATTTTTCAATTTAAAAAAAAACAAATCAAGATTAATACACCTGTGATTCAAATCAGTCGTTCGCGAACGATTCAAAAAATTTATTTCTGAACGAATTGAGTAAAAGAACTATTCAAAAGACTCATTGACGAACAATTCTGAAACATTTTTCAATTTAAAAAAAAATAATCAAATCAAGATTAATACACCTGTGATTCAAATCAGTCGTTCGCGAACGATTCAAAAAATTTATTTCTAAACGAATTGAGTAAAAAAAAACTATTCAAAAGACTCATTGACGAACAATTCTGAAACATTTTTCAATTTAAAAAAAAAACAAATCAAGATTAATACACCTGTGATTCAAATCAGTCGTTCGCGAACGATTCAAAAAAATTATTTCTGAACGAATTGTGTAAAAAAAACTGCGTACAATTTAAAAGACTCATTGACGAACAATTCTGAAACATTTTTCAATTTAAAAAAAAAATTAACCAAATCAAGATCAATACAGGGTGTTCCATGAATCGTCTGCCAAACATATTTTTTTGGATATAACCGGGTACTACTAAAAAAACTTGAGATGAACATGTTGCTTATTTTGAAAATTCAAGGGGCAAATGCTGCTTCTAAAAAAATGATGTTGAAAATTTTTTTCAAGCATGAGAATGGATAGTACTTTAAAAACTGAACAAATTTTCACTTTATGACTTTTTGTCTATCTTAGAAATTAAAAGGGCTACAAAAAAAATTGTTCAAAAAAATTCTCAAAAAATGATTTGATCAAGGGAATGGATAGTACGTTGAAAACTGAATAAATTTAGTTCTGTAAACTTTTTGCCTAACATCAAAAATAAAGGGGCTAAGAGTCATTAAAAATTGAGAAAATTTGAAAATTTTTTGAAACCTATTTATTTTGAATGACCATTAGCCCCTTCATTTTCAATGTTAGGCAAAAAGTCAACAGAACAAATTTTTTCAGTTTTCAACGTACTATCCATTCCATTGATTAGTTTATTTTTTTAGATTTTTTTAGAACAATTCTTCTGTAGCTCCTTCAATTTTAAAGCTAGGCAAAAAGTCATAAAGTGAAAATTTGTTTACTTTTCAATGTACTATTCATTCCCATGGATGAAAATTTTTTTGACGTGATTTTTTTAGAAGCATCATTTGCACCTTCAATTTTCAAAATAGGCAACATGTTCATCTCAAGGTTTTTAGTGGCATCTGGTTATATCCGAAAAATACGTTTGGCAGATGATTCGTGGAACACCCTGTATAACTGTGATTCAAATCAGTCGTTTGCGAATGGTATGAACAATTCATTGAGGAACGATTTTGAAACATTTTTCAGCTATAAAAAATTAAAATTAAAATCAATTCAGCTGTGATTCAAATCAGTCGTTCGCGAACGATTCAAAAAATTTATTTCTAAACGAATCGTGAAAAAAAAACGACGAGCAATTCAAATGATTCATTGACAACGATTTTGAAACATTTTCCAATTTAAAAAATTGAATCAAATCAAGATAAACACAGCTGAGATTCAAATCGGTCGATGGTGCATTTTTCAAACGATTCGTTGGGGAACGATTCTAAAACATTTTTCAGCAATAACAAAGTGAATTAAATCAAGATAAATTCAGCTGTGATTCAAGTCAGTCGTTCGCGAACGATTCAAACGATTCATTTCTTAACGAATTGTGAAACAAATTGCTAGAAATTCAAAAGACTCATTGACGAACGATTCTGAAACGTTTATCAACTGAAAAGAAGTGAATCAAATCAAGATCGACAGAGCTGTGATTCAAATCGGTCATTTGTGAATGATTCAGACGATTCGTTTGGGAACGATTTTGAAACATTTTCCAGTTATAATAGAGTAAATTGAATAAATATCAATTCAGCAGTGATTAAAATCAGTCGTTCGCGAACGATTCAAAAGATTCATTTCTGAACGAATTGTGAAAAAAACTACAAACAATTCAAAAAACTCATTGACCAACGATTCTGAAACATTTCCCAATTTAAAAAAAATTGAACCAAATCGGGATCAATTTAGCTGTGATTCCAATCAGTCGTTCGCGAACGATTCAAAATTTCTCAACAAATTTTAAGGAAACTTGGAACTTTGAAAATTCGAAAGACTCGTTTACGAACACTTTTGAAATATTTTCCTTTCATAAAAAGTGAATCAAATTATGATCAGTCCACTCAGCTGTGATTTACTTGAATGAATTCTTTTGTGAACGATTCAAAAGATCCATTTCTTGATAAATTTCGAAAAAGTAAATATCTCGATAGGTTCGTTCACGAACGATTTGAAATATTTTCGGATCATAAAAAAATGAATCGAATTATGCAGAATAAATTCGTTTTTGATTTAAATTACTTTTCTCATTATTCATCGAAATATAAACAGTTTGGTAAAGAATCGAATGAATTGCTTGTAAATAATTCAAAAAAAAATTTTGCTGAACAAATAATCAAAAAAGAATTGTTAATTTTAGTATTTGAAAAAAAAATCGTACGATTATTCATTCGATTCGCGTAAGATGTGATTCATCGGAGAATAATTCAAAAGTTGAACACAATGAACAATTTGAATAATTTATTTTTAAATAAATCATTCACCAATGGTTTTAAACTACTTTTATAAAAAAATTGTGAATAAAATTAAAACATTTGATTAAAAATGTTTGTTCGTGAATAATTCAAATGATTCGTTCATAAAAGATACTGGTTTTTTCTATTTCAATAAAATCTTAGGGTAGTATAGAACTAAGACCAGTAAAAAATTTTCCAAAATCAACTTGAAATTAACTCAGTCTAGCAGTTTTAAAATGGTAATTAGCACCCTGCTCCACTCACTCTTCGTTTCTAATTGCACCTACAGAAGATAAAAACATCCTTCGATTTCACCGTAAAACACGAATGTTGTGTAATACGACTACTACAAAACTCCTTTGAAATTCGACGTATGCAAGACATCGTACAATGCCATCAAACACGGTAGAATAAGCCCACAAACGAGAAAATTTTTCAAAAGAAAAGGAAAAAATTCAGTCACAATATTCAGCGAATATTTAAATTAAAAGCCTTTCGTGTTTTCCTTTCCAAGTATCAACTTTAAGCTTCAACTTCTGATATTATTTCTTCGACGATGTTTTTTATTCTAATTTAACAAGTCTGTTGGAAATTTTTCCACCTTGTGTGCTCGCGAAAAAGAAAATAACCTCAGTATCGTTATTTTTTACGAGCCACTCAAGTATATTTTTCTAGTCCGAGAAGAATCCCTAACGTTTTTGCACGCCTTCGAATACACTTTCGTGGTATACGCTTTGGAAAAAGAAATGCTAATTTTATTCGAGTAGATTTAATGGGTTTAATAAAAATTAAATACGTTGAACTTTTGAGATGCTTTTGCCAAGCTTGTGAGATATTTCATAATGTGATTTTCTTCGTTTTTTTAATTCTACCAAAATAAAATAGCGTGTCTGAAATTCATCCACTTATTAAGAAAAAAAGGTCAATGGGGATTTCTTCTTTTTTTTTTTCAAAAAAAAAAATCGATCTTCTAGACATCTTATAGGTATACAAAATAACGTGCAAGTTGAACGAGAAAAAAATTGGAAAATATGAAAATAATTCGGATACTTTTCTAACCAAAATATCTCTCGAGTATTCCAACAATGCGAATTCGACGAGCTCTCGTGTCGAGTGTATGTGTTTTTAGGATTTTTTTCACTGGAAAATCTTTTTCCAAGTTGATAAAATCCGAATACGCGAGTTACGTGAATGGAATGCGGGTTCGAGTTGCCAAACCAAAAGCCTAGATTCCAAAAAGACGTGCTTTTTTGTCAGACTGCGTGTAATTTATATTGGTCAGATTCTTTATTGTGTTTCCGTATGTACTCGGAAAATAGCCTTTTTATTTCATACACTGGCTCGAATGGAAACCAAATAACAATATAAATCAACATTTTATTCGGCGATGGGTACAAGTATGAATTTTCGAGCTTCATATACTCGCAGGCAGATATGAAGTGTACTAAAAATACAGCTGTTTTATTACCTCGTGTGGGATCCGAATTTATATTTAATTAACTTTTCGACGATGGAAAAATATTTTTAAAAATATGTTCGCAGTTTGCATTTTAATAGACATTAATGAGTCGTAGGAAACAAATTCGCACGGGTGAGGAATCGTAATCGAAAGATATCGAAACTGCTAAGAGATGATGAAATTTTTTATGATATTCGACGAATGAGTTTTTTACAATTGAAAAAAATTCGTGATCAATTCTGGATTGATTTTTCTTAAATAGGGGCAAGAATTTTCTAAGGAAAAGCACCCGAATGACATTATTGGGTGAGGGGGTTCAAAAATTTCAGATTGAGATTGGTTTTTTCGGATTTCTATTTTTTCTTATTTTTTCTGACCCAAAACGAAAATTTACCAAAAATACGTCATCACTTTTGAAAATTTTCTGACTCGAGCCTAATTTTACCAACTAAAATTGCAATTTTTCCTATTTACTCCCGGGGGGAGGGTGAGACAAGTTGTCTCTGCTCCGTTTCAATTAGGTCTTTCATTTTTTAAATAATTTAGGAATGAATATAAAGTTGTTCAGTTATCAAAAATCTCATTTAGATAGAACAAAAAAAAAGTGGAATAAAAATTGCATCAAGTGGATAGGAGAAAGATAGTTGAATTTCATGTAAAATTGGGTGAAAATAACGTAGAAATTGATACAATTTGAGAAATTTTTTCCATTATTTCGACAATTTTCAAGTAAAAGAAGAATTTTGTAAAATTTCAAACATATAGTAAGAATGGACCAGATTTCAAAAGTGAATACGGTTGAACTCGATTCGCGAAAACGAATCCAACGGTATATTTACGTTTCAATTTTGGACCATTTTTGCGAAAATCATCTGGAAAATTTCCAATTTTTTTAGGAATTTTCAACTTCTAGAAAAATTTCTAATACAGGCATCATAGTGAAATTTGGTGGGAAAAAAGTAACTTTAGTAACCCAATTGGGGAGAAAAAGTAACCAATGTATTATCAAAAAGTAACCAAAAACTCAATTTTTAATGGTAAAATTTGTAAAAAAAAAAAAACATGTATGTACTTAATGCAATTATTATAAATTATAAGCGCTCCCAGAAATTATGTAAGGGAGGGGCTGAGAATTGGAGAAAAATGGGATGAGAGGGGGGTAAAAATTCGTAACAAACTTCAAAATCTATTTTTACAGTAGTGCTCGTAGTCAGGTTAATTTCAGTGGACAGATGAAAAAATGTAATACAGATAAAAGCGAAGAAAAACTGAAAAATTGCAAGAATTCTCTAAATCTGAATCAGTGAGATGAATATAAATGAAAATTAGTGATTCGCATTGATCGTTTAGTCAAAATTATTGATTTTTTTCTGGTTAATTGAAAATCGACTAAGAAATCAACGACTTTTGACTGCAATATCAATGAAAATTATTTTATTGGTTCAAAAAGGCAAAGTTTTTATAAAACTTGATTGATGTAGATTTAGAAAGTTATATTCTAATGTCAGAAAATAAGAAAAATTATTTTTGAAGAGTAATAAAATGCACTTCTCTGAACACTTTTGAGGTAAAATTTCATTTTTTTATTGAGCTTGGATTGAATCTGCTCGACTCCGGGACTTAATCAGACATTATGCAAGGGCGGGGAAGAATTTGAAAAAAATGAGGGTGTGTCAAAATTCAGTAAAAAAAAAGTGAGTATTTAGCCTACCTACCTTGTAAATTTATATGAAAATCAGTGATTTTTCATTGAAATATTAATCAAAATTACTGATTTTTATTTGACAAATTGGAAATTAATTGGAGTTTTGACTGAAATATGAGTGAAAATCTCTAGTTTTTGATGAAAATTATTTCACTATATGAGACGCAGCCAGGGATACCCGACCATATGTCGGAAAAGTAAATTTCGAGAAAAACGCAAATTAAGAAAAAATGACCAAAAATATGAAAATTTTTTTTTTCATCAATTTGTATACTATGAACCCTCTACTTTCATATGAGAATGGGTTCAGGTCCCAAAAGTGTCATCTTCTTGGTTAAAAACCGAATTTTGCTGAAGGTCTCTGAGAAATTGAAACCATACCATATGTCGGAATTTTATAAAAATATGTTAAAATTTACAACTTTCGTTATTATTGAAACGTAGTAGTGTTCAACAAATATCCGGATATCCAAATACCAAAATATACTATTTGGATTATCCGGATATCACACGGAAATTGCCGAACAGCTCCGAAAACATCCCGAAAACGGTTGAACTTTTCCTCGAGTTTCCGAATTCTTTCACGAACCCTCACAAAATTTAAAGGTCGATTATCGAAATCGAAAAATCGAAATTGAAGAATCGATTATCGAAATCGAAAATTTAATTTTTTCCCGTTGAAACTCTTCATTTTGATTATCCGGATATTTGTTGAACACTAATTTTCAAAGCATAATTTTCACCGTTTGGTTTGTAAAGTTGTTTGACTTGCACTATGATTTCATTTCTCAATGCACGTAATTTCAGGTTCGTTTTAATGAACTACAGTGGCGTACTGTACGATTATTAAAAAAACAAATTTTGTACCAAAAATGTCATTATTTCTTGAAAAAAGATGATTCCCGACATATGGTATGGTTTCGATTTTCGATGCCGGCAACTTCTGGAAGGGGTCAATGACCTAAAGTGATGTAAGAGGACGTAAATAAACCATTTCCGATGAGAAAAGTCGTTTACAGAACATAATTTTTTTTTTATTCATTGAAAACAGTTCCAAATTTTGTTTCGCGTTTTTCTCAAAACTTTGATTTTTGAAAATCATTTTTTGACAAACTTTGAAAAATCATAGAAAATTCATTTCTCAACCTTTTTTAATGCGGTTTGCGCTATTCGAAAGGTACAAGTCTGTACTACTTAAAGAGCCAAAAAAACGAAAAAAAAATTTTCCGACATATGGTCGGGTATCCCTGGCTGCGTCTCATATATACTTAACCAAGAGAATGAAAATACACCAATTTTGACTGATTCAAATTCAGGGAATGATAGTGTATTCAAGAAATAGAGGTATCAATGTACTGCCCGAGCGGAGCGAGGGCGAAATTTTTTGAAACAAAAAAGTCTCCAAAACTCGACTAAACCGAAACTAACAGACACTTTACGCTTGAAAAAATCAATTTTTAGAGAAAAATTGTGAAAAAAAGGTAAATTTTCTGAGAAATTTTGGAAAAAAGTAACTTTTAGAGGTAAAAAGTAACCAAAGTAACTTTTGAAGTGGAAATAGTAACCAAAAGTAACTTATCTCGAAAAAAGTAACCAAGTTACTAAAAAGTAACCACGCTATGATGCCTGCTAATATTAAGGGATGAAAAATTCCCAAAAATTTCAAAGAAATTCCCAATTTTTGAAAAATTGACAAGAATTTCTTGGGAATTCGCAACACTATCGGGGAACATTTCAATTTCTACGAGTAGAAAATTCTCAATAATTTCTGGGAAATCTAGAAAATCTTTCTCAATTTCTAGAAAATCTGAAATATGCTCACAATTTCTGGAGAATAATTCTCAACTTCTGGGAAAATTCCCATTGATTGGACTCGGCTCACAAAAACGATTCCAACCATATATTTACTTTTGAATTTCTGACCATTTTAGCGAAAGAAATTCCCAATTTCTAAGGAATTCTTAACTTCTGGGAAAATTCCCAAAAATTTATGAGAACTTCCCTATTTCTGGAAAATTTTCAATTTTCGAAAAATCTAGAAATTCCCACAATTTCTGGAGAATTCCTAATAATTTATGGGAACTTCCCAGTTCCCAATTTCTAGAAGTCTCAATTTCTAAAAAATCTGGAAATTCCCGCAATTTTTGGAAAATTCTCACTTTCTAGTAGATAAATTCCAAATAATTTCTGGAAAATTTGAAATATTCTCACAATTTCTGGGGAATAATTTTCAACTTCTAGGAAAATTCCCATTGATTGGACTCGACTCACAAAAACGATTCCAACCATATATTTACTTTTGAATTTCTGACCATTTTAGCGAAAGAAATTCCCAATTTCTAAGAAATTCTCAACTTCTGGGAAAATTCCCAAAACTTTATGAGAACTTCCCAATATCTGGAAACTTCTCAATTTTCAAAAAATCTAGAAATTCCCACAATTTCTGGAGAATTCGTAATAATTTATGGGAACTTCCCAACTTCTAGAAAAGTCTCAATTTCTAATAAATCTGGAAATTCCCACAATTTCTGGAAAATTCTCACTTTCTAGTAGATAAATTCCAAATCATTTCTAGAAAATTTGAAATATTCTCACAATTTCTGGGGAATAATTTTCAACTTCTGGGAAAATTCCCATTACTTGAACTCGACTCACAAAAACGATTCCAACTTTCCAATTTCTAGAAAATCCCCAATTTTTGAAAAATCTGGAAAATTCTCACAATTTTGGAGGAGTTCTCAATTTCTGGGAAATTCCTAAATTCAGGTATAATGCACCCATCCGTTATTCTCGATTCGCGAAAATCGTCTGTAACTATAGATAATTCAAACCATTATTCCTATTTATTCTAGGACATTTCGAGTATTTTTTGATGTTCTCAAATTTTTTCAGAATTGAAACGATTGAATTATTTTGAGGTGAGTATTTTGAATTTGAGTAAATGTTGACGATTTTTGTAACAATTTTATCAATTTTTATGATTTATAATAACTATGATGCAATTTTAGGTATACTATATTTTAAAAATCCCAAACACTTCTTTAAAATTAAGTTGAAATTAACAGAGTCGTTCAATAAAAATATCTGACGATTCCGCTACTCGAGAAATGAAAATTTCAATTCCAGAAATGGAACTTCTTTAAATTAAATTCGCTACAAAATCGTTATAATTGTGTAAGCTACCAACTAGATACTCCAAAATGTAACAAAAACACGCTTCAATCTCTCGTTTTGGAAACTGGGTCAAGCATAATATCTTTTGAATCATAGTACTCCCTTCCTTAGAAAATAATCAGACTGAAAAAAAAGGTTGTC
Source organism: Pseudococcus viburni (assembly GCA_033439095.1). Taxonomy (NCBI): domain Eukaryota; kingdom Metazoa; phylum Arthropoda; class Insecta; order Hemiptera; family Pseudococcidae; genus Pseudococcus; species Pseudococcus viburni. The sequence continues at coordinate 1,151,982 of JAVBJF010000018.1, forward strand.
AAAATTGGCCAAGAATTTCAAAACTCGATAAATAAGAGAATAAGAGAAAGGAAAATTTCAACAATTTCATCATGGCACGTAGTCTGATCGACACGATGACAATTTCAGCACCACGTTCGTCTTTACGATCAGCTCATCAATAACGATAAATATAACTGCATTATAGGTACGTGATCGAACGATGATATACATATTCACCAATGCCAATGAACACCGAAGGTCGTACATTTGCAATATTATTACAAAATGCAATTGTCATAATCGTTAATCATTTAATTCATAATAATAATGTACGAGTGCACAAGACAAGGATAATTGCAAAGCTCGATAAAATCTCCCACGTTGAGAGAGATTACCATGGGTGTGAAATTTTAAAATTGAAATGCTTTTTACTTCGGCGTCTCTAAAATGATGCGATAAAGCTGTCAACATGTCGATTTTCATTTTTCAACGTAAATTTGGACCAGTGACAGCTGAGAATATTGTAGTACCTAGCTCAAGAATGGAAAATCTCAAAAAAGAGATAATTTCAATCGTAAAGAAAATTTTTTCGAAATTATATTCATCCCTTGGCAACTACGTTCAGGTGGACACCTCAAATTCGTATTTTTTACCAGCTTTTAAATTGGGGGAAATTAAAATTTCGACGAAAATAGACCTTTCCTATCATAAATCGGTATTTTCCAATTTCTTCAGAAAGTATCCACATTAACGTGGAATGCTAAAAATCGTGTTCTGATTTCCTTTCGACTAGTTTAACGAGAAAATTTACCGATGGCACGATTTTCGAGCAGAAACCTCAAAATAATTTGATTTTTTCCAATTTAAAAGTTGGTTAGAAGTACATAAAATTGAGGTGTCCGCCTGGAAATCGTGCCAAAGGTGGAATTTTCTGGTTATACCTACTCGATTTTTAACTGTCCACGTACATGTGAGTTCTTGGTGAAGTTTAAAAGTATTGGAGAAAATCGAAATTTCGCTCCAGGCTTAAGAATGTCTGGAAATGATCAAATTTAAGTTTGGGAAGCCGATACTCGGTAAGCACCCAATTTTCATCAAGTTTGACGAAAAAACACTTTTTTGAATTATATATTTTTGCTAAAAAAAATCAGATTTCAAAATTTTTAAAAATTCGCCAAAAATTGAGATATCTTCTTGGACTGGTGAAATTTTAGTTCCGGGGTTTTTAACACATGATCTTCCCAAAAATCAAACTCCAATCCTAATCGAAGGCGGACAGCTCAAGTGGTTCCCTTGCTAGTCGAACTCATCACAGTTGGTACGAGTATGGTCGAATTTTTATTTGTACAAATTTTTATACCCTACTCTCTTACACCATCAACATCTATTCACATCTATGCATCCGACCCTTTTTCAAAATCTCAAAACAATTTCTACCCCAGGTTAAATTCCATTTCGCCACCAAACTTCAGAACAAGGGGGTTTTCAGGGTGAAGAAGATGATTTTGGGTATCCCCAAGATCTTCCTAAAGCTGAAAAAAAGTATTTGAATAAAAAATCAATTAATATCGAAAAGAAAAGCAGGGACGGCGAAAAGGGGTACAGGGGGTGAATTTGCATCAGGCCAATGTTTTTTGAAAAACTGGTAGAAGACCCGAAATGACAATTTTACATATCATAGTAAGAAAATATGCTACATAGAAGAAAATACTCTTTTTTTTCGCTAATTCAATTTTTCTCATGAAAAACGGGTACCTAAACAAAAGGGATGAAAGCAAAAAATTACTGAAAAAGGATGAAAAATCAATCACAATTTCTCATTATTTTTTCAATTCCAAATTTTTTTCAACTCCAATTTTTTTTTCAACTCTCGAATTTTTTTCAGATGTTTTTTCAACTCAATTTTTTTTTTAATTTTTTCTAACTCCAGCTTTTCAAAAAAATTTTAGACTTCGAATTTTTTTCTCAAAACTTTATTAGTTTTCAAACATTTTTCTCAAAATTTTTATCAGCTTCAAATTTTTTTGGAACGGTTTTGGTTTGTTCAACCCAAATTTTTTCAAAACTTTTTTTCAATTTCAATTTTGTTTAAAAATTGTTTCAAACTTCAAATTTTTCTCACAAAACTTTATTACATTATGACATTATAGGTACTTAATACTTATACACCTCCAATTTTTTCAAATTACGTCTGTAATATTTTCAGTATCTTCTCTGTTTTCTTTTCCACTGTCAACCTGGAATCGGAAAGTTTTGGTTTTCAAAAAAAAAAAAAAACTGTTCATGCTCGATTGTTTGAAGTTTTGGTTTTCAAAAAAAAAAACTGTTCATGCTCGATTGTTGGGAGTTGAAAAAAATGAGTGTGGAAAAATTTTGAGTTGAAAAATGTTTGGAAAAAATTTCAGAATTTTAAAGTATGTTGAGAAAAAGAATTGAGAAAAAAATTAGACTTGGAAAAAATTACCAAGAAAAATATTCAAATTTTAAAATTTATTAAAAATATGTAGTTTGAAAAAACTGAGTTGAAAATGTACTATTTAAAAAAATTGTAAGAAAAAAATGTTGGCTTGACAGAAATTTTGGTAATAAATTCGGAGTTGATGAAAATTTTGAGAGAAAAATACAACGAATACAGTTTTGTGAGAAAAATTTGAAGTTTGAAAAAATTGTAGTTGAAAAAACGTTTAGAAAAAAATTTTGAGGTGTAGAAAAAATTTTTAGGACGTTTGGAAAAAAATTTTGAGCTGATTACCTAACATTTAGAGAGAAAAATTCGAAGTCTGAGAATGGTTAAAAAAATATCAGTTGAATAATATTTCTTGGAAAAAAATGAGTTGAAGAAACATTTGGAAAAAATTTGGGGTTGAAAAAAATTGGAGTTGATAAAAATTTTGTCGGAAAAATTTGAAGTTTGAAAAAATGTTCACAGAAAAATTTGGAGTTGAAAAAGTATTGAGAAAGTTTTATCTTTTATCGCAGGGACAGAAATCGTCCTTTGTGTGGGTATTGTCGAAGTACAAGTGTAAAATACACATAATTTCCACAGAGCGAATTTGCTCATTTTGGAGTAAAATCTTCTCCGCAAGTGGGTAACATATAGACTCGTGTCCTGTAGAAACCAACGTAACTATGATAATAATATAAAACACATAAATGAATCATTCGATAAGTCGAAAACACTTTACAAAATATGATAAAGCTTTTTGTAAAAATTAAGCGAAGTAAAAATATGAACATTTCCATTCTGCAGAATGTTTTTGAAATTTTACTTTTATAACTAATCAACGTAGAATCGCCGATTACTTACGCCGCCGAGTTCAATTTGTATACAGCTACAGCTACAAACAACTTCTGTTTTGTTGATGTAAAACATTCATTTTGAATTTATGTCAAAACTTTGTAAGACTCAAGCAAACTCAGTCAATTGCCGATTGGATCAAATCGATTCGAAAACAAAATAAAATTTCTATTGTGAAAGTTTTTCCAATATTTTAACAGTTCCAAATAATTACAGTCAACTGATTAACAAACACAAAACTTTGCCGGCAATGACTAATTGATAATCGAAGTTGTCGAGTCATGCGGAGATAACAACAAGAATTGTTTGATTAAATATCTTTTTCAATTAAGCTATGTCAAAAGAACATCATTTTGGGTGTTTCAAGACACAAGCATTGTTTGATACACTAACATAGAGAAAAATTGTAAGCAAAGAAACGTCCCAGAATACAAATTACTATTATAGAATAATACTTAATTAAAATGAAATACTTGAGAGTAAGATGGAAGAAAGATGTACTCACCATATTTATAATAAATGAAAACGGGAAAATATGTAAATTTAATCACTTCACAGTTCACACGCGTATTTTAATCGAATCATAAACACATTTTTTGAAAATTTTATAATGAACTGGAAAAATGAAAACAAATTACAATCAAGAAAGAATTATGTTTTAAGCACAGCCACATCACATTAGGTAATCAAATTAAACCTAGTTTTTTAACACAATTTAACCGAATAAAATAATACAATAGTCGAGCTTTTAAATTATTCGCGAACTTTTCTAAAAATTAACTGAAAAAAAAAGTGAAAAAGTGATAACATGTTTGCAATTGTAAAACAGGGTCGCCGGAGAGAACAACGCAAAATGTATCGAAGGAGATGTCGAAATGTGTACCTCTTGGAGAATTTCGTTAAAAAAAATATGAATAAGAGGAAGTTGAATAATTATTCATTAATTTAAAAGTATTCTATGATCATTTTTTAAAGTTTCCAGGTAAACTAGTGAATTATTTTGAAAAAAAACGACTATCATTCTTCTTGACATCTTTTTTTTTGTTTGGTGTGTTATGATTGGTTATGATTGATATGACGTCACATAAGCGGATTAATTTTATTTTTAATTTTTTTAATTATTTAATAATTTTTGTTACTACGATCTAGACTTGAAAATGATGATTAATTTATTGTATTTGTATTTAAAATTTTTAAAAAGTTCATTTTTATTCCTATTCCTAATATACTGAATACTCCCCAGCCTCACGATAAGCGCAAGCTATAATACAGAATTATTACAGATTTGAGGTTAATTTTATTCCAAATCCAAACGTTTACACTCCGCAGTGAGAGGAAGGTTCAAAATTGAGAACTGTACAGTGACAGTTTTTCAATTTCGGTTCCACCCCTACCTCTGAAGGTAGGCATTCACGTTTAGGGTAAAAATGATCCTAGAAATGAATTCAAAGAGTACAAAAAAGTAGATTTCGATATTTTATTCGATAAAATTGAAAAGTTTTCAATTTTGGTTACACTCCGCCTTTCCGAGAGTCCAGTTTTACGTCTGGAGTTGAAATGACCCGGAAAATTGATTCAAGGGATTATAACCATAAATTTCGATATCTCGTTCGATAAAATGGAAAAATTTTCAAGTTTTGGCCCTATCCCCCACCCTCTCTTGAGGGTCGTCTTGTAAGTTTAATGTCAAAATGATCCTTTTATGGTTTGGAATTTAATGAGCTCATCTCCTGGGGGAAAAAAATTTGAAAAAATTTGAATGGCCATTTCCAACCATTCTGAAGTCTCCATCGCAATTTTGATTTTCTCCAGTAGTTTCAAACTTTTCTAGAAAGCATCCATAATATTTACGTGGACGGTTAAAAATCCAGTTTTGCGTTCTTTTTGACTTGTTTAGTAAGAAAATCTACCTTCGGCGCATTTCCAAACGAATACCTCGAGTTCGAGGTGGTAAAGTGGGAAAAAATCAAACCATTTTGAGATAGCTGTAGACTGTAGATTTTCTCCTTTTTGGTCGAAAGAAAGCAAGAACTCGATTTTCAATTGCCCACGTGAATGTGGGTGTCTTCTGGAAAAATTTAAAAATATCGGGGAAATCAAAATTTCGCTACAGGCTTTAAAATGATTGGAAATGCTCAAATTTGGTTCCGGGAGGTCGATATTGGATGAACATCAAATTTTCATTACGTTTATTGACGAAAAAGTACTTTTTCAATATCACATTTTTGCTGAAAAAGACCGATTTTAAAATTTTTAAGAACTCGTGAAAAATAAAGATATTAATTTGGGTAAGTGGGTCCCTTCTCAATATATTTAATTATTCTTGTCATCACAATTATTATAGGTATAAACAATAGGTATGAAATGGGTAGGTACCTATTGTTACCGTTTAATAAATAGATTCGAAAATGGGCTTACTTGAGTTTTAGCATATTTTTGGTAATGAAATATTTTAATTTTCAAATATTTTAGATATTGCATATGAGATCTGGGTCAACATTGTCGCAAAAATCGTTTTAGAAATTTTTTGTGACAATGTTGCCCGTTTTCATATAGAAGACCTCATATAATGCTTTGAAAAAAAATTAATTTTTGTCCTAAATCAGGACAATTGTTTCAATCAGAGAACTTCAACCATCGCACCATCTACCTATTCGATAAATAATGATACATTCATTTGGTCATACCTGCCATGTTGACTAAAAAATTAAGTACATAAATCAGAATAATAACATAGTAATGAACTAGTATCGTATGCAATTTTAATGGAAAAAAGACCTGACCTTCGAGGTATTAAAAATTCATAACTACCTACCTATATAATTAGGTACTGTTCCAAAAAAAAATAAGAAAAGGACAGTCATGCGAATTAAAATTCTTACGTATTTTCTCAAAATTTAGTAACTAAGTAAATAAGTACGTAAAATTGAAACAAAAATTAGCGAAAAGTTGTAATCTGGTGTAGTATAATATCAGCTGAAGATGATAGAATAACTTTCTAACTTGCGTTACAACTGAAAAAAATATAACATTTTATTAAAATTTGAAAAAAATTACCACCAATTTATTTTAATATTACATAATCCTTTAAAATAATAAAACGTTACGTAATTCTTTTTTGTATTTATAAAGGCAACACTGATTTGACAAACACCTTGGAATTTTCAGAAACGAAACACTTCAACACTTGTAGTTAGAATTTTATCAGAAACACACCGGTTATTTTCATGAATTTTTGTGCAACCACGTAAAATAATCTTATTTCGTCTTTAAATTTAATTTTATTGAATAACATAATCGATAATTCTACAATCATGTTTGTTACGTTGAACATAAACGAGATGGTATTCAAATCATTTCTATTCTACGCTTCTATTCTAGTCGGAAAAACAATGATAATGTCACCGCTCACAGCTCGATGGAGATTTAAAAAACGAGTAAGTTCGATTTAAATTCAATAATATCCGTTGGATAATTTGTATTACAAAGGTATACATATCAATTGTGCTGTTTTAGGTGTTTAGTAGTCCAGAAGACGCTGTTCTTCGAGGCTCCAGAGTCGGTTACGATGACGACGATATCGAAAGAGTACGAAGGTAAATCCGCTATAGTTCATTTAGAACCGATATAGATTAAATTTACGAATAATTGAACGTGTTTTGTTTTGACAGAGCTCACAGAAACGATTTAGAAAACATACCCATGTTCTTATTCGCTGCAGTAATGTATATGCTAACAGATCCGGTGCCTTGGGTCGCCATTAATTTATTCAGACTTTTTACCTTATTAAGATTTATTCATACTTATGTCTACGCCATTCGTGTATATCCACAACCTACCAGAGCCATTACTTGGGGTATAAGTTATTTAATTAATTGGTATTTGGTAATTCACTCGATTGTGACGTTTGTTTCTCTTTGAAGTGGTGATATCTGTAAAGACTGATCAAGTTTTGTGTACCGATAAGTTGTATTTTGGTAATCATAGGTGTATTGTATGGGGTATACCTTTGTAAATTCGTTTTGTTATTTATAATTCTATATATTTTGTTGCTTATGTAAGGGCACTGCATGTTGGCTCGTTGTATCTATTTGAATGAATGTTTTCCATTTTATCAGCAACGTTTTATTTATTTTTTCACTCGTATGGCTTTAATCTGTTAGAAAGAATCCGTATACTTACTTAGGTACATGTATCATTTAAATAAGTACATCGATTAGGTTTCAATTGTGAATTTTTGATATTGTCGAATCATCTGATTCATTTTAGGGATCGAACACGAGTACTTTGGTGATATTTGATGGAAATTAATTAATCTCTGAGCTGTCAACGAATAATATCAGTTGTCTAATTAAGGTAGCAATGAATCGAATTATGTTATAACATTTTATTACGTAGGTATTTCAAAAATTGCAGTAGGTATCTTGTTAAAGTAGATCTGATTGAATTTGTACGTAAAATTCTCCCTATCTGACGAAAGATTGTTCTGCTCTTCTGTTTTTAGATGAACTGTTCGCAATTTCGATTTAAAAAATGAAAAATTTAGCCCAACAGAAAGAATAGAATTCATCAAAAGGTATGCAGATGGCAGGAATAATCTATAAGAATAGGTACAAATAACAAATGGACGTATTCATTCCACGAATATTTTTATGTTGTTGATGAAATATTGTTGACTATTCTTCTGTGTAACGATGGTCATTAAGGAATGAAATCATGAAATGGAGAAATTTTAATACACCAAAGTACAAGTAGGTATATTAACCTAAATAAGAACAAACCTGTAGATTGACTGAATCAACGAATTTTAATTACAATGTTGTTTTCATAGGTATACCTACATTCTCAGTACTAATTAATTACGTAAGTAGGTAAATACTTGGATATTTATGAAAACCAACACGTATAGTACTTGGAACGTAAACAGTGACACAGTAATACGATGACCACTGGTAGTTGAGTACCTACACATTGTGGGTACCATTAGATGAAATTTCTATTATAGTTGGTACTTTTCCGCTGAATAATTCCGATTCCATCATTTCTTCGTACCTATATCAATGCATTGAAATTTTTTTATTGTTTCAGAGATCATCTAAACGATATGGAAAATAGATGTAGATTTGCGCAGCCGTATTTTTTTTACTCCATTTTGCTGTATCGTATTTTCACCATCGCTGGAGTGGTTCACACTTTCGTTTATGGACGTAGGTAATTTGCGTAATTCTTCAACCATCACGAGCCATATTACATTCATTACTGATGAAGTTGTCACGTGATAGGTAATTATCATACGAGGATTATTTTTGATCGTATTACCATAGTTCTGTTCAACATACGTGCATACTTTTTATTGGGCTATTTTCTCTGAATTACGAAAAGCAAATACGTTTGATACAATTTTTATCTGTATTTTGTGGAGGGGTGGGGGGGGGAGGATTTCGTTGAAAGTATATTCTACTCAGAAGGGAACTTTTATAATTCGTTCAATCAGATATACCGAAATTTGGCTCGCTGTTACCGACAGTCTGGACCTCTGGAGGGCGTTTTGAATCAGATTTTTGAATTTTGGAGATCCGACCCCCTAACAAAGATTATTTTCCTTTAAAAATGAAGAGTAAGTACGGGGGGAAAATTCAGCTACTTGAAAAAGAAAATCTTACAATTTTTAAGATATTTAACCTGAGTTTAGATATTTTGAAAAAAAAATTAGGCTTGATTTTAATCCAAATCAATACTTAATCAACCATAGGTAATTCATTCCAGTTCAACACTTGTCTTAAAATATTATCAAAATTATCAATATAAGTGGTTAGGGATATTGGATATTGACCCAATTTGAGATTTAACCTAGGGTAACATGCCACAAACGATTTTTTTTGTAAAAAAATGCCGAACTAAAAAAAATTACTCGAAAATCTGGAAATATGAATTAATTTTGATTTTAGGGATGAATTTTGGATCCTTCAAGCGGCCCTTAAATAAACTTTTCCACTAATGATCTCTATTTTGAAAGTTTTCATCTTCTAAATTGAAACAATTTGAAGTGTGAAAGGACTAAAATAGAAGAATAGAAGGGGCTAAAGTTTCCAAATTTTGAAAATTTCTTATTTGTTTATTTTTTTCGTAATTTTTGCATCAAAATTTTAAAATGTGTTGACTAAGGAGGGGAAGGAGGAGGAGGATAAAGATGTCAAAATTTGAAATCGCTTATTTTTTAAATTCTTTAAATCGGATAAATGTAACAGTGCTGCGGCCGAATTTTGGACACCACACCATGTACTGACATAGGTAATGGCCTTTGATGGCCTTGATTCGATAGATTTAAAAAACTTGAAAAAATTTCGACAGATTGATATACTTAGGTAAAGAGAAAAACATTTTATAACTAACGGAATTGAAGAAATAAAAAAACATGCAAATTAATGTTTGGGACACCATGTCTAAATTGATTTTTTTTGGGACACCGTACGTGCCCCAAAAACCCATATTTCTGTTTTTTTAAGATACTATGCCCTAAAACCCCCAATTTGTGTTTTTTTGGGACCCTATGCCCTAAAACCGGATTTGTGTTTTTTTGGACACCATATCCCAAAAACGCCGACTTCTGTCTTCTTTGGGACACCATGTTCCAAAACCCTAATTTTTGTTTTTTTTGGTACACCATGTCCCAAAACCTCCAATTTCTGTTGTTTTTTTTTGGACACCATCTCCCAAAAATCCCGATTGACAATTTCGACATAATCCAAAAAATCAGTTTTTCAAAAAGTCAAACTAAATTTTATTAAGTCAGTGATGTTGAAAATTCAGGACGAAAAATTTCATCCTCAATTTTATATGTACCTCAAAAACCAACTTATTCATGTTGAAAACCTCTGTAGTGATGACATTTTGTTAGATTTTTAAAAAAGTGAATATTTTGACGAATAATTGATACGTAATTATAATGAGATCTTGCGAGACTAGAAAAAACAGAAATAAAATTGCAAATTGATAATTTGGGACACTATGTCTGAATCATTGTTTTTTTGGTAAGTGGGGAGGGGGGGAGATTTCATGTTCAAATTGCCAAATTGTTTTTTGGGGGCACTCTGTTCAAATTGAGTTTGTTTTCGTAGAAAATAATGTTCAAGTTTGTAAATTATTGGATTTTTTAAAAGCAATCTGTCCAAATTGTGGAGGTTTGGGACAATATGTCCAAATTGAGGTTTGCAACGTGAATAAAGTTGGTTTGTTGAGGTATTATGTATTATATAAAATTCAAAAATTGAGGACAACATTTTTCATCCTAAATTTTGAACATCACTGACTTATTAAAATTTAGTTTGATTTAAAAAAACTGGTTTTTGGACACTATGTCTGAATTATCAAATTGGTTTTTTTGGGACACTGTGTCCAAATTGAGGGTTTTTAGGACATTATGTCCAAATTCCTAAACTGTTTTTTGGAGGAGGGGAGGGGGCTAATATGTCCAAATTGAGGGGTTTTTGGGACATCATGGCCAAATTGTTAAATTAGGAGTTTTTGGAATAATACGTCCAACCTAAGGTTTCCAACACGGATACGTTACCATTTTTTTTTTTTTTTTTTTTTTTTGAAACAGTAAACCCAGAGAGATTTTTCGGATATTACCTACGCTGAAATTGCCAAATTATAAATCTATAAAATTGGGTACCAAATTTTAGACATCAAATTTGAGCAATTCCAGTATGTTGAAGGGAAATGAACTTTTGCTGGAAACCACCTCGACTCAAAAATGATCGTGCAATCGACTCGACGGGGAGGGGTCGATTTTAAGTACTTGTGAACGAATTTTCGAGCTCGTTGCTGCAGAATATGCGATTTCGAAATTTTTTTCCACATAGGGATCCAACTTGTAAAAAATACAACTCAATCCTGGCTTTAGGATTCTTCTACACTGCTCAATTTAAAACACCGAACTAGCTCATGGTCAATTTTTCATCACCCCAAATTCATTGCGGTACCTTCTGGAGCAACTGCAGCGCCGTGAAAAAAAGTCAACTCATGTTGGAGGTTTCAAATCGACTTGAAAATAGTCGCAATCGATTTCAGGAGTCAATTCTAGTTTATAACTCAATTTCAAAATCTTTTCTTCATAATTTACCATTTTTATCAACAATCAACTTATCAGTGGGTCATTTCAGCTATTTTCAAAAATCTGCCAAAAAATCAAAAGATCAACTCGAACAGCTCAAAGTGGTACCGAGTCGCGAGTGACATGCTCTTCCAGCGCCAAATTTCGGGTTTCGACTCAATCGACGTACGCAAAGTACTCATCAGTTCTTTGAGGCAGTGAATTAGGTTCGAAGTTTAGTGGTTGAGTCAGAAGTAGATAAGTTCGGTATTTAAAAACAAATTCTGAACCGGTAACGATGCAGAAAACCAGTTTTTAACCCGCCGACTCCACACATGTGACAAATGTCACACACCGGTTTTTTTCGTGCGTTACGTTGCAGTGGGCCACAGAACCCCCGAAAACGGGCGTAATTCAGTATACCATGGTACTGTTGAGAAAATAGTCTCACCTTACGTTTTCGGGGTCGTAGAATCCGAATCTGAAAAAAAAAATTGAGTAGGAGTGAAGGGGTGGGCTTGGGGAGGGGGAAAATCAAATATCACTCGAGAAAATTGAAAATTGAAAATTTTCCAGGCTTTACCCCCTCTCCACCCTAATCTTTCATCCATAGGGGGAAAATGTTGCCAAATTCGTATTCTATGCTATCGAAAACATAGATTTAGGCACATAACTCAAATAAATTGCAGAATGAAAATTTATTTTAAAAAAATCATGTCAACGATTTTAACCAAAATTGCTAGTTTTTCGAAAGAAAAATGAGCCTGGTGAGGACAGTCGGGCTCAGAAGGCAAAAATCGAAATATTCCGTGATAAACCATACCTAAACATAACTACAGGCCCAGGAGAGAACGCGGGACACGGCGGGACGCATACACTTTCATATCAATAAAGACATACATTTCACTTCAAAACTGGTATAGTTTATAGGCCCAATAAGTTATCAAATAATCATGATGAGTAAAAACCGACCACAGGAGGTGAAAGTACTGACTTTGAGGAGTCTATTCCATATTTTGAACTTTAAAAAATAATAAAACCTACACGAGCTACGCGCGTTTGAAAATCACCCTTATAAACTGGAAAAAAGTGGCATACTGGATAGTTGAAGTTTCGCACTGCGGTACGGTCGTTGGATAAGGTGTCCGGCCAATCCGATACCCGTTTTTTACACATCACTTTGTATACAATACCATACTGTATTTGTAAAGTTCATCCGAAAACTTTTTTTTTTTCAATTTCGCCCGTTTTTGGGGGGTCTGTGGCCCAGTGTGCGTTGGCAGGAACGAGTGATCGGGTGGTAACGCCTCCTAGTACCTATGCGCCCTCGGCCCACCGTTCGTTTCAGCTATGCAGCAAATTGCCTACTTTTTCATTTGAAGGGGCAAACGTTTCTGGAAAAAATCTTGATCGATACGAATTTTAATTTTTTTTCCCCTTAAATCCAAACGATAGGCAAAGTGTTGTGCACGAACCAGTAGGGCATAGATACACAAGTATCTGTCGGGTGGCGATTTCATCCCTTCCACTTTTCATTCAGTGAAAAAAAATTATCAATAAACACGAAAAACACATATTTTTTTCTAAAAATTTTGCCCCTTCAAATAAAAAAGTAGGCAGTTTGCCCATCAAGGGAAATGAAAGGTTGAACATTTATATACACCCCCTAGACGTTATAACTCCGTATCAAACTTTGGTCCAGCGCTAGAAAATTAATTGGCAAATGCCATTTTTTTATGTGTGGAGTCGGCGGGTTAAGCAGCCTTCACTTGTTCAAAAATTTTCCATTGATACAAATTTTTTTTTTTTTGTCTGTAGGTATTAGGTAATTATAAAATACCACTTACGCAGAGGGTAGGCCTGACTTCCATTGTTTCTTGATGAAACCTACTCGTAAATTACTTATTGTATTTATAGATTATGGGAACTACCTACCTATGTAATTTCTATTCTTGAAAAGTAAAATTTGGTATTTTGAATTTCAGGTGGAATCTGAAGAAGGGCAGTCCATTGAATTATTTTCCATTTAAAAATTAAGGATGGTTTTTCAAAATTCATACCAATGAAACAGAAACTGATCCGAGATCAGACCAGTGCTGAAATCTTGAAACTCTTGAGTTTGAAGTGAAAAAAAATCCAGTTACTCCCTCGAGCACCTAACCCTGGAGACACCCTCAACACTCAGTAAACTCGCAGTTCAAAAACCTTATCTATTTTCATATCTGACGAAAAAGAATCTGGTTTTAATCAATCCACTTTTCTAACTTTCTATTAAAATAATTATACATGAAGAAATGCAGAACTCTGCTCCTCTCAACGGTCTGTTAGAAACGCAAGTATCCGTTCTGCTACGTATCAGGTCATTAGGTATTAATTTGAACTTGAAACCGGTTTATGAAATTACTACGACGCGTTTATACCATTCCAACGCTGGCCATCGCATAATCGAATGTAACAAGTGTTCTGTGCGGTGTGTGTTTTTATGTGTTTTTTTCGAGCTTCGTGAAATCGGATAAAATCATGGTTGAGATTAACTTAGAGGACCCCGTTTTGAGGGGGTATTTTTTCTATGCCAGCATTTTGATTGCCAAAGTTCTGGGTATGGTGTTTTTGATCGCTAGACAGAGATTTACGAAGAAAGTAAGTAGTATTTTATGAGCTATGCATTGTTTATTAGCAGCACGTATGTGCACGTATCGTATTTGTAAATATTTACCGCTGAGTTTGCTTTAACTATGGTGAAGGTATTTAGGTTGGAGAGTCGTTTTTTTGCACTGATAGGCTAATGAATTTATCTATAAGTAGATACTTTATGGCTGAAATATAGTACCGAAGTAGATTTCGAATCTAGAACCAGTTTTTGTCATGAATTTTTGAATTTTTGAATTTTCTGAATTTTCACGTGCCTAAACCTAAAAATTCTGATTCATAAAAATTTTATTTTCATTTCAAATCAGTTTTTATTTTTACCAAATTTTGATCTGAAAAAATAAAAAATGACGTAGACAGATATCGATTTACCTAAATGAATCGAATCAACCTTTGCACTTATTTATTTATCTAGAGAAAATCTGGACATCTGTGCTTGATGATTTTTTTTTTTTTTTTTGGGGGGGGGCTAGATTTTATGCTCGAGAATAATGAAAATAACAATAAAAAGCAGATAGCTAACAGATTTCTGGTAATTTTCGAACTCAGTCGATATAATTCTCTCAGTTTACTTATCATAAAAATAACTCCAACCGCCGGAACAGTGATAACCCATTCGAGAACTCTATAGAACAAAGCTACAAAGCAAACACAAGTATCTACTTACACGAAAATAAAACACCCAGCTAGGTAATAAAATAATCTGAGAAATAAATCAAACGAAAATAAAATTGAAGTACTTCTTTGGCCTTGATTACGATGTAACCAACTCCAGCACCCACAACGAGTTCTTCAACTTCGCAAGTCAGTTTATTAATTTCATAATAAATTTTTTAGGTATTCATAACCTCGGAAGATGCATCCATGGCAACGAAAGCTCTACAAATGCGCGATGCTACGGTGAAATACGATGATGAAGATGTTGAACGAGTTAGAAGGTAAGTTGCGTCCTAGAATTGATTGAATGGCACTTTTTTCCGAAGGTGTTGAGAGGAAGCTATAAAAAGTAGAATAGGTATCTATACATTTTTCAAAAAAATTGAAGAATTTTTAAAATTTGCCATGTATTTTACAAAAAATTTTGACCAGATTTGATAAAATCCCAACAACTTTCAAGAATTGTTTAACCGAATAAAAATAAAATTCAACTCTATTTTACTTTCAATTTCAAAAAATTTGTCTAATAATGAAAAAAATTTATGCTTTCCTAAATTTTTATTTATTAAATCTTCACTCTCGCGAAATCTATGTTTTTTTTTCACGTTTTAAAAATAGTGTATAGAAGCGTTGAAATGTTTATTTTTAATTGAAACGAATATATAAAAATTTCGCTCTTTTTAGCCTACATTTACATTTTTCTGCCTTCAGGTCTTAAAATCCACCCTATGTTTAAAAAATTTGAAAAATTGTAATAAAAAGTTGGAAAACTTTTCAAAAGTGATTTCAATATAGAATTTTTACCCAAACATACCTACCTACTTGTAGCACCTATTTATCAATTTTAACCTATTTTTTGTAGGCCCTTGAAAAATTTTACTTTTTTCATTTCTTTCCAATATTTAATAAAGAATCGAAAATAGTTTTTTCAATTTTTCCTGAAGAGATGTGAATATGAATATTTTAATCTATGAAAGCCATCAGGGCTGATTTTACACCACCCCTTTTTAAGCATAGGCAATTTTTTCAAAATGATTAATTATTGTTTCAAAAATTGGAGTGAGAGAGAGTGGAATATCGGCTCCGATGATTTTCATGGGGTGAAATATTCGCAGGTACTGATATAATTTTTTGGAAAATTTTCCAAATCAATTTTTCCGATTTTTATAAATTTTAGAAAATGAAAAAAATAATTAAGGCACTCTTGGATCATTTCATGTTAGTTCAACCATTTTTTGAACTGATGTCTTCGCAATCTGTTCAATTTTTTTCGAGGTTCTGGCAATCACCGTCGCGTCGTTTTATTCGCAGCCCTCTTGGAAGACGTGAGAGAGGAGAAGACGCCGTTGTTTTTTGCCCTCGCAATTTTTTATGAAAATTTTAAACTTTGATTTCCTGTTATCACAAGACTGGTGATACTTGGAGCAATAATGTTTAAGTAATTAGAAAAAGAATTATTGAAAGAAAACTGGGTATCATGAGCCTGGATACTGAAACCACCCTTAAGGGGTCAAAAATTGGTTTTTGAGTTGACAATGATTTTGGCCCTTTCAGAGGGAATTGAATCAAGGGGGGGGGACCTCAACTCAAAAACCAATTTTCGACCCTTAAGGGTGATTTAGCATCTAGGCTCTCATATAAAAAAATTTTGGAGTTCGAAGTTGAGCTTATCAGATGCTCAATTTCCAGCGATAGATCGAAATTGACGAAATTTGGGAATATTTTTAATTTAAAAATCTGTAAAAAAAAATTGTACGAGTAGGTTTTTATAATACTCACCTAATCTCTCATTCTGAATCAGTGAAAAGTCGCTGATAAATAGTCAGAATTGCAGCACAGGAAACATCATCAAAATTCACTGATTTTCAACGAATTTCCGCTGATTTTTCAGCAAATTTCATAAATTTTATTGACGTTTCAGTGAATTTTTACTGATTTTCCTGTGGTTTTTCTCACTGATTTATTTTCAGTAAAAAATTTTCGCTGATTTTCTCCTGCTCTGCAATTCTGACTGTTTCTCAGTGATTTTCGATAATTTTTACTGATTTATAATTGCGAGAGTAGTATTCGAAAGTGTAATTTTAGCGGTGAGATCTTGGCTCTGTAAGAGAATACAGCGTCTCGAAATTTTGAGCAAAACTTTAAAAAATCCAAAATTACATGTGGCTCTTTTTGAGGCGCTGAATTCGAATTTCAGCTCGGTATCTGGATTTGATCTCCCTAATCCCTCCACTAAAACCCAAATTTGGTCCAAAAAATGCAAAAAAAACGAGTGGCACGTCGTTTGTTATGGTTTCGATTGTGCTGAGCTCAAAAATTAAGTCATTTGTTAGTTCTGACCTTCTAGATTCACCTTTTCATCTCCTCACCTCATCTTCATCACATTTGAATAATTTATTCATGAAGAAATATCAACTTTTTTGGTTACGACTTCACTGAGGTCTCTTCCTCCTTATACCTACCACTACCAGGAATTTCAAAAAAAAAAAAATATGCATAGGTTACAATTATGAGGAAGGACAGGTCAAATGGGTTCGCACAAAAAAAAAAAGATTCCATATATATTAAACTCGAAAACACTTCATAAAAAACTTGCCACATCAGCATTATCAAAAACGATACAAAAACGACATTCCTCTCGATTTTATTTTTTTTTTTTTTGGGGGGGGTCTAATTTGAATCCTCGTAGAAATGATGAATGGAGGGGGGGGGAGTCAAATATAAAAACTAAACTGATATTCGAATTCAGTAAATTCCCATCTCAAACGTACTCTTATATTTTTCAATCATTTTAAATTTTTCCAAAATTTTGAGGCTCCGTCCTCCATCCCTCCTGTAGGGTTAAAATACCATCACAAAAATTATCGTGTTTAAATACAATTTTAAAAACGTATTCGCGTGATTTTTTTTTTTACCAATTTTTAAACTGCTAAGTATACCCCTGAACTTCGGCTCATCCCTGAAAATAGAGCTTTTTGCTGAAAAGTTCAAGTCGGAATTTAAAAAAAAAAAATTATAAACGATTCAGAGTCCCTTTTCAATATTATTTTTAACTTTGTTAGCCAAATTGCTCCAAGTATCACCAGTTCAATGATACAAGACGTCGAAGTTGAGTATTTTTATAAAAAGTTGAAAAAGCAAAAAAAAACAACCTTCCCTCTGAGTTTCCCAGGAAGGCTGGAATTGGAACCAAAACTACAATGGTTTTCTAACCTTTGGGTCGAGAGAACCTCGTGGGAAAATTTTGAGCGAAATCTGAAGACCCAATTTTAAAAAAAGGGTTGAATTGACACATAACTACCTTCTCCTCCCCCCCCCCCCTCCATTGGAATAGGGCAAATATGAAAAATGAATATTTAGAAATAGTATTTTTGAGGAAAACCATTTTTGAAGAAAAATCTACATTATCATCACAGTCAGATTTTAAAACTTGGTGAGGAGGGGTACAAATATCAAGTCAAGGGGGAAAATGTTCACCACATTCATCGTTTCGAAATCTAGGAACACCTTTCTAGATACCTCTTCTCTAGCTCTTCTCGAAAAAAAACGCAATACGATCACCCGATCAAGTCAAGTACATATTTAGCTCTTTTGAAAACTCCAAATCAACAATCCTAATTTCCTTTTTCTTTTTCAGAGCACATTTGAACGATTTGGAAAACATCCCATTGTTCATAATTGTCGGATTCGTTTACGTTTTAACGAAACCAGATCCGTTCATAGCATTGAATATATTCAGGATTTTCACGTTTTGCAGAATTCTCTACACCATTGTTTACGGTGTAATTGTAATACCACAACCTACCAGATTTATCGTTTGGGGAATCGGCTACGTGTTGACATTTTACATGATATTAATGAACGTTATAACTTTCTTTAATCCTTAAAATTCCATAATAATAAATACCTAAGTATAAAAACAAAACGAGATTTTTTATTTCAAAAATTATTTTCCTTAGCTACATTATAAATGCTTGTAACAAGGTAACACAATTATCGAGAAAAAAATAGTGCTTTAAAAAATTGATCTAATTAAGCTCCAGCAACCACATTAACATCGACTATTCTTAAATTTTCCATTGTCCTACAAAGGAATGCGTTCATCAGTCTTTCAAAAATATCTGCCGAGTTCTCATTTTCAAAACATTCCGTCTCTGATACCGACAGGTATAAGTAGAAGTAAGAATATGAACAAATTCCTCAACGCTAATCGCCAATTTGATGGCACTGCATATGGAACTAGTTTACGAGTGATATCGTTCAACTGTGGGCAGAAAAAATATTTTTAAAACCGCATCGACTTCGGTAAATTAGGTAATTAAAATTTCAGCTTACTTCGTACGATATGCATACAAAAATATACGAAATGACTAGAGCATTGACTACTGGATATCTAGGTATTAATACAAGAACGCCGTTCGAATCTGCTGATAACCAGATGTGAAAATGCGATACGAATAATTCCAAAGAGATCTTACCGAAGAAAGTAAACACGTGCGAAAATCGTGTCCTCAAAATACCGGATACATTTCTTAATAAAATGTAACAAACGATCTGTAAAAATTATTGAAATTTTTAGCTCGAGGGTAGAATACGATTGGACGAGTAGATGCGAGTTATGGCAACTTACTGGTATAATAGAAATATAGGTTTGAATATCGATGAACTCGAATCGATTGGGACACATAATGGCGTACGTTGAAGTGGCAATTAATCCCAAAAGAGCTAAAATAGCCACAAAAATCGATACTCTCGGAGAAAATAAATTACTGTGATTGTTATCATCTAGAATATTGTATCTTTGAGCCAATAACAACAGGAATGCGAAAACTGATCCGTACAATACGCTGAAAAATATCATAAAATAATTAATTAGGTACACCACATTGAGTATAGCCGGGGAAGAACGGTGATTTGACCTTGGAAACCGATTTCGATCGTTCCTACCCCAAAAGGATCGCCTATTCTGGAAAACAATTTTGAATCCATAGCTCAAGTATTTTGGGAGAAAGGGTCAAAATCTGTGTTCTCTTTCATAATTTTCTCATTTTTCGCCAAATGTAGGAAAATTTCGCGTTTTTTTTATAGATAGTTTTACACTACATATCTAAAAAAAAAAAAAAAAAAAAAAAAACGCGAAATAAATCCATACGGATTGTGGTTCAGGCACGAAAGTATATTTTTTCTCAATTTTTTTTTCAACGTTAATTTTTCAAGGCTAAAATTTTTTCAATGTAAATATTTCAAGTCTAAAGTTTTTTTCTTAAAATTGTTTAACATGCATTGTTTCAAGTCTAGAATTTTTTCCTCAAAATTTTTTCAATGTAAATTTTTCAAGTCTAAAATTTTTTCCTCAAAAATGTTTTCTTAAGATTTTTCAACGTAGATATTTCAAGTCTGAAATTTTTTCTTCAAAATTTTTTAAACATAAATTTTTCCAGTCTGAAATTTTTTCTCATACTTTTTCAAACTCCAAAATTTTTTCAACGTAAATTTTCCAAATCTAAAATTTTTTCTCAAAATTTTTCAAACTGCAAGAAGCGAAATTTTACCAAGTCCAATGACCTATTCTTTTTGCATTTTTATGGGGTTCAAACTTGTATAACATGAGTTTGGCAACTACATTGTTTTTTAAAAAGTAAGTCATATCCACGCTCAACAAAAATTTGAAAAAATCACGTTGAAAAATTTTAAGGAAAAATTGCGAGGAAAAAATTTCAGATTGGAAAAATTTTAAGAAAAAATTTTTGAGGAAATTTCAGACTTGAAAAATTACCATTAAAAAAATTTTAGACTTGAAAAATTAACATTGTAAAAAAAAATTTGAAGTTAGATTTAGTCGTAGGTAGTTCAAAAGGGCACCGGGATTTTTTGAAAATTTTTG
Organism: Pseudococcus viburni; assembly: GCA_033439095.1. Lineage (NCBI taxonomy): Eukaryota > Metazoa > Arthropoda > Insecta > Hemiptera > Pseudococcidae > Pseudococcus > Pseudococcus viburni. Next base: position 1,172,526 of record JAVBJF010000018.1, read on the forward strand.
GGAAATTTTTCGCCAAGTTACTAATGAATGGTCAGAGCTTCAATTAAATTTTTTTCTCATATCAAGTGCCATTTATCCATAAGTAAGTATATCACAAAAATTTAAAAAATTTTGAAGCGGTGGAAGTTTGTCAAAAAAATAGTTGAAAAACTGACGTCCCAGGCAATAAAAAATGTGTATTTTTATACCTCAAAAAAAGTTTATTACTAAAAGTGAGATTTACGATAATAAGTGACATTAAAATCGATATAAAATCATAATCGAGGACCCTGAACTCTGCCTATTCCGAGTCAATATAAGGTAAGCGAAGGTAGGCAATATAGGTAATTAGGTATCTATTTCGCATAAGTCGAACATCCTGAGTATGAATAAGAAATCAAATACGCAATTGGAACCCTCAAGTGGCGAAGTGACTCAAGTATCTCGTACGATTTTTCAATCGAAATACGTATCACCAAAAAGTGACACAACATGCGATGTCATGCTAAAAACTGATTCATATGTATCAATATTTACATAATTTGAAGTATGAGGTGCAAAAAAAAAGAATTTTGTGGTATGTTTTTTACTCAAAAATTAGTATATGATTGATATCCTTCCTGGGGTACTCTTTTCATTTTTGGGGGGAGGGGTGTCCATTGTTCAATTTAATATTTGAGTAAGTTAAGTACATAAGATTTGTATTCTCCCTTATACTGAGACATGGGAGACTCCAATTGCATATTTGATTTCATATTCGTATTACACCCATTCTAAAAAATTCCAGGTTGAAAAAAATAAAATTTTTGAAGAAAATGTAAGGGATTGAAAAAAGTTGGAAAAAATTTGGATTAAACTTTTGAGCGAAAAAAATCAAAGTTCGGAAAAAATTTGATAAAAACTCTTGGATTGAAAAAATTTGAACTTGAAAAAAAATCATCGAAAATACCTCTTGGAATTATCTCCTGGATATCGCCAATAGGCTGAAAGAGGTTTTCGAAATCAATTCGTACATAATTTCGAGAAAAAATGGGAATCAATTCACACATTTCTGAATTCAGGAAATCAACTCACAAACTCCCCCTAAAATGGGGTTCCGAGAGTTTGGGTCCCTCGATTATGATTTCACATCGATTTTAATGTCAGATATTATCGTAAATTTCACTTTTAGCGACGAATTTTTTTTAGGGTTCAAAATTGCTGTCAAAATTATTCGCCAGAATAAGCGACCCTTTTAGAATAGAAAACGGTCGAAATCGGTTTCCCAGACCAAATCAGGTTACCTTAACCTAAATTTTTATAGAGCTCACCTAAATCGGTCAATTTTCCATCTAAACCACCAATCTTGAATATTATCGTCGATCGATACGAATAACGCTTTCCATGGTCTGGTAACGAAAATCTTTTCAAAAAATACCTACACAAAATAGAAACTAAATTAATGGAAAAATTCGACACTAGGGAAATAGAGAATTCGAACTTATTTACCTGAGACATATATAAAATACTAATCGATATAAATAGGAACACAATTTTCATTAAAACATAAGCATATTGAACAGGTCTGGATTCTGAAGAACTCGCCGTCACTCTCGGAGGTAAAACGAATACGAGATAGAACAACAGGAACCAAAATGTCACCACAGGCACGAAATAATAAAACTGATACGGTCTGTTCATGCAGAAGCATAACACCGCCGTCAAAAAATTAATCCTAAATAATACCTGAAAAAAAAGACATTTTAATAAAAAATTATCGATTCTCTTTCCTGACAGAATATCTGACGCAAATTACTTGAAGACATCTAATTAAACCGGCGTCGTTTCTATACCATAAATAAGTAAAATGACCAAATCCGCTGATAAATAAATAAGCTGCAGCCAATATTAAAATATGATTATAAATAGGAAGCTGGTGTTTCGCTCCGGTCATGTGATAAATTAAAATAACCAACTGCATCCAACCTGATAAATCAGAAGTATAAATAAATGATCGGGAATAAATTTTGACGAATTATTAACGAAGTACCTTTCCATTCGTCGGTCTGATCCCGATTCATTATTTTAGTATAACGACTCTCATCGGTGAAAAATAATCCTAAAGTGAATATGTAACCCAATGGCAACCAAAAGCTTACTGCTGAATAATACTTGTTCTCTTTCATGAAGAAATTTGTTCTGTAAAAAAGAAAATATTCATAGGTAATACATCATTATCTGAAAATCAAAGTCTATTCCAGAATAAAACATTCCAAAAAATATACTCACCTATCACATAAATAAAAATAAGCCACGATGACCGCTAGTTTTGCCAGCGATGTCATAATAATCTGAAAATTTGGGAACTGAGCAGTACGAACGTAAATTGGTCTAAACTGCAATAATGCCCCAATAATCAAGCTGAACAAAAAATAAATAGTTTAGGTTGTTTTTTCACACATCTTGAGAAAAAATTGATTCCAAACGATGTATTTACCATACAAATAATACTAAAAACGCAGTTAGTTGAATATAAGTGTGAGGTTCAGTTGTAGCGCAGCAAGTGCCATCATCATGGTTCATATGATCATTACAATACATATTGAGCAAAAGTTGAACGTCGGTGTTTAACGATTCTGGGCTGAGTTCAATACCTTCGATCATTTCGTTAATTTGGCCTTGAGCTATTAATCTTGAACTTGACCATAGTTCAACGCAACTGTCTCGGAAAGCCTGTAAAAATTAATCGAGTAATAATACGCCGATCGAAAGAAATCAAAGAAATATAAAACAAACCATTATGGTAGCTTTATTATATTCGTCAAGGATCGAATTAGTGATCATGGAATTCGTAGCGTTTAATTTTTCTTCATTTACCGGACCTTGAAGTACCCACAGAACTCGAGATTTTTTGCAGATTTCCCTCAAAGGCTGTAAAATTAAATCGAAGTGATTGTTTACGTACCATGAAGTTGATAGAAACTGAAACAAGGAAACTTACGACGATAAGCTGAGTAATATTGGCAACAAATTCGTCGAGTACTTCTTTCGATCCATTTGATACTTTTATTGACCAAGTTGCACATCCCATGACAATAATGCTAGGAAGCTTCTCAGAAACCTGAACCAAATAATCACGTTAACCGAACGTCGATAACAGTGTAACGATTTGACTGACAGCTTGATACCTACTTTCCATCGATTGATCAAATCTACAACAGATCTGGATATATAAGGAGCCCAAACGTAATCAGCTTTGAAACGTAATCTCGGTACAGAATACGTTAAATTGGACTGTTTGTAAAACGGATCGTAAACAATCTTATCTCTGTCAACCGACGCTATTTCTTGAGGTGACACAAAATGCTTCACAAAGGCACGATATTTATCTTTAATTTTGAAGTCTCCGATAAATGCGAAAGTATTGTTATGATTTAGGAAAGCTAGATATCTCATACAATGTTTCCGGTCACTGAAAAAATATCTCCAATAAGAATTTACAACGATTTAGTATCGATATGAAAATAAAAAATACAATTACGTTTCTGTATACACGTGCATCATACAACCGTAAGGTTGCCATCCCATGTCACCTTTGTAGCGTCCATCTGAGAGTAACCAACGACAAGAGTCCTTTCCTGAAACCGATTGATAATACACATGTAATGGAATGTTCGATAATTCGGATATTTATAAGAGAATAATGAACTGAGTTACCAAATCTTAAGTGGATGTAAGAATGGTACAAGAGTAAGACAATGACCAGAATGAGAGCAATCTTTTTGATATTTTTCGGATTCACTTTTTCGACGACTTCGGTGACATTGCGTTCTTGAGATTGAGAACTGTACAGCAAAGGCTCCAACAGAGCTGAATCTTTTTGGTCCATGGTGCGAATACAGCGTCAAAGCATAACGATAACGTATGGATTATTTTATAACTTCAAATCGTACAAACTGATGAATATTTACTCATTTTCGGAAAGAATAATTATTTTTAGTAATTTTTAGGAAAAATGAATCACGAATGAGATAGTGTTATCACTCGCATTACTCGGAGTTACCACTACCAGTAAAATTGGAAAAGCCTGAAGTTATTTTTCAACATTATTTTCTTTAGCGCGGATTTTATTATATTTTCATTTTTTCATTTTTTCAAAATGGAATTAAGATTAAGAAAATTGTTTAAAGCATAAAATTTGCTTGAAAATTAAAAAAAAATTATATACATTATTTTTCAACTCTGTACATAACGCTCCTATCAACAAATTGCAGAACTATCAAAAATAACGTACTACCGGGCTGATACCATGAATATGGGGTGCTCAAATGAAGCTTTCACCATTATTTTTGAATTTTCCGAAAATTCGGTTTTCAAGTTTTCGACTTTTCGTTAAATTTGCTGTGTTTTCTCCAATTTCCGCAATTTCAGGAATTTGTAAGAAACTAACACTATTCATTAAGTACCTAGTTGTCCGAGCATTAGCAGGGGTGCGGCGAACCCCCTGAGTCAACGACGAGGACCCCCCCAAATTTTCCAAGTAGGCCCCCCCCCCCATTTTCACAAATTTCTTCATTTTTTTACGAACTTTAAGGTGGTGGTGGTGGTGGGGTGGGGGGTACAAAAAAATACAATATCACCAAACGATTAGGGCTTAATGCGACGTTCCGACGTTTATATGTGATATGAGACATTGAGAAAAGTAGGTATAGCATAAATATAAAAACCTCTTTAAAATAGAACAAGCGAGAACATTAAGAGCGATAAGCCTTAAGAATCAGCAAATATCAATAAACTTGATTAAATATAAACATTTGACATCTGTCCCCTAAAAAATCAGCCATGACTGCATCTCTTTTATCTTCATCCATCTGAAATCTGAATTGGTAAAAGTTATCTGCTTGAATCAGTGGAATGACTTCAACTGAAAATCAGTGTTTTTTCACCGATCTTTCAGTCAAGTCGTCAAGTCAAAATAATTATTGATTTTTCCTGACAAATGGGAATTGATTGAGAAATCAATAAAAATATTATTAATTTCCAAAGATAATCATTTTACTGATTCTCAAAGGCAGAATTTCATCATAGACTGATTCAGATTAGTTTTAGAAAATATGATTAAAATATTGCCCGAGCGAAGCGAGGGCGAAAACTTTTCGAAAAATCATGTTTTAATACCAAAAAATGCACTTTTTTCACATTTTTGTAAAAAATCTCCTTTCTGAGAGGGGGGGGGGAGGAGCTCGAGCCTATTGTGCCTCCCCCTTGGGTGCGCCTTATGGACGAAATGAATTTGAAGTATAATTTTCGTTTCATAGAATGGTGTGGCAAAGTGTGCAGTGACGTACCGAAGTCAGGATATTGAATTGAGGGGGCAAGGTCTCAGAATTTCCATCTTGATTTTTGAAAAAATTTGAAAATCAAATCATTTAAGCGCGAAACAGACCGACTTTTTTGGAGGGCGGGAATGGATGGCACAAATTTTCAGACTGAATTAAATTTTTTAACCACTTCTCCCTCTCATTCAATTTATTGCTTTTCCCTGCCTAATTTCAATGGAAAAATCAGCGAAATTGTCAATTTGTCCCGAAAAAAGAAAGAGTGGAAAAGTTCGAGAAAAATTATAATTTATTTCAAAAATTTTGTAATTTCAATGGAAATGCGAGCGAAATGAATTTGGCCCGAACGAAACGAGGACGAAAATTTTAGAAAACCTCAAGTTCAAGGCGAAATAAATTTGAATAAAACAATGTTTTAGAATAAAAAACTTGAATAAAAAATTGACCACTATTACTATGAAATTATTGAGAGAGAAGTATGACGAGGCCGAGCGCAGCGAGGCCAAAGCTTTTAAAAAAATTTATTCTCAAACATCGAACATGAGTTTTGAGGAAAAAAATATATAGGTATGTAATAAAATTAGGTGAATACTGGAATAATTTTGAGGAAAAATACGAAAAAAATCACTTTTGTATGAAGTAAATGAAATACATACTCGTACATGTACAATAAGGCCGAGCGCAGCGAGGCCAAAGTTTTTGAAAATTTTAGAATTGGGAGGTATAATTTCAGAGTTGGACTGTAATTTCTGAAGAAGCGATGTTTACTCCAAAAATTTTATTGTTATTGGTCAAATTTGCCAAATTTTCTCATTTTGAGACGAATTTGCCAACTTTTTCTATACTAGCATTTCTGGGGGGTGAGTCCCCCCCCCCCCCCCACCCCCATTCGCTACGCCCCTGCATCTAAGTTATACTCGAAGATGTTACTTAGAAAATAAATATAATCTTTTTTTGCATTTTTCTAAAAAATAAATATTTATCTACTTTTTTTTGCATTTTTTATAAAATGAATACCTACCCTTTTTTATGTGTTTTTTTTTTTAGAAAATAAATACCTACACTTTTTTTTTAATAATGTACTTTGATATTATATATTTTTTACCTACTACAAAAAAGAAGAACAGAACATAAAAACTTTTCAATGAAAGCAATGTTTTTGAAAAAAAATGAAAATTCATCTTAGAAATTTTTATTGAGTAAGAAATGCGCAAAATTGGCATAAAATTGATGGGGGGGGGGGGGGTCGTCGCTGAAAACAATGAAAATTCACCTGATTACTAGTCCATATTTTTACGTTCCCAAGAAAATTTTGGCAATTTTTATTGAGTTTAAAAATGAGCAAAATTTGGGTGAAATTGATTTTTTTAGAGGGGGTCCAGTCTATCGATGGGGGGGGGGTCTATTATATTGATTTAGGGGGGGGGGGTCATTTCTGAAAAAAATGAAAATTTACCTGTTTACTAGTACATGTTTTTACGTTTCCAAGAAAATTTTTGCCATTATTGAGTTAAAAATGAGCGAAATTAGCGTCAAATTGATGAACTTTTTGGGGGGGGTCCGTCCATTGATGGGAGGGGGGGGGGGTCGTCTATTGATAGGGGGTCCCGTAATTATAGGGGGGTTTGTTTTAAATTATTTTCTAGAATATTTATTGTTAATTTTTTTTTCTCTTTAAAATTTAAATTTGTAATTTTTTCCCCATTTTTTTTCGGCCCCCCCAAAATTTTCAACGACGAGTTGCTCGTCAAGAATACCCCTTCGCAGCACCCCTGAGCATTAGTGTGTAACATGTATTATTATTATCTCTTGAATTTACGAAGTCCCGAAAAAGTTGACAAGAAAAACCGTATATCGCGTGGAAGTTTGCTTGAATGTTGGAGATGGAAAAGAATCAAGTGGAAATCGTAACAACGGAGTTTTACAAAGTGATGAACACCATAGTGAGTGTCTATTGTTTATTTCTAGTGTAATAGATACCCATGTTATTTTCGTTAGATTTATCAAGATGAATTTTGCTACCCTGATTTCATCTCCGGTACAGAAACATGCCTACTATAGATAGATATTGTCGAATCATCAAAGAAACAACGTATATTTAATATAAAATAGAAATGAAAAAATATGTACCGGTGTCACGTACTTATTGCCGATTGTATCTGTATAAGTATACGAATTTGAGACTGAGGAATACTTAGCTTCAGAGCAACGATTGATTGAACGTTTGCTTAGTTGTGTGTGTTTATGTATGCAACGTGTGATGTTATTTTATTATTTCAATTTCAAAGGATTTATTGGATGCTACTGATACGGAATCCGTTTGCATACCTGCCTAGAGTAAGTACTTCCTGTACTTCGGTAATTGATTTGATTAGGTATGTATTTCAGCCTGATTATTTTGGGATGTTGAGATTTTGAAATTTTCTGATCTCTTCATTCGTAAACGTATAAGGTTTTTATTTTTTTTTATCTAATGGTGTGCTCAAGGCATAAATTAATTTCGAATTGACGATTAAAAGTCGTTCAAATTCAAATCACTGTCAAAAGTTTAAAAGTTGAAAGATGTGCAGTTGTGTGAGGATGATTATAAGGTCTGTTTGGTCTTCTGCAATTGCTTAGGACTGCCTAGTCTTTTAGACCAATACATAATTGAATTGTTTTCATTCCTTGACCTGAGCTTGACTTTCAAAAAAAGATCTCAACTTTCAATGGGAACGTTTTTTTAGTTGGTCTGTCCAAACTGGACAACGAATCCAATGCAAACATCTGGGTCCAAATTGAATTGTTGCAGATTGGAAGCAACAACTCACACTTGCATTTAAATCTGACATCAAAAATTGAGCTGATCAGAGTTCGCATTGCTATGGGACACCAAAGCACGAAAATTTAAGAAATACGACCCCCTAATGTTAAAACCGTCCAAGTGCCACTTTTTTCAAAATTGAGATTTTTATAATTTTGGATTCAGTGAATCAAGCTGCATCGATTAAAGTATAAAAAACGTAACTTAAAGTAATTTAAACCCTAAAAAAAAGAGTTTAAAATTTGCAAAGTCCATAAGCGCAATGCAAATTTTGTTACGTTTTTCAGCTCTCCTGTAAAAAATGAAAAATGGCACTTAGACGGTTTTAACATTATGGGGTCGAAAAATTAAGCGATGAAAGTAAAATATTGATTGGTAATTATTTTTGTTCTCGACAGGGTTTCAAGGAACTTTATGAAAACGAAAACGAAAAACAGAAAAAAACGTTATTTTTCCTACATTTTACAAAAAACGAAAAAAACAAAATTTTACAAATAACGTTAAACCAAGTTAAACAAAAAAACAATTTCTTTTCGTTTTTTTGTTTTAATTTTTTTTGGTAAGTAGCGAAAATGTGATTTAAATTGATTTTTGAATCTGTACTTACAGACCTGTGGTGGGATGATGGTTTATAAGTAAATTTTTAACGTGAAATATTTAGGGTACAAAAAGCTCAAGATTTCTAGATTCTAACTCTCAAAAATCAAGTGAAACGTAGTTAAAAGTAAATTTACGATGGCAAAATCTTAAAAAATTGGACCTTTCAATCATAAAAAAACAGATTTCATAGAGAATGGCGAAACATAAAAATGAAAACTGAACCTATCTTTATATTTTTCGTTTCATGGGATAATGACTTGATGAAATAATGGCTGTTCATTTTTTATTCCAGTTTATGAAAAAATTTATTAAAAAACACAAAATTTTGCCCATTTTCTTACTCTTTAGATAAATTTTTCGACTTTTCAGTTTTTATCGTTATATTTGATTTTATGTACTTATTCATATTTCAACTTTCAAAAAAAAAATTCAAAAACGAAAAAAAAGTTTTAATTTTATTAAAAACGAAAAGTGCAAAAACAAAAACAGAAACGAAAACCGAAAATTTTTCCGTTTTTGAAATACTGGTTTTCGATTTTTCATCTCAAATCATGATATTTTTAAAAACATTTTCATCATTCTATTAAAAATTTGAATTGTTTTATTTCTAAAAATCGCAAATTTTTCCAATCAAACCCTTCCCTTGCTTGAGCATATGAAACCAAAGTCATATTGGTATATAAGAACCAGAGGTTGCCAGTCTTTAGGACAGAAATGGTGAATAAATGATAAAATTTCAAATTCATTCGGACACCTTTTTCTTCAAAAATTTTTACCCTCGTCCCTCTCGTTCGATAATTTCATGTGTGAAAAAATTCTCCCAAATTAATTGTATGACTTCCCTCTCCCTTCGTCCCAAAAATCTGTATTTTTTGAAACAGCAACAAATGTAACTTCATTTTTAGAAACTTAAGTATACCTACTCAGTTAAAAATTACCTACTTGAATTAGAAGTGCATTTTCGTCTCTACAAAAGTAATTAGGTACTTTGCGTAATGAGGTCTGAAGAACTCGTAAGAATTGGTCTGGAAAAGTTAGAGAGAATAATTTTTAAAAATAAGGGATTTTTATAATTTTTCGGGAGGGAGGGAGGGAGGTAGGAGCAAAGTAGTACGAATTCTGGTTGGTAAAGAGGGTGAGAAATTTAACACATTAAATTAGTGCTTGCTTGTGGAATTTTTGGGAAAAAACTACTCAATTAAGTAAATCAAAATCAATACAGGGTGTTCCATGAATCGTCTGCCAAACATATTTTCTTGGATATAACCGGGTACCACTAAAAAAAAACTTGAGATGAACATGTTGCCTATTTTGAAAATTGAAGGGGCGAATGCTGCTTCCAAAAAAATCACGTTGAAAATTTTTTTCAAGCATGGTAATGGATAGTACTTTGAAAACTGAACAAATTTTCACCTTTTGACTTTTTGCCTATCTTTAAAATTGAAGGGACTACAAGAAAAATTGTTCAAAAAAATTTCTCAAAAAATGAACTGATCAAGGGAATGGATAGTACGTTGAAACCTGAAGAAATTTTGTTAGATTTTTTGCCTAACATCAAAAATGAAGGGGCTGAGGGTCATTAAAAATTGAGCAAATGTGAAAATTTTTTGAAGCCCATTTATTTTGAGTGACCTTTAGCCCCTTTATTTTCGATGTTAGGCAAAAAACCAACAGAACAACATTTTTTCAGTTTTCAACGTTCTATCAATTCCCTTGATTAGTTAATTTTTTTCGAATTTTTTTTTTTAACAATTTTTTTTGTAACTCCTTCAATTTTAAAGTTAGGCAAAAAGTCATTAATTGAAAATTTGTTTATTTTTCAAAGTACTATCCATTGCCACCGTAGATAATATTTTTTGACGTAATTTTTTAGAAGCAGCATTTGCTCCTTCAATTTTTAAAATAGGCAACATGTTCATCTCAAGGTTTTTTTTCAGTGGTACCCGGTTATCCAAAAAAAATACGTTTGGCAGACGATTCGTGGAAAACCCTGTATAAAACTCCGAAAAATTGTGCTGAATAGGAATGCATTTTTATTAATCAGCTCCATCGGAGAATAAGCCAACAAACGACAAAATTTAGATAGATACGTTTTTTAAAAATTATGCCATATAGAGGGAAATTTTCTGCAGTTTCTCTTCACATTCCTGAAGACTCAATTTATTTTTATATTATTTCGAAAAAAGATAATCCGTGAAGATTTGAATTCAAACTTTACTCTCTCATTCCGAATCAGTGAAAAATCACTGATAAGCAGTCAGAATTGCAGCGCAGGAAAAATCAGTGATTTTTCACTGATTATTCAAAGAATTTCACAGATTTTTCAGTAAATTTCATAAATATCACTGAGTTTTCAGTGAATTTTCACTGATTCCAGTGATTTTCTTTCACTGATTTGTTTTCAGTGAAAAAATTTTCACTGATTTTCTCCTGTGCTGCAATTCTGACTGTTTCTCAGTGATTTTCGGTAATTTTCACTGATTTATAATTGAGAGAGTACATTACTTTAAGGTACTTATATCCACCTAAGTCTTATGATACCTACTTTTCTGCATTGTCGTTGTCGACGAAACACATTAGATAAATATACTTAATATCAAATCTTTTCACCAACAATCCGAAAACGAGGATAAATTAAACAGAATTACGTTCATATCTTGAAAGTTCGTATACCTTACAAATCGACGAATCATTTCCTCATCAGCCCACACCAATTGCTCAGTTATGACATGACCCATGAAGAGGAAACAACAATTCTGAAAAAACCTCATTCGACGATTCGTTGTAAATCGTATTATGGTAACGATGTCTCAAAATATGGGAAAATTCGACACGATTTCGAGTCTCCCACGATAAAATGCCTAACGATCGATAATTAATTACTAGTGACATCCGACACACTTTTAAATCGTTTGGGTGTCTGGAACGACACGTATGGCGAGATAGTACAAACATCGAGAATAGAGCGAAAACAATATTTGTAACCTTTCGGATTGTATACTCAATGACGGGTTTCTTCATTTATCCCCACTTGTTCGCTAGATAAACAATGAGATAGATTAATGAATGAGTTGGTCCCACTGAGAATCTGCGATGCTTCCCCTCGCTCTGCCAGCTGCACCGTGGTTTAGAATTGGATGCTGTGCGTTTAATCTTACCACTGTCGTTCAGTATTCGATTCAATGCAATAGATAATACATATTTATTCGGACGGATTTGAAATTTTTGTACCTAATACTAATAGTGCTGAATTTTTTATCGCGAGATCCTTCTTTTGCAATAATTTGGCCTACTAAATTTTATGAACTTTTAATGAAAAAATAATAATTTTTAATGCGTTCTTCATCCACAGAAACCCACTTGAATTAATTTTTTTGATAAGATCTAACATACGTTACCTGTTAAAAATTCATTAGGTATATTTTATTGCTTCGACGAATTTCACATGCCTGCACGAAAATGCTTATTCAATTTTGGTGAATGTTTTTAATAGTATTTTCTGCACTTACCAAGGGAAAAATAGTGAAAAAATTCCAGGGTGTCAAAATTTTTCACAATTTAAATTTTTTATTGAAGATTTTTCTATATTTTTTGATGACTTTTGACTCTTGAAGTCAATTTTCTGAGCAAAGGAAGGGTTCTGCGAAAAAAATGATTGGAACATGAATTGTAGAGCGTAAAATTTGCTTCTTGTAGAGTCTAATTAGTTATTTTCCTGGATCCTTGAAGCTAAGCTTTCAAGATATTTCAGTCGAATGTTCAAAGTTCAACTTTTTATCTTTTAATGAAAATATCACGAAAACCAAGTTTCCTAAAAAAAAAACTGATTGGACTCTACAGATAGGAAACGTCACGCTCTATAAATATAAATTCATTTTTTCGTAGGATCCTTCCTATGCTCATTATATCGACTTAAGGGGTAAAAAAAATCAATAGAAAATTTTAATTGGAAAAAATCTCGACGTAATGGAGAAAAACTGAAATCTTATTCGAACTCAGCACTGAAAAGAAGTCAGAATCAATCAGAATTTATTACGTAGGAAAAAATTGATGAATCATGGGTCCGAGAAAATTCAATTTTGGTACAAATAAAAAATGTATAAAATGGGTTCATTACAGAATTATTGATTTTCTGGGAAAATCAAATAACAAAACATAATAAATACATATGTATAATATGAATTATTGTAGAGCTTGAGATTTTCTTTCTGTAGAGTCAAGTTAGTTTTTTCCTAAGAGGCTTCGATTTAATGATTTTTTCAATAAAAAATTAAAGTTTAATTTTGAAATTTCAGCTGAAATACCTCAAAAACCAAACTTCCTGGGAAAAAACTGATTTGACTTTACAGAAAAGAAATTTTACGCTTTACAATTTATGTTTTATTCATTTTTTTCGTAGGACCTTTTTTTTGTTCAAAAAACCATTTTCAAATTTAAATTTTCTCAAAAATTTTTCAACTTTGAATTTTTTATTTTTTTTTAAATCAATATTTTTATTAAGATATTTTTTAAATTTCCTCCGAGTATTCATTTAGAAGAATAAAGATATGAAGTTGAAAAAAACTTGAAGGAATCGAAAGTTTGAAAAACTTTCAATACATGTATCATTTTAAAAAATTTAATCATTTTTTTTCAAGTTGACATTTTTTAAAATTTCATTCAACTCGAAAATTTTAAAATTTTTCCACTAGAACTGTTTTCATCTTTGAATTTCTTTTTAGAAATTTTCCTGAGATTTATTAAAAAATTATTTAAGAAATTCAAGAAATTTAGGTAAAATTTGACCGAAAGTTTGAATTTGAACCAAGTGCATTGTTAATGAGTTCGCTGAAATTCATAAAAACAGCCGAATTGTTTTATATTCGTGTATAATAAGCTCATATTACATATAAAACATATATTGCATTTAATTTTTCTCCTCGGTCACATTTTTTATTCAAGCGTGTGTCAACTTAAAATATTAGGTACCTGAGACTTGATATTCTACCCTCCCCCCCACCATGAATTGAAAAAAAATTTCTCCCTGGAAAATCGAGCTTCCTCTACCTTAAAAATGTTTGGGCCTTCTGTGCTCTTTCAAAAAATTTGGCTAGATCCTTCACTGCACCAACCACTCCCATCAGTGTTGATTAAGCAGAAAAAAATTGGAAAAAATGCAAGGCTGTAATGAATTAGTTGTATTGAAAATCTTTTCTTAGCGTCGAGATTTTGGTATGCATAATTGTTACTTTTTGTCAACCGAGTACTTTCTTTCTCCTGAAATGATGACATTTTTTATTCCATGAGATAGCAACTCGAGTACCTAGCTACCTACCTGTTCAGTGTTTACAAATTTTCTTAATTGATGACAATCGTCCTAAATTTTGTGCGTTTGTAAATCGATCGATAGATAGTGTTAAAGATAGAAGGGTTCATGAATCCCTCATCCTTAAGCAGCTATTACCGGAAATGACAATACAATCGACTCGAAAGCAAATTATATTGAACACTTTAACGAAGAACCAAGTTAACCGAATAGACGAATTAACTGAATAGACAAATTATCCGAATTGACAAATTAGCTCAGCTGGGATTTCTCCCGAACACCTCGCGACACGAATGTTACAAGAGGAAGCTCTTGTACTCACTGCTCGTAGGAAGCCACGAGCAGCGGCTTAGACGTTACGTTTTACGTAGCTACATCAGTGCAACCACTACGTGCACAGGAAAGTGTCAGTAAGGCCAAGTCCACCCCTTACACTTGCCCCCTCGTGCTTAACAGAAGGAAGACCAACTGCTGAACAGAGGGAAAGAACGAGTATAAGTAAGTTGGGCTTGGACCCCACGACACCCCTGCCCCCTCGTACTTAAACTTGGGGATAGCGGTTGTCCAATGTAGCACGCTAACGTATTAGGCCTAAGTCGAGGATCGATGAAATCATCGTCCTTTTAAAAGGTTGGGTATTTACTACCGTCTTTTCAGCATTTGAATCAAGCGATAGGGTCAATGACCTGTATCGTCTCGTTCTGCTCTTAAAATTCAGCTGACACACGTCAAACAGAATTGTCGAAAGGGATCTCTGACCTTATTGTGAAATCACACAGAGAAGTCAATGACCTGCGGGTACCCTGCTGAGCTTTCACTTTACGTCAGTGGATTCACTTTCGTAAAAGATGGAACAAAATTTCGGAAATCTATCGTATTCAGTGAAAAAACATTGGTATAGGTCGGTAGATTGATGAAGCATCGATCTACCTTCCTATACGACATAGATGACACACATAAAAATGGAATAACTTGGTTCGAAAACATAACAACATATAAAATTTACAAAATAATAAAAATGTTAAAGAAATAGTAAAAAAAAATAAAAACGTGTGACCATTCGTCACTTCCCATTATACACTGGGAAAATAAAAATATAAAAATAATAATAATAAAAAAAAATCACAAACATTAAGGCAAAAACAAACAAACAAATAAAAGGTAAAAAACGTTGCCTTGTTACATAAAAACGAATATAATAATGGTATTGGGGGGGGGGAGATAAGGGCAAGTTTGTCGAATTACGGCAAGACTTTTCCTTATCTTCGGAAAAACACTTAAAATTACTGGGAATATTAAAATTAGAAGAAGGAAAATAGAAAAAGGGGCAAGTTGCCAAAAAGAAGAAAAGAAGGAAGGGGCAACTGCAAGCACAGATGCACTGATAGAAAAGAAAAAGAAGAAATCAAAGGGGGACATACGTGCATGACTACTGATAATTTTGATGCGATAAATACAATATACGGTGCAAACGTATAAGGAAAATAAACAATGGGGATTAGTAAGGGCTACTTACTAAAAAAAATACAAAAGCGAGTAAAAATAAACTTAACTTACGTCATGCACGTTTTTTATCGGTAAAAAATTTGACTAGTTCAGGTTGAAGAAAATTTTATCGACGCTGGAATGTTGACGGAGGTTACTCGACGCTGGCGATCCTTGTTGATAAAAATTCTCGTTGACATAATCGGTTATCGAAGAATACGACGAAATATGCTTGAAGTACGTTGTAATGACGAAGACGACATGAACGATGACGACGAACACACGACGAACGTAAACTTTCGTAGACGAACTTGAAATCGGAGACGAGTTTCGAGGACGTCGTTGGACTGGTCATTGGGAAAAAATTCGGAAAAATTTCGACGAATTTCTTCACCAAAGCGGTAAACGATTGGTACTTTAGGACGACGTACAAGATAAATATCATTGTTTTTGTTGACAGTGTGCGTAATCGCTCACTGGACATAATCATAAGTTTGAAATCTCAATCTTATTTTCTGTCTCTTTTCGTCGTCCAATCGATGCTGGAATCGGAGTCAGATTCCGAATCCGACGATTCGTCATCTTCCTCAGTCTTGACACCTGGTTCAGCCTTAGTCAGTGTGGCTTTAGCTGATTCGTGCTTCACGCTGGATCCGGCGGTTCCATTTCCGGGTACTGGTTCGATCATCGCCGGCGGTGGAATCACTGGCGGCTCTGGAATCAGTACGATCGAGTTGCGATCCTGGTGCGCTGGATACGCCTGGCCGGATAAATACTGCCCCATGGAGATTCCCATTAGGGCACGCATTATCCGGCGGCCGTCAGCCGTGTGGAAATCCACACCAGCATCTTCGACGCGTCCGTGCGTTCTTCTATCCGGCGTGTTGAAATTCGCCACAGCATATCCCCACTCCTCCGTATATCTACGGTGGCTGAGAATATGTGCGTTGAATTCCTCGCGTACCGATGGGAGGCCGTTGACCTCTGGTTGTAAAATTACAACCAGGTGAGTCACGCCTCGTCGTCGTACGGCATCCACTAGCTGCGTAAACGCGGTCCAGAGGTTCCGTATCTGATTGGGTCCCGTTTCACGTCTGAGGCTGGGCCCACCTGCAGAAATCATGAGATGGGTCGGCAACAGATCGAAACGGCTTAGGCGGTGGCTTAAGGTGGCAAAGGCCATCTCGGACTCGTACAACCACGTACCCTGGAATTCCGTGTACCGGTTGCGTAGAGCGCCGCGGATACTGTGGAACAGAAATCCGTCGCCTGCCAGACCAAATTGTCCGGCGAATAACATGACATCGTTACCGAACGCCGCGACTGTGTATGCACCTACGCGTTGTTCGGTTTGCTGGCACGGTCCCATGTGTGGCGGTGCCGGACCCGGTATAGGCACTGGGATTGGCATACCGTTACTACGTGGGACGTGCAGTGGTGGTGTTTGTGCTGGAGCTCTGTTACGGGCGCGCGCTCGTCTGCGGCGTCGTCTTCGGGCTGCAGCATCGTTTCTTCGTGCAGCGTTACGGTGATCTCGCTGGCTTCCCTGGCGAGGTCGCGGTTCATAACGCTGCTGATGTCGTTGAGCGTTTTCTTGATTCTGCTGTTGCGCTGCAGCTCGGGGTCTTCGATCTCCTTTGCTGTAGCGGTGCTGATTTCCTCTCATGCGACCTTCAGGCATCGCCTGTCGGACTCGTCGAGATTCGTCCTGGCTTGGTAACGGACAGAATGGTCGATTTGATCCTTGCCGCGGTTGGTACGGTGGTCTTACTACTCCCGCCATCAACGGCTGTACGACGGGTTGCCTAGACAGCGTATTCGCATCCAGGAAATTTCGTCGTTGCGTCGGTGGATGTTGTAGTCTCTTCTGCTGTGTTGGCGATTTCGGTGTCGTATATCGATTACCGTACATCGCCTGTGCGGCAAGGACTGCTCGTTCAACATCTTGAGGTGTGGCAGGTCGTCGCCCGATCGTTTGCGTAATCGTTTCGATCTGGGATTTGATCTGCGGTTTTTTAGTCGTGTAGGTGTAGCTTTGCTCCGATCGCAATTCTGCGGTCGTCGCATTGCGCACCGACTGTCTGGTGTTCATCGGTGAAGTCCTTTGGCCTTGGTGCGATGGCGTTGCGAATTCGGCTAAGTAAGCACTTAGCTTGTCGGATCCTTCATTACGTAATCGTAAAAAAGTTTCTCGGTCGAATCGCGGATTTGACGCTGCGAATGCGCGTGTCAAATCGTCCGCTAGTCGCTGCTGTGTCGCTGCGTACTCCCTCTCGGCGTCCCTTTGCTCGGATACAAGCTTAAGTTCGTCTCGAGTGTGCTGGAGGTCCGATGATACGTCCAGGAGTTGCTGCGATTGGGCCGTTAGCGTTGCTGCGAGTGGTGCGGTGATCCGACTTTGGTCCAGCTGTGTATTCACCTGCTGGAGTGCCCCTTGTACGGTACACCTCATCATCGCTTGTCTCAAAATCTGTTTGTTGCAACCCGGTACTGGGCACCAGAAGTGCCCTGCCCTTGGTAAACACCCAGGGCGTGTGAAATGCACTTGTACCGGGTTTGTGTCTTGTTGCAGGAGTACATCGGCGCAGTGTACATGAAATGCATGTTCACATGTTCCGATAACTAGCTCTGTTTGTACCGTCGCTGTCGTATTCGTAGGACGTACGGTTGGCTCTGCTGCTAAATTCTGGTTACACTTTGAGCATAATAGCACCGGAATCAGTGCCATTATGTCCTGTGAACACAAAAAATGGGTTTACATTAATATCTTTGTTCGTACGATAGAGACCTATCGTCTTAATAAAAAATACTCGTTAGGATGTTATTCCCCCTCGGTGGTGTCGTCGACTCGTTCGCTTTGAATTCGATCGATTTTCATCAGTCTCGTTCGTTGCTACGTGAAGACTTCCGAGGAGGTGTTAGTAAAAGCTGGGTTAAATGGTTACTCCGATCGCTCGATCAGAGTCCCATAATCATGCAAATTAGTCGTCCAAATTTGCTTCGAAGTTCGAAGTCGAATCTGGACTCCTAGTCTGTTCCGGTTCGCTTTCCGATTCAGATTCGGAGGACGATTCTGAACTGGAAATTTCGTAGGTATACGCGAATTTTTCCTGCGAGCACGAATACGACTCGGGCGTGGAAAATTCGTACGTATACGTAACCACAGACGATTTACTCGTCTCCGTTTCCGTTGACGAGATCGACTGGTTACTGTGCTGATCGTCGTTTATAATTTCGCTGGATGATGGTATTTTCGCCGTCGGTTCTCGTGCGATTATCACCGTGTCCGCTAATGAGACTTCTTCATTAGCGTTCACGGTACTAATCTCCCGATCAGCACTTTCTTGACGCGGTCTTTCTTCATTTGTATCACAAATGGAGAAAATACCTTTGATCTGACCGGCCTGAGTCACCGTGGTTTGCGTGTGCGTTACAGAAAAACTTACAGACGTAGTCGTCTGTGTTTCCGTTCTGCGTGCTACGCACCTGGTGACTTGGTACGGTGGGATATCTTCGTCCGAGTGCTGAATCAACGTATTCGCTTCTTCAGTACTCGGCTCGTACTCGGATGGTAAATTTTTATTCAATTTATGGACGTCCGTGTTCCCATCATCGCCATTGTTCTTAATTTGCTGATTCGTGGAATCCATTCTAATTTCGTCCGTTGGAAAAAATTTCCCAGCAAATTAGAATTCACTGTTCAATTTCTTGGACTTATTTCGAGCGATTCGCTTGAAATAACTTCTTTCGATGTTGACTGTAATCGAAATCGGTTTGGTCAAAATTAAAACGTATTCAAATCTACGATCGTCTGCTGTGTGTTATCTTGAATCAAGACAGCTACTACGGCAGATGTTACTAGCGATAAGGGTGATGTGTATTGGGACTCGTTGCACGCACCGGACAGTACAGCGTTATGCTCGTGTAGCGCAGCTGCGCACACGCGCTGTTGTTGTTGCTGTCTTCAAACGAATTCGTCCTGAAGATGCGACAACGTGGTCGAATACCGGTGCCGGACTGGCGGCGCGACTGAATTTCGGTAGGTAAATACCTACCTAATCTTCGTTTCGGCCGTTGGCTCGGTTGCAAATTTTCAGTTTCAAAAATTGCAACTACATTTTTCGTCACTTAAATCTACGTGCCCCATATACACACCCGATAGAAAGCATAGAAAAAGCGTTATAAATGCGCAAAAGCTATACCTTCATCCGATTATCCGCACGTATGACGTCAGAAAATGGATTCATTTTCTTTCAAATACGTGCTCGTAATTGTACTTCTTTGATTCGTGTGATTTTTTGACACATGTACGAGTACTTGTGACAGAAACTACCATGCTTTTTTCTAGATAAATATCCGAAAATATTCACGGTGCTGTTTCCAGCCATACGAATGCAAACATCACATAAAGAACAAAAATGCAATACATATTCAGGGAATATATATAATTATCGGTACGTGTGTTTTTTGAAAATCAGATTTTCGTCTACACACCCACAGGTAATGATATTTGGAGGAACTCGTGTTATTTTCTGCCCCATGTCTGGCTCACATTGGACAGAAAATATCATGGCTTTTTCAAATAATTATTCGAAAAATATCACGTAGCTGTTTCCAGCTCACACGAGTTTGTCTTTAATTGTGCGTAACATGTCGTAAATGTGTTTTTTCGAGAATGCGTACCTCGTGACGTCATTACATCACGCGGTGTCATTCTCTCAATGGGCAAATTTTACTTAAAATGAAAATTTTAAGTGCATTTTTCCACTGTAAACACATTTGGTTACATATTTAGCACAATACACTGGGTTTCATGTCGATTTTCAGTTACTAGCTAGCCTTGTAACGAATTCGTCACGTGGCTGAAGCATTTGTACCCGAAAATTTACTTAAAAAGAATCTTTTTGAGTAATTTTTTCGATCACGTTCGTTTAAATACACAAAATAAGGACATGTTAAATACAAATATTAAGAAAACTATACAATCTGTACTTACATGTGTTCTGGATACCACTCAGGAAAACTGTCGAATTTTTAGCGAATCGCGAAAAATTTCAGTTTGTGTATTCACTCACGAGTTTATTTATAAATTTCTTTATAAATTCACTAGAGACTATACTTAAATCGAAACACTTACTCGGCACTTCGTAAGAAACTTTGAGGTTCTTGCTCCTCGATCTCGAAAAATATACAAATGATCGGAACCTGTCCGCTGGTCGGTCGGGGTTGCGTATCTACCCTGACAGTGTTACCATTCCAGCAAGCGAAAAAATCTTACTGGTCTGGTTGCACAAAAAGTCAAATTTTTTCTGTTTTTCAACTGAAAAAATTTTCCTTTTCGACGTGTTGGCTTAAAAATACGTCTGCGATATTATTCCTTTTTATAATTAAAGAGGAACCATGTCGTCGTATTTTTGGACAGTTTTCTTCTTTCATTTGGGTGTTGAATGTTGGGGGTCCTGATTCCGGCGTCTTCTTCGGTACGATGTTACGTCAGCTTCGTTTGCAGCACTCGGTAATCGACGTCGCTCATTGGCTCGTCAATTTTGGCGGCTTTTTCGATTTCTTAGTAACGCTTGGAATCAACCGTTGCTTTCAAATCTCAGCGTTTTCGGTTGGTCCGATTTTTTCCTGAGGGTTTTCATTTTATATAATTTTTTCAAGTTATATTCAATGATTTCGATATGTCGGGACATCGGCGAGGTATTTCCAGGAAAATTTTCGTTTTCTGGGTTCCCTTCGCTCGATGTGACTTGTGCAATTTTACGTTCGACTTCTCGTTAAACGTGCAACTGTGTGCGTCGTTGGATGATGTTATTTTCGACTAGCGTGAAAATTTTGGCGCGAGAATTCTCGTTTCAATTTTTTCTAACGCGTGTCGATCGTCTATAGATTTGCATCTATTTTTCCGGTACAGAAGGAGAAATCTCTTTCTGTTCTTGCGTACTATCTTTTTCTGAGACGCTTTTCGCTCTCTCAGTCCAGATGTACTCGGCAAGAATTTGTTGGATTTCCTTCGGCATTCGCAACTGTTTACGCCAGGCTTCGCCATAGCGTTGACACAGTGAGAGTTGTAACGTGTCCATCGTGATTTTACCGATGATCAATCCTGTTATGTGCGTATCCACAACATAAAAAGGAATTCTCAAGGGTATTTTCTTGAAGGAAATTTTGAGTTCTACGACATACTGCTTGGATTCGATTACGATTCCTCGCGGTAGCCGTAGCGTTCTCGTCTTGATCAGGGGTATCAAGGATACTTGCTCTGGTTCGGCTTGTTGGATTCTTTCTACTGTTTTACGTGTAATCACGTTCATCAGTATCTCGATATCCAACTGAGCAATGTATGATCCTTTTCCGATATCAAGCTCAATTATTGTTGGCGTTTCGTCAGAAATTCCTCTGGCGATCGGCCTTAGTAACAGTCGCTCGATGTTAATTTCTTGACTGCTTAGATAGCGTCGTGCCCCTGAACGTGGTGTTGACGCCTCTCCCGAATTTATTCTTTCTTCGAGAAACGAATTCTTAGGGAAAATTCCCATCGAATGTTTATCGGAGTCAGAAACTTCGGAGCGTTTTGGGACTTCTCCGAAAACTTGACTTGATGAAGCTCTAGTCTCGTGTTCGGGTGAATTTTGACTCGTCAAAATTCTTTCCGGGCCACGTGGCGGCACTTTGCTGTCTTCGTGATCCGATTCGGGTGAAATTTCTTCTTCTGACGAGCTGTGAGTAATCTCACTGCCCACTCTTGCGGTATTTCCCCGGCTTGGATTCGTCGCAAGTATCACGGGTGGTATAACTAGTCTTTCTTGCATTCTGGTCGAAATGTGACCCAATCGCTCCATCAGGGCATGCTGTCGGATGCGCAGGGTTGTTACTTCGACTTGAAGGAATGCAATACGTTGGAGCGCGTCTTGCATAAGCGCTAGTAGTCGGTTGTACGAATTCTGAGAAATTTCTCGGTTTTCGTGAATATCGTGATCAGGGATATCTCCTTGATCGCATGATATCGGTTGATCTGGAAAAGTTTCCGGATCGTTTTCTTCCTCCTGATCTGGAGTGTCCTCTTGATCAGTCGGATCCGACCACCTTGTTAATTTTATCGCCCGTAATGGAGGTGCGATTTGCACGTTTTCAGGTCTTCTGGTTGCAATTGCAATTGGTTGAAGAATCGGCAACGTGTCGAAATCTGCTTGATGTTCAGAATCTAAATCGGTTCTGATTTCGTCAACACCTTCTTCCTGGCGATTGTCCATTGGAATTCTTGATTAAAAATCCTCAACGAACTCTTCAATTTGGTAATTATTTCGTATTCAAAATAATTTTTAATAAATCTTCAATACGCGTAAACGTGTATTTTCTTTATTTCCAAATTGGAAAAATTTATTCTTGAAACGATGTAAATACTTTCGTTTCAAAATAAATTTTAGCAAAAACGTGGTATAATTACGTACGTTTCGGCTGGACGTATTAATCTTGCAGATTAACACTGGAAAAAATCTTCAATCCGAAAATTATTTAGAATCTAAATAATTTTTCAATAAATATTACTATGCTTATCCGTATAGTTCTATTTATTATAAATTGAGAAAATTTATTACAAGAAATGATGTAAAAGTACACTCGTTTCTAAATAAATTTCGGCGAAAACGTGTTCGTTTTGCTGTGATGTCTGGGTTCGTAGCAACGTCTATATACGGCGGGAGCTCAAAGTCGTAATAAAGTTGCTGGAAAAATACGTTGGAACGTAAGCGTTTCAACGGCTGATGCAACATGCTAGGGTCGTCTCGTCAGGCGAGCCTAGAGCTGCTCTGTGATTGGACAGCGGAATCGCATGATGCAATCTTTACGTGGCTGGCGCCACGTTGGTGAAATTGGCGCGGAATCCGCTACAATTTCACGTACCTTATATCTAAACACAAAACTTATAATTAAACACAGATTAAAACTAACACAAAAATATACAAGGGAGAAAACGGGGTTTGGTCTGAATGCCAATCCGTTTCCTTCGACTCGCGGAGAACGCTCGTCTAGTTTTTCAACACAAAGGTTGAAAAACTGTGTGAAAACTTCCGAAGAATTTTCACGTGCGGTGGGGTTCCAGCCACCTGTGACTAGCAGAGGAAATTCAGATGGCCAATCTGACTACTTACTAGACCACGACCCGGGCGCCAATGTTAAAGATAGCAGGGTTCATGAATCCCTGATCCTTAAGCAGCTATTACCGGAAATGACAATACAATCGACTCGAAAGCAAATTATATTGAACACTTTAACGAAGAACCAAGTTAACCGAATAGACGAATTAACTGAATAGACAAATTATCCGAATTGACAAATTAGCTCAGCTGGGATTTCTCCCGAACACCTCGCGACACGAATGTTACAAGAGGAAGCTCTTGTACTCACTGCTCGTAGGAAGCCACGAGCAGCGGCTTAGACGTTACGTTTTACGTAGCTACATCAGTGCAACCACTACGTGCACAGGAAAGTGTCAGTAAGGCCAAGTCCACCCCTTACAATAGGTATAAATGTTCAAAATTCAAACTTGCCTGTCAATACGTTATTTTTTTGAAAATTCATCGAATCAATCAAAAATCATTTTTTTATTTTAATGCTCAAAAATTTGTTGGCTTACTTTTCAAACCACTGAATGATCAATTTGAATTTTATGAAAATTACGTGAATCAAAATACAGTTGGTCGTACTGCTATGGTTTTTTTTGAAAAAATAACATCAAAAATTACCTACTCTAGATAACCAAAAATTATTTTTTGATCCGATTTTGAGGTCTTTGAATTTTATAAAGATCAAAACAAATCTTAAATCACACAATTTGTAACTTTTCAACCCTGGCAGAAGGGGAAAAGTTGTATCCAATTTTTTGAGGTTAATGATTCGAAGAGATGCAGTAACTTAGGTTAGATGGCGCTTTTTTTAAGAGATGGCTGTTGATTCCCAGTTGATGAGAGGATGAGACCATCCAAAAATGGCAAAAACTCGTTTTTTTTTCCCCTGAAAATGATCCAAATTTGAAATTCCCTGGCTCTTTCCATTTTTATTTCGGGAGCTGGAATTTTTTTGAGAGGTATCTCACTCAAAAACAATTGTTTCACCAAGTTTTGTCAAAATCCAGAATATTATTTTTTTCGATCCACTCTAATAGTTGGGTTTGATTTTATCCATTTACGTACAAATTGAAAATTCTCTTTGATAAATGACTAAAATTCTTTTCCCAACAATTATTTTCAGTTTCAACTATTCAAGTTTTCAAGAATGAATCCATGTCTGTTGAACATTTTTAGGACTACAGAAATACTCAACACAATGACAATATTCTCTGGGAGCAAAAAATCGAAAATTCTCACCAGAAATTGAATTTTTCCTGGTTTTTTTCAACCCGAAGCACAATTTTTCCCATTTTTTTTTTTACCTCCTTACATTACGAAAATTGAGGTTATTATTTTCGAAAGCAATTTTGCCATCATTGAATAAACCTAAATTGCCCCCCGCCCCCCGTTTGATCTGGCTCTAAATACTCTATCAAAACGCTGAAAAATTGAGCAACATTTTAAAAGCTTCATTTTTCATCTTCAATCAATTTTCTTAAAAATTTCAAAACAAGGGCAAAAAATTAGAAATTCAACAAGACGGGTTGTTTCGACTCAAAATATGATTTTTCTTCAGTTTTAAATGAAAAATTTTCAAAAAAAGGTCTCCATTTTGAAAAAATTTCCGACTCAAATCGATTTTTTTGCCTGAAAATTTTAATTTTTTTTAATGGGCGGAAAGCTACCTCCTCTGCCTCTCCCCCTCTCAATCCCCAGTTAGTTCATCAAACGCAATTATAACCCTAAAAAATAATTTTAAAAAGTAAATAAACTTTCACAACTCCTTTTTTCAGGTATCACTTTAAAGACCATTAAAATTACATACTTAAAATTTCAAATAAGCTCTTCAATTTTCTTACTTTAAAAAAAAATTTATATTCGTGGAAGAAATGTAGGTACATATTTGCATATAGAAGGGAGAAAGGGAAAAATTAAAAATTTAAATCAGAGTGGATTTTTTGGGGTGGTTTTCAATTCAATGGTGCATACCATTTTTTTCATTTTTTTTTCAACTTAAAACGAAAATTTTTCACAGAAAGGTCGTCATATTTCAAAAATTAAGATTCAGCTCCAACTATTTTAACAAAAGATGTAATTTTGCCAGGCCAAGATTTGCCCCCTCCCCTTAATTTTTCAATATCAGCCATGTTCCATTTAAATTTTCAAATTAAAATTTTCAAAATTCTCTTCCAAATTTTTGCATATTTCAAAATCCAAACAGATAGAAACACTCTTTGGAACGAACCAAAATTGGCTTATGGGAGGGAGGAGGGAAGGGGTGGAGATGAAAATTTCCGACCGAAATGGACTTCTTTTCCAATTTTCTCAATTCAAAGAAGATTTTTTCCGATTGGATAATCTAATAGGGATGAAAAGCTAGCCAAAAGCTTGCAACGAAAAGCGGAACGTCGACCAAATTTTAGCTGAACGTTGAAAAGTTTTAAAAATAGCAAGCTAAAAGCTAGCCGAAAGCTTTTTCTTACAGGTTTATTTTGTAGCTTTTCCCTTGAAATTTTGAAACCTACTTACATAAAAAAATTTTCAACTAGAAAATTTTTTTATCGATTCTGAGAATTATTTCAACTCTTTATTTCTTTTTCTGCAGATATTTTTCAACTCTGAAAATTTTACTTTCCCCAAAAAATTTTCCAACTCTAAAATTTTTCATCAACTCAGAAATTTCTCCGTCTAATTTTTCTTTCAAGTCGAAAAATTTTCAACCCTGGTATTTTTTCCGAACATACATATGTTTCAACCCTAGAAATGTTTTCTCAATATTAAATTTTTTCTCAAACTTTTTTCGCTCTTGAAATTCTTTGTGCTCAACATTTTTTCTCAAATCATTTACTAGCTCTAAAATTTTGGTATAAAAAAATCTCGAAAAAAATTGGGTTGAAAACATTTTTAAGAAACTCAAGGTGAAAAAATTCCAGAGAATGGAATTTTACAGTTGGTAATTGATATAAATATCACTAAATAAAAAAATTTTTAGTAGATGACAATTGAAGAAGTCGAAAAAAATCTTGAAGCTAAAAAATTTTTGAGGAAGACAGTTCAGTTGGAGGGGGTGGGAGGATTTGTTAGAGTTGAAAAAATTAAAATTTGAAATTTTGAGGAAAAATTTCGAAAGCTGAAGGAATTAAAATTTTGAGAAAATAGAAGTTTATGTTGCAAAACTGATGAATGAATTTAATTTTTAAAAAAATTCATATTTTTAAATTCGTGAAGCAATATTTTTTCCAATAATTAAGTTACTATTTTAGATACCTCTTGACTGAAGTAAAAATTATTGTTCAAAAAATGTTGAAAAAAGACAGTTATATGCCTGGGGGAGGGGGTAGCACCTAAAATTCACAATTTCTGTACTTTTTTCTATGCTACTCACGAGAAAAATGTACTTCACCTCTTTTTTATTCCTTTTTAATAAACAATTGTCCCAAAATCAATCACAAATCTCCCTCAAAACCCGCCAAACACCAAAGAATCGAACCAACCTTAAATACGAGTCATTCTGCGCGCCCATATCAGCGGCTCGTTCGCTCGCCGTATTCATCACTGAATCTTGACATGAGGTATTCGGCCGACGTTAGTTTATTGTACCTCTCGCTTTTGCTTTCTTGTTAGTTGTTTTACCGCCAGCTATTGTTATCGGCGGTCCTTTTTCGTGTTTAAAAAAAAGATCGTGTGAAATTCGAATTCTTATCGAACCTTTTTTCTCATCTGATTGATTTACAATCCGCGAAAAAACTCGTGTTAATTGTTCATCTCGTTTAAACGACTTTTACTCCTTTTTTTCCTCGTTTTGTTCAATTCGTGTCCAAAAATTTCAACTCTTTCTCTCTTTCAAATACCAAGTGCCTAGTTTTATTACCGT